>OX387241.1:45904033-46504033 GCA_947561735.1 Cenchrus americanus
CGGACCCCACACCTTTTTCACCACGGGATTCCCAAGGTTCTTGTCAATCCGCGGAGCAAGGGGATTACAAGCGTTCGATCTACAACGACACACTAGCTACTAAAACCCTAACTATTATTATGCTAAAAACAACTAAACTACACTAGAGAGAATGATTAAGAGATCAAGATAAAAGACACTCGCCCACAGGTCTACGATACTAGAGCATGCAATCGCTTAAAGACATGAAAACCAATCTAATCTATCGGGGTTGTGACCACGGTTTCGCCCTTTCCCTCCTCTTGTACTGTCACTACACGAAGGTATTCATGACTAGACCTTTGATGGACACGGTGTATTGAATGGATCCAAGGAAGCATTGGAGCTCTACTCCTTTTACGGCATGGTAGCTAACCTTAAGCATTAAAGTATATTCAACACAAGATGATAGATAGATAATCCGACAAAGTGCAATTACATCTCAAGATCGATTACAACCCATGGACGAATGAGAAGATTACCCCATCAAGGTGCTGATCATGGCACCGTTGATCATGGTTTCCCTTCCGACAGTGTCTTCCTTCTTCTCCAGGAGAGGGTGCTTCCTTCGAGGTGGTTGATCTCCCTCCCGGAGATCCTCCTCCTCTCTGTCTAGCTTGAGGATGGCCTTCTGGTGCGAATGGCTCTCCCTTCTGTCGAATGGCGGCGCCCAGGCTTTTTAGGGTTCAAGATCCTTCGGGTGCAAGTAAAACGGGACCGAACCGGCCACCGGAGTGGGCTGGGCCGGCCGGCCTGGGCCGACCGGCCTGGGCCCACCTCGGCCCGGTTTGGTCGCCCCTTTCGCTCCGTGGGTCCTTATGCATTTATGTACTTTGCCCCCTCCACTTGCATGATTTTGACGATGTTATCCTCGCATCCAAGATGGAGGTTCTCTTCGCATGAAGTTCGATCTTTTACGCTTCAATCCCCGGGGATGTTCCTCGTAGCACTTCGGTCCTTGCCACCTTTGGAAGTGATTTCATCAAGCTCATGAACACAAACAAGACTCCGTAAATGCTCCTTTGAACTTGTTGCGAATCCGTCCTTTATGTCCATGTTTTCCTACATAAACACAACACTTCCAAATGCATGCACATAGATGAACTTGTTATATGATTAGTGTGCCTAGTGGCGGGTTAGTTCTATAATCAAATCCAAACCAAAGTATAACGAACATGCTAGGTGTACCAAAATACACCGTCAACAAAATACTATATTTTGTAGCTCATCAAACTGTGTATTTGTTACCAAACTTCACCCAAAAAATACAGTTGTATGATAATAAGAGTACACAACGAACATTATGAGCACTTCCAAACGCTGCACCGCGCAAGCCCTAAGCCACCATGGAGAACAAATAAAGCTAGCTTCTGATTCTTTCATACAAGATTAGATGATAAAGCTAGCTTCTAATTCTTTCGTACAAGATTCGATGACAGATCGTAGAGTATTATCCCTATTTTGAATCCAGGATGCAACCCTTATAATGTTTTGCAACAATTGTGATCACTTATGTTGCTTCAGCACCACAAAGCAGAAAGTGCCTCTGTTAGCTGCAGAGTTTGATAATGCATGCTACAGCTTGTGCATAATTCGTCACTCGTCAAATAGATTTCACTCCCTCTAGATTGTCACCTGAAAGATAAAACAAGGCATATTGATCAGGGAAACTAGTATCATGAACCTATTGGTCTGAAGTCCAAAGCTTCAGAATATTAAAAATGATTAGCAAAAGGTATGAATCAACTCCAAAAAGAATCAGATCAGAGTCAAGTTAGAATAAAACTCTAGATTTCCACATCCTAGTCTGCTGCACTAAGTCTACACCCTAGGTGTAGAACGAAATTCTACACCCAGCAGTAATTACTGACCAAACTGATTAACAATTACAGAACTAAGTCTTGGGATTACTGAACCATGCTCACCGGTTCAGTAATCTCGCGATTTGGTTCAGTAATTCTTACGCAGTTTGGTCAGTAATTGCTGTTGGGTGTAGAATAGAATTCTACACCTAGGGTGTAGATTAGCGCTACCGTATGTATGTATATATATATATTATGCACTTGGGTGCATTCTCTTTAGCGAATGCACCCAGGACCAACTAGCCGAACCATCCCAAGCCAACCAGGCTTCCTTAACCGGGCGTGCGAGCCTGGTGGGGGGCGCGGGGCGCGGAACCGACCGCGGCAACCGCACTCCCGCTCCATTATCTGCCATGACAACCGCGCCCCACTTCTCAAGCGTTAACCACCCACCGGGGGCCCGCATATTAGAAACTCCTCCCCATCACCCTCTCATTCAATTCCCCCGACCCGTTACCACTCTCTCCACTTCCTCGCCTTATCCGCTTCAGCACTCGCCGGCGAAGAGAGGCGCATTGGATTTCTCGTCGGCTTGAAGCGGAGCGATCGCCTTCGAGAAGGTGAGACCTTGTCGGGATTCCGAGTGCGAATCACCTCCGCTCGCGATGACCCACACCTTCGCCCCTGTTACCGCCCGCATCTGCTTCATCGCCCTCTCTCCACTGCGCCGCATTCCCGTCGTCCTCCTCTTTCTCCCCTGCGAGGGGGTGTGAACCCGCGGCGACTGTGGTGAGGCGGGGGGAGGCGGGAGGTGGGAGAGACCCCAGCGGCGATTCTCCACCGCGTTCACAAACACATCCTCGTAGCTTTCGCTTTTTGCAGGTATGCCGTCCGACCTATCGCGCCCTTTTCCTATTTCTCCGGTATTTTTTTCTCCAGTGGGGTTATATGCGGCTACGTGATTATTCATGGTTTTGACGAAATTTTTTTCCCCCGAGAGACCCTCGGTGAATGATTTTTTTGTTGTTCATTCAGATGATATTGCTCCTACTTTTTTTGTTAGGTTTTTTGTTGACTTTATTTTTGCGTTTTTACATTCATTAGATGTGGTAGTTTGAGCACACGCGGCTTGGTGTAAAAAATCGCATGCGCATATCATTTTTTACTTTTTTCAGTCATGGCTTTGATTGATTCATTGTTAGCAACTGCCGTATTACAGAAGTTGCAATCGCCCTATCTCTGAAGTTGCAACCGGTCAAGCAGACACAACAATATCGTTTTTGTAGGTGCTGTAGCTTTTTTTGTAGCACTTTTTGCAACTGGTTAATTGTAGGAGTTGCAACCATAATCACAACAGAAGTTGTAATCGTCGTAGTACACAGGAACTTTTTACGTATATATTTGTGTAGCAGTTTGTTATTGTGAGAACTGTATCCTATTTTTTATAGGTTGCAAGTATTTTCATTACAGGAGTTGCAACTTTGTCTAGTATTAAACCTTTTTTTAGTAGCATTAGCAGTTTTTGTTACTGGTTTTATAGGAGTTGCAATTGCCCTATTACAGAAGTTGCAAACTGTGCATATGTAGATGTAGCAATTGTGTTATTTTTTGTTGCAACTTTATTTCACATGAGTTTGCAATTTGTATTTTTTTGTTAGAGGTTGCATTTTGGTTTTCATTTAACACTAGCAGTTGTTCCATATAGGTTTCAAGCTTTTTTCGATGATTGTTTATGTTCATATATTTTTATTTCAGTTGTTATACTTGTTACAATGGAGCAAGGCGGTCAGCAAGGTGAACAACAAGGTGGCAAAATACTCGATCTTCTCCTCGGTTGTCTGAGAAGAGGAAGGCAGAAGAATTACAAAGACTCCGTGAGAGGCGGAAAAGGCTCAGGTTGCCAACTCCGCCACTGGCTAGCACTGCTGAAGATCAAGAAGATGAAGAAGAGCATGACGAAGATTTCGCCCCTGACGGCGAAGGCTCTGGACATGATGATGGAGCTGCTGGCGGCGATAATGCCGCCCTGGCCGCTGTCGGCGATGGTGATAAGGGCAAATTCAAGCCACAATCTATGTGATGCTCCCCTGCGAGTTTTATAAAGCTTCTCAATGCTTTACCAAATGATCTTAAAGGTCAAGTAGTCGCAAAAGGTTTCGGGGGTCTTCTGAATTTCAAGCCTAACTACCTTAAGAGGGACGTGAGCAGCTGGCTGATGCAGAAGTTCAATCCAGAGACAATGAAGCTTGACATTGGTGGCGGCAAAGAGATCAATGTCAGCCATCACGCTGTGTGGTGTGCCATGCAGATTCCAAATGCTGGAGGTGACCCGCTCCCAATGTCTGATGCAGATGCCCGTGCTGAGCGCGATCGGCTTGGCTTACAGATTGTTGGCCCTTCTTACAACTCCAGAAAGGGCATTACGGTGAAACATATAACTGCTGGACTAAAGAACTATTCATTGACTGGGGAACTTGGCCTATGATCTTTTTTCATGGCTGCTTTCCAGTGTTTGCTGTTCTCAAACACTGACACCAATATCAGGCTTGATGATGTGAGATATACCCAGGATATTCAGAACATTGGCACTAGGAATTGGTGCAAGGCAGTTGTTGACAGGCTCAGCGTTGCTGCTCGCTTATACAAGTTGGACTACGCTCAGAAAGGCATCAATGCACCCATTAGCGGATGCATGATCTTTCTAGTGGTAAGCTCAAGTCAGATATCCATTTTTTCTTGTTCTTTGTTTCATTGCTTTTTTGCAACTGTGTACATATTGTTGTTGCAATCATATGTTTTTCACTGTTGCAATCTGGCATTGCCAGAAGTTTTTTTGCAATTAGTTTTTTGCTTCATCAGTGTTTTTATTATTTTTTTCGTAATTTTTTTGCAGATGTTATACGTCGACAACTTGAAGCACGGATTTCAGACAAGCCCCTTTTGCATCCCCCGGTGCTCTTTCCTGGCCTCGAAGATGATTCAAGCTATACTCAACGAGGACCGCTGGGGGATGTCGCTGGCGACAATGTTGAGTTTGGACATCTCAGGGTTTGTTTTTTTAATCACACTTTCTTTTTCTTTTGTTTTTTTGCAAATGTCACCACTGTTTTTTACTCCAACTATGGTTTTTGCTATTGTCATTTTTGTTAATATTCGCTTTTTCCCCTGTCGCTTTTTTTAATTTACTTGCAGCTGAAAATTATTACGGACACGTGCTATGGAGCCCCTGTGGGGTATTTGACAGTACTACCCCTCCCCAGATTCGGACCTGCCCAAGATGCAGATGTTGAAGAAGGTCTTACTGAAGCAGATGCTGCCCAACTTGCAGCAGGACCTCACGCCCCATTAGCCGCCGCTGCTGCTACATTTGCTGCTGGGGCTAGCGCATCCACCGCCGGCAGCAGGCTGCCGCCGCCACGTCTCGCTCCCCGGGCCTAGCACCTTCCATGATCCCGGCGGTCATGGGCCCCACTGCCAGTTCCCCTCCTATTTACTACGAGTACCCAAGTTTGTGCACTGCATTTAGCCAGCGCATTTCTGATTTAGTTGGAAGGAGCAGGAAGGAAGACGTGCTGGCTATCTTGAAGGAGTTTGACAAAAGCACTAAATGTGCACAGGAGTATGCAAGGAAGGCTTCTGAGTATGCAACAAGGTCACGTGATCTTATGGCGTCAGCTCATCAGGAGTGCGTCAGCAGCATGAACAAGCTTCTTGCGGATGCTGCAGCTGCCAAGCAAGTTTCCAAGGGTCGCAGGAGGAAGGCTAGAATGCACCCAACGAGCAACTAGTATGTCTTTTTTATATATATTTTTTCACAATCATGTTGCTACCACATGTAAGCAGAAGATGCAATCACACACACAACCTTTTTGCAAACATTCATCTCATATCACCTTTTTTTTCTGCTGCAAGGAAACCAAACTGTGTTTTTTCTCGCAAACGCACACACTAATTTGTTGCAATCACATGTAAATTGTAGCTTCAATCACATGTAAAAAACTACAGTTTTTTTGCAATCAGTAAGTATGAGCTGGTTTTTGCAAACACACTCTATTTCTGTTTAACAACAACACCAGCAACAGAATCAAGTATGAAAGACATTCCTGGGGCAGACACGGATGATGGTGTTTTCGATGCTCCCAGCCCAATTGAAATGAAGGTCTACGAAGGCGGCACGCACGATGAAAACCCTGCACAGGGTGATGTTGATAGCAGATACGCCCAACAAAAACCACCTCACGGACATGACAGTGAACAGGGTATTCTCGATAGAAGTAAGAATATATGTATTTTATATTTGGTCTAAAGGATCTGTATTTTATTTTTACTTACACGCCATCCTTATTTTCTCTTTATTTTTGCAGCCCCTCCACATCTTTCCGGGAACATTTCAAATGTCGATGAAATTCTTGGACTTTTTGATTCGCCTCCTCGTGCAGGAAACAATGCAGACGAGCACCCGCGCGAGCCAAGACATACTGTTGCAAAGAGGAGGGCTTCCTCAATATCTCCCTCTCCCCACCACTTTGATGTAAGCTTTTTTTTCTACACCCAGGTTGTAATCCCCTCTCAGTTTTTGAAGGAGTCACACTACACGGAAAGATGCAATTAGTGACTAAATCTAGCAATCATAAGCATTTCACTGTTTTTTTTTGCAATTTTGATTTGTTTGTTTTTTTCCTCAATCCCATCATCCTCAGCCTCAGCAGCAGCAGTAGCATCATCAGCAGCAGCAGCAGGTTGTAACCCACACACCACCAACACTGCAGTTGGGTTGTACTTACAGTCGCAATCCTTTTTTGTCTTTTTTATTTTATTTCTTTTTGTTTTTTTACTGGCTAAACCACAACTAATCACTCTTTTTTTCCATAACACAGTGCACTAGAACTTATGCAAGGAGGACCGACAGGGAGGAGAGGAGGCAGAAACTTAAAGATGCCGAGGCTGCGAAGAATAATGTAGAGGAGAGAAGAAAGGCTGAAGAAGAGGAAGCCTCGAAGAGAGAGTCCGAAGCCGAGGAAGCCAAGAAGAATCCTGAAGACGAACAGAGGAAGAAGGCTGAGGCTGAGAAAAAGATGTTGGAAGATGAGAGGATGAAACAAGTTGAGATGAAGAGGTTGGAGGACAAACAGAGGAAGAAGGATGAAGACGAGAGGGCGAAAGTAGCAGCAGGTTTGCAACCCAGTGATTTTTTACCAACATTTTTTTCAGTGGGGGTTTGCACTTACAGTTGAAATTCGTGTCTTTTTTTGCTATTTTTTATCTAAAACAGAAACTTTGACTTTTTTTTACTGCAATAAATTATGAAACTCGTACCAGAAATAAACCAAAAGGAAGAAGAACAAAAGAAAAAGGCTGCTGAAGAGGAAGCTTTGAAGAGGGCTGCAGCTGAGGCAGCAGCAGGTTGTAACCCACACACCGCCAACATTGCAGTTTGTTTGCACTTATAGTTGCAATTATAACTTATTTTTTTTACTGCCACATATGATGCACTCAGCAGTTGAAGCAGAAGCTAAGTAGAAGGCTGCCGAAGAGGAAGCTTCGAAGAGGGCTGCAGCTGAGGCAGCAGCAGGTTGTAACCCACACACCACCAACATTGTAGTTTGTTTGCACTTATAGTTGCAATTATAACTCTTTTTTTACTACAACATCGGATGCACTCAGCAGCTGAAGCAGAAGCTAAGCAAAAGGCTGTTGAGGAAGAGAAGAAAAAGGCTGCAGCTGAAGAACAGAAGAAAAAGCTTGCTGCTGCGGAAGCTTTGAAGATGGCTGCATCTGAACAAGCTGCGAAAGAAAAAGCTAGTGATGAACAAGCAACAACAGGTTTTGTAACAATATAGTCTGCAACCACACACTGGTCTAGGCCTTTTTTTGCAATCATAAAATTACCATCTTTTTTTTAATGACAACACAGAAAAGTAGTTGCAAAACAAAAACACTGTGCATGCCTTTTTTTGCAATCACAACTCACCCTGCTATTGCAATTACACATTACTCAGATTTGCAATCATAAATAACCAAATAACCAAACAACTTCAACCACAAAGACTCCAGCCATGGTGCAACCACAAATAACTTCGGGTTGCAATCACGCACGCAAAATAGTTGCAAACACACACTGTTCAGGCTTTTTTTTGCAATTTATAAAAATAACCTGCAATTTTTTGTAATGACACACACAAAATAGTTTGCAAACACTGTACATGCTTTCGTTTTTGTAGTCACAGAGTTTCCGTTGTTGCAATCACAGAACAAGCCATGCTGAGGAAGAGGGCTGAAGCTGAAAAAGCCAAGCAAGTAGCAGCCGAAGAAGCGAGTCGAAGAAGAGGGCCGAAGCACAAAAAGGCAACCAAGCAGCAACTGAAGATCCTCAGAGCCAGAGTGATGATTTTGTGAAGAACAAAAAAGATGCAGCTGATGAAATTCGGAGGAAGAAGGCTGAGGCCGATAACAAGAGAAATCTCGGTGCTACCAAGAAGCTTGAGTTGAAGAAAAAGGCTGCAGCTGACAAAAAGGATGAAGAGAAGGAGAAGAAGATCATAGAAGAAATCCAGAAAAAGCTGGACGCGAACATTGTTGCTCTACAGAAGGAGCCCTCTGTTTCAAAGATAAAAAGCAGGTGGAGATGCAATTGCCAAAGGAATAAGCTAAGAAGCGCAGTGAATATGAGAAAAAGTTAGAATTTCTCCGCTAGGAAGCCAATGCTGTGTTGGAATCTGTGGAGGCACCTATGCAGGCAACATCCCCCTCATCAGCTGACGATATTGAGTTTCCTCTGGAGTCCCAGGATGACATTGCTAATTTGACCCCACCGATCCGTCTTTCACAAGACGAAGTGTCTGAAGGTCTCGTCGATTAGGCAAGGTTCAGACGCTGATTTTCAAGTGTCTAGGTGACAGAGTGATGAGGAGGCCTGCTGAGTTCGTATCTCCGTTCCATATTAATCGCAAGCGCCCCGACATACCTGTTTCCAAGGCTATTTATCTGAGGCAGAAGATCATATCTGAACCTAAGCTTCAACAGCATGTTTCTTTTTTTACTGCGTATTTTTAATGTTGCAACTGTTTTCATACTAGCATTGCAACTGTTACACTCCCAGTTTTGCAATTTGTACACTATTACAATCACACATTCATGACTTTTTTGCAACCACTCACACAGACCAATTTGCAATCACATGTTGTCAACCTAGTTGCAAATATGAGCAAGTAGGAGTTGCATTTTTTTTGCACTGTACCCTTGTTTGCAAACATACACACAATTCGTTAAAACAGACCACTGTCCCTTTTTTCATTTTAAACAGGTTGCACACACAGCTTTTTTTCAATCACACACAGTTACTATATGTAATCCTTTTTTTCCTGGTTGCATGCTTGCAATCACATATTTAAGTTGTTTTGCAACCACTCACAAAAACTAGGGGTCCAATCAGATTTTTTTTGAACACATGTTGTTTTTTGCCCCCAGGAGTTGCAATCACAGTTAAAAAGCGGGTTTTTGCAACAATACACTGTGTTTTTGGAAGTATCACACACAGGCGTTGCAACCACCGAAAACGTTTTGCACCACATTTTTTTCGTTTTGCATTTTTTTGCATGAGGGCTTTATTGGAGTTTGGCATTCTGGCTGAATTTACTGGACAACAACTTATTGACAGTTTCTCAAATGACAAGTTGGGAGAGTCTCGCCTGATTGATTTCCTGGTGCATTGCATGCGACATGATGACATTGTGCACAAGCTTGATTCGTTCGGGTACAGGGTGTTTGTCACGACTGGTTTCTATGTAAGCCTCTTTGTTTAACTGTTCGTTTTTTAATACCGTTTTGTAGGTTTTGTTGGGACTGAACTAGTTTTTTTAATGGGCCTTTTTTCCCCTGTGTGCAGTGGTACGTTGAGAGTTGCAACGCAGTACTCAACGAGGATAAATCCGAGACGGAACAATTCAAAGTTGTTTGGAACCACCTGATGACTGAGTGCATAAACTATGATCTGTCAAGAGCAAAACTGGTTAGCAGATATCTTTTTTCCAAATACAGACTGTTTTTCCTGTAACCTTTTTTTCAAAGTTGCAATTGCAAAATCATAATCTGCAACCCTTTTTCATTCATAATTTTTTTTGAGTAGTTGCAATCACACATCAACACTAGATGGAATAAATACACTAATCATTTTTATTTCCTGCACTCTTGTTTTTTGCACCAGATCTTTGTCCCTATCCAAGATGCAGGACATTACTTTGTGTATTGTTTCAACTTCATGCATAATCGCATTGATGTGCTGGACTTGAACGACTACTTCATGAAATGCACGGATCCTGTAGAACGTCACAAGCATGTGCTTGCAAAAATTCCAATCATAGATGCAGCTTTCCAGAAGGTGTCCATCTTCAAGCTGCCCAGAGTCAGTGGGTGGAGGAAGCCTTTCATCGAAGTCCCCAAGCAAGCTGGCCCCAATGATTGCCTGTTTTTTGTCTGGAAGTACATGGAGTACTATGACGGGAACAAGCTGACAGAGGAAATCAACCCGGTAATGCGTGACGTGAACTGATCCATTTTTTACATATTTTTCTCCTTTTTTTATGTTTTCTGTATGTGTGTTTTTTGACCGTACTGTTAAAATAACTATTTTTTATGTGTGTTTTTTATGTTGCTGCAGTTCAACGACATCATATACAGATGTGAGATGCTGCACTATCAAATATTCCACCCCCCTAAACCAGGCTGATCTCCCTGCATACTGGACAAGTACAGAATTGGGGGACGACGTCTCCATCTCGAAGATGACAGCAGCCAGTCTGTGAACTTTTAGGATCAGTGGGATAAAAAACATGTTATATCTGTGTGTTTTATCTTGATTTACGCGACATGTTCTGCGTGGAGCTTTTTTTTGAACTAGTTTTTTGCAATCAAGCAAATACTAAGCTAATCGCAATCTGACAGTGTCATGACATGGAACTTTTTTTTTGAACTGGTTTTTTGCAATCGCACTTTTTACCTGTTTTTTGCAATTGTTTTTTTCAATCGCAATCACATGCTGTTTGTGCAACTGTTTTCTTGCAATCACACTGCTATACGGTTGCAATCACACTTGAGATAAGGTTGCAATCACCCACACGCGACAAGGTTGCAATCACGCACATGCTTGTTTTACCAACAGTTTTTTTTTGCAATCGCAACACATCAATGGTTGCAACCACAGTTTAACTTATTTTGCAATCACCCGTATTCAAACCAGGTTGCAACCACATCAAGCAAATACTAACCTAGTCGCAATCTGACAGTGTCATGACATGGAGCTTTTTTTTGAACTCGTTTATTGCAATCGCACCTTTTACCTGTTTTTTGCAATAGCAATCACACTGCTATAAGGGTGATATCACACTGCGACAAGATTGCAATCAACCACATGCTAGTTTTGTAACTGTCTTTTTTGCAATCGCAGCACATCAGTGGTTGCAACCACACTGTAAAGGATGTTGCAATCACTTGTATTTTCACCAGGTTGCAACCACATCAGCAAACACCAACTTAGTCGCAATCTGACAGTGTCATGGCATGAAGCTTTTTGAACTTGGTTTTTGCAATCACACTTTTACCTGTTTTTTGCAATTGTTTTTCTTTTTTTTTCAATCGCAGTCACACGCTATTTTTTTCAACTACTTTTTTTGCAATCGCAGCACATCAATGGTTGCAACCACACTTTAACTTATTTTGCAATCACCCGTATTTTCACCAGGTTACATTTTTTGCAATCGCAGCACATCAGTGGTTGCAACCACACTTTAACTTGTTTTTGCAATCACCCGTATTTTCACCAGGTTGCAACAACATTAAGCAAACACCAACCTAGTCGCAATCTGACAGTGTCATGACATGGAGCTTTTTTGAACTAGTTTTTTGCAATCGCACTTTTTTACCTGTTTTTGCAGCTGTTTTTTCTCAATCGCAAACACACTGCTATAAGGGTGCAATCACACTGCGGCAAACTTCCAATCACCCACATGCTGGTTTTGCAACTGTCTTTTTTGCAATCGCAGCACATCAGTGGTTACAACCACACTGTAAAGGATGTTGCAATCACCTATATTGTCAGCAGATTGCAACTACATTAAGCAAACACCAACCTAGTCGCAATCTGACAGTGTCATGGCTGGAGCTTTTTTTAACTGGTTTTTTGCAATCGCACTTTTTTACCTGTTTTTTGCAACTGTTTTTTTTGCAATCGCAGTCACATGCTGTTTTTGCAACTGTTTTTTTTGCAATCACACTGCGCTAAGGGTGCAATCACACTGCGACAAGGTTGCAATCACGCACATGCTTGGTTTAGCAACTGTTTTTTGCAATCGTAACACATCAGTGGTTGCAGCGACACTGTAACTTATTTTGCAATCAACCGTATTTTCACCTGGTTGCAACCACATCAAGCAAACACTAACCTAGTTGCAATCCGACAGCGTCATGCAGCAGTTTTTTCTTTTTTCAAACACACGTAAGCGGCAGTAGCGAACCACACACGCACCTATGTTGCAATCACACACATTCATTGGGGGCTGCAAAACAATGTTTTCAGTAGTTGTAATCACAATTGCAATCCGATAGTGTTTTTATCCAGAAGTTTTTTTTTTCAAACCAGATGCTAGCTATTGGATAAATTATATTGGATTCATTCAGATTCATAGTCATCCTTATAGTCAACATTGCGCGAGGTCGCTCTTCTGTTTCGAGCAATTGCGTCATGTGCTTGCGGTTGCTGCACAACTACACTGCACTCAGATTGTTGTGTTTCATCCGCTTCACTTTGCCCTTCCTGATCCCCGTTTTGTCCGTTTTTTACTCTTGAGCGGCCTTTCTTTGAGCCCAACCTTCAGCTTTTGCACCTCCTTTTTTGTCTTTGTTTTCTGCTTCTTTGCTTTGGTTTGGGTTTTGGGGGCATGTTGTGCTGTAGTGCCCCTTACATGACAGGTTTGGCACTCCATCACACTCTTATCTCCACTGTATGTGACTTAAGGATTATCAGGTATCATACTGTTTTTGGAGGATTTTGCTGCGCTGACAGGCTTCCTACCTTTTGTGCTAGACACGGGTGGTTCAGTCACTATCACACCGCCCAGGGTAGTTGCCGAACCAGGCAAATGGTTTGTTTTTGGTGTGGAAAGGTTACTAGGATTCATAGCAGTTTACACAATGGCGTCACCACTTTCATCTGTTGGTCGGACACAAACTAGACCCATCTTGTTATCCCCATTTTCATGCAAATCACCACTTTCCATCTCACAGGCAGCACTCTCTGCTGTTTGTAGAAGCTCAATACCAGGAGTTATCATGTCGATGTGCCGGACAGTCTCAGCATAAGCACGATCAGATTTGCTTCCTGCTCTACCCAGGCGCATTAACTTGGGCAGCAGCTTCGACATTCTCGTTTGCTCTGTGTCAGCATGAGTCGCAACCCGAACATCGTGTCTGTCCCATGGAACTACAGATCTTGCATTACGTGTGTAGCGCCGCAGAATGTACTTATCTGGTATGCTCTGTACTTGCAGGTGGGTGAATGCTTTGATCACGTGCATGCAAAACAACCATGTGTGCTCCCATTGCATGCATTCGCATTTATATATACCCTTTTTTTGTTAGCTAGCACCTTGAATGCGTGTTGTGCCCAACAGAACACTCCTGTTCCTTTTTCATGCTTCACCAAGTAACCGCATTCAACATCTGGATCAGGCTTAATCACAAACGCTGTACTGTTAGCATATTCCCTCTTGTATTCATTATACACAGCTCGCGTGTACATCCTGCTGAGCTGCTCATCAAACCGTGATTTGCATGCCCTGACAACCTCGGCCTGCACATCAGAATTTTGAATTTCGGTTTCATCATTACTTTTTTTTGCAACCGCAAACATATCACGATGCATTCACATGTACCACGTTGTTGCAAACAGTCACAGGCTCATTCAACAGTTTGTACTTAATACATTTTTTTTATTTTTTCTGCAGATGCAAGCACTTCGACTATATTGTATTCACAAAAAACAGGTTGTGCAATCACTAACAAAAAAATTTTAATTGCGGGTTTTTTAATCACAGGTTGCAAAAACACCCAATTAACATGTTGCAATCATACATAACCTTTCCCCCAGAGGCAAGCAGACAAACTAAACATGTTTTTTGCAAATCCACAAATTAACATGTTTTGCATTACAAAACTATCAGGCTCTGCAATCACACACAAATCAGTGGTTGCAAAACAAACATAGGTTTTTTTCACATTAACCAGTCTGTTGCAATCAATGAACTAACAGGTTTTTGCAATCATAGGTTGCAATTCACACAATTTTTTGTTTCTCTCTAATCACAGTGTTTTGTTTTTTTCTCGCAATCACAAAACCACCTTTTGTGTAATCACATTAAACATTAGTTTGCAAAATTATCACACGTTGCAAACCATGTGTACACTTGGTTAGGTTTGGAATCACAAAAAATGGTGGGGGGTGGGGTTGGGGTTGCAGCTTCAGAATACCTTTGAGTAGTGCGACTCCCCAGCATCTATGTGGTCTGTGTGCTGAACAGAGTCAAGCACCCTCTTTGCAAATATATGCAATGTTGTCACACTGCCAACATATACATCTTTCAATACTCTGTTCTGGCTCTCAGATCTCTGGGTTGAAGTCATTCCCCCACAGTACATGCCATTAAAATATACTGCAATGTTCCCCTATGCCACATTCATCCACTAGCTTCCCCCACTCTACCTCAAACTGTGTAGGACCCAGAGGATAATTTATAAGAGACTCCAGCTTTTCCTTCAGATTTTTGTCCTTGTGCACCTTATACAACTTCTAGAGTTCATAATCTCACATACTTATTATGTGCCACCGGCAATTTCTGTGTTGTGATTTATCAAACACAATTTTTATTTCATCCCTCATTGCTGCATCTTCATATGCAGAAACATCAAATTTAAAAATTAGTTTTTTTTCCTGTGAATAAAATGTTTTTGCAATCCAAAACATACGATGGTTGCAACCAAAAAAATAGAGTTTAATGTTGCAAACGTTGCAACCACACAACACTCTCCAGTTGCTTTTTTTGACAGCAATCATTTTTTTGACATGATTATAGAAAAAATCAGAATAGACCCCCCTCCCTCCCCTCAAAATATGCATCTGTTAGAATCACAAAAGCCTGACTGCCACCCATGCAGCGTTTGAATGACTCGAAGGCCATCTGAAAGTGTTAATTGTCTCATCCCGAAGAAGCGCTTGCCCAAACGACACATTTTTCATATTGTTGCTACATCCAACAAACATCGCCAGCGGCATTTTCTTGCTATTAGTTTTGTGGGTAGTGTCAAAAGTGATGACGTCTCCAAAATCCACGTATTCTGCACGCTGACTTGCATGGCTCCAAAAAATGCTTCTTAGCACTTTCGTCTTTGGGTCAAAATCAACATCCCAGTAGAATGCTTGATTATTCTGCTTATACCCCTAAAAAACTGGAATAACTTCTCAATGTCCCCATCCCTGTCCTCTCGCGTCTGCCCAGCTTTCCTGCACCACAAGCGAATGAAAAAACATTTTAACCACACAAAATAGTTTTTTAATCACAAACGACCCTGCTATTTTGCAATCACACACTACTCAGGCTCGCAATCATATACCAAATAACCAAGTAGATTTCAACCACACAGACACAGTCAGGTTTTGCAACCACAGATAACTTCGTTAGCAATCACACACGTAAAATAATTGCAATCACAAACACAAAATAGTTTTTCCAATCACACACTACCCCTAGGATTGCAATTTCAACCACACGGACATTCGGGGGTTTGCAACCACATATAACTTCTTGTAATCACACACCGGTCCCGTTCTTGTTTTTTTTCGCAATCTTAAAACATAACCATTTGTGTTTGCAATGTCACACACAAAATAGGGTTTGCAATCACAAACGAACCTGCTGTTTTTTTGCAATCACACACTACTCGAGGCTTGCAATCATATACCAAATAACAAATTAGCTTTTCAACCACACAGACACAGTCAGATTTTGCAACCACACATAACTCCTGGTTGCAAGCACGCACGCAAAATAGTGCAATCACACACTTCGGTTCAGTTCTTTTTTTCTTTTGCGATCACGAAATAATCAGCAATTTTTGCAATCACACACAAAAAATAGTTTTTGCAATCACACACTACCCAGGCTTGCAATCATATATCAAATAACCAAGTAGCTTTTCAACCACACAGACACGACGGGGCTTGCAACCACACAAAACTCCCGGTTGCAAGCACGCACGCAAAATAGTGCAATCACACACCGGTTCGTTCTTTTTTTCTTTTGCAGTCACAGAAATAACCAGTAGTTTTTGCAATCACACACAAAAAATAGTTTTTGCAATCACACACTACCCAGGCTTGCAATCATATACCAAATAACCAAGTAGCTTTTCAACCACACGAGACACGGCCCGGGGCTTGCAACCACATAAAACTCCTGGTTGCAAGCACGCATGCAAAATAGTGCAATCACACACTGGTTCAGTTCTTTTTTTCTTTTGCAGTCACAGAAATAACCAGTAGTTTTTGCAATCACACACAAAAAATAGTTTTTGCAATCACACACTACCCAGGCTTGCAATCATATATCAAATAACCAAATAGCTTTTCAACTACACAGACACAGTCAAGGCTTCCAACCACACAAAACTCCTGGTTGCAAGCACGCATGCAAAATAGTGCAATCACACACTGGTTCAGTTCTTTTTTTCTTTTGCGATCCACGAAATAACCAAATAGCTTTTTTCAATCACACACAAAAAATAGTTTTTGCAATCACACACTACCCAGGCTTGCAATCATATACCAAATAACCAAGTAGTGTTTCAACCACACAGACACAGTCAGGATTTGTAATAATACATAACTCCTGGTTGCAATCACGCTCGCCAAATAGTTGCAATCACACACTGGTTCAGTTCTTTTTTCTTTTTGCAGTCACATAAATAACCAGCAGATTTTGCATTCACACAAAAAATAGTTTTCTCAATCACACACTACCCAGGATTGCAATCATATACCAAATAACCAAGTAGATTACAACCACACAGACACAGTCAGGTTTTGCAACCACAGAAAACTGCTGGTTGCAATCACGCTCGCCAAATAGTTGCAATCACACAATGGTTCAGCTCTTTTTTTCTTTTTCAGTCACAGAAATAAACCAGCAGTTTTTGCAATCACACACAAAAAATAGTTTTTGCAATCACTTATAACCCTGCTGTTTTGCAATCACACACTTCCTAGGCTTGTAATCATATACCAAATAACCAAGTAGCTTTTCAACCACTCAGACAGTTAGATTTTGCAACCACACATAACTCCTGGTTGCAAGCACGCAAGCAAAATAGTGCAATCACACACAGGTTCAGTTCTTTTTTCTTTTGCAGTCTTAGAAATAATCAGCAGTTTTTGCAATCACACACAAAAAATAGTTTTTGCAATCACACACTACCAGGCTTGCAATCATATACCAAATAACCAAGTAGCTTTTCAACCACACAGACACAGCCAGGGCTTGCAACCACACAAAACTCCTGGTTGCAAGTACGCACGCAAAATAGTGCAATCACACACTGGTTCAGTTCTTTTTTTCTTTTGCAGTCATAGAAATAACTAGTAGTTTTTGCAATCACACACAAAAAATAGTTTTTGCAATCACACACTACCCAGGCTTGCAATCATATATCAAATAACCAAATAGCTTTTCAACCACACAGACACAGTCAAGGCTTCCAACCACACAAAACTCCTAGTTGCAAGCACGCACGCAAAATAGTGCAATCTCACACTGGTTCAGTTCTTTTTTTCTTTTGCAGTCACAGAAATAACCAACAGTTTTTTCAATCACACACAAAAAATAGTTTTTGCAATCACACACTACCCAGGCTTGTAATCATATACCAAATAACCAAGTAGTTTTTCAACCACACAGACACAGTGAGGATTTGCAACAATACATAACTCCTGGTTGCAATCATGCTCGCCAAATAGTTGCAATCACACACTAGTTCAGTTCTTTTTTTCTTTTTGAAGTCACATAAATAACCAGCAGTTTTTCGATTCACACAAAAATAGTTTTTTCAATCACACACTACCCAGGCTTGCAATCATATACCAAATAACCAAGTAGATTACAACCACACAGACACAACCAGGTTTTGCAACCACAGATAACTCCTGGTTGCAATCACACTCGCCAAATAGTTGCAATCACACACTGGTTCAGCTCTTTTTTTTCTTTTCAGTTACAGAAATAAACCAGCAGTTTTTGCAATCACACACAAAAAATAGTTTTGCAATCACTTATAACCCTGCTGTTTTGCAATCACACACTACCCAGGCTTGTAATCATATACCAAATAAACAAGTAGCTTTTCAACCACTCAGACACAGTTAGATTTTGCAACCACACATGACTCCTGCTTGCAAGCACGCACGCAAAATAGTGCAATCACACACTGGTTCAGTTCTTTTTTTCTTTTTGCAGCCACAGAAATAACCAGCAGTTTTTGCAATCACACACAAAAAATAGTTTTTGCAATCACAAACGATCATGTTGTTTTTGCAATCACACACTACTCAGTCTTGCAATTATATGCCAAGTACCAAAAAATAACCAAGTATTACTTTGTCATCTGACATATGACTTACATGTTTGGATGTCCTTCTCTGTGAATGGCCAGTTTTGACGTCCTCCATACAATTCTGACATCACATTCATCACAGCCTGGTTTGGCACGCCACTCCTTGACATGATTGCAACCAAGTCATCCATAGCAGCTTCCCTCTGCTTATGAGCATGCATATATCTAACCATCCTGGCTGACGGCTGAAGTTTATGGTTGTGTGCTTCCCCGATTGTGTCGAAGTATCAGATTTTGCGTTTTTTGTCCTCCTTCACTTTAGCATATGCTGGGCAAACAATTCTCATCGATCTTTTATCACTCTGTGGTTCCTCATTTTCCTTGTCTGGCTTCATAAAACCCTGACGGTTGCAAACCCAATGTTTAGTCTCTTTACTAGTCCTCATGGTTCTCACACTGAATCCAGCCATTTTTGCATAATCAAGGTAAAATTGGTGTGCTGCTTCTATCGAATCAAACTCCTGTCGCGCCCTTGGGACAAACACATCAAGCATGTTTGCATCCTGTGGGGAGAAAATAACCAACCATAAGTTTTTTTCAACCAAGTTGCAACCCAAAATCGACAACCAAGTTGCAACCAACAGGAGCTTTTTTGCGTGCAATCAACATCAATCAAGGTATTTTTTTCTTGCAAAAACTGGAACAATATGTATTTTTGGTTTTATTTTTTTCTGCAACCCCCCACACGACTATGATTTTTTTTGCAGTCCACACAAACTTCTTGTGGCAACCAGACAGCATTATACGTTGCAAACAAGCGCAACAAAATAATTGCAGATTAGCACACACAGCAGACTATTACCCTTTTTTTGCAATGCACATGGGAATTATGTTGCAACCAGAGGGCACCCTACGTTGCAAACTAGCACGACAATTTGTTCCAGCGGCAATCTACCAGACAATGAAGTTTTTTTTGCAATCGCACGCGAGATCTCTGTTGCAACCAGAACCCACGTTTGCAAACTTTCGCAACCACCAAAACTTTTTCAACATTCTACAAAAACACTGACAATGAAGCCACAAATCATCCCGGATCAATGGGTTTTGCAACCAGAAGTTGCAAACCAACAGCAAATTAAATAGCAGAAATGAGCATAACATTTTTGTGTGTGATTTTTTCCGTTACCGGGATGAACAACTCTGTCGGATCAGGCGTGATCATTGAGCCAGACGGAATCGATGGCAGAGGCGTCAGCAACGTCACGTGATGCAAGGGATCACCCGATCCGAGGCAGCCGCGCGCCCTTGCTGTAGGCGTGACTAACGTAGGAGGTGCCGCCGGCGCAAATGCAATCGGCGGCGGTGCCGACGATATCGGCCGAGACCCAGTCGTTGTAACAACCGCCATCTGCTCCGAAACCACGTGCTGCTCCGTCTGTGGTGATTCCAGGCGCGGAAGCGATGGTGGAGCCATGGGTTTAGGCGAGGAGCGGCTTGGCGATCCGAGGCGTGGAGAACGGCGGAGCCATGGGTTTTGATGGGGGGCGGGGCACACCTACTTCTCTATAGCACCGAACTTTGGAATACTTCGGGCTAAATTAGATGTGCATATCTTTGTTCCAAAGTGTAGACAAAAAAATCGTAATCTGACCAAGAACATACTACATACTACAGGTCCAGTCCATTAAGATGCAAAAGCTAAGAAGCCTCTACCAAAGAAATACATGTATCAATATAATTTCCACATTACTGGGAGATTTCATAGAGCATTGCAATTGGACTAGCTACATAGCTAGGTATACAGGTCTACGAAAACATATGCGCACATCTAGGTTGTAACACTAGCAGCATCATATAACATCAAAATTTAATAGTTTAGTTGAACCTTGAGGAATAGAAGCTTCAAAACAAATAGCTGACCAGATCATAGTAACAAGAATCCCATCAACTTGGGTCACACTACAAGCTTTGGCACACACCCATGGTTCACGTTGTCAAGTGAGCAATCTATATTTATACAATTGATTCAAGCAAAGAAATGAAAGATTCAGTTGGATTCATATGAGAGGACCCTGAAATTCACACAATGATGATTAGGAAGAAATTATTAGCACCTTTAATTATGAATCAAGCTTTTCTCAGCCTCCATTTTCCCTAATTCTGATTAGTACATCAAAATTGACATTTGGAAAAAAATGGCAATCCTGAAGACACATGAACAGGATATCACCTCCCCTGAACGGCTGAACGCATGGGATAGGTGCACTATAATCAGCACCATGCACCATAAAATTTCAATTGGTGAGGGAATTAATCCAGCTTCACCGTTTAGCCTGACCAGAAAAATAGCATTGACATTATAAATTACCAGATTTTTTATTGGTTACCAATTAAGTATGTCCTACCAACATTCCCAGTTCCCACTGTTTTGGCTGAATGCAATTATCAGCAGTAGACAAACAAAATGTGTAAAACACTATCATGCACAATGGGCAAGGAGTAATAAGAATGCAAGAACAATTTCTATTCCCACTAAGAAGATATGAACTCAATCGGGGTAACACACTCGATCCCTTACTATTGAACTGTCAACTAAAATAATAGTTAATAAGAAAACCACAGAATATAATCAGTACAAACTACATGAGCATGAGCGGAGCATGCAAAATGTTTTGGGTACGTCATGCTCACTTCATAATTGTCATTGCCGGATGTGTCTAAAATAATGGGGATTTATATAAAACTGAGTACAATGTATATAAATTAAATAACAAAAATTAATTACATATGGATCAGAAATTATCTCATGTTTTGAAAAAGTTGTTCTGCAAGTATGTTACATAGTTTTGTATCCCCACCTTGAGGCCATATCATGTCATCAAACGAAAATTCTGTATAATAGGAGAGATCCGACCAACAGATGATCACACAAGATGGAATCACTCACTCACTAAAAAAGGGTATGCTATTGTTAGGAGAAATCCTAACCACTTGCTAACTGGAGTATTCAGAAATGGCAAGTTTATCATCTACATGGTCAATTCAGAATTAGAAGCAATTTTCCACTGCCGAATGAACTCAGGGAACTCAATACGGGGAGAATCAACCACAGAGCATGCACAACTATCACTGATAGTTCATCTACCAAAAACACACGTACAACACTGAAAGAAGCAGCGATGGTCAATGCACTCACCTGCTTGTCATGTATGCTACACTATAGTATCGACTATCCCATAGCTCGTCTTCTCCATGGCACCAGCGATCCTTTAGCATACACTCATCTGCAAGAAAAATGGATGTACTGATTTTTTAGCCAATGTAAAGTTAAAAGTACAGATAATAGTTTGCCAAACACCAACCCAAACTACAAGCTTTGTAGCTAGTTATTGTGGTTAAATATCTTTCTGGCATCGGCAGCCAGATGTCACACCCGAGTTTCCGAAGAAAACCAAGTGCAAACCTATATGCATGCCAGGATCAAGTTTCATGCATATAGTGACATATAAGTGAATACAGAAACAGTATCACGTAAGAAAAAGAAAGATTATCAGAGATTTACGCTTAATCCTGGAAACGAAGGCACCAAACATCACAGGCAATCGACTGGGGGTTGCGTACGCCTAGCACCAGCAACATCTTCTTAGCAGCTTCCTTTTTCTAAGCAACAATGTTTATAGCAAGGGTGAGCACTTGTCGTACTCAGTCAGTGTGGAAAAGATATGAATGCAAAGGCTTTATATTGGACTGGGCTATACGCATTTAAGCAATTTTAGTTGGTCAAATTTTATTAGCACCTGATTACTAATAAAGTATAAGTTTATACCAACCCACATTAAGCATAAGATAAGAGATACGCCATAAGCACATGGCAAGCACAACCAGAGAACACGATTTAAGTCCATCTTCAAGTTCAATTATCATGTGAGGGTCCAGGCCGCTCTTGACCGTGAGCACGGCTAATCGATTAGTTTTACACTCTGCAGAGGTTGAACATCTTTACCCACAAGTCGCGTAAAAGTCCTGAAGAACTTTAAACCCAACCATGCGATGCCGGCCAAGCATCATACCACACTACCGAGGTGTGATTGCGTAGGGACGCTACGAGGCATTTACAAAGAGTCCTCCCGTGCGTATTAGCCCATAGTAGTATGTCATAGAGGCTATCTTTCGTACCACACTTCTATTAAGGATGGTAAGCCATAGAGTCTTCCGTTCCATCACCGCTCCGGAATAGAAGAGCCATAAAAGCATTCCTCCGTCCCCAACCTACTATGCGAGTAATAACCACACAAAGACTTCCCTAATTACTCGGCCAAGACCAGAGCCATATAGTCCTTGTGGTTGCACTGTTGTCCTGGGTGGTCGCTCCATGTTCCGATTAATCATATGATCTTGTATTAAGCATCCAAAGATATAGCATAAAGGTATAGCATGACTCATCATTAATGTTCATTAAAACCACCATAACCCAGGTATAGCAGCTAAGCATAGCTACCCATCATAAATGTAAACCCAGGTTAACAAGGTATGATCATAAAGACTAGGTAATCCTTAATAGGAACCCATCAAAATTAATGCAAGCAATGCAAAGTGATTAATCATAGTTATTGGGACAAAAGATCAAGGACACACTTGCCTTTAATCAAAGTAATGTCGTTGCTCAGAATATCTTCAACTTCAAGCCCTTCCAAACTTCTCGAACGGCGCTCACTCTAAGCGTATCAATCATCGGGCACAAACATACAAAGAAGACAAACCAACAGACATACCAAGAACAAAAACCAATCAAAAGAAAACTTTAAAAGAACGCACTAAAGGATATGATCGATTAGATGGATCACTAAAGAACACAAAGGGTGCTTGGAAAGGCTTGGTTAACTTTGAAGAGATGGTTGTGAAAGATTGAGCAAGAACCGGAAAGATTACACGTAGATTGAGCTGAGAAAAGAACGCCTAACGAACGTTCTGCATATATGAGAGAACAAGGCTATGAGCTAGGTTCATTTTAATTAACAAAGCAAATATAAAGGATATTTCAGAAATAAAATACCCTATGTTGACATTAATGCAATATTAAACTTTATTTATGAAACCGGTGTAAAGAACTAGTCAAGTTTTATTAATAAAGATTCATATATTGATTAAACCGGTTAAACATTTAATTTAGAAAAACTGAACTATATGAACAATCTAGACGAAACTTTGTAATTCGAGTAGATCATATTATTATTAAAAACATTATGGTATTGGCATTAATCAAATTAATATTTATTATAAAGCCGATGTGAAAGCCTAATCAAATTTTAATTAGAAAAGATTAATTAACTATTAAACAAATTAACATTTGGTTTATGAAAACCGAGATAAAGATCTAATTAACTTTTATGTACAAAAACATGTGATAGAAACATTAATCAAATTAAATTTGCTTATGAAAAACGATATGTAGATCTATATAGTTTTTATTTAGAAAAGGCATGCATAGCTAGTCATTAATCAAAATTAATATTAATTTTATTTTCAGAAACAAAACATGGTGAAAACACACCACTAACGCGTGCTTTACATTATTATGGACCTAACGCAACTTGAACGGATTAAATCGGAGCTAAAACAGAAAAGATATGAGAAAAACAAGATTGAAAGGACCTGTTCGCGATTAACTATAGATTTGAGGGGTAGCAGAAAAGATTTGCAAGACACAATAAACAGTGCTCGGGAAAAGGATAAAACTCAGGGTTAGATCTATAAAAGTGCTCTGTTGGATCTATGTGCGAAGGGTGGGATTTTTCCAAGGGGTTATGAGCAAAGGTTGCAAGACACAAAAATAGATCTACGAATTACCAGAAATCACAGGGGGTCATGTGCAAATTGACCTTTCTTCTTCCTCAATCCCAACCGAACGGACAGGACACGCATGGCGGATGGGGAGCTCCGGGCACTTGCGTCGCCGGCGCTACAGATAGCTAGGAGCTCGGGTAAAATCAGGAATCGGAAGAGGAGATGAAGGGGATCACGATGGGTGGCTCACCTTGGTGGAAGACGGAGGGAGCAGCAGGAATCCGGGTCACGCCGGCGGCGGCGGTTCTGGACAGGCGGCGGCGGCGCGGCTTTACAGTAGGGGCGGCGGCGCGCGGGCTTGCGGGGGGGGGAGCGAGGGGCGCACGCTAGGGCGGCGCGCGCGCGCATTTATGGGGGCGCGCGTAGGGGGCGTACGAGCCGGCGGGGCGGCGGCGGCGCGCCCGGGCGGCGGCGCGGTGCGGGCCCGGATGGGCTCCGCGTGGGCCCCGGCCGGGCCGGCGGCGGGCGGAGGGTGGCTGGGTCGGGCCTTCGGGCTCGGCCCAGTTAGATAGGTTGATTTTTCTTTTTTTTCGAAATATTTTCCTGTGCAAAGTTAAATCCAGAAATATCTAGATAAATCGATAAAGCGACGAAAAATACCCGAAAAATTCCAAACATTTCAGGAAAATTCCCAGAGCTAGATTAAGACATGAACAATCCAAATAAAGCATTTGGTGCCCATGAAAAATATTTTAGAGCCTTCTAATAAATAGAAATAGCTCAAGGAAAATGAGAATAAATTCCAGAAAAATCCGGAAAATTCTCGGGAGAGTTTGGACAGCTCCTAAACGCATTTTTGAAACCTTTTGCACTCAAGAACCACTAGATGCATCGGCATGAATGCAACACTCACAAATCTTTTATTTAATTTAGAAAATCAAACAAAGGATTTTTCCTATACTATATTCCCTGTAAAGAAAAATAAATGTTGGAAAAATTTTAAAATTATGAGAAAATCGTTATTTAATTATTCTTTCTATTCACATCCTGAAATTGAAAATTTCAGGGTGTGACAAATCTACCCCCCTTAAAAGGAATCTCGTCCCGAGATTCGAAAAAGGCTAGCAAGAGACAAGGGTTTATTTCGAACTCTTTTCATATCCTTCAGCAATATTCTTTCTTTCATATTACAGAAAAACTTTTCAAGCCTAACTTATACCAACATCCTTAAATATCGGGGGTCTTATCTTGCTTGTGTCGTTGTCGCCATTCCCTCTTAAAATGGCGATCTAGAAATTTTTTCGGGCATCTGTTGATAAAGTGTCCACCAGCTTTGCAATAAAAACAAGCTTTACTTTCCCTAATGTTTCGACGATTCTGTGGTGTCTCATAAATCACTGGTATTGTGACACCATGAGGATATTCTAGATATGCATCTTCATTGTGACCTTCAGGAAAACCTTGGGCTTGAGACATAAGATGTAGGTGAGAATTGTTATTGGCTTCCCCTGGATATTCCCTTTTTCTCTTCTTACTCATGATCTCCTGTAGCTTGCTTTCTAACCCAATGGCTTTGTGGCATTCATGCTTCAGGCTCTCAGCTCTCTCTCTATCATTTTGCAGAAATGAGGTCATGGTTATATTAAGCCATCTCATCTTCTTGGAAAGTGCAATAAGAGGAATAAGTTGACCTGCATAAAACTTCATAATGCAATCAAAATAAGTGTGTTCTCTATCCTTCTCTCAAATGCTTATGTTATTTCTATGAAACGATTTTCAGCATTACCGAAACATGTTTGAGTGTAAATATGAAAGTAGTATTGCACATTGAAAGTCATAGTTCATGTAGAGGATTAGAACCCTTCCCGTCAGCAAGATCCAGATACCTGCAAAAAAAGGGCACATTTGGATAGAATTCTTTAACCATGATGGCCTATTATTTGTACCTAGAGATCAACCATGCCTAAACTAAATATTACCATCTAATGCAAGATCTTTCGAACATTTATTTTTGCTCATAATAGATTGACCAAAAAATTTCTAGTAAGGATAAAGTGTTTTGCAATAAGAATACAAAATCATGATCCATAGAATTACAAATTCAAAGAGCAAAGCACAGTAACCATCTGATGCCATGGCTCATAACAAAAAATAACCAGACTTGCATAAATCAGAATAAAGAGGGAAAAACATTGATGTTAAGCATGCCAATCAATAGGAGCATACATGGAGATATCAGGGCACCACAAATTCCAGCCTCTGAAGCTTATTGTTTTTCAACACTAAAGGAGCATGTCTAGTTAACTGATTCTATATTTTGGTGATGCTAATTCTATATTTTCTATGTTAAGTTTGGCAAGTTTTACTGAAAGGAAGCTTCCAAAACTGCAATCTGATGTTACAGCATTGTCACAAGAACAGAGATGCTTTACATTTCAAGTTTTCAACAAATGTTACATATGTTGTAGGTTTAACCTTTTTAGGAGTAGAGATATACATTACCGAAAAAATGCTCAAATATACGTTCCCAAAAGAATAGTAGTATAGTATTGGTAGCCACCAAAATAATTTGAGCAGTATAGTATTAGTGGAATAGTAAAAACAACAATATGGATGTTCTTTAAAAACCTAATAAGATACTTGTGTTGGTTTTAAGTGTTTTTATTGTCCTGAATATGAGGAACAAATAGCATTTAAAAAGTATGCTGGGTATCAACAATCTGGATCCAAAAACTGATAAAAAGTCCATGCCATAGTGACCAACGGAACAAAATAGAATTCCATGCACAGACTACTGGAACACCAACTGATTCCCTGATGCTACTGCAAGAGACAACCAGGTAGGCATGTAAGCACAATAACCAAATGTCCTCTAAGAAAAGACAAATAATTGGATAAGACTAACAAAGAAACAAATCATATTTGCAACATAGCTCATACTGTGAATGAACTACGGAAGTAGGATAAATTAAGGTACAATACATGTGATAATATTTCCAGAATCATACTGATTTCCATTTGCAAAATCAGTTTCAGTATCAACATTGCCAAACACTAACTGACATTTAAAACACGCTGGTCACAACATCTCTGATTAATAAGATGTGGCTATTGACTCAACACAAAGTCAAGTAGAGCATAAGAGATTCACTGAATTACCTAGATTTCTCTTAGTGCATTGACAAACTTCACGACCTTAGGAGTGAGGCTCTCGAGCACATCTGTGTGTTGTGCGACCAACCCCTCCAGCTTGTTCTGCACAAGCGCAAGTAGAATTTGACAAAAGCCCACAAAGAGCAACACACAGAGCATAATTTTTAAAACAAGGGGAAAGATGCATAGATAAGGCAGGATACCTTTAGCGATATCACGAGGGTGTCCTTCCACGCCAACATGAGCTCTACTCCTCCTTGACCCAAACATAGTACCGTAACACATTGAAAAGACACTGATCTCCATAATACATTGTACCCTATGATTGACTTGCCATTAGCATCACGGTGAGTGCAATGATGAAAATTTACTAAAATAAGCAATACACTTACATTTTTTTCTAATTCTTAAGCATGCTTATTGCTCCAACCCGGTAGAACAACAATAAGCATGCTTCCACACGTTTCCAGGAGGAGCAAAGAAATGTCCCCCATGCCACCATAAATCTGAGAGCAAAATGAGGATTAATTTTATGAAAACCACACACAAGGATGCAGGGATGTGTTTTACCCATGGATAACGCGTGAAGTAGAATACAAACCTTTTTTAATATGAAAAGCCATTTTATTGCTTAAGGATGGCTTATGTGATGGGTAGAGAGATCAATATGTGGGTGACAAAGACATAAATTATCTGTTTTATAGTATAGATAGAATAATCAATCATTGCTGTTACAGTAGCAGAAGTATCAAATACCCCCCAGGACATTTTTTCTGATGTAATGTGCTAGAAATGGCTAAACAACAAAAAGCTAAAGCATGACTTCAGGCAACAATAATTATGAAAATGTGGCATTACCTCTTAGAGCCCATGCCCTGACAATTTGATATGCTAAAGAACATGAGACAGGAGAATAAATTGGAAATGCATTTCTGAAATCATATGCACACTCTCATCGGTTGTCCAACCTAGACAGTTTCTGCAATTAGCCAGTTTTCCTAAAGTTGAAGAAGACCTTTATAGTTCTTTGAGCAGTTATGCAGAAAACTATCGACTAATTTCAGCATTATTTGTACTGACAACAATAGAGAAACAAGCTTTGGATAGATCCGTTAGGTACCAAAGTGTGAATTTTTCCTAAGAATTGGCAAAGGCATGCACACAAAAAATATATATACTTCAAGACCCTGAGAAGGAATTCTCAAAAACCTGAAAACAACATCAAGTGAACATGCTGAGCATGAACTTGATCTACTAATTTTTTAATGGCATTTGATACAACGAAAATGGACAGTTCTACAGTCATAAAACAAGAAAATAAAGTGGGGGAATGGATATAATATGATTCTCACCAGGTGAAAATGAACACCATTATGGTATTAGGATCAACTCTAAAGGGGATCAGTGAGCGGAGTGGTGGGCGACTGATGTTGATTGCCTGAACACAGAATGTGTTCTCGAACTCAAGATCATTGGTCATTCAATTTCCTATTTTGTATCCCAGATTAGTCAGAGGGTGTTTGGATCCAATTTTAGTCTCATGACTAAAATTAGTAGACTAAAAAATTTTAGTCACACCCTGTTTGGAGGGTGACTAAAATTAGTTAGCATTAAATTGTCCTCCTTCCTTACCTTTCTCTCTCCTCTCCTCTTCCTCCCTTTTCTTCTCCTCTCCTGCGCCTGTTCACTGCCCCATCTCTCGCGCACGGACGGACCTGCACCGGTGAGCTCCGCGCACTGCCGCTCCGTCCCCTGCGCGCAGGCAAGCTCCGTGCGGCCGCGCGTGCCGGCGGGCGCCACCGAGCCCGCGAACGCCGTGGCCCTGGAGGCCGACGCCACTGTACGGTGGATCTGCGAGATGTAGGGGACGACTTCGGGACCGCGACGGTCCTTTTTGCGTGTCGTGGTTCTCCTCCGCCACCTCTGTCGCACCACCGGCAGGCCTCGACGACGAACAAGGCGGCGAGGGGTGCGAGGAAGCCATCCGTCGCCTCGGACCGTGGCGGCTGTCGTAGGCCGGCCTCCCCCCTACGCGCGGGCGGCCGGCCCCTGCCGCTCGCCGGCGTCGTCGAGCGGCGGGCGGAGCACGAGAGCGCGGCGAGCCGCGGGCGGAGGGGAGCACAGCGGGTCGTAGGCAGAGGGAGCACGACAGGCGGCAGTGGCGGGCGGAGCGGAGAGGAGCGTGGTGTCTGCGCGGCCCTGTAGTTGGATCTAGGCGCGGCGGGGAGAAGCGAGTACAGGAGTGGGGGAGGGGCATGGCGTGGCGGCGGAGAATGGGAGGAGTGGAGCGTGGCGGAGAAGGGGAGCGGCGGGCGCGGCGGAGCGCATCGCCTGTTCTCCCGTCGCGGGAGGAGGAGGAGAGGCAGGGCGCCTGGATAACTGCAACATTAATGAGGAAAGAGAGAAAGTGGGGGGTTTAGTCTCTTTTAGCTGGGTCAGGGGTGACTAGAGGCTAGACTAATTTTAGTCACCCTTTAGTCAGGGGTGTTTGGCAAATTAGTCTCTCAAGGTGACTAAAATTAGTCTAGTCACCTCTAGTCACCTGGATCCAAACACCCTCTCAGACTCTTCATATCAAGCCGAATACCCATCAAGTGGTAGTATAGTATCCAATGCGTCCGTTATCAACAAACCAAGCATCATGACATTTTTGTTAAAAGTAATGTCAGAATGATTTGTTCTCCAAACACTACTACACAGGTGAACATTACTGGTAAATCAGAACAGTAGCAATAAATAAGCCAGAACGAGCATTAGTCACAGTGTGGTGACACTCAAAGTTGTCAGATGGTGAACTGAGGGTAAGTCTGCTACAAGCCCTCAACATCTTCTCCTGGAGATAGGAGACGGGATTTGCACCATTTATATCAAGACATCCTACAGGTTTGAGGGTTGGGACCTAGGAGATGCAGCACGAACCCTTGAAGGACAGGCACGAGCTGACCAAAAAGCAACAATCAGGCTTGGTTATACCAACGGAAAAAAGAACCACAAGCCAAATGGATTAGAACCAATGCAAGACCAATCCCACCCAATAATTGACCCACATCTGTCTCCATGTACAGAAAGCGGTAAAAAAAAGGATGCATGGGTTGTGCGCTAGAGAGTGAAGATGTCGAGATGCGCTTGCCCACCCAGCGCTGCATGTGCAGGGAGGCAGTGAGGCACTGCTGATGCAGCACTGCTGCAGATGGATAAGAACTCGAAAGGCCTTTTGGTGTGGAGAAGAATTCTTCAGTAATGAAAATGGAGGAACTCCAATGGAAATCTCTGTTCAGGATTTCCAACCTTATGAGCCTTTGCTCCATTGTGGAGATGGTCAAGTCATAGATCTCTTTTTCTCTCCAACATTGTAACCGGAGCTATCTCTACCTCTCTTATGCCACAATGCCTAAGGAGGTTCCACATTGGCTTATCTATTTTGTTTCATAATTAAATTGCCATGAAAAGAAAATCCTAAAATTGGAAACTTTCGTGAATTTTCACAAGGACAATGTGAGACACAAAGAGGGCTGCTAGGTTAACGTGCTAGTTGGACATACCTTTTTCTCTGTATAAGATCTTGTTTCCCCTAAGAAATAATAACTGTGGACACTCTCTTACTTGAAGTGCATATGCCAAATCTCTCTCAATATTTATATCAACTTTGACAGTCTGAAAACATAATAAAACTTAGTATCTGCACAAACAACATAGTAAACCTTGATAGATCCAGACTCACCCAAGGATGTAATCGATCTTTAGTATTCCATTATACTTTAGCAGCCTTCTCCAATTCTTGAAGAAACTTCCAATTGTCAGCAGCCCTGCAAAGCACAACATTAACCACGACAGCAGGAAGCTAAAATCAAGAGTGGCTGTGGAGAAGTGGATCCGGAGACGACAGTGTCCGTGGTTTGGTTTGATGTAGACGATGGTGGTGGCGGGGTAGGGGTTGGAGACGACGGCGGCGTCCATGAATGATGCGCCCTCGGACTCCATGGGAGATGGCCGCGGCGGCGTCCAAGGTCAACGGGGGGTGGCGGACGACTCGACGAACGGCGGAGGGCACCACGGCGAACGGCTCGACGAACGATGGAGGGTGGAGCGGGTGGGGACGTCGGTCACCGGCGATGACCACGACGGCGTGCCTAGCGGCTGGGCGGGTAGGTGGCGGCGGCATCCTGCAACGCAGCTACGGAACGCGGCGCAGACGATGGGCGGCGGGGCGACCGAACCCTAGCTGCGGGATTCGAGGGCTGCGAGGGATGGAATACGTACCCTGGCCGCGACTATGTCGGGATGCCCTTCAGACGCCTCTAGGCCTCTAGGGTGCCACAGGCGGGCGGCCGCGGCAGGCGGCGGGGCCGCGGCCGTCCGCGTGGATGGAGGTGGACGGGGGTAGGCGCGCGAGGGAGGAGGAGGGGCTAGGGTTAGGGTTTGTAGGCGGTAGGCTCGGAGGTGGGAGAGGATGGCGGAGGAGGACGATGCGGGAGGCGGGTGTAGGGGCGTGGGGAAGGCGAGCGGAGGCGGACGCGTGGGGTTGGGGAGGCAGATTCACGGACAGCGGAAAAAAGTACGACCAAGTTTTCGTCTCCACTTCATACTTTTTAGGAGTAGAGATGATCAATTGTCTGATTCGTTTTGGTCGGCTTCCATGTTCATCGAAGGCCATACAGTCTAGATGGAGGCTTCATTGATCAGTGTCGCGTTGCAAAAAGTATACTTCATTCGGATTGAATGTGCAAGGGCAGAAGAGAATGTTCAAGGATACATGCAAGTGTAAATTGTGATTGAACCGTAAAAGGGAAGAGGAGCATGCGTGCAATAAAAAAAGGAGGGATTTGAGGCGCAGTTAAAGCTTGCAAGTATGAAATTATGAATGTTTGAGAGACGCTGAGAAACAGCAGCATGCATGCATGAATGCAAAAAATTCAAACAAGGATTCTAAGATGTGCAGTTAATTACCAGTTTGTAGGATAAAAAAATAAAATCAGTAGCAAAATGGGATGATTGACTATCAGGGCGTAGATGTTGTGTCTAAACGAGTTTGACTTGGCGAGTATTTTCTAACTCATAGGAGTATCTTTTTTCCCTCCCATTATTGGGAATAATTTTCACTAGATCGGAATATTTTTTCAATTGATAAAAAGGAGTACTTGCAAGTGGTAGGAGCGGCTTAATGTAGATGGCGAGTGGTTGCAAATCACTGAATTAATGGATTGCCGGCCACTAATATAATTACTTGGTTTTACTTCTCGTAACCTAAGAAGGGGTAAATCACTGTGTGCGAGATGGAATTCTTTATTTTATTCATGACCCAGGCGAGATGTCGTCAAAGTGTGTAGAAATCTGAATCTGGGCAATGGGTATTTCATATTATCTCCCAAGCCAACTAGGATTTCTCACAAAAGTTGTACACGAAATGGCATCAACTCAGCAAATATAGTGTACTGAACACCGTAAGAGGTAGTACTCACAAACTCTAAATTGTGGAAATTACTACTGAAATGTGAAGGAGTGAAGACCCAAAATTGTGAAAAATACTATGGGAGAACAGGAAGAAGTAATTGCTACAATGTCATTGAAAAGGTACTTTTCAAAGTTTGATGTGGTAATGTCTACAGTGCTACAGTTGGCTTGATAATTTTACTCATTCGCCTATACAAAAGATAATACACATGAGTATATTGGTGAGGTTTTTTAAGTACACAATACGATATGTGCGACCCGTTGAAAAGGGACTCGTATCCAATAAAATAGGACCTACATGTAACGATCCGACGGTTGAGATTAATTCTGTACGACCGGTGTTTTTAGTTGTGGTACGGTCGTATTAATAGGTCGTATGGGTAGTACGAGGGTACTATCGGAAATAGAAAATGGTATCGTTGTAATATATAAATTTTATTATATGTAATTTTTTAGGTTCGATTTTACAACAAGGTAATGTTTTATAGTATACTATATACGCAGTACCTCTTCGTCTTCATTTCTTCATTCACTCACAAGTCACTCCTCTCCTCTCAGAACCGCGGGCGGCGGCGGCGCCGGCGCGGTGACCTCATGTCCGGCGGGCACCGCACGACACGGATCAACGGCGGGATTCATGCCCCGCGGCAGGGACGTCCTCTACTACGTGGCACGGATCTACGACGGCGAGCGACGGGGACGATGCGCCGGCCGCCGCATCTCCCGTAGCGACCGCGGCAACAGTGGAGGCGGAAGCGAAGGCCGCGTTGCGGAGGGGGGAACCTCCTGGGCGACCTGCCGCGGCTGCCGACCATCCCGTTGCAGCCCAAGGTGGCCAACAGCGTGGGCGCGCCGGTGCACCTGCAGCGCACGCCCGACGGATGATTCTCCGCGGTCTCCGTGCTCGTGCAGGACCGCCGCATCGACCTCCCCAGCTTCTGGTGCGATCATTGCTTCCTTCCCCTTGTTGCTCTTCCCTCCTGCTTTATTAATAGAAATGAGCACAGTCTGTGCTTATTTGTTCAAAAAAAACGAACTACCTGGTGATCAGATTAGTACAATTAGGTATTGCTTGTAGCTGAATGGAGGCGTGATTGATCCTACAGGACAGGCATATTGTCACTCGGGGTGCCTCCATGTCCATAGTTTTGGTTTTGATTGTGTGCAAATGAGTAATTTAAAGAATTGTTGTTGCCTTATCTCTACCTAATAATCTCTATCTCTACCTATTATTATCTCTACTACTAAAAAGTACGAAGTGGAGACAAAAACTTGTTCCTACTTTATTCCACTCGCGTGAATCTGCCCCCCTCGCCCCATCTTCCGGTCGACGCCTCTGCGCCCTCCCCCGGTCCCACCCGACGCTCCGCATCCCCTCCGCGCCCTCCCCCAATCGACCAATCCTATTTTCCCCTAGGGTTTCCACCCCCACGGTCCAATCCCAGTTCGGGTGCCGTCCTCCTCCTCTCCACGCGTCGCCGGCAACGCCACCGCCCGTCCCTCCTCCTCTCCTCTCCACGCGTCGTGCGATGTCGAGTTCCTACTCGGGTACCCCCATGGAGGTCAAGGTCGTTCGCTCCTCCGCCGCAGCTCGCGCATGCTGTTGAGATCCATGTCGGGGTCACCATGGTTACCGTCTACGACCTCTCCTCCGGCGGTTCCCTTCTCTGCACTAGCATCGCCGCCACCTCCTCCGCGCCGCTCCCCGCCCGATGGCGGCTCCCCCGGGCCGTGCGCCTGCTCCGCCTGCAGGCCGTCGGCCGCCGCTGCATCTACACCGCCGGACACCGCCTCCTGCTGCTAGGCACCGCCTTCCCCCTGAAGAAGCCCTCAAGCTCTGGGGTCCCCTACCTGGAGGACGACTCTGAGCCCTCATCTCTCGGCCCCTGCTCGGAAATCCCTGTCTATGTGAAGCATGGCATCTACGAGTAGCAAATCTCGTAGATTCTATCGTTTTCCATGTATCTCGCAAATTCTCACATAAATAAGATTTTATTCTTATTTATCTCGTGGTGCTAGGTTTCTGTGATTGCTACTAAATCCACCGCCTCCAACCGGGGACACGTTCGTGAAAGATGATCCAATTCTTTGTGCCTATTTTTCTTCTTATGTGCAATATACTATTTTTTGAATAGCGATAGTCATAACAAAGTTTTTGGATCTGCAATCCTTTAGGTGATTATGTCGATTTTTCCTGTAATCCTTTAGTGGTGATGTCAAATTTTTTTCGTCTTTGTAGACAAATCCTCATTTATACAATTTTGGGGATGATTTGTGAATGTACTACACATAAACATTGCTATCGCTGCTTGCCATTCCCTTTTTGGCAGTTCTCATATAAACTAATGCATGTTGTCAGCTGTTAAAGAAACTCAGATTTAGGAAATAAATGACTGATGTTGAATTATTTGTCTCATGCGTGATAAATTGCTTACATACTAGGATTTATCTGGTGTAGATTTACCACTCAGGACTCCAGACAGGAGGATGCTTGAATTGGCTCTTCAGATTCAAGGTAAAGCCCTTTATTTTTTTGGTTTATTTACCAATGTATATAGTGCTAGCGTTATTAGTTCACACACTACTGGTGTTGCTAGCATAATGCTCCTCTTCCGAAGATGGTAGCAGTAGAAGCTATGCTATGCCCTTGTGAAGTTAAAGTACTTCTGAGTACAACATCTGGTGGAGTTTATTAATAGATGAACGAAGAGTTTCAGATTGTTGGAATTGTAGTAAATTGCTAATTGGGCTATGCTCTTGGAATTGCTTCAGTTAAGTTCCAATATCCATTGTATATATATGCCTTTCCTACTATTACAATTGGTAATGTACATACATATTAATATTTTGAATGAGTCAAGTTTAATACATTACTTCCAATTAAATTACTTCTTGTTGATATTTTCATTAAAGATCTGTAAGTACTTTGCAAAATAATTGGTATTGTTATCAGACTTAGGAATTTTTTCTCATATATGATTTGATTGATTAAAATTTTACTTCATTATAATGAGGAGTAATGAACACAGGCAAGGCATATATTTGACTGATTAAAAAATCACATCCTTTGTAGGTCAGATATCACTTTGTGGCTTTCTTTTTCGGATTGTCTATAGCTCACCCATGCAATTCTGAGCCTCTCACACGAATTTTTGCAATTATTTACATCTCCAGACTACTATTTCTCCTCCCCCTCCCTCAGTTTCTTACCTTCTTCCTCCTCCCGACCTCCCCTGCCTCCCCCGCGCTGCTTCCACCGCCGCCGCCCCGCCGGACCCTAGCTTTACCTTTCTTTTTCAATTTTGTACGGTACCGCCGGACGAGATCTACTCCGCGGCGTTCTCCGGGAGCGCACCCCATACGGCCCCGCCAAGTTTCTATATAGGTATCGACTGCGGATCTCGGGCGCTATCACAATGGTTCATGTCATTTTGGTTTTATAGCACCATGCTCGCCTTTCTTCTGTTTGATCCGTTGTGTATTGAGAAAGCAAAGTGAATATTTATGTTAGTTAAATGTGTGCCTGGTGTATTGTAACATGGGGAGGGAATCTTGCCCGAGATGTTGGATTGTATTTATCGCTTCCAAAGATACGGCGTTATTTAAATCATATGCCTTGTACCGACCGCAAGTAGATAATGATCATCTTTGGATTGCAAATGGAATGAGCGAGAAAATGTGTAACTAGAGAGGGAGACATATTAAGCATTATGATATTGCAATGCTTGAAAGGGAAAGCGGTTAACACATATCAACACACACAGTTTGTTTAATGACATGGCATCCTATATAGAGTATACAACCTAAGCTCTCAAGTTACCATATTGGGCTTAAGTTATCCGACATGTTTTAGTAGTCATTAAATTATCACTCAAAATTTAAGTGATCAAATACATGAACAATTGTAAATTCAATGCGAGTAACGGTTTCTTGGGTGACCTTGAAGGTATTCTATGGCACTTGCCGTATCGCCGGTTGTCCGTTATCTTTTGTCATTGCATGCTTTAAGTCAATTTTGCTACTTTTCTATGAGACTCGGGCATAGAAAACAATGTGGCATCTATTTAATGTACCTCCTGAATGGACCTTTTAATTTTCTTCGATTATTGAGTATCATTGTGATTTTTTAGTTGGTGGCAGGATGCATCAAACCTCGCAAGCTACGAGCAGCAGGATGCACATGAATTTTTTATCTCCATCCTTGACCATATTCATGAAAATATAAAGGATGATCAGCACAAGTCACATGCCCAAGGTAGCAACCTTCTCTTTTGCTTACTTATCAATCAAAGATCTTAGCATATGTTGCGCTGAACTGAAATCTGTATTAAGTCATTCAAGCATCACATTTTGTTCTATGTTGTGTACTACTTCACTGTTTGAGCTAAAATCTGTCTAAATCAATGTAAACTACATTTTTAATGATAAGAGTGCAACGGGATCCATGTGTTAGGATAGCACGGGTTTGTAAAAAAGCATAGGATACAAGTTTTGGATTCTTTTTGGGAAGTGCTTATTCGTGAAGACCTCAAAGTTACTGTGAGTTTTAACTATTTTACCTTTTTGTATTTGCTTTTGCCGATTGCACATATAAATTAAAAGTACATGCACAAACAAGTTGAAGGGATTGCGGAAGCGATTGAGTACGTAGTGCAATGTAGTGGCCTTAGAGAACACAAATGGCCGAAGTACGTGTCGACACACGGGAAGAAGAGGAGGTCATAAAATCCAATGCATAAAAAGCTCATTATTTAGCAGGAAAACATGTATGCTAAATTAACTAATCAGGTTTTCTGCATTGTCATTTGGGGAACTTATTGGCTTTTTATTATCATTTATAGGCTTGATATTTGTGTGCAATTCATGTTTTCTCATGTGCTAATATTGTAGACACTTCTCTGCAGGTTGTGTTTTATGATGCTGATATTGGAGGGCCTCCTATGAAGTTCCGAGATGTATTCCTTTATAGGCAACCACTTGAGGGTATTACTCTGTCCATGGTGAGTTAGTTTAACAATACCGTCCTGCCTGTCTATATTTTCAACCATTTACTCCTGTAATTTATTTTTTACCAACCAGAAAGTGCTTGTTGTAAAATATTGTTGCAATTTCTTATACCAATGTTATAAGTTAAGCATGGCTTATCTTTTCCTTGCCCGCATTCTTGAAGCTCCTAAGGAAGAAGAGGTTTCCCTTCTTTAGAAAATTTCGGGTGAGCTTATTGCCTCAAAGATATTCCAATAATGTTGCTATGTCTTCCAACAATCTTAGCAATTTGAATATCAGTTGGCAGTCAAGTGGATGCCTAAGTACACTAATAAAATTACTCTGAGCTTGAGTATTTTGTCTATTGGGGGCTTTAACAATACTTAAACCTGGCTATTTTCTCCTGTAGTTTCCGCAATAGTAACATATAGTTAAACACACTTGATCTGGATAGAGGGCTTTGTGATTATATGGAGGGCAGGCAGTTCTCATGTTGGGTATTGCATACTATTTCTCATTTATAATTTGGTGCTCGACAATTTGCGGTTACTATATACCTGGGTTTGCAATGGCATTAAGACATATATATATAAACTTGTCTGTCAAGCCTTTCTGGTTGCATATGATGAAAATGTTCATCACAGATATCTAAATGATCTTGGCTTGTCAATTATGTGACAGAGCACGAACAAATACTAACGATGTCGCCAATGGCATTGCGGTTTGTGCCGGCAACATATAATTAATCAATATAATTAGTCCATGACTCCATATTTTTTCACGTAATTACTTATGAGTTGCCTCTATCAATATAATTAGTCTATGTTTCTTGACCTAATTACTTATGAGTTGCCTCTACATATTATTTCCTACTCACAATGATCTCATCAAGCATTTTGTGAATTGGGATTAGGCACAACATATACTTAGCCACTCATAAGATCATATTGCACACATTCGTAACCAAAGTTGGGTGATGTTCAGGTTAGCAGATGATTCATCGATCACGAGTTTACAAGGTTCATTTAGAACTAGGTATTTAAATGTACTGATTTCAATTTGTAACGATATCCTTATTTGCGCTTTAATGTTTGCAATTTACCCAAGCCTAGATCATGAGTTTTTCATGTAACACTCTCTTTGCTACTTTGTCAGCATAAACTGTTGAGATGGTTTGGTTCCTGGGTTTTCCTTTATGCAGATCAATTTATAGTCATTCTATCTATGTGTATGAAAACCTGCTATCAATTTCCATCTATGTGTATGTAAACCTGCTAGCATTTTCCATCTATGGGTATGTAAACCTGATATCATGATAGTTGTGCATCAGATTAGAAAATGAAAAATTTAAATTTAGTGCAACATCAAATTAGCAAATGACAGTTTTCAATTTATATAATGCAGTTTGATCACTAAACTCCAATGTCCAATTCCTTTCACTTGTCGCCTTAGAACAACAATCTATTTTTTTTATCAGCAATATGATCTTATTGGTCCCACAACTTTGGATTTTCAAGGGCCTAAAGATGGATAATCTGAATCTGTTCTATGAAAAATTCTCATTTTGATATTTTGAATTGTCTTTATCATGTAGTGTCTAAATTTCTCAATTTTATTTGTATATAAATGTCTCAATTTTATTTGTATCTAAATCCTCAATTTTATCTCTTTGTCATTTCAATATGTTTTGATTGCTTCGTATAGGATTAAATCTGCAAAATTGTGAATGTATGCTCAAGTGCAGTACTGAAATTGTTGTCAAACTGAACTTGGCAATTCATATATTGTGAATTGGCTTGGGAAATGGATAAATAGTTAAATATGACACCAGAAGGAAGAAAAATCTGACACCACGACGACATGCTGACAGATAGTATTCTGACTCCTCCACTCTACGCTCCAATCACTCAGTTTCTATCCTGACCCCTGTATGATTTGTGTTTGGCACTTTGGTTGTGCATTGGTTTCTAAACCATTCTATCTGTCCATGTTGCAGATACTAGGGGGAGGTGGTGGAGATACAGGTGTGGGACGGTTGACAACAGGTGAGGTTAGTTTTGAATTTCAAAACTCTTATATTATCTGAAATTCTAAATGAGAATGTTCAGAATTGGTAGAAAAAAGTTATAGAAGTGCTGTATTTGTTCATTGTTCAGAATTCCCAGTGAGATGTTCATGTCCAGTTTAACAACTTTTAGTATATAATGCACATCCACATTGGGGTTCTTATTGCAACTCGGTTGATTTTATAACAACTGATAGTATAGAATCGGGTGATAAGTCCGACATTCGGTATATAATGTGCATCCACATTGAGGTCAAAAGGCGCGTTTGCAAATGGGATAAACATTGCTTTCCTTATACTTCTTAAAATTGATTTATGATCAAAGTGGTCTGAACACACAAAAAGGTGTCTGAAATAAAAGATGAGTAAACATTGGTCGGAATATCATTGTTTGCTAAGGCTGGAGAGCTGGGAGCGCTGGTGATGACGATAAAAAAATGCATTCCTGTGTTAGATGTATGTGTTGTTACTATTGGACTTTGGGATTTTGATAACAAGAATAATGTAGCATCACAGAGAGAAGAAGGGCTCACATTCCAAACAAAAGTCACATATTGTTACATATTGTCAGGTTGTGCTATCTAGAGCCAGAATAACTAAGGAAATTAATAGTACAGACAAATGTGCATTTTAGCCCTGTTACTTACATGAGTCACTTGTTACTTGAGCTTCATGAAAATTCTCTCCTTGAAAATAACGCAACAGGGACTTAATTATATTCTTTATTACAATCAGAATTATACGGAAGTAATATTTTTGTTAAGAGCTAGGACTAATATTTTTCAGCCGAAGATGCTTCCTCTAAGCCATAGGGAAGTATTCAGGTGCATGCCCTACTCCAGTTACCCTTTTATAATGAATATATATACATATGAAACCTGCAGGTGTTAGAGATAAAGTCCTCGGCTACTGGGATTAGAAGATCAAGCAACAAGATTTTGCTTATCACGTTTGCCAAGTTTGCTCTCCGGAACCGGAGATGCAATCAAGTAGAGAAACATCACACTGGGTTTGATGTATGTTGTAAAGTATATATAGAATATATGCTTCATATTTAGTAGTAACAATATATGTATATGCAAGTTGCACAATTAAATTTATTAGTGAAATAGCTTTTGAAAATCTAGGGTGCTCTCTTGTCAACTGTCATGTTTTCCTCCTGACCCATGTATTATGTACTTTTTATAGTCACGAAAATATATATGCATCTAAGTAAATATAATGATCAAACTAAGCAATGTAACATTTGTTCTTATTTTGACACTATTATTGTTCCGTTGTATGCCCCCGCATATTACATTGTTAATATATTGTAGCCCGTAGCAACGCACGGGCATGATCCTAGTATAATATTAAAGCAAGGATTGTTTCTGTCTATTTTTTTCGTCCATCATATTAAGCCATGGAGAATTCGCATCGCACACAAAACCAACATAAAACGGTAGGTTACGTGTAAAACCGAAACAAAATTGGAGTCGAAACAACCATGCCACGTCTGACTGCTCTCCTCCGTGCCCGCTTTATCCATCAGGCCCAGCCAAGCCCACCGAACTCCCGGCCACGAGTGTTGTTGGATCCTTTTTTCACTCTCCAAGCGGGCCTGTTCTGACCCTTGCGTCCAGAAGCAAACAAGAAGAAGAAACAGTCCAACCTAGATGCATTGTCCAGTTGTCCTTTATAAAAGAAAACTAGATGCAGTATGCACTTTGTTAAACAAAGTCAAGTTAAACAAAGTCATACAGTTATTGAGAATTCTAAAGTTGCATAATTTGTGTTATTGTGACATCATACATATGTATCTTAGTAATCTACATATATTATAGGTGGTTACAATTAGATTCAGATTAAATAGAATTCAAGATGACTAAGTTAGAGACTACATAAATAAATCATAAATATAACATGCAAAATAAAATGAATATATTTATGAAACAAACTAAAAAATAGTAAAATTTGTTTTGGAGCCAGAAACAATTTATAAACTATTGAAATGATTTTCAATGGAATGAAAGAATATGGATTCATATCTCTTTACATAGCACCTGAAATTGATGTAGGGTAAGAAAATATGAGCAAGAGCCCACATTTATATTTTTGACATGGAAAAAGAAATAGAAAATAAAGTAATTATTAGATATTCAAAATCCAATTTGTATATGAACAATATGGCTAAAGTCCACATATTTACTAATTGTGGGAATTTTCAGGGGACAAGAGCAAAGGTGCGATTTTTACAATCTATTTTGATAATATAGTTCTTGAAATTGTTTGTGTATAATTTAATGCCACTTTGCAAATAAGTGACGTGTGATGTAGATCAAGCTATATCTCTATCTCTACCTAATAATAATCTTTATCTTTACATAATATTAAAGTAAGGATTGTTTCTGCCCTTTTTTCGTCCGTCATCCGAAATCGTGAAGGTTAAGGCAAGAAACCGATTGTTTACCAGCTAAACCGGATAAAACGGATTATTTACCCCTTGAAGCAGACCAAAAACAGGTATTTACCCCTAAATCGGACGTTCAGTAGTGTATGGGCCGCGCCAGCAGCCTTGCTTGCTCGGTCGAACAAAGCATTTGGGTCGTCACTTGCTTGCTTGCTCGGGCCGAACAAAGCACCTCAGAGAGTAAGCAGCTAGCGTATCGGCCCATCACGAAAAGTAAACAATGATGCATTAGGAGTTTGGCAAGGATAAGAAAAAGTGCATCACTCATTTTCCATACAAACTAAATTATATTTTAGGGTTGTCTCCAAAATTATCTCCGAACAAGGCAATTTTTTTAATTAAATCAAAATTGATTAATTTTTTTAATTAAATAAAAATTGATTTTGCTTATTTTTATGTATATGTCTAGCAAATCTTCCCAAAAATAGTAATTATCAAGACATAAAAGGTTAATGCTAATCAAAACATTACTGTGAAAGCTAATGCGGGTGATAATATTCCAAGTATACATGTGCAAACTAATCCAACACTACCCCATCGTTTTGGGTTTAGGGTTTAGGGTCCTCACTCGTGATCTCTGACTGAGGTTCAGGCATGAGCCCATGGGGCCTTCTCGTGCCGGTTTGACCGTGAAGCACGACACTACTTCGGGCCATAGCAGGTACTCCCTCCGTATCAAAATATTTGTCACCGTTGACTTTTTCTTTCAACTTTGACCATTTGCCTTATTCAAAAAATCGGGCATAGTTTGCTAGTATTTGTATAATTACGAACTGAATTGACCTGTTTTTGTGCCGCAATGTCGCAAATCGTATGGACTTCATGTTCGGTTGAAAATCAGATTTTGCCCTGGTCTTTGATTATTAAGTGGAAGAATATGTTATCGAACCTTTAATACCTATATGTAGTCAGAAAATGTTTTTAATGAAAAAAACTGAGAATTCTTTCACTATTTCTGAGTACTATATTTCTAAAATTTCCCAAAGGGCCAGAAGAAGTATCACTTTTTTGGGTTGTGCTAAAGTTTCATTGGTCCTTTTTTTCTGACATGCCTTGTATTGTCATTTGTTACCTGTTTCATTATCTAGAATATTCCTATGCGTGTTTTTTTCATTTTCCAAATATATGTATTCTGATGTCACACTTGTTTTTACCTTCAGGGTTCCTGTTGTTTTCAAAGACGACTTGGCACAATTGAAAGACAATGACCTTGTCTATGTGTCTGGGCAATTGACTTGTGATGCTCCACCTTTCAAGCTTGATGATGGCCAAGCAAACATTCAGGCATGTAGTTCTTAGACACGAACATTTTTGTATATTAGTCTGTTCTTTGTCATATAGCATGAAGGTTTAATCGGGTGCCTTGCTAGTATGTTAGAACCTATGCTCGGATTTTAGGTCTTTGTGCATATCACAATAAAACTGAATAAATGATAATCTGTTCTAGGTTGTAGCGAATTTGTTGTCATTTGTTGACAGTAAAGTTGTTGAAAGTGAACATGAGCGTAACTGTGGCACTGCTGATTATTACACATATGAAAAGAACATTAGTGGAATGGAATGTTCAATGATCCTAGATATAAGGAAGTAAACAAAAAGAAGCAATTTTTCTTTTCATTCTGTTCCGGCGTGTATATACATGGATTATTTTTCCACTGATTTTTCTTCTTTGTTTATAGGGAGATGGCCCTTATAAAGCTCAATCATTTTGGAAGCATGACACATCATTTGATGACATTGCTGACCGAATTAGCAAGGGTATCCTGCTGACGAATACACCTACAACAGCAGAATTCAAGAACTTAAGCCCCGATGAAGTTTACATTGCTAACAATAGCAAAGTAGTGAAAAATAAATATGATGGGGAGGAATGGCACACGATAGTCCTAGTTGGATTTGGTAGCAGAAATAATGAAAAATACTTCAGATTTATGAATGGCCATGGTACTAGATATTGTGATAGGCTTTGGTAGCATACATGCCCTAGAAATCAAAGATGCTTTGCTTTGTAAAGTTGAACATTGAAAAGATTGTAAACTTTGGATATAGCGATCAGAAAGTTTTACTTGGCACGGCTCTAGTTTGATCTGTGCTTGTTATTACTTATAAATGAATCTCAAATTCAAACAAGAGATTAACATACTTGTTTTTGGGCAAGGTTATGATTTTGAGGCGGCCACGTGTCTGTAGCCTTGTGATGAAGCATGAGATGTCCTGTAAGATGAAGCTGGTGCATGCTTTGAAAATTTTGTTAAGGTTCAAAGTTGTTTGCTTCGAAGCCTTTGAGTTCACATACATTGCAGAATGGAATCCATTGTTTTTGGAGGCAACAGATATTTTTGCAGAATGGGCAGGCCACTGGTACGCTTGTGTACTACATTTATCTTGCTCCGCTTTTATATGCAGCCTTTGGGTTGATCAGTTGAAGCAGCCACTGAAAAGCAGGATCAGTTTGCGTAGCTACAAGATCAACTTGAGCAAGGGCCGTCTGCACATGGATGCTACTTGGGTGTCATTTCCTTGGGATTGCTTGCCTGTGTCAAGTGACAAACTGAAGCTCTCGGCGTACAATGCCAAAACTGCCACAGAATGCTTCAAGAGTGCGCCAGGCACTGTGTTCAGTTTTTACTTTTAACTCCGATTGTAAGCTTATTTCAAAAAACTTAAGCAAGTCATCCAATTCATTTTAGAGCTTTAGACAAATTCAGTGGGAACATCGATCAGTCAGCAAAGGACAAACGCAGAACAATTATTCACTCTACAACGTAGGAAAACAAACTTTTTGCTCCTCTGGTTCAGCAAAAATCAGGCCAATAATTACCTAAGATTTCATCCCACATATTATTATTTTTTCCACTAATATTTCTCATTCATCCCTAATCTGTCAGAAAAATCCAGTAAACCATTCTTTTGGGACCAAGGAAGTAAATAATTATTTTATTTACAAACAATAGCTACAATACACAACTAGACAGACACAAGGTATCTTCAGTATAATACAACCATAACATCGAACAAGATATTTTTTATATAATAACAGCAGGAAAAAACCACTCGCTGACAGTTCCTAGCCAATCAGAGGAAGTCATACTTGAAACTTTTACACGGCGCATGTTCGTCATCAGACTTTCATGGTTGAAAATGTAACTGCCAAGGTAGATTTCAACAGAGCTAGGATTTTGGACACTAGACAGGTTGTAGACAGCTTCAGACTTGTATGCCACTATCTTTCAAGAAAGTGTGGCAGGGCATGAATAAATGTTTCAAAGACTCTCATCCAAACAATTTTATGACTGCTCTTTCTCTTAATCAACCACTAGACAAAACTAAAAATAAGTGCATGTCTTTCCTGCTCTCATGTTTGAGTCAGTCCTTTAGTAACAGCCAGAGAAAAATGCGTGCTTGAGTTGTCACGGCTTCCAGAGCCACTTGAAAACAGGTGGACTTGCCGGATCATTACTCTGTATACTAACTCAAGATAACAGTACTCCCTCCAGTTTGGTAATGAAGTCGTTTAGGACGATACGGTCTCCAAAGTACAACTTTGACTTCTTATTTTTATAAAAATATTTGTTAAAAACTAACATATGTATACTTTTATGAAAGTATTTTGCAGGACAAATCTATTCATGTAGTTTTCACATTTCCAAACTCAATGACTTAAAAGTTATTCATGATTTATATTCCCAATGCTTGACTCAAATCATGTCCGAAACGACTTCATTTACCAAACCGGAGGGAGTATGTACTGACATTTTCATCTTGCAAAGTAATATTTCAAAGCCTATAGCTTCAAACTGCTGCCACCAATTAAAGGGTTGGACTGAGTGGTAAATCGGCCACTAAGTCAGCAGCCACCTTGAACAGAGTTAACCCCTTTACTTTTGGCAAAAAGAATGCAATTCTACTAATTCATTATTTGGTATATGGCCATCCCAGGAATCTTGCCACATTAATACAGTCTCTGAAATTGAAGAATCACTGTCACCAACCATTTGCAGTATCAAGAAGCTTCAAAATGTCTCTCCACTAGAAAGAAATATTGGTTGTCGCACCAGGTACTTCGCCATTGCTGTTATTCTGCCAGACAAGAAACACCCAAGGCAGGCCGCGACTATCAAACAACTTGCCTGCATCCTTTTACACCACCATTCCTTCTGCTCGGTTTGAACGTATCCAATGTTTTTCAAATGTAGCAGAGAAAGTTTATAGCTAGATTACATTCCTATAAAGCTGTGATCTGATTCCCAAGATCTACTTGATAGGACGGAATTAGTCACTACCATGCCCGAAATACCACCCATCCCTACAGGCCTCCACCTACTCTTTCCGTGCACTGGTGCGGTCACTGGTTGTGACGATGATCTGGGGAATAAAAACCAGCGTTGCCCCTAGGCATGCTGCTAATGGTTTGAATCACACCAGAGAAAAGGCATCTATTAGCAGCAGCTCATTTTTTTTGAGCAAGCAGCACCTCAAAATTTAGGAAGAGGGCAAACAAATAAAACTAACCTGAAGTTCGAAGGGGAGGGTGAAGGACCAATACGGCGAACCAGAGAGGGGAGTGAATGGGAGCCGATAATAATTCTTCTCGAAGGAGATGAAAACTACAACAAGACGAACGCGGCTTCCAACACACGTCTCCGACTCACTACCAAGGTTGGTCAAGCCCACGTAGCCACTGGAGTGCCACTGGACCTAGGAACCAACACGCAACCTTCCGACCCGAGAAACGCAGCGGAAAAACCAAACCTCGAGTCTACAGACCCACACCGGTCAGACCGGTGAGCACCACCGGTCAGACCGGTCCCTGCAGGTGAAACTGAGCAACTTCCACTAAGTGGCTCTACACCGGTCAGACCGGTGAGACACACCGGTCAGACCGATGGCAGTCTGAAAGCCCCCAAGACACCAAACAGGCCAACCGACCACCAAACGGACCCAAACTCGAAACAGCAGCACCACGGGACAACAAAGAACAAACCAAGACGTTCACCCGAGCAAAAACCCACAAGGGCTCGCACCGGTCAGACCGGTCAAGAGCACCGGTCAGACCGGTGTAGCCTGGGCAGCTCGGGATGAACAGCACCCGCGGGTCAACTCCCCCAAATACAAAACTCGATCTCCCGAATCACTCCACGGACTTGAACAAGACTTTGGGGATATCAGGAACACCTCATGAGGAGTCCATAGCCAAGTTTAATCCCACCAAAACTCGTCCAAAAAGGAGGAATCGAAGAAATCCCGCCAAAAGCACTTCCAACCCAAGAACTCAAGAAACCCCGAAATCGAGCACTTTTCTTCACGGATTTGGGAGGGGAATCACAGCCCAAAGAACCACGAAGGGTTCCCACAAATTTCCCCCATCAAATCCCCAAGAGAAAAGCCCCGAAAACAACCCAAAGAAATCACCGAGAGAGGGCTCCGAAAATCACCACCAAGAACAACCGGGGAAAACACATCCAAACCTTGAGGAACCACGCCGAATCATCTATACATGAAACAAAGGTTCGTACAAGGTCTAGCAAGCCGCCCGATCATCCATCCCTCTCTACAAGATCTCTCCGTGAAGCTCTCTTGCTAGTCCTAGAGAAAACCTAAGGAAAATAGGTGGAAAAATAGGAAAACTAATGAGCTAGGGTTCAAGAGTTGGCTGCCATCCTCTCACCTCTTGGGTTATATGGAGGCAACCCCATGTCTAAAATGCCCTTCTCTACTAACTAGGGATACAAGCCCCTCAAGGGCGGATTTGGAATTCTTGATGTCTTCACCATCGGACGGATGCCCGGCGACCGCACCCTGCGTAGCCTCGACGCAAGCCATGCGATCCCGACGCGTGTCCTCCGCTTCGAAGATTCCGGACTGCGTCGTCGCACACCGGTCAGACAGGTGCTCCTCACCGGTCAGACCGGTCCCCACCGGTCAGACCGGTCTGGTGCTGCTGCACCTCCGTCTTCGGTTCTCCTATCTTGACTTTGTGGATCAACCAAGGAACCCAGTGGTTTTCTGGTGAACCACCGGAAACCCCGCGAACTCGGTGTAGCCTCCGCCAATCTCCACTCATGACTCGGCTCCCACGTAGTCCCGGCTCGACCTTGGTTTTGAGGCTCAACCAAGAAACCGTCCACGACTTCATCTTCTCGTTCATGCCACCATGCGGCCCGCACTTGACCCCGCTGGCCACCGGGTCCCTCGAACGAAGCCTACTTGTCTTCTCCACACCTGGAGGCCTCACCGGCGACGACCTTTCGCGCTTGTTCTTCACCTGCACCAACACCAGTAAAGCCGCAACCTGCACCTGCAATACTTAGCCAAGAATCAGTCCACACAATGTTGTCAATCACTCATCACACAAGGAAGCGACCATCCACCGGTCCTCGAACCACACATGGTCCTCAATCTCCCCCTTGATGAGTGCATTGACAACACCCACACGAAAGTAATAAGAGAGAAAAGAAAAAGAAAAGAAACGAACAAAAAGAAACTCCAACAAGCGATCGAAAGCCAAACAAAGGCAAGGAGCAAGATCACTTGAAGAAGACAAGTCTCGGACCCCTTAGGCAAGTGCAACGGCTCGACACATCCGAGACAAAGCAAAGCTCAAGCAAAGAGCGCAAACCACCGAAACAAAGCTCGAACAACCACAAAGAGCTCCCCCTGCACACATGCAAGCTCCCCCTGAACCAATGCAACTCCCCCTGGACGAATGCATGCAAAACAGCTGAAAACAGGGTAGCTGCAGCAATTTCAGCTCACACCGGTCAGACCGGTCATCACCACCGGTCAGACCGGTGCCTAACATGTGTACAGGACCAGCACTCACACCGGTCAGACCGGTGCTCCTCACCGGTCAGACCGGTGTACAACAGAGCCCAGAAATGGCTCGAAACCACCTGAAAACCTTCTAAATGCATCCATTAAGCCATTTCAAGCTCAAACTTCTCCCCCTTGTTGGCAATGCATGAATCAAGCCAAAAATGCAAAACTTTCAACCTAGAGCTTCTCAAATAGACAAAATTCAACAAAGAATGCTATACATGTCCAAATGAGCAAGTTAGGTACTCTATGGCTTCGTATCGATCTTAACTACATGATCACCAAGTTTCACAACCATTGGACGAAGCTAAGATGGATTTTGGCAATTTTGCGAAAAACTTGCCTCTCATGAGCAAAGTCCTAAACATGATCAAAGTATATCAAAATGGCAAAGCCACACAAACTTCATGCTAGGACAGCCATTCTAATCATAAGACCATCACAAACACCCACAAGCACCTCATGTCATGTCAAAGCCACCGAGCCATGTGCCTACTTCTATGTATGAGACTTCTCATTGGTAGGCATCATGCAACGGTTTAGCACCCAAAGCAAATTAAATTCAGCACATATGACATGGGAGCATATTTTCCAAGCATTTTTCATTTCATTTTCAGATTTGTAAATGGTACATGAAATGTCTTTGCGACAAAAAGGAACTTATGCTCCTCCACAAGATAAATCAAGAGGGCTAAACATTCATGATGGCAAATGAGCCTTTGGCCCCATATTATCAATAAACTAGCTATCCAACCACAAATTAAGCATAGCAAGGCCACAAAAACATGTCAAGAGCATGTAAAGGCATTTACACATGAGAGAGCATACATGTGACATTTTTCAAAAGCATAGCTATCAACCATGGATTATTCATCAAGATCATCAAGAGCTAAGCCAAACTAACCGTAGCATACCAAACAAGCTCACAAAGACATATATCTCATTCCATGGTGAACAATGTATATGAGAGAAGCTTTTCCTAACCGATGCATATGATACAAAATGCATGCAATCTAGGATACAAGGATGCCTATACATCATGTTACATATGCCATGCCAAATGCAAGAAATGCACAAAGAAAAACTATACATATGCTACCACCGGCTCCTCGAGGGGAGGCAAAACGGGCTTGACACCACCGGCAAAAGAGAGCTCCCACACACCCAACTCAAGAAATCAAACACACACCAAGTTCCCCCCCGCAAACGAGTGAAAGTTGCTTGATCTAGGGGTTTGGTGAAAATATCGGCTAGTTGGTCATGTGTGGGTACATGGATCAACGCTATCTTTCCTTTCTCAACGTTGTCTCTCAGGAAATGATACCTCACTTCTATGTGTTTAGTTTTGGAATGGAGCACCGGGTTCTTTGCAACGCTTATGGCACCGGTGCTATCACATTGAAGTGGGACATGGGTATACTCCTCACCAAAGTCACTCATGGTGTAGGTGATCCAAAGGAGCCGAGAGCAACAACTAGCGGCGGCAACATACTCGGCCTCGGTCGTGGATTGAGCAACACTCGACCGCTTGCGGGAAGACCAAGACACCAAAGAAGAACCCAAAAGCGGCAAGTCCCGAAGTGGACTTCCTATCCAACCGACACCCGGCAAAATCCGCGTGCGAAAAGCCATGAAGCGCCAAAGAAGAGGACGCGGAGTACCAAAGGCCGAAGTCGGGAGTGTGACGCAAGTACCGAAAATTCTCTTCACCGCTTGCCGATGCGAAGTCCTCGGAGACGCTTGAAAACGAGCGCACGGACACACCGAGAGCGCGTATGTCCGGCCTCGTCGCCGTCAAGTAGAGGAGTGACCCGATCATGCTCCGGTACTCCTTCGGTCCACGTGTTCACCTTCCTCGTCCGCATCAAGAGCCGTAGTCGTACTCATCGGCGTCGTCATAGCCTTGGAGTCCTCCATCTTGAACTTCCGCACAATGTCCTTGGTGTACTTAGCCCGGTGCACAAATGTTCCTTCCTTTGATTGCTTGATTTGTAGCCCGAGGAAGAACCGCAACTCGCCCATCATGCTCATCTCAAACTCCCCTGCTCATATCATCCGCAAACCTCACAACAAGAGAGTTAGACGAGCCACCAAAGACAATATCATCCACGTACACCTCGCACAATCGGGATATCTCCTACCGCCTCGGCAAAAACAAGGTCCGATCGGCCTTCCCCATCTCAAAACCTCTCTCAAACAAGAACCCCCTCAACCTCGCCATACCAAGCTCTAGGCGCCTGCTTCAACCCATACGGCGCCTTCCTCAACTTGTACACCCGGTGGGGGTACTTCTCACTCTCAAACCCCGGAGGCTGCCTCACATACACTTCTTCCTCCAGCACACCATTCAGAAAAGCACTCTTCACATCCATCTGGTGCAACTTGAACCCTTTAGCCACGGAAAAGGCTAGAAGGATCCTAATCGCCTCCAAACGAGCTACGAGAGCAAAGGTCTCCTCGTAATCGATCCCCTCCTTCTGACTGAACCCCTGAGCAACAAGTCTCGACTTGTTCCTCACAACCTCATCCTTCTCTCCCTCTTTGTTTTTCCACACCCACTTGGTACCAATTGGCTTACACCCTGGGGGAGGGTCAACCAACTCCCACACCTGATTCCTCTCAAAGTTCTCCAACTCCTCATGCATCGAGTTAACCCAATTGTGATCAGATAGTGCGTGTCCAATGTCTTTGGGCTCAAAAGAAGCAACAAATGCAGCATGAGCAAAATGGGAATTGTTTCGAACCCTCGACCGTGTAGTGCGTTCATTCATGTCGCCGATGATCCTCGAAGCTGGGTGATCCACTTGAACTCGCCGGGGAGGTTCTCGCCTCGAAGCTACCTCCCCCTCAACATCAGCTCCTCCTCGTTCTTGATTTGTCGTCGTAGGTGTAGCAGAGGGTCCATCCATCATCGTCGTTGAAGTAGTGGGTTCATGTTCAGCCGGGGGCACCACACTGCCATCTTCATCATCACCATGTTCATGCTCCTCCTCCTGAAAAATCTCCTCGCCAAGCTCATCATCACTTGCACACTCAAAGACAAGCTGACTACGTGGCTCTGTCTCGTCGAAGGTTACCTCGCAAGTCTCCACGATTTGGTTAGTTTCAAGGTTGAGCACACGATATGCTCTAGAATGAGATGCATAACCAAAGAAAATGCCATCGACAGACCTAACCTCAAACTTATCCAACTTCCTGCCTTTCTTCAGAATGAAACACTTGCAACCAAAGACATGGAAGTGACTCACCTTGGGTGTGCGACCATGCATCAACTCATAGCATGTCTTCTTCTTGTGCACTCTGAGGTATATCCTGTTCGACACATAGCACGCGGTGTTCACCGCCTCAGCCCAATACCTCCTCGGAGTCCTATGCTCATCAAGCATCGTCCGAGCCATCTCGCACAAGGTCCTGTTCTTCCTTTCCACAACACCATTCTGGGGAGGCGTATACGGACTCGAAAACTGGTGCTCAAGACCCAAGTCATGGCAAAAGGTTTCAAAACGAGAGTTCCGAATTCCGAGCCATTATCACCGCGGATAGCTCGTATGGCATCTCCGTGCCTCTCGTTCCTCAACCTCAAGACTGGATCTCGAACAAAACCAAACGTCTCCCCCTTATCCTCCAGAAAGAACACCCACGCATACCGAGAATAGTCGTCCACCACAACAAGGACATACCACTTCCCACCCGCAGATCGCACACGAGTTGGGCCAACCAGGTCCATATGGAGCAGCTCGCATGGACGCTCAGTCATCACATCGGTGAGAGGCGGGTGAGAAGAGGCCACCATCTTGGCATGCCTACACGGAGCACAAACCAACTCTTTCTCAAGCCTAAACCGTGGCAATCCTCGGACCAAATTGAGTTTACTCAAGCGAGACAAAAGGTCAAAGCTCAAGTGACCCAACTTCCTATGCCACTTCCACAACTCACTCGAAGAACCGACCAAGAAACAACACTCCACACCCGAAGACTGAGAAAAATCAGCACGAAACACCTGACCCTCGGGAACAACCATACAAACAAGGTCCCCTCGAGAGTCCACAATCCGAGAACCACCGGCCGAAACAACACCTCAAAGCCCTCATCCAACAACCGGGACACGAGAAAGCAAATTGTACCCCAGCGATTGAACAAGAGCAACACGCCTCAGAGTGATCTTGTCACTCACTTTTATCTCACCTTCTGAAAGCACACGCCCACGCCTATTGTCCCCAAAAGTGATGTACCTCTTCGTCACCACCGGGACGAGACTTGAGAACCACCCCCTGTCTCCGGTCATATGCCTCGAGCAACCGGAGTCAATCAACCAAATGTTCTTCAAGTCTCCCACCTGAAATTCAAAAATAAGCACGTGAGCGAACAAACGACTCAGCACTGGGGTTAGTACCAAAGGAGGAAAACCAGTGCCGAGCCATTTGCTCGAAAGTGGGGTTAGCACCAACCAAAGCCTCTCTCCTACAAAACTACCTCCACGAACACCACCACGGTAACCACCCTGAGGGAACCACCCCTCTCTGCCTGGAGGAGGACCAAATCCACGCAAGAAAGCCCGTGGAATGTCCTTCCTCTCCAACTCAAAGCCACGACTCCTCCAATCCCCGTATTGACCACGAGGAGGACAACGTCTAGCAAACTGACCACCTGCACCCTTTCCAGCCCAACCACCAGAACCACGACCACCAGAAACAACCCTCGCACCTGTACGAGCTCGAAACCCGAACGGTTTGTCTGTCCGTCTGGGCCTGCACCGGTCTGACCGGTGCCCCACACCGTCCGGCCGGTGTGACACGGGCAACGCAGCACCACTGCAGCCTTCTTCTCTCCCCAAGCCCGAACTGTCCTCACACTCGCCTTGCCCCTGGGCATCTGCATACGAGGCTCAAGTACACCATCGGAAGGGTGGTACTTGTCCTTGTTAGCCCACTCCTTTGCCATTCTCTCCTCTCGCTTCCTCTTGAAGCAAAACTCCTCCTTATGGCCATCTCTCCCACAATAGCCACAATGGAACCTCACAAGCTTAGGCTTAGGCTTGGGATGTGGCTGCTCACTTGGTTTCTCTCCACTCAAGCCCTCCACCGGTTTCTCACCACTAGCCTTCTCACTCTCCTTCCCAAAGAACACTTTCCCCGAAGTGCTCACAAACTTGATAGGCTTTTGTAGGTCATTTGTGGGTGTAGGAAACACGGGTGGAGCTAGGGTTGTGTCTAGTCGGTTCCTTAGATGGTTAGGTTTTGGTGGGAAATCATTTTTGTGGTGGGTTTTTGGTGGCTCCGGGATATTCTCTCCACTTCCTTCACCAACCTTGTTTCCCCAAGCCCCTCACCATCTTGCCTCTTAAAGGCCTCGATCATCATCCTCAACTGAGGCTCATGACCGGACAACCAACCCATCAACTTCCTCAAGTCATCATTCTCATCCTGCAAACGATCAACATAATGTGCAAGCTCCAAATTTTTCAATGCATGCATTTCACAGGTAGAGCAAGATGTAGGCATGGGTTCCTTCAATTTAGCCTCGAGCGAACTAGTGTAAGCATGCATCTCATCAATCTTAGCATGCAAAACGGGCAAGAAGTGCAAGCACCTAGCAAAGCGAGTCTAGACTTAAGCTCGGCCACTTCAACCCTAAGCACATCTAGTTCCTCACACTTGGAGGCATGCTTCTCCTTAAACAAAGCAAGATCGGCAAGGAATATGGAGCAATCAGCACAATCATTCTCATCGAAACAACGAGGCCACCTTAAGCGAATCAATCTCAAGCTTGCTATCAAGCCTCGTGTCTCTAGCTCATCCACTCTAGTCCTAGCATCCTCGAGTGAAGCCCTAAGCTCTTTCCTCATTTTCTTGGCCTCTCTAAGCATGTCATCACGGTTATCAAGCAAAGAGCCAAGCCTCTCATTCTCCTGGCGCAAGAAGGGAAGTTCATCACGCACCTCGTCGTCGGACTCAGAGTCCGAGTCGCTCTGTGTGCTCTTCTTGCTGCCGGAGCTCAGCGCCATGGTGCAGAAGCCATCTCTCACGAAGCAGCTCAGCCCGCTCAGGTTCTTGGACGACTTCTTGTTCTTGCGGCGATCTCCCTCGTCTTCACTGCTGCTCGAGCTCGAGGTGGAGTACGTGGAGAGCGGAGTCGACGTCGCTCGCTCCAACCATCGCTCGGGCCTTGCCTCGGCTCTCTTTCTTCCTCGATCGTCGCTCGTCCTTGTACTTGTTCTTGTGCTTGCTCTTGTGGTCGCGCCTCAAACGGTACTTGCCGTCCATCCTCGGCTTGTGCTTGTAGGCGTCCTTGTTCTCGGCCTTCTCGGGCGGTCGGCGGCGAAGTGTCCCGGCTTGCCGCATTGGAAGCAAGTCCTCGTGTTCCTCCTCATGTTCACGCGGTTCTCGTGCAGCCTCTCGAACCGCCTCGTCAACAGCGCCAGCTCGTCCTCTCCAAGGTCATCAAACTCCTCATCTGGCATAGACATCAAAGAGGAAAACGAGAACATCCTGGTGGATGGGTTAGAGTTAGTCTTTCCTTTGGAACCACCAACGAGGGCAAGACTATGGGAATCAGTCGGTCCCTCGAGCTTGGCGATCATGCCCCTATCCACCTCGGCCGACTTGAGCTTCGAGAACGGCTCGTTCACCGTCGAGTATCATACCTCTCTCGACTCGACTATGGCCTCGAACTTTCCGCCCCATATCGTACGATCCAATGAGTGTAAGAGCTTGACCGCTCTATCATGATCATCGTACGGGAGCACGTCCACATTGGCCCTCATGTTGTTCACAACCACCGTGAACCTCTCGAAACAAGGCATCGATGGACTCACGGGGAGATGAGTAAAGTTCTCGTACTCTCTCCGTAGGTCGCATACATCCGTGCCTCGAACACGGGCGTTCCCAACATGAGCCTCCTTCAACACCGCCCAAATCCTACAAGCCAAGTGCTCGGTGTGCACCCGATCGAACTCGGCCGACACAAAGCACGAAACAAGTAGTCGACCGCCTTATTGTTGGCGTCGAATCTGTCCCTCGACCCTGGAGCAAGGAAATCCATCGGTGGACATAGCCGTGTCCATCGTGACATCCCAAAGAAGTTGACCCTTTCCACGGAGGAACGCACCCATCCGCTTGCTCCACATCTGGTAGTTCTTGCCATCGAAGTGTGGAGGACCCGAACCCCGTTCTCGGTACGCCATCCTTGGATCTTAGGCGGTTAGAGTCAACAAAGACCCGAACCGGCTCGATACCACTTGAAGGACCAATACGGCAAACCGAGAGAGGGGGAGTGAATGGGAGCCGATAAAAATTCTTCTCGAAGGAGATGAAAACTCCAACAAGACGAACGCGGCTTCCAACACACGTCTCGACTCACTACCAAGGTTGGTCAAGCCCACGTAGCCACTGGAGTGCCACTGGACCTAGGAACCAACACGCAACCTTCCGACCCGAGAAACGTAGCGGAAAAACCAAACCTCGAGTCTACAGACCCACACCGGTCAGACCGGTGAGCACCACCGGTCAGACCGGTCCCTGCAAGTGAAACTGAGCAACTTCCACTAAGTGGCTCTACACCAGTCAGACCGGTGAGACACACCGGTCAGACCGACGGCAGCCTGAAAGCCCCCAAGACACCAAATAGGCCAACCGACCACCAAACGGACCCAAACTCGAAACAGCAGCACCACGAGAAAACAAAGAACACACCAAGACGTTCACCCGAGCAAAAACCCACAAGGGCTCGCACCGGTCAGACCGGTCAAGAGCACCGGTCAGACCGGTGTAGCACGGGCGCTCGGGATGAACGACACCCGCGGGTCAACTCCCCCCAAATCCAAAACTCGATCTCCCGAATCACTCCACGGACTTGAACAAGACTTTGGGGATATCAGGAACACCTCATGAGGAGTCCATAGCCAAGTTTAATCCCACCAAAACTCGTCCAAAAAGGAGGAATCGAAGAAATCCCGCCAAAAGCACTTCCAACCCAAGAACTCAAGAAACCCCGAAATCGAGCACTTTTCTTCACAGATTTGGGAGGGGAATCACAGCCCAAAGAACCACGAAGGGTTCCCACAAATTTTCCCCATCAAATCCCCAAGAGAAAAGCCCCGAAAACAACCCAAAGAAATCACCGAGAGAGGGCTCCGAAAATCACCACCAAGAACAACCGGGGAAAACACATCCAAACCTTGAGGAACCACGCCGAATCATCTATACATGAAACAAAGGTTCGTACAAGGTCTAGCAAGCCACCCGATCATCCATCCCTCTCTACAAGATCTCTCCGTGAAGCTCTCTTGCTAGTCCTAGAGAAAACCAAAGGAAAATAGGTGGAAAAATAGGAAAACTAATGAGCTAGGGTTCAAGAGTTGGCTGCCATCCTCTCACCTCTTGGGTTATATGGAGGCAACCCAATGTCTAAAATGCCCTTCTCTACTAACTAGGGATACAAGCCCCTCAAGGGCGGATTTGGAATTCTTGATGTCTTCACCATCGGACGGATGCCCGGCGACCGCACCCTGCGTAGCCTCGACGCAAGCCATGCGATCCCGACACGTGTCCTCCGCTTCGAAGATTCCGGACTGCGTCGTCGCACACCGGTCAGACCGGTGCTCCTCACCGGTCAGACCGGTCCCCACCAGTCAGACCGGTCTGGTGCTGCTGCACCTCCGTCTTCGGTTCTCCTGTCTTGGCTTTGTGGATCAACCAAGGATCCCAGTGGTTTTCTGGTGAACCACCGGAAACCCCGCGAACTCGGTGTAGCCTCTGACAATCTCCACTCATGACTCGGCTCCCACGTAGTCCCGGCTCGACCTTGGTTTTGAGGCTCAACCAAGAAACCGTCCACGACTTCATCTTGCTGTTCATGCCACCATGCGGCCCGCACTTGACCCCGCTGGCCACCGGGTCCCTCGAACGAAGCCTACTTGTCTTCTCCACACCTGGAGGCCTCACCGGCGACGACCTTTCGCGCTTGTTCTTCACCTGCACCAACACTAGTCAAGCCGCAACCCTGCACACCGCAATACTTAGCCAAGAATCAGTCCACACAACGTTGTCAATCACTCATCACACAAGGAAGCGACCATCCACCGGTCCTCGAACCACACATGGTCCTCAGAGGGGCGCATCGCCGACTATCGCCGTAGCCCTGTTCTTGGGAAGCCGAGGTGTGGTGATTCTACGGTAATCGCCGCTGTTTGGGGCGTCGGAGCGGCACCATGGAAAGACAGCACGCGAGGAGAATGAATGGTCAACAAGAGATGCGTTGATGTCCACAAGATCAGATGATTCGCAAGCGCATCCAGGCGAATCGTGCCCACGACAAAATCGAAGCAATATGGGCGGGACAAGAAAAGATGTGTCGCTATGCGAACGAGCTCTAGCTCGGTTGGTCGGAGCTGGCGATGGCCACTCCACCCACCACAGTTCGATTCCCACAGGGAGCAACCTAGTGTCGTATTTACTGGGTGCGGGAGTTTGGGATCGCGTTGGGCAGCTCATTTATGGCTTGTTTGGGAGAGCTTCATGCAGCTACAGATCCAAAAACAACTCCACTCCAATTTTTTCTCCGCCAAACCCAACCAACTCCAGCAGCTTCACCGTGGATCTGCTAAAAAAAAGTGGAGCAGACCCCCAAATCCATAGTTTTCATGGAGTGCCTCAAGAGGTACTCCACCAAATCCAAATTTCTTGGAGTTGGGGTAAATTACCCACCACTGCCACTGGTTATAAAAAAACGGTTCGTTCTAATTTTTCCCTGCCTCCTTCGTCGCCCCTTCTTCCCTTCGATGTCGCGCCCGCACCCGCGCCGCCGCGGCGGCCGGCGGCGAGCCGCGCCCGCCCCCGCGGCAAGGCCGCGCCCGCGCCCGCGGCGACCGGCGGCGAGCCGCACCCTACGGCGGCCCCGGCGGCCGGCCGGCGAGCCGAGTCGCGCCCGTGCCCTCGCGCCCTATGGCGGTCGGCGGCGAGCCGCGCCGCCCCCGGCGGGGCCGCGCCCGCACCCATGCCCGCGACCCGTGCCGGCCGACGGCAAGCCTCGCCCGTGCCCGCGCCATGCGCCTGCGACGGCCAACGGCGAGCCTCACTTGTGTATCACGCCATGCGCCATGCGGCGGCCCGACAAGGAGCCGCGCCCGCCGCCGCGGTGAGGCCGCACCCGCGCCCCGTGGCAGCTGGCGGAGAGCAGCGCCTCCGCTCGCGCGATGCCCCCTACGGCGGCCGGATGTGAATTTTTTCCTTCTAACAAGCGGGCCCTGATGTCAGTGACACGGGGACAAAATTGGAGTTGTACCAAACACTTCCGAGGATATCAGATCCACAGTGGAGCTGCTCCACGGTGGAGATCCGTGGATCTGCAGCTCCAGAGCTATTTTTTCAGAGCTGGAGCTCTCCCAAACACGCCCTTAGAGTGGAGTTTGACAACCCGGTTTCGATTCCTGTCAGACGCATCTTCGCTAGAGCAGAAATTGGTCTGGCCGAGGCTTGAACCATGGTACTTGGCGTCCGTCCTGGTTAAATTCAGGTGACGCAGGGAGCTACTCTAGTCCGTGGCCCCTTTTTTAAAAAAAGATGTGTTGCTATTGCCGATGCCGAGGTCGAAGGGTGCCGCTGCGAACCCCAGAGCTTGGATCGACGGAGGATGGACTGAGGGTCATTGGAGCAGGAAAGCAGACTATTTTTCCCAATTTAATGATGGATTAAATGGCATCATAATCATTAGTTGTGAAGGGATTTTATTAGGGAAGATTTTACGGTGTGTTGAGGTATTTACGATCGCGTAGTATTCGCTGGTTTGCTGGAAGCCGATGGTGCGTTGAATAATATTGAACACCCAGTGAGTTAAATATACACTACATACATACATATGTATATGTATGTGTGTATATATATATACACCTCGGGGGGACATTCAATACTTTCATTCACAAGACTTTTCTCATTGCTTTTAGAATTGTCATCAATATTAGTTGTTGTGTCCTCGACAGGGGCGACATTGTACTCATTCGGAGGTATGTTCAAGTACATGTCCGCGTGACTACACTCCTCGTCGGTGAAGGTTACAATCGTATTTGTACCACTAGCAATAATGCCAGCCATAATGTTGTCATGGTTGTCATCCATCTGGAATAAATAAGAATTTTCTATGAATTTCTATAATAAACAAGAATATTCTATGAATTTGTGTAATTTTCAATGATTTCTAAAACTTTTTAGACTAAACAAATATTTACTAAGAATTTCTTTATTAAACAAGATTTTTCTTTGAATTTCTAGAATAAGCAACAATTTTTCTATGAATTTCTAGAATAAACAAGTATTTTCTATGAATTTCTTTAACAAACAAGAATATTCTAAGAATTTATGAAATTTGTAACAATTTCTAATACTTTCTAGATAAACAAGTATTTACTAAGAATTTCTTTATTAAACAAAAATTTTCTTTGAATTTCTTGAATAAGCAACAAGTTTTTCCTATGAATTTATGGAATAATCAACAATTTCTAAAGCTATATTAAATAAGAATTTACTAATAATTTATTTATTGGATTACTTTGAATTTCTAGAATAAGCAAAAGTTTTTCTATGAATTTCTAGAATAAACAAGTATTTTCTATGAATTTCTATAATAAACAAGAATATTCTATGAATTTATGTAATTTTCAACAATTTCTAAAACATTCTAGAATAAACAAGATTTTTCAAATAATTTCTTTATTGAAAAAGAATTTTCTAAGAATTTCTTTGAGTTTATAGAATAACCAACAATTTACTAAGTTGAATTTCTGGAATAATCAACAATTTTAAAACTTTCTAGAATAAATAAGTATTTACTAAGAATTTCTTTATTAAACAAGAATTTTCTTTGAATTTCTTGAATAAGCAACAAGTTTTTCCTATGAAGTTTTGAAATAATCAACAATTTCTAAAACTTTCTAAAACTCAATGCCGTTATTACTAATCTTTTGTGTAGTTGTGTATGTAGAGAACTAAAGCATCTTATCCTAAAAAGCAAAAAGATTGGTGAAGATGCTCATCTCATTTGGAAATGACTATTTGAATTGGTAAACACCAAATGGGATGAAATTGAGAGTGATGATGAAGATGAACCAGTGGAGATGTGCCCTACAACCTCTACAACATCCACTGATCATCAAGCATCAACCCTTGAGCAAGTAGAAGATCAAAGAAGCGAAGGAGTTGTCCCTCTGCAGGGACCGGTTAGGCCGGTGCTAGCAGGGGCACCCCAACTTGCTTGATGGCCAAGAAGGAAAAGAAGAGCAAGAAGAACAGACAAGCCAAGGGAGCTAGTGGCCAGAAAAGTGAAGCATCAAGATCTCCAACAAGAGAACTTGAACTTCTCAAATCCGAGCTCGCATCCTTGGTTTGTAAGTATGAATCATTGGCTAACAAATATGATCATGATATCAAATCCTTTGCATGTAGAGCTAAAATAGAAGAAGAAGCCAATGATGATCTAGAAGCCAAACTAGCGAAACTCACTAGTGAGCATATGACTCTACAAGATAATCACAACGAACTTAGATATTCTTATGAGAAGCTTGTCGATTCTTATGCAACACTAGAGATAACTCATGAGTTTGTGCTTTCGTCGGTAAAATCTATACAACCTCTATCTCACACATGCACATGCTCACAAGTTCAAGTTAATTTATCTTGCGCTAATGATTGTTTATCTCAAGCAAGCCAATCTAGCATTGAGCAGGTACTTGTATTGTGATGACCTCATTGCTAAAGAAAATGATGAACTCAAGCAAGAGGTTGAAAAGCTTCAAAAAAACTTGTGTGTGTTGAAGGAGAAGAGCAAAGTGCAACCTTCTCAAGATAACTGTGAAGACATGGTGAAGAAGCTTGAGAAGGGATCAACCATCACTAGATCAACCCCTCAACAACATACAATGACCCACAAGAACAAGATTCAAGAAAAGAGCAAGGTTGGGCAAGTCAAGTCCCAATATCGCCCAATCAAGCACAAGGCACAAGAGTCACTCTCCAAGAAGCCTAGAAGCTCCAATAAGTGGAGGGTGTGCTATAAGTACAGAGAGAAGGGACACTTTGCCGACTCGTGCCCAAATGCAACAATGGGCAGTGGCACTGACCGTGACCGGTCAGACCGGTGCATGCCACTGGTCAGACCGGTGCCGACCAGGGCAGCCCCACTTCAAGCAAACAAGGCAAGGAAGACCCCTTCTCCAAGAACAAGGCTCAAAAGCAAGCATGGAAAAGAAATTGTAAGGAATGGTGTGACCAACAAGAACAAAAGCCGCATTTGCTATGAATGCCGTCAAAAGGGTCACATGGGCAAAGATTATCCAAATGGTAGCATTCCTAAGTCAAATCTTGTCCATTATGATTTCCATAAGCTTAGGAATGATAAGAATGGAACTTGTGCTTTGAGGGAGATTAGTACACCTCATTATAGCATGAGAGCTATTTGGGTTCCTAAGCACCTTGTGACTAACCCAATAGGACCTAACAAGTGTTGGGTACCAAGAAATGCTTGCTGAGCTTGCAGGTTGAAAGAGATGCATTAAGCACATGGTTGGAAGATTTGGGATTCAATTGACCATGTGAAGGGCAAATTCATATAAATCTTGAAATCAATGATATCTCGGTAACTAGTACTCCTTGGTTGAGTCTAAGTTGCTCTTGGTCCTCTGTGAACACTCATGTGACGCTTTTCTTGTATGAGCGAAACATGAGGTAGGGACTTTGACTATTTTTATAAAACTTACTCTCTCATGCCATTCGATGCTTTTAATGGCTCTCTAGTAGAGCATTGCCCTATACATGTTGCAGGATTTAAATTAGTGACATATTCACGCATTCAAGGAACAAGGAGGGTAAAATCACCAAAAATTGTGAACTGGTGGTCACCGATCTGACCGGTGACAGGCACCGGTCTGACCGGTGCTGGCCCAGTGAAGCTGCTGGTGGGTGACCCAACACCTATGCCCGGGTGACCCAGTACGCTTCTGTATGCTGCAGGGTGACCCGACCCCAATGGCCGGGTGACCCGGGGTTGACCAAACTTTCGAGAAAAATGGTGATTTGAAGTCAAAGGTTATGAGAGACTCAATACACTTCAATTAATACATCTTTTATGTGTTGTGACCAAGTTTGAAATGAGTCTCAACAAGTTCTTAATTGAATAAAGTGCCTTGTTTGAGAAATTCAAAATATCTCTAGCACTATTCAAAATACCTCTAAAGTTGGTTGGAAGTCAGGCATTAATTCAAGGCAGAGAGGGTGTACTGGCATGTTAAAAATGTGATCATGAAGTTCTTTCCACCAAAGAATGAAAGAAGGATGAGCAACTGTTATTGGCACAAAGGGCTTGGGTGCATAAATAGTCGTGCTGCATTTATACTCAAAAATCCTTCTTGCTACTATGGATTCCTTGATATCCTCTCTGGGCTTGAGAAATTCATGGAGAAATAACCTTGGGGGCACTTGGCCACATCCTAATTGACTGGCCATCATGTTTGGCTGGTAGTACTCAAAGGTACTCTGAACCAGCCTTCCTCCACAGAATTCTGCTGGTAGAATACAGGGATAGATGAAAGCATTGAAGATTGCTATGGAATGTACATCATTACATCCAGTTTCAAAATTAAACTCACAAGGAAGAGTCAGGTTGTCATTGTCCAGATATGGGAACAAAAGAGGATTGGCAAAACCTCTGAAGAAGAGCCCAAATAGTTGGCCAATGTCTTTGTTGATAGACACAGTGGAAGCAGCTTCTCCATAGGTCTGGCAGCCTTTGGTGCTTTGGGTTTCTCCTTCCTTGTATTTGGTTGAAGGGAAATGCCGATTGTTGAGGTCAATAGCAACAATCTGGTGCATGTATAATTGTAGCCACATCTGAACAAACCACCAAGGACCATTGACACAGGGGATCTTTTTGCTGGTGTGCATCAGATAGGTGGCTTGATGAAGCATATGATAGACACTTCCTAGAAGGTACTTCCCAAGGGGAATAGGTGTACCAGCAGCCAGGTCTTCGGCCATCACAATATGGTTCAGGGTTGGTTCATTAGCTTTGCCACAAAAGATAAATCTGCATAACCACATATTCAGAAAAGCTCTATATTCAACATCAGTCAGAGGGCCATCAGAGATATGGTTTTGGATGTATCTCTTGTATCCAACTCCTATCTTTACTCCTGTTTGCTAGGAAGAGCCCTTGTACTTATATGGATACACAGTTCCTGTGACTTCTAGGCCAGTTATCATGTAAACATCGGCCAAGGTGGGAGACATTGGCCCATGGCCGAAAAGGAAAGCATTTGCGTCGTTAGACCAAAAGTGGGAGGTTGCAATCAAAAGGCTCTCATTTTTGGGTGTTTTGGCTAGGGACAATTCTGAGCAATGGGAAATACGAAGGTTGTCCCAATTTTTTGTTTTGGGGCTTTCGTCATCAAGTACCCTCTTGTACCAATTTCTCCAGCCTGCAATTGGGGGCAGAGTCCAGTTCTTGAAAGTGTCCTGCCACTCGTGAGGCTTTGTCAGTGATGTCTTGAAAGGAATCCTCTGGGATTCGGCTGCAATAAACTCAGAGGGATCGGAAACTCCTACGAGCTCGAGAAAATAAGATGCTGCTTGTTCCTCAACGGGAATCAAGATTTCAGCGGCTAGATCCTATCAAGAACAAAAGAGGGCGAAAAGAAAAATTTGAGATGGGATTCGAGAGAGGTAATGCCGAATGTGCTTGAGGAAAATAAGATTTACCTAGAGAGCTTGGTCTTCGCCATTTGAAGATTGAAGCTTGAAAAATTGATGGGCTAGGGTTTGGATCTAGACGAAGGCTCCAACGGTTTAAAAAAGGGAAGAACAGGTGTTGAACAGATTTGGCCTGGGGACGTTGAGTATTTATGGTCAATTCCGGAATAAAATCACCTTTTATCCCATAATTGAAGGGGCATATGTTAACACCAAAAATTGGTACAAGGTAGAGAGTGACATGTGACCTGAATTTGGCAGAAGAATACCATTCGACAGGAGGTTTTCCTTAAAGCATTCGGTAGAGGCGTCTGCGGTCGGTAGTACATCGTCATTCGGTAGGAGAGCTGTTCCACAGATGAAAGAGGGAGCATTCGGGAGTGCGTGATGACGTGGATTGAATACAAAGAAGGAGACAAGTTGATGATGGATACGAGACGGACATGACGCCATGGTGTTAATTTTAGGTAATAAATATTGTAAATCGTGGTCGACTAGGAGTCATGTTAGAACCAGGGTATAAATATAAACCTTTAGTGTTTGTAATAGGGATCGAACAATTTCACAACAAACCGGCCCTGTGCCAACTTTCGAGTCCTTCTAGTCGTGTCGTCGAGTTCTTCGAGAGGGGCCATCGATCCGTCGACCTCCGCAAGTACCGGCAACCTTGTATCATGTCTAGTATCATGCGGTGGATTTAGACCGTGATGCAAGTAGTCTTGTTACCATGCTTAGTATCATGCAGTGGATTTAAGCTTGGTTCAAGAAGGTTTCCTTATTGGATCATGAGCCATGCGGTAGGCTAAGATCTAGTTTGGAGCTAGTTATCGGCTCTATTAGATTTGGCAAGATCTAATAGATTCATTAAGTTACCATGTGTTGCTTTGAATTCTACTTTTTGTGTTTAATTCATGTAACACTCTTATTTCCCAATTTAGATTGATTAGATTCGGCTCTATCTTGTTTGTGATCCACATGTTGCACGCTCAAGTCTTTGGCTTGATGCGGCAAGAGGGTCATGCGTTCTCTAATAGCCGAATTTGAATCAATTTAGATTGTCATGTGTTGCGGGTTCAAGCTTGTTAATCTTGCATAGCTTGTTCCTTCTCCATGGAACCTGATTCGGCTGTACAACTGTATTTGGCAATCCCCTCACGAGTGAAACATGCTCATGAGTTTTGCTTTAAATAATGTATGCTTTTAGCCTTCCATGTTTAGATTGTATCATGGGGTGGATTGATCTATTATTGGTTGGTGGTGTGATTTCAAACAAGTTGTGTCATGCGGTGGATTAACTTGTTTGATGTTATGCTTGACGGGTTTGAAAGTACCTAGACACGCGGTAGACTAGTGCTTTTGGTCTATGCATGCTTGTTTACTGCAAATTCATGATCATGCTTCGCTTTTATCATGCTCTATCCTTGATAATCAGTCATGGTTACGTGCTGTAACGATTGTTTAAATAAAGACCGATTTTTCATCATGCTTAAGTCATACATTCGGCAGTGCTCTGTTTATACGCATTATCAATTCCCGAATGATGTTCAAATTGCTGACAGATAGCTTGTTTGTAGCTATATGTCGTTCTAACTTGATTTATAGCTGTAAATACGGAACTGTCTGGTACCACCCGGTAAGTTCCAAGTTTTATCTAACCGTTTTCATCCTTTGTCAGTTTCAGGGAAAATTGACTGGCACGCTTCCGGATTCCGATGCCCGGGCCACGTGTGTGAAGCCAGCTAATCCGGCTTGTTGTGTGCTTGGCATGAGGTGCTGATTTTACATCAAGAGATATTTATATCAACCATGATCTTCAAAATAGTTTACAACGTACACTTGAAATAGAAGAGAGGAAAACATATACCATTCCCTTCTTTGGTTTTCTAGCATGAGATGGCCTATTATTATTGTTTGTTGTCCCCCTTTCCTGATTTCCCTGACCTCCCTCACCTTGTTCATCATTATCTATATCTGCCTGTTCTTCTAATAATGATACTACACAAAACAAAAAAAAACAGCATACTTCAATTAATTAACTCAATGAACAAGTATGTGATGATATGATATGTAAGAAATTTAATTACGCATATGGCGACGCCGGCCTGTGTGCCTGAACCATTCCTTGTATGTATCGATTGTTTCATTCTTGAAGTCATCCCTAAAGTCTGTGAAACAAGATCCCCAAATGCAATTGTCACAACAACATTATGTCCGATCCTAACCAATTTAAGGAGTTATGCAAATATTTGAGTATACCTATTTCTGGGTCTTCCTCTTTCATTTTTTAAACCACACCATGTTGGCATCAAGCTACTTATCAGTACTAGTCTCAGCATGTCTTCGCTTCCCTTGCTGTTGTTTAATTGACGTTATGCTGACAATACCCTCAACTTGGGGCTCCTTTGACATTATCAACCTGAAAAGGGCATGCAGCAACTAAGTGTAGTATAAAAGGGTGATTTCAGAACTGTATATGAGTAAACTAACTATAAACATGGTAAGAAATACTCTCTGATCAGTAGACATTATGAACCTGATTTCTCTTTCATTAGCATTGTCTTTTAGCATTTGTGCGGCGTGTCGTGAATAATCAATGGCCTGAACTGTAGCTACATCGGCACCACAACGCTTCTTGTAGTATAAATAGTCCCTTGATCCATAGCAAAATTGTTCCTTCAAATAGTTCTGGTTTTGGTATGTGATCTGAACTCTATCGACTTCAAAGTCGATATCATCATCATCCCGTTGTTCATGCCCCTTCAAGTGGAAATGAATTCTCCACATTTCATTCATCAATGGTTCACTGCATATAATACATACAAACATTAGCACATGCTACTTATTATAGTATCAGCAATTAAGTGTTGCATAAAGGTGAATTCAAATGAACAAAACAACAAGGATGATGATGCTCTGTGCACCAACTGTTAATACTAATATAAATTGAATGTAGTCCTGGTATATGCTAGATAAAGCTTATTTATGATCTATGCATGCATGAACATATCAGCTTAGTTGAATATAATTTACACAAAAAATGCATGCATGAACATATCTAGTCTATTTTTAACTCTTAAAAAATAGCACAGACATATCAGGTTAGGTGAATATATATGGTCAATTTTTAGAAACAATTGCATGCATGAACTTTTCTTGTTCAGTATTAACTCTTAAGAAAATAGCAATTGCACACATATCTGGTTGACTGAATGTATATGCTCAGTTTAAATTTGAAAAGTGCATGCATGAACCAAATCTTGTCTTTTATTTACTCTTAAAAAATATCACAAACATATCTGGTCATTTGAAAATATATGGTCAATCTAACTGAACAATTGCATGCATGAACATATCTGGTCCTTTCTAAACTCTTAAACGGAAAAAGTTGCACACATATCTGGTCATTGTATACTTCAGGTAAATCCAATTTGAAAAAGTGCATGCATGAACATATCAGCAGATCAACCAATGCATGAACATATGTGCGAACCCTAAACCCTAAAATCATCTACTTCTGATGAACCGAAAAAAGTGCAAACCCTAAGTACAAGAACAACCAAGGGCAATCCAAATGAAGGGGATTTATGTCGTACCTCATTTCTAGGAAGCGAATTACCCCTGAGTCATCTTCGCCAAGTTCATAATCATCTTCATCTTCATGGTGTGGGTGCATATACTCCAAAGGATCTTGCGTGGAGGATGGAGGCGTAGAGAAGTTGCCGCTTCTGCGTGTCGAGGTGTTGGAAGATGCACCATTTTTCGTCATGGTGAGAAGCCGTGGTGGCTCGCCGTCGCCGGCGTCGTGGAAGGGGGAGGGCCGCGCGCGGTTTGAGTACTGTGGCATCGCTTGACCTAAACTAGAGAGGACTCTGGCGGCACGGTTTAGGCGATTCAACGCAAAAGGCCCATGAGGCCACGATGGTGCGCGGTTCGCGTCATTAAGGCGTGGTACCCGGGGGTTTAGGCGCGGTACTGTGGCATCTAATTTTTTTTTTGAGATTTACTTTGGCATCTAATCGTTGTTTTGGCGGCATGTAAAAACCACACCGAAGTTTTAAAGTGGGACTTGGTATATGTTCTTAATAACGAAATTTTCGTATGCCAATTTACAAAAAAACGAAATTTTCAATAGCCACTTTACAAAATAATGATTTTTCATATGTACAATTCCACACAAATAAATTGTAGCTATCGGGAAATAAATTCGGGTAATTGGAGTCGGGAAATTCGGGTAAAGGTACATGATGGGCATCGAGTTCCGGCAATTCGGGTGAACCGGGAAATTTGGGTACCGAAGATGAATACCTAAACTTCCTGAAATACAATCGGCTTTCTCATCTTCATGCCGGAACTAGTGTTCGGGAAATTCGGGTAAAGGTACGTGGGCATCGGGTTCCGGCAATTCGGGTGGTCCGGGAAATCTGGGTACCGAAGATCAATACCTAAACTTCCTGAAATACATTCGGGTTTCTCATCTTCATACCGGAACTAGTGTTAATGAAATTCGGGTAAAGGTACATGGGCATCGGGTTCCGGCAATTCGGGTGGTCCGGGAAATCTGGGTACCGAAGATGAATACCTAAACTTCCTGAAATACAATCGGCTTTCTCATCTTCATACCGGAACTAGTGTTCGGAAAATTCGGGTAAAGGTACATGGGCATTGGGTTTCAGCAATTCGAGTGGTCCGGGAAATTTGGGCACCGAAGATGAATACCTAATTTCCTGAAATACAATGGGCTTTCTCATCTTCATACCGGAACTAGTGTTCAGGAAATTCGGGTAAAGGTACGTGGGCATCAGGTTCCGGCAATTCAGGTGGTCCGGGAAATTTGGGTACCAAAGATCAATACCTAAACTTCCTGAAATACATTCGGGTTTCTCATCTTCATATTGGAACTAGTGTTCGGGAAATTCGGGTAAAGGTACATGGGCATCGGGTTCCAGCAATTCGGGTGGTCCGGGAAATCTAGGTACCGAAAATGAATACCTAAACTTCCTAAAATACATTCAGCTTTCTCATCTTCATACCGGAACTAGTGTTTGGGAAATTTGGGTAAAGGTACGTGGGCATCGGGTTCCCATAGCAGGATAAGCAATCACTGATGGATATTGTATCGGAGTTCGACATTGCCCATACGTCAGCACTTTTAAGTTGTGTTTCGCCCTTCTACAGCACCAATGTGGTAATAAAAACAGGACCCCGTTGCAACACCCAAAATGCCAGGGATATGGGGAAAAGCTTGATGTGCCGGCCCATTTCGTGTCGCCTTTGCTAAGTATATCCCCTTCCCCCGATCCGCCTAGGCGTCTCCGTCCCCTCCATCTCCCCATTTCCCCCAATCCACCAGCGCCTCTGACCTAGCCGACTTTGAGATGGCGGGCATGGAGGGATCCGTGGCAAGGGGCGGCGGCGGATCGAGGGGCCGGATCGGTGCAACCCAGGCGAGCGGTAGTCGCGGAGGGAGGGCCCGCATCGAGGGATCCTTGGCCCGCGGCGGGGGCGGAGGGAGGGCCCGCATCGATGGATCCACCGCGAGCGGCCGCGGCGGAGGGAGGGGCCGCACCGACGGATCCACAACGCACGGCCGCAGCGGAGGGAGGAACCACATCGCCGCCACACAGAAGCGCGATGCACGCGGGCGTTTCACGGCTAGTATACCGCCGACGTCGTCTTCCTCCGGTGTGCGCGGTGGGACCTCCTCCTCTTCGTCCTCTGGTACGCGCGGCGCCGGGACCTCGTCCTCGTCTTCATCCGGAATGCACAGTGCTTCCATCTCCTCCACGTCGTCTGAAGGCCAGCATCCCATGGTGCAGCCATCGAGTCAGAGGAGGCAGGCAGCAGTGGGATGCAAGCGAGGCCGTGGTGAAGAGAGGTAAAGTGTTTGTGCTCTTCCTCCCCAACATCCAGATGCAAATTTGTTGACATGCATGATTGTGTATGCTTGTATCCGTGATAATGCAAATTCGGTTCTATATATATGATTAGCTATATTGCAAGATTCTGCTTCTAATAACTATAAGATGCCAATTCTCTTATATAAACAATGCCAAATTTATTAACTAGCTAAACTCGTGCTAGACAATTAGTTTATTTTCTTCGGGACACATAATTGATAAATTCATTTACAAATTACATCAAACTGGCATCCTGCTATAATTTGACAACACTTGTTTTTCTTTTCCTTGCAACCTGGCATACTATTCTACTTGTTCCACGCTATGCCAACTTACTAAAATTGATGGTTCAATTCCATGTCAGATTGGAATTTATTCTTTTTGTACTATAATTTGCAAACTTTTTCTCTTTTATCAGGAACTTGGCGCCAAATTTTGTTGGTTCTTTTGGCCTGTGTGCATTGTTTTATTTATAAATTTCTTCCAAGCTAAATTTGTCACGCTAAAATATGGTCAGCAAAAATATTTTATCTAGGACCGTCACCTCTTCTTATAATGGGAAGAACCGCTTGCTCTATGCTGATTATAGATGTTTCCTTAGTAAGTTCAATTCTTTGCTGTCATATGCTAATTTTCAACATATAACAGAGCTGAAAATGATAAAGCTATACATATGACTTTATGAGCTATATATACATGATTGTACTATATACATGTCAATAGCAGACAGAATTCAGTTTGTCGATGTTCAGAACTCATAGATTGTTGTCAAATAATAATGCATTGGTATTTCTGATGAACTTAATAGCAACTTAAGCTCTGACATAATTCAGTTCTTCCCCGCGCCTCAACATAAGTTGTCACTTCCTGCTGATTGATGAATTCATGAATATTTGACACTTATATATTTCCAATTTCACCTAACAGAAGCAGTATTACAGTTTACAGTTCATTCAATGTTAATGATTTATAGTTCTTTTAGTTCATTCAGTTCATTCAATGTTCATTCAGTTTACAGTTAATGATTCAGTAATTCAGTGGTACATTCAGTCCCTTCTCACAAGTTTTTTTTGCAATTTCCTTCCATGTAGTTGTGAGATAGGTTGTTCTAGGCATATGAGAATCATCATTCCAGACTCGGATGATGAACAAGACAACAACAACAACCCGTTGCCATTGGAAGCTACTGGACTGTCGAAAAGAAAGGTGAGTTTTGACTGCATTGTATGGCTGCGTTGTCGACTACTGATGCATGTAAAGTCAAAAACTTATGTGTGTTGCCTTGCTGCAGAAAATCCCCTTGCGCCATCAGGTTAGGCAGCTAAAGGATCGATGTGATGATTTGCGTGAGCAGATTGAGGACCTGAGCCTGGACGTTGATGGAACACATGAAGTCATGGAAGAGACCCTAAAGGAATTCATGGACAAAGTTGCTGACAAGTTAGATGAGATGGGGAAGAAGATCTACAAGCTTGAGCTGAAAGTCAAGGGCAACAAGTAGTAAAGGCGTAGTACTTAGCATAAATAATTAAGTATGGTTCTGTAAGTATGGTACTTAAGTATGGTCCACAAGTTAGATGAGATGGGGAACACCTAAGTATGGTTCTGTAATGTGTGAACATCAAAGTGTGGCAACATCTACATAGTAACTTAGGTCAAACTTCTATATTGTAATAAAAATAGTTCGTCTACCTATGGTTGTGCATGCTGGTCTTGTGTTCTGATCTGGTGTGCTGGAATGTAGGCTGTTCACACTTACATTGTTGTTCACTACATGGTTGAAATGGTTCCTGTGCAGCTCGGCGTTTTAAGGATTTGAAAAAGGAGGAAATTGATTTAGGGGCATTCTAGTCTTCGAGACAACACTGAGATAGGGAAATGTTAACAATACTCACTGCTAGGAATATTTTTTCAAATACTAATGCTACTGCTACGAATACTTGGCGTTGATGAATTTTTTGGCACCGAAGTACTCTTTGTCACCAACAAGTTTGCAAACTAGGTACCAAATAGCATTAAATATCACATTATTACAAATATATAGGGTCACAATTATCTAAATAGGTCATCTTCCTCTCCCTGGCTTAAAGTGTTGACAGGTGCAACATGCCCGTCGTTGATGTAGGTGTCATCATTCTCATCATCATCATGAGGTATGTCATCTAGATCTGGTTCTGGCATAGGTATAGCAGTTTCAATAATGCGGCATCTCCGCTCACTCCATCGAGGTCACTCCTTGTCCAATTTGTCAGCTCCCTAATCTGACTACAAATGTCCATGTCCTCCACACCTACATCAGCTGAGTTAATATCAACTTGTCCATGACCCTGCTGTTCAGTTTCTCCTTTTTCTGGCATGGAAAACAAGGTCCTAGGCTTCATTCTCGCAACACTGCTCCATGTGGTTTATTAGCACATTTAACATAAAAACCCTGCTCCACTTGAGTCCCCAGAACGTAAGGCTCATCCATATATCGACGACGACTTGTATCAATATCTATAATCCCATATTGATTCTTACTGAACCCTCTAGTTTTACTCTTGGCTGTGGCAGGAACATCAAACCAATCACACTCAAACAATATGACTTCTTTTTCACCGGGGAAATCTAGTGTGATTACCTTATTTAGGACACTGTACCAATCCATTTCTCTAGCTTGAGCACCACCCTTGACTACAACTCCAGAATTTTGTGTATTGTACTTCGCCTCTATAGTAGCCGTTCGGAAAAAAAATTCATGAATTACGCATCTATTGAAAACCCGAGCCACATAACGAGGACCCTGGGAAAGGTCATATAGCTCTACAGTGATCTTACGTTCTTCAAAAAGTTCCTTTGCCTGCATGCAATAAAAAAAAGAATTGATCTATTTTAAAAAGTGCACAATTGCAATATTATTTTGTCATGAATATTAAAACATTACTCACCTTACGTTCAAACCATCCAACAAACTGCTCCTTGTGATGCTTCTCAACGCCTTGTGTGCTAGTTCTTTTCAACAACGCCTTATGCTCACTATACATTTTTATGCAAAAACAATATTACTATACGACGAACTATAAAATATGTAAAAACAAAAACATGTTAAAAACAGCTTACTTGATCCAGCTTAGTGTCTCGTCACAGTTTGATAACGTATAGTGCTGCATCCCTAACATTTCAGATTTAGTAAGATGATGTAATTTGCAGCCTTTCTTGCTATAGTCAATGCTGCCAAGTATGCTAGACCCAGCCGGTGGTTCATTTACCACGCTCCTCTCATGGCGCATCGGTCGATCTAGCTTAGTTTCAATGTCTTCTAGGAAGCAAGAGCAGAATGTCATGCACTCCTCTAAGATATATCCCTCTGCTATCGAACCTTCTGGATGTGCCTTGTTCCTAACATAACCTTTAAGTGTACGTAGATACCTCTCGATTGGATACATCCACCGATAACACACTGGTCCACCAACTCTAGCCTCCTTAGCTAAATGAATAGGCAAATGCATCATAATGTCAAAGAATTCTTGTGGGAATATCATCTCAAGCTTACATAAAGTCTCTGCAATTGATGCGCTTAATGTTTCCATGTCACTTTTCACCACCTCCTTTAAACACAGCGCATTGAAAAACCTGCTAAGCTCAATCAATGGTCTAGCAACAGCTTCAGGCAAGATATGCCTTGCAATTAAGGGCAACAATTTCTGCAAAATAACATGATAGTCATGTGATTTCAGTCCAGATACCTTGCATCGATCCACATCCACACATTTCTTTATATTAGATGCGTAACCATCAGGCGTCCTCACTCTTTCTAAGAATGTGCATAACATCTTCTTCTGATCCCTGTTTAAGGAGTACAATGATGGTGGAAAAGTATACTTTCCATTCTCCACCACTGAATGTTGATCCTGCCATATCCCAAGATGTTACATGTCAAGCCGCACCTCTTCACTATCCTTACACTTACCATTTATGTGAAGAAACGTCCCAATAATGCTTTCACAGACATTTTTTCGATGTGCATAACATCCAAGTTGTGCCTTATAAGCAACTTTCCCCAGTAAGGAAGCTGAAAAAAATACTCTTCTTCCTCCAATCGTGCCACCTAATGTCTTCTTCTTGTTGCTTCCTTTTTTTGATGCCGTCCCAAATTTGGTTGTTCAAAACTACTATACTGCTGCAGAACTTGGGGACCAGTTAGTGCAATAGGTGCCTTCCTCATCTCTGTCATGTTGTTGAAGCTGCTTTTGCACTTGCGCCACCTATGGTTCTGACGGAGAAATCGACGATGACCCATGTAACAATGCTTCGACCCAAATTTCAACCATAGGTACTCAGTATCTTTGTGGTAGTATGGACGTGCAAACTTTCCTTTAGTACTCCAACCAGATAGCATGGCATAAGCAGGGAAGTCATTTATGGTCCACAGCAAAAGCGCATGCAGAGTAAATTTCTCCTTCTTATCCTCATCCCATGTTTCAACAACTTTCACCCATAACTCTATCAGCTCATCAATAAGGGGTTGCAAATAGACATCAATATTCATACCATGTGATTTTGGCCTAGGAATCAACATAGAGATCATCCAACAGGGTTGCTTCAAACACAACCAAGGAGGCAAGTTGTATGGGATCAGGATGACATGCCATGTAGTATATGCAACACTCAACATCCCAAACGGATTAAAGCCATCAGCTGCAAGACCGAGCCGTATGTTCCGAGATTCCTTAGCAAAATCCTTATACTCTTTATTCACATGCTTCCATGCCAATGAGTCTGCCGGGTGACGCATTTTCCCATCATTTACTAGTTCTTCATCATGCCAACGCATCATATTCGAAGTTGATGCTCTCATAAACAATCTTTGCAACCGAGGAATAAGTGGAAAATAATGAAGGATCTTACATGGAAAACGCTTCTGCTTGTTTCCACAATCACTGTCAACAGGATCATCCTTTTCAGTACCCCCTGTCTCTTTCCACCTAGATTCATCGCATGTTGGGAACTTATCCAGTTCAGTATAATCCCCACGAAATAACACACAATCATTGACACAGGCATGAATCTTTTCGTAATGCAGGCCAAGATCACGAATAACCCTTTCTACTTTCTCCAAGGAAGTTGGCAGACAATGACCATCAGGAAGCACAAGCAAGAACAACTGAAGTATGCATTCCAGACTGTTGTTACTAATACCATCCATGCATTTAATCTGAAATAGCATAACAATGAAAGAAATCTTTGTAACCTCTTTGCAACCTGGATACAACTCCTTCTTTGCCTCATCTAGTAACCTAAAAAGTTTTTTTTGCAGTCGCAGTTTTCTCATCCTCTTCTCTGCTTCATGTCACTTGTCCATGTATAACACCTCTGATCAGTGAAGAAATCAATTCATGCGAACTTTCAGCATGGTCTAGTGCAGCGCCATCACCGACCTCAGTCTCAACCAACGGAGGCTCACAATTTCCTTCTCCTTCAATGAAACTCTCATCAAACTCTCTCGTTGCCACGTGAGTTCGAACCTCATTTTCACTTCGATAAGACATGCAACGGCATCGAGTACAAGGACATGGAGCTGTTTCTTCACTAGATGTGCCCCCAAAAACACTCTGTAAATATTTCTTGAATCCTGCCTGCCATTCTGCAGTATATCTGGACATCCGCATCTAGCTGTTATCTTCATTTGCCATCCTTCACAATATCCCTACATTTAGCACAAATCCATATAATAAATACCTATGATGATCAAGCTAATTTTACGACCTTACAAGCTATTTTGCTAATGACCATGATATGTCGTACCACCTCTGAAAAGGAGTTCGGAATTCTCCAACAATTCACCACAAAAAAAATTAATTAACTACCACCCTGTGTTGCTTGATCACCTTGTTTGAAGCACACTAGTACGCAGCCAAGGGTCGGGGACCAAGCTAGGGTCGCCGGAGCCGAATCGCTGCAGTCCGGAGGGAAACACGGGCAGACGCCTCTTTGTTGCAGCGCAGCCGTTGCCGTCGGTGTCTCCTTGGCGCCCAAAATGAGAGGAGGGTTGAGGAAGCCGCCGCAGCATGGGGACACACCGCCAGGCTGTCGCCGTATTCCCTGGTGCCGTGGCGGCAGTGCCGGCACTGCCACACCACGCGAGAGGAAGCCGCAACCTGAGTCGAAGGACTCGTTTTTTTCAATCGGGACTCAAACTATTTTTTCCAATCGATCGTGCAATGTCCCGTGGCGACAAAAAGAAGGGCCTTTTTTTCTCGTTACGCGTCGTACCGTGGGGTGGGGGGCTGCATTGTTTCTTTTTTTCCCTTCAAATCACGTCATACTATTTTCCTTCTAGGGCAACCAACAAAAATTAAATGAATATACATAAATAATTGGTGGCAAATAAATTATTTAATGCAATGAACTTTTTATGGATGCAACAGGCACAAAAGCTATTGCAACAAAGGAAAAATTTTACGCAACGATTTTTCATCGTGGCCACAGACATGTGAAGGACCGATACGACGAACCAGAGGGGGGGGGGAGTGAATGGGAGCCGATAAAAATTCTTCTCGAAGGAGATGGAAACTCCAACAAGACGAACACGGCTTCCAACACACGTCTCCGACTCACTACCAAGGTTGGTCAAGCCCACGTAGCCACTGGAGTGCCACTGGACCTAGGAACCAACACACCACCTTCCGACCCGAGAAACGCAACGGAAAAACCAAACCTCGAGCCTACAGACCCACACCGGTCAGACCGGTGAGCACCACCAGTCAGACCGGTCCCTGCTTGTGAAACTGAGCAACTTTCACGAAGTGGCTCTACACCGGTTAGACCGGTGAGACACACCGGTCAGACCGATGGCAGCCTGAAAGCCCCCAAGGCACCAAACAGGCCAACCGACCACCAAACAGACCCAAACTCGAAACAGCAGCAACACGGGACAACAACGAACACACCAAGACGTTCACCCGAGCAAATTCCCACAAGGGCTCGCACCGGTCGGATCGGTCAAGAGCACCGGTCGACCGGTGTAGCACGGGCGACTCGGGATGAACAAAGACCCGCGGGTCAACTCCCCCAAATCCAAAACTCGATCTCCCGAATCACTCCACGGACTTGAACAAGACTTTGGGGATATCAAGAACACCTCATGAGGAGTCCATAGCCAAGTTTAATCCCACCAATTCTCGTCCAAAAAGGAGGAATCGAAGAAATCCCGCCGAAAGCACTTCCAACCCAAGAACTCAAGAGACCCCAAAATCGAGCACTTTTACTCACGGATTTGGGAGGGAAATCACAGCCCAAAGAACCACGAAAGGTTCCCACAAATTTCCCCCATCAAATCCCCAAGAGAAAAGCCCCTAAAACAACCCAAAGAAATCACCGAAAGAGGGCTCCGAAAATCACCACCAAGAACAACCGGGGAAAACACATCCAAACCTTGAGGAACCACGCCGAATCATCTATACATGAAACAAAGGTTCGTACAAGGTCTAGCAAGCCGCCCGATCATCCATCCCTCTCAACAAGATCTCTCCGTGAAGCTCTCTTGCTAGTCCTAAAGAAAACCTAAGGAAAATAGGTGGAAAATAGGAAAACTAATGAGCTAGGGTTCCAAGAGTTGGCTGCCATCCTCTCACCTCTTGGGTTATATGGAGGCAACCGAATGTCTAAAACGCCCTTCTCTACTAACTAGGGATACAAGCCCCTCAAGGGCGGATTTGGAATTCTTGATGTCTTCACCATCGGACGGATGCCCGGCAACCGCACCCTGCGTAGCCTTGACGCAAGCCATGCGATCCCGACGCGTGTCCTCCGCTTCGAAGATTCCGGACTGCGTCGTCGCACACCGGTCAGACCGGTGCTCCTCACCGGTCAGACCGGTCCCCACCGGTCAGACCGGTCAGACCCACCGGTCAGACCGGTCTGGTGCTGCTGCACCTCCGTCTTCGGTTCTCCGGTCTTGGCTTTGTGGATCAACCAAGGAACCCAGTGGTTTTCGGTGAACCACCGGAAACCCGCGCGGGTCGGTGTAGCCTCCGCCAATCTCCACTCATGACTCGGCTCCCACGTAGTCCCGGCTCGACCTTGGTTTTGAGGCTCAACCAAGAAACCGTCCACGACTTCATCTTGCTTGTTCATGCCACCATGCGGCCCGCACTTGACCCCCGCCGGCCACCGGTCCCTCGAATGAAGCCTACTTGTCTTCTCCACACCCGGAGGCCTCACCGACGACGACCTTTCGCGTTTGTTCTTCACCCGCACCAACACCGGTCAAGCCGCAACCTGCACCTGCAATACTTAGCCAAGAATCAGTCCACACAACGTTGTCAATCACTCATCACACAAGGAAGCGACCATCCACCGGTCCTCGAACCACACATGGTCCTCAATCTCCCCCTTGATGAGTGCATTGACAACACCCACACGAAAGTAACAAGAGAGAAAAGAAAAAGAAAAGAAACGAACAAAAAGAAACTCCAATAAGCGATCGAAAGTCAAACAAAGGCAAAGAGCAAGATCACTTGAAGAAGACAAGTCTCGGACCCCTTAGGCAAGGGCAACGGCTCGACACATCCGAGACAAAAGCAAAGCTCAAACAAAGAGCACAAACCACCGAATCAAAGCTCGAACAACCACAAAGAGCTCCCCCTGCACACATGCAAGCTCCCCCTGAACCAATGCACCTCCCCCTAGACAAATGCATGCAAACCAGCTGAAAATAGGGCAGCTGCAGCAATTTCAGCTCACACCGGTTAGACCGGTCATCACCACCGGTCAGACCGGTGCCTAACATGTGTACAGGACCAGCACACACACCGGTCAGACCGGTGCTCATCACCGGTCAGACCGGTGTACAACAGATCCCAGAAATGGCTCGAAACCACCTGAAAACCTTCTAAATGCGTCCAACAAGCCATTTCAAGCTCAAACTTCTCCCCCTTGTTGGCAATGCATGAATCAAGCCAAAAATGCAAAAAATTCAACCTAGAGCTTCTCAAATATACAAAATTCATCATAGGATGCTACACATGTCCAAATGAGCAAGCTAGTTACTCTACGGCTTCGTATCAAACCCAACTACATGATCATCAAGTTTCACAACCATTGGACGAAGCTAAGATGGATTTTGGCAATTTTGAGAAAAAACTTGCCTCTCATGAGCAAAGTCCTAAACATGATCAAAACATATCAAAATGGCAAAGCCACACAAACTTCATGCTAGGACAGCCATTCTAATCATAAGACCATCACAAACACCCACAAGCACCTCATGTCATGTCAAAGCCACCGAGCCATGTGCCTACTTCTATGTATGAGACTTCTCATTGGTAGGCATCATGCAACGGTTTAGCACCCAAAGCAAATTAAATTCAGCACATATGACATGGGAGCATATTTTCCAAGCATTTTTCATTTCATTTTCAGATTTGTAAATGGTACATGAAATGTCTTTGCGACAAAAAGGAACTTATGCTCCTCCACAAGATTAATCAAGAGGGCTAAACATTCATGATGGCAAATGAGCCTTTGGCCCCATATGATCAATAAACTAGCTATCCAACCACAAATTAAGCATAGCAAGGCCACACAAACATGTCAAGAGCATGTAAAGGCATTTACACATGAGAGAGCATACATGTGACATTTTTCAAAAGCATAGCTATCAACCATGGATTATTCATCAAGATCATCAAGAGCTAAGCCAAACTAACCGTAGCATACCAAACAAGCTCACAAAGACATATATCTCATTCCATGGTGAACAATGTATATGAGAGAAGCTTTTCCTAACCAAGGCATATGATACAAAATGCATGCAATCTAAGATACAAGGATGCCTATACATCATGTTACATATGCCATGCCAAATGCAAGAAATGCACAAAGGAAAGCTATACATATGCTACAAAAGAAGCTCTCACACGAAACTCACAAACCACCGGCTCCTCGAGGGGAGGCAAAACGGGCTCGACACCACCGGCAAAAGAGAGCTCCCACACACCCAACTCAAGAAATCAAACACACACCAAGTTCCCCCCGCAAACGAGTGAAAGTTGCTTGATCTAAGGGTTTGGTGAAGATATCGGCTAGTTGGTCATGTGTGGGTACATGGATCAAAGCTATCTTTCCTTTCTCAACGTTGTCTCTCAGAAAATGGTACCTCACTTCTATGTGCTTGGTTTTGGAATGGAGCACTGGGTTCTTTGCAACGCTTATGGCACTGGTGCTATCACATTGAAGTGGAACATGGGTATACTCCTCACCAAAGTCACTCATGGTGTAGGTGATCCAAAGGAGCTGAGAGCAACAACTAGCAGCGGCAACATACTCGGCCTCGGTCGTGGATTGAGCAACACTCGACTGCTTGCGGGAAGACCAAGACACCAAAGAAGGACCCAAAAACTGGCAAGTCCCAGAAGTGGACTTCCTATCCAACCGACACCTGGCAAAATCCGCGTCTGAAAAGCCATGAAGCGCCAAAGAAGAGGACGCAGAGTACCAAAGGCCGAAGTCGGGAGTGTGACGCAAGTACCTGAAAATTCTCTTCACCGCTTGCCGATGCGAAGTCCTCGGAGACGCTTGAAAACGAGCGCACAGACACATCGAGAACTGTATGTCCGGCCTCGTTGCCGTCAAGTAGAGGAGTGACCCGATCATGCTCCGGTACTCCTTCTGGTCCACGTGTTCACCTTCCTCGTCCGCATCAAGAGCTGTAGTCGTACTCATCGGCGTCGTCATAGCCTTGGAGTCCTCCATCTTGAACTTCCGCACAATGTCCTTGGTGTACTTAGCCTGGTGCACAAATGTTCCTACCTTTGATTGCTTGATTTGTAGCCGAGGAAGAACCGCAACTCGCCCATCATGCTCATCTCAAATTCCTCGCTCATATCATCCGCAAACCCCGCAACAAGAGAGTTAGACGAGCCACCAAAGACAATATCATCCACGTACACCCGCACAATCGGGATATCTACCCGCCTGCCTCAGCAAAAACAAAGTCTGATCGACCTTCCCCATCTCAAAACCTCTCTCAAACAAAAACCCCCTCAACCTGCCATACCAAGCTCTAGGCGCCTGCTTCAACCCATACAGCGCCTTCCTCAACTTGTACACCCGGTGGGGGTACTTCTCACTCTCAAACCCCGGAGGCTGCCTCACACACACTTCATCCTCCAGCACACCATTCAGAAAAGCACTCTTCACATCCATTTGGTGCAACTTGAACCCTTTAGCCACAGAAAAGGCTAGAAGGATCCTAATCGCCTCCAAACGGGCTACGAGAGCAAAGGTCTCCTCATAGTCGATCCCCTCCTTCTGACTGAACCCCTGGGCAACAAGTCTCGACTTGTTCCTCACAACCTCACCCTTCTCTCCCTATTTGTTTTTCCACACCCACTTTGTACCAATCGGCTTACACCCTGAGGGAGGGTCAACCAACTCCCACACCTAATTCCTCTCAAAGTTCTCCAACTCCTCATGCATCGAGTTAACCCAATTGTGATCAGATAGTGCGTGTCTAATGTCTTTGGGCTCAAAAGAAGCAACAAACGCAGCATGAGCAAAGTGGGAATTGTTTCGAACCCTCGACCGTGTAGTGCGTTCATTCATGTCCCCGATGATCCTCGAAGCTGGGTGATCCACTCGAACTCGCCGGGGAGGTTCTCGCCTCGAAGCTACCTCCCCCTCAACATCAGCTTCTCCTCGTTCTTGATTTGTCGTCATAGGTGTAGCAGAGGGTCCATCCATCATCGTAGTCGAAGTAGTGGGTACATGTTCAGCCGGGGGCACCACACCGCCATCTTCATCATCACAATGTTCATGCTCCTCCTCCTGAAAGATCTCCTCGCCAAGCTCATCATCACCTGCACACTCAAAGACAAGCTGACTACGTGGCTCTGTCTCGTCGAAGGTTACCTCGCAAGTCTCCACGATTTGGTTAGTTTCAAGATTGAGCACACGATATGCTCTAGAATGAGATGCATAACCAAAGAAAATGCCATCGACAGACCTAGCCTCAAACTTATCCAACTTCCTGCCTTTCTTCAGAATGAAACACTTGCAACCAAAGACATGAAAGTGACTCACCTTGGGTGTGCGACCATGCATCAACTCATAGCATGTCTTCTTCTTGTGCACTCTGAGGTATATCCTGTTCGACACATAGCACGCGGTATTCACCGCCTCAGCCCAATACCTCCTCGGAGTCCTATGCTCATCAAGCATCGTCCGAGCCATCTCGCACAAGGTCCCGTTCTTCCTTTCCACAACACCATTCGGGGAGGCGTATACGTACTCGAAAAGCGGGTGCTCAAGACCCAAGTCATGGCAAAAGGTTTCAAAACAAGAGTTCCCGAATTCCGAGCCATTATCCTTGCGGATAGCTCGTATGGCATCTCCGTGCCTCTCGTTCCTCAACCTCAAGACTAGATCTCGAACAAAACCAAACGTCTCCCCCTTATCCTCAAGAAAGAACACCCACGCATACCGAGAATAGTCGTCCACCACAACAAGGACATACCACTTCCCACCCGAGGATCGCACACGAGCCGGGCCAACAAGGTCCATATGGAGCGGCTCGCATGGACGCTCAGTCATCACATCGGTGAGAGGCGGGTGAGAAGAGGCCACCATCTTGGCATGCCTACACGGCGCACAAACCAACTCTTTCTCAAGCCTCAACCGTGGCAATCCTCGGACCAAATTGAGTTTACTCAAGCGAGACAAAAGGTCAAAGCTCAAGTGACCCAACTTCCTATGCCACTTCCACAACTCACTCGAAGAACCGGCCAAGAAACAACGCTCCACACCCGAAGAGCGAGAAAAATCATCACGAAACACCCGACCCTCGGGAACGACCATACGGACAAGGTCCCCTCGAGAGTCCACAATCCGAGAACCACCGCCGAAACAACACCTCAAAGCCCTCATCCAACAACCGGGACACGGAAAGCAAATTGTACCCCGGCGATTGAACAAGAGCAACACGCCTCGAGTGATCTTGTCACTCACTTTGATCTCACCTTACGAAAGCACACGCCCACGCCCATTGTCCCCAAAGGTGATGTACCTCTTCGTCACCACCGGGACGAGACTTGAGAACCACCCCCTGTCTCCGGTAATATGCCTTGAGCAACCAGAGTCAATCAACCAAATGTTCTTTAAGTCTCCTACCTGAAATTCAAAAACGAGCACGTGAGCGAACAAACGACTCAGCATTGGGGTTAGTACCAAAAGAGTAAAACCAGTGCCGAGCCATTTGCTCGAAAGTGGGGTTAGCACCAACCAAAGCATCTCTCCTACCAAAACTACCTCCACGAACACCACCACGGTAACCACCCTGAGGGAACCACCCCTCTCTGCCTGGAGGAGGACCAAAACCACGCAAGAAAGCCCGTGGAAAGTCCTTCCTCTCCAACTCGAAGCCACGACTCCTCCGATCCCCGTTTTGAGCACGAGGAGGAGAACGCCTAGCAAACTGACCACCTGCACCCTTTCCAGCCCAAACACCAGAACCACGACCACTAGAAACAACCCTCGCACCTGTACGAGCACGAAACCCAAACATTTGTCCGTCCGGCTCGCACCGGTCGACCGGTGCTCCCCTGCCGTCCGACCGGTGTGACTCGGGCAAACAACACCACCGGCCGACCTTCCGCTCTCCCCAAGCCCGAACTGTCCTCACACTCGCCTTGGCCATGGGCATCTGCACACGAGGCTCAAGTACACCATCAGAAGGGTGGTACTTGTCCTTGTTAGCCCACTCCTTTGCCATTCTCTCCTCACGCTTCCTTTTGAAGCAAAACTCATCCTTATGGCCATCTCCACCACAATAGCCACAATGGAACCTCACAAGCTTAGGCTTAGGCTTGGGATGTGGCTGCTCACTTGGTTTCTCTCCACTCAAACCCTCCACCGGTTTCACACCACTAGCCTTCTCACTCTCCTTCCCAAAGAACACTTTCCCCGAAGTGCTCACAAAATTGATAGGCTTTTGTAAGTCATTTGTGGGTGTACGAAACACGGGTGGAGCTGGGGTTGTGTCTAGTCGGTTCCTTAGATGGTTAGGTTTTGGTGGGAAATCATTTTTGTGGTGGGTTTTTGGTGGCTCCGGGATATTCTCTCCACTTCCCTCACTAACCTTGTTTGCCCCAAGCCCCTCACCATCTTGCCTCTTAAAGGCTTCGATCATCATCCTCAACTGAGGCTCATGACCGGACAACCAACCCATCAACTTCCTCAAATCATCATTTTCTCCGCAAACGATCAACATAATGTGCAAGCTCCAAATTTTTCAATGCATGCATTTCACGGGTAGAGCAAGATGTAGGCATGGGTTCCTTCAATTTAGCCTCGAGCGAACTAGTGTAAGCATGCATCTCATCAATCTTAGCATGCAAAACGGGGCAAGAAGTGCAAGCACCTAGCAAAGCGGTCTAGACTTAAGCTCGGCCACTTCAACCCTAAGCACATCTAGTTCCTCACACTTGGAGGCATGCTTCTCCTTAAACAAAGCAAGATCGCAAGGAATATGGAGCAATCAACACAATCATTCTCATCCGAGACAACGGGGCTAGCCTTAAGCGAATCAATCTCAAGCTTGCTATCAAGCACCCGTGTCTCTAGCTCGGCCCACTCTAGTCCTAGCATCCTCGAGTGAAGCCCTAAGCTCTTTCCTCATTTTCTTAGCCTCTCTAAGCATGTCATCACGGTTATCAAGCAAAGAGCCAAGCCTCTCATTCTCCTGGCGCAAGAAGGGAAGTTCATCACGCACCTCGTCGTCGGACTCAGAGTCCGAGTCGCTCTGTGTGCTCTTCTTGCTTGCCGGAGCTCAACGCCATGGTGCGAAGCCATCTCTCGCGGCGCCACCCGCCGCTCAGGTTCTTGGACGACTTCTTGTTCTTGCAGTGATCTTCCTTGTCTTCACTGCTGCTCGAGCTCGAGGTGGAGTACGCGGAACTGGAGTCGACATCGCTCGCTCCAACCATCGCTCGGGCCTTGCCTCGGCTCTCCTTCTTCCTCGATCGTCGCTCGTCCTTGTACTTGTTCTTGTGCTTGCTCTTGTGGTCGCGCCTCGAACGGTACTTGCCGTCCATCCTCGGCTTGTGCTTGTAGCTGTCCTTGTTCTCGGCCTTCTCCGGGCAGTCGGGGACGAAGTGTCCCGGCTTGCCGCACTGGAAGCAAGTCCTCGTGTTCCTCCTCATGTTCACGCGGTTCTCGTGCAGCCTCTCGAACCGCCTCGTCAAGAGCGCCAGCTCGTCCTCTCCAAGCTCGTCGAACTCTTCATCTGCTATAGACATCAAAGAGGAGAAAGAGAACATCCTGGTGGATGAGTTAGAGTTAGCCTTTCCTTTGGAACCACCAACGAGGGCAAGACTATGGGAATCAGTCGGTCCCTCGAGCTTGGCAGTCATGCCCCTATCCACCTCAGCCGACTTCAGCTTCGAGAACAGCTCGTTCACCGTCAGAGTGTCATACTTCTCCGACTCCACAATGGCCTCGAACTTTCCGCCCCAAATCGTACGATCCAAAGAGTGTAAGAGCTTGACCGCTCTATCATGATCATCGTACGGGAGCACGTCCACATTGGCCCTCATGTTGTTCACAACCACCGTGAACCTCTGAAACAAGGCATCGATGGACTCACCGGGGAGATGAGTGAAGTTCTCGTACTCTCTCCGGTAGGTCGCATACATCCGTGCCTGAACCTGGGCGTTCCCAACATGAGCCTCCTTCAACACCGCCCAAATCCTACAAGCCAAGTGCTCGGTGTGCACCCGATCGAACTCAGGCTGACACAAAGCACGAAACAAGTAGTCGACCGCCTTATTGTTGGCATCGAATCTGTCCCTCGACCCTGGAGCGAGGAAGTCCATCGGCTGGACATAGCCTGTGTCCACCGTGACATCCCAAAGGATCTGACCCTTTCCGCGGAGAAAAGCACCCATCCGCTTGCTCCACATCTGGTAGTTCTTGACATCGAAGTGTGGAGGACCCGAACCCCGTTCCTGGTACGCCATCCTTGGATCTTAGACTGGTTAGAGTCAACAAAGACCCGAACCTGCTCTAATACCACTTGAAGGACCGATACGGTGAACCAGAGAGGGGGGGAGTGAATGGGAGCCGATAAAAATTCTTCTCGAAGGAGATGGAAACTCCAACAATACGAACACGGCTTCCAACACACGTCTCCGACTCACTACCAAGGTTGGTCAAGCCCACGTAGCCACTGGAGTGCCACTGGACCTAGGACCCGACACACCACCTTCCGACCCGAGAAACGCAACGGAAAAACCAAACCTCGAGCCTACAGACCCACACCGGTCGGGACGGTGAGCACCACCCGGTCGACCGGTCCCTGCTGGTGAAACCGAGCAACTTTCACTAAGTGGCTCTACACCGGTCGGACCGGTGAGACACACCGGTCGGACCGATGGCGACTCGAAAGCCCCCAAGGCACCAAACAGAGCCAACCGACCACCAAACGGACCCAAACTCGAAACAAGAAACAATATGGGACAACAACGAACACACCAAGACGTTCACCCGAGCAAAATCCCACAAGGGCTCGCACCGGTCAGACCGGTCAAGAGCACCGGTCAGACCGATGTAGCCTGGGCAGCTCAGGATGAACAGCACCCGCGGGTCAACTCCCCCAAATCCAAAACTCGATCTCCCGAATCACTCCACGGACTTGAACAAGACTTTGGGGATATCAGGAACACCTCATGAAGAGTCCATAGCCAAGTTTAATCCCACCAAATCTCGTCCAAAAAGGAGGAATCGAAGAAATCCCGCCGAAAGCACTTCCAACCCAAGAACTCAAGAGACCCCAAAATCGAGCACTTTTACTCATGGATTTGGGAGGGGAATCACAGCCTAAAGAACCACGAAAGGTTCCCACAAATTTCCCCCATCAAATCCCCAAGAGAAAAGCCCCGAAAACAACCCAAAGAAATCACCGAAAGAGGGCTCCGAAAATCACCACCAAGAACAACCGGGGAAAACACATCCAAACCTTGAGGAACCACGCCGAATCATCTATACATGAAACAAAGGTTCGTACAAGGTCTAGCAAGACGCCCGATCATCCATCCCTCTCAAAAAGATCTCTCCGTGAAGCTCTCTTGCTAGTCCTAAAGAAAACCTAAGGAAAATAGGTGGAAAATAGGAAAACTAATGAGCTAGGGTTCCAAGAGTTGGCTGCCATCCTCTCACCTCTTGGGTTATATGGAGGCAACCGAATGTCTAAAACGCCCTTCTCTACTAACTAGGGATACAAGCCCCTCAAGGGCGGATTTGGAATTCTTGATGTCTTCACCATCGGACGGATGCCCGGCAACCACACCCTGCGTAGCCTTGACGCAAGCCATGCGATCCCGACGCGTGTCCTCCGCTTCGAAGATTCCGGACCGCGTCGTCGCACACCCGCCGACCGTGCTCCTCACCGGTCGGGACCGGTCCCCACCGGTCGACCGGTGCGGTGTCGCTACACCTCCGTCTTCGGTTCTCCGGTCTTGGCTTTGTGGATCAACCAAGGAACCCGGTGGTTTTACGGTGAACCACCGGAAACCCCGCGAACTCGGTGTAGCCTCCGCCAATCTCCACTCATGACTCGGCTCCCACGTAGTCCCGGCTCGACCTTGGTTTTGAGGCTCAACCAAGAAACCGTCCACGACTTCATCTTGCTGTTCATGCCACCATGCGGCCCGCACTTGACCCCCGCTGGCCACCGGGTCCCTCGAACGAAGCCTACTTGTCTTCTCCACACCTGGAGGCCTCACCGGCGACGACCTTTCGCGCTTGTTCTTCACCTGCACCAACACCAGTCAAGCCGCAACCTGAACCTGCAATACTTAGCCAAGAATCAGTCCACACAACGTTGTCAATCACTCATCACACAAGGAAGCGACCATCCACTGGTCCTCGAACCACACATGGTCCTCAACATGCTTATTCGCAACCAAGTTAATGTTCGTGGCAAAAAAACACAACAAACGCAACACTAAATCCTAACTATCGCAATGCACAATTAGTTGTGGCAATAGGTACCCATAAAGGCAACCACCATGTTAATAGTGGCATTAACACCAACTTCTTGCAACAAATGTTTCAACTCGTAACCCCCATTTTTGGTGGCCATAAGATCCAGATATCGCAACCCATTAATATGTTGGTTGCTACAAGATCAAATATTGCAATCAAATGTGTGGTGTTGCGAAAAAATGGTGCTCTAAGGGTCAAATTCCTAGTAGTGGATGAACCGTTGCCTATACCATCGGTTCATCCGACAGTCACTTTTGGACTATCCAGACGCTGAAATCATCCGACGAATGTAGAATCAAGGGCGTCGGATCATCTGACGCTATGATTTGAATTTTAACTCATCCAATTCAAGCACCTTTGAGTTTTTGAAGGACCGATACGGCGAACGCGGAGGGGGGGGGGGGGAGTGAATGGGAGCCGATAAAAATTCTTCTCGAAGGAGATGAAAACTCCAACAAGACGAACACGGCTTCCGACACACGTCTCCGACTCACTACCCAAGTTGGCCAAGCCCACGTAACCACCGGAGTGCCACCGGACCTAGGAACCAACACACACACGCCCTTCCGACTCGAGAACGCAGCGGAAAAACCAAGCCTCGAGTCTACAGACCCACACCGGTCGGACCGGGGTGAGCACCACCGGTCGACCGGTCCCCGCCGGTGAAACCGAGCAACTTTCACTAAGTGGCTCTACACCGGTCGACCGGTGAGACACACCGGTCGACCGGTGGCGCCCGAAAGCCCCCAAGGCACCAAACAGCCAACCGACCACCAAACGGACCCAAACTCGAAACAAGCAGCACCACGGGACAACAACGAACTCACCAAGACGTTCACCCGAGCAAAATCCCACGAGAGGCTTGCACCGGTCGGACCGGCCAAGAGCACCCGTCGACCGGTGTGGCCCGGGCGACTCGGGATGAACAAGACCCACGGTCAACTTCCCCAAAACCAAATCTCGATCTCCCGAATCACTCCACGGACTTGAACAAGACTTTGGGGATATCAGGAACACCTCATGAGGAGTCCATAGCCAAGTTTAATCCCACCAAATCTCGTCCAAAAAGGAGGAATCGAAGAAATCCCGCCGAAAGCACTTCCAACCCAAGAACTCAAGAAACCCCAAAATCGAGCACTTTTTCTCACGGATTTGGGAGGGGAATCACAGCCCAAAGAACCACGAAGGGTTCCCACAAATTTCCCCCCATCAAATCCCCAAGAGAAAAGCCCCGAAAACAACCCAAGGAAATCACCGAGAGAGGGCTCCGAAAATCACCACCAAGAACAACCGGGGAAAACACATCCAAACCTTGAGGAACCACGCCGAATCATCTATACATGAAACAAAGGTTCGTACAAGGCCTAGCAAGCCGCCCGATCATCCATCCCTCTCTACAAGATCTCTCCGTGAAGCTCTCTTGCTAGTCCTAAGGAAAACCTAGAGAAAATAGGTGGAAAATAGAAAAACTAATGAGCTAGGGTTCCAAGAGTTGGTCGCCAACCTCTCACCTCTTGGGTTATATAGGCGGCAACCGAATGTCTAAAATGCCCCTCTCTACTAACTAGGGATACAAGCCCCTCAAGGGCGGATTTGGAATTCTTGATATCTTCACCATCGGACGGATGCCGGCGACCGCACCCCGCGTAGCCTCGACGCAAGCCATGCGATCCCGACGCGTGTCCTCCGCTTCGAAGATTCCGGACCGCGTCGCCGCACACCGGTCGACCGGTGCTCCTCACCGGCCGACCGGTCACCACCGGCCGACCGGCCGACCCACCGGTCGGACCGGGTCCGTGCCGCCGCACCTCCGTCTTCGGTTCTCCGGTCTTGGCTTTGTGGATCAACCAAGGAACCCGAGTGGTTTTCTCGGTGAACCACCGGAAACCCCGCGAACTCGGTGTAGCCTCCGCCAATCTCCACTCATGACTTGGCTCCCACGTAGTCCGGCTCGACCTTGGTTTTGAGGCTCAACCAAGAAACCGTCCACGACTTCATCTTGTTGTTCATGCCACCATGCGGCCCGCACTTGACCCCGCCGGCCACCGGGTCCCTCGAACAAAGCCTACTTGTCTTCTCCACACCCGGAGGCCTCACCGGCGACGACCTTTCGCGCTTGTTCTTCACCTCGCACCAACACGAGTCAAGCCGCAACCCGCACCCGCAATACTTAGCCAAGAATCGGTCCACACAACGTTGTCAATCACTCATCACACAAGGAAGCGACCATCCACCGGTCCTCGAACCACACATGGTCCTCAATCTCCCCCTTGATGAGTGCATTGACAACACCCACACGAAAGTAACAAGAGAGAAAAGAAAAAGAAAAGAAACGAACAAAAAGAAACTCCAACAAGCGATCGAAAGCCAAACAAAGGCGAAGAACAAGATCACTTGAAGAAGACAAGTCTCGGACCCCTTAGGCAAGGGCAACGGCTCGACACATCCGAGACAAAGCAAAGCTCAAGCAAAGAGCACAAACCACCGAAACAAAGCTCGAAAACTCTCAAAGAGCTCCCCCTGCACACATGCAAGCTCCCCTGAACCAATGCAACTCCCCCTGGACGAATGCATGCAAAACCAGTGAAAACGGGGCAGGTACCGCAAGACTTTCGACTCACACCGGTCGGACCGGTCACCACCACCGGTCGACCGGTGCCTAACATATGTACAGACCAGCACTCACACCGGTCGGACCGGTGCTCTTCACCGGTCGGACCGGTGTACAACGAAGCCCGGAAATGGCTCGAAACCACCCGAAAACCTTCTAAAAGCGCCCCGATAAGCTATTTCAAGCTCAAACTTCTCCACCTTGTTGGCAATGCATGAATCAAGCCAAAAATGCAAAACTTTCAACCTAGAGCTTCTCAAATAGACAAAATTCAACAAAGAATGCTACACATGTCCAAATGAGCAAGTTAGATACTCTACAGACTTCGTATCGATCTCAACTACATGATCACCAAGTTTCACAACCATTGGACGAAGCTAAAATGGATTTTGGCAATTTTGCGAAAAACTTGCCTCTCATGAGCAAAGTCCTAAACATGATCAAAGCATATCAAAATGGCAAAGCCACACAAACTTCATGCTAGGACAGCCATTCTAATCATAAGACCATCACAAACACCCACAAGCACCTCATGTCATGTCAAAGCCACCGAGCCATGTGCCTACTTCTATTTATGAGACTTCTCATTGGTAGGCATCATGCAACGGTTTAGCACCCAAAGCAAATTAAATTCAGCACATATGACATGGGAGCACATTTCCAAGCATTTTTCATTTCATTTTCAGATTTGTAAATGGTACATGAAATGTCTTTGCGACAAAAAGGAACTTATGCTCCTCCACAAGATAAATCTAGAGGGCTAAACATTCATGATGGCAAATGAGCCTTTGGCCCCATATGATCAATAAACTAGCTATCCAACCACAAATTAAGCATAGCAAAGCCACAAAAACATGTCAAGAGCATGTAAAGGCATTTACACATGAGAGAGCATACATGTGACATTTTTCTAAGCATAGCTATCAACCATGGATTATTCATCAAGATCATCAAGAGCTAAGCCAAAACTAACCGTAGCATACCAAACACGCTCACAAAGACATATATCTCATTCCATGGTGAACAATGTATATGAGAGAAGCTTTCCTAACCAATGCATATGATACAAAATGCATGCAATCTAAGATACAAGGATGCCTATACATCATGTTACATATGCCATGCCAAATGCAAGAAATGCACAAAGGAAAGCTATACATATGCTACAAAACCGGCTCCTCGAGGGGAGGCACAACGGGCTCGACACCACCGGCAAAAGAGAGCTCCCACACACCTAACTCAAGAAATCAAACACACACCAAGTTCCCCCCGCAAACGAGTGAAAGTTGCTTGATCTAGGGGTTTGGTGAAAATATCGGCTAGTTGGTCATGTGTGGGTACATGGATCAAAGCTATCTTTCCTTTCTCAACATTGTCTCTCAGAAAATGATACCTCACTTCTATGTGCTTGGTTTTGGAATGGAGCACTGGGTTCTTTGCAACGCTTATGGCACTGGTGCTATCACATTGAAGTGGGACATGGGTATACTCCTCACCAAAGTCACTCATGGTGTAGGTGATCCAAAGGAGCCGAGAGCAACAACTAGCAGCGGCAACATACTCGGCCTCGGTCGTGGATTGAGCAACACTCGACCGCTTGCGGGAAGACCAAGACACCAAAGAAGAACCCAAAAGCGGCAAGTCCCGGAAGTGGACTTCCTATCCAACCGACACCGGCAAAATCCGCGTCCGAAAAGCCATGAAGAGCCAAAGAAGAGGACGCGGAGTACCAAAGGCCGAAGTCGGGAGTGTGACGCAAGTACCCGAAAATTCTCTTCACGGCTTGCCGATGCGAAGTCCTCGGAGACGCTTGAAAACGAGCGCACGGACACACCGAGAACCGTATGTCCGGCCTCGTCGCCGTCAAGTAGAGGAGTGACCCGATCATGCTTCGGTACTCCTTCGGTCCACGTGTTCACCTTCCTCGTCCGCATCAAGAGCCGTAGTCGTACTCATCGGCGTCGTCATAGCCTTGGAGTCCTCCATCTTGAACTTCCTCACAATGTCCTTGGTGTACTTAGCCTCGGTGCACAAATGTTCCTTCCTTTGATTGCTTGATTTGTAGCCCGAGGAAGAACCGCAACTCACCCATCATGCTCATCTCGAACTCCCGCTCATATCATCCGCAAACCTCGCAACAAGAGAGTTAGACGAGCCACCAAAGACAATATCATCCACGTACACCCGCACAATCGGGATATCTCTTCCCCGCCTCGAAAAAAACAAGGTCGATCGACCTTCCCCATCTCAAATCCTCTCTCAAACAAGAACCCCCTCAACCTCGCCATACCAAGCTCTAGGCGCCTCGCTTCAACCCATACAACGCCTTCCTCAACTTGTACACCCGGTGGGGGTACTTCTCACTCTCAAACCCCGGAGGTCGCCTCACATACACTTCTTCCTCCAACACTCCATTCGTAAAAGCACTCTTCACATCCATTTGGTGCAACTTGAACCCTTTAGCCACGGAAAAGGCTAGAAGGATCCTAATCGCCTCCAAACGGGCTACGGGAGCAAAGGTCTCCTCGTAGTCGATCCCCTCCTTCGACCGAACCCCCGGGCAACAAGTCTCGACTTGTTCCTCACAACCTCACCCTTCTCTCCCTCTTTGTTTTTCCACACCCACTTTGTACCAATCGGCTTACACCCTGGGGGAGGGTCAACCAACTCCCACACCTGATTCCTCTCAAAGTTCTCCAACTCCTCATGCATCGAGTTAACCCAATTGTGATCAGATAGTGCGTGTCCAATGTCTTTGGGCTCGAAAGAAGCAACAAACGCAGCATGAGCAAAATGGGAATTGTTCCGAACCCTCGACCGTGTAGTGCGTTCATTCATGTCGCCGATGATCCTCGAAGCTGGGTGATCCACTTGAACTCGCCGGGGAGGTTCTCGCCTCGAAGCTACCTCCCCCTCAACATCAACTTCTCCTCGTTCTTGATTTGTCGTCGTAGGTGTAGCAGAGGGTCCATCCATCATCGTAGTCGAAGTAGTGGGTACATGTTCAGCCGGGGGCACCGCACCGCCATCCTCATCATCACCATGTTCATGCTCCTCCTCCCCGAAAGATCTCCTCGCCAAGCTCATCATCACCTGCATACTCAAAGACAAGCTGACTACGTGGCTCTGTCTCGTCGAAGGTTACCTCGCAAGTCTCCACGATTTGGTTAGTTTCAAGATTGAGCACACGATATGCTCTAGAATGAGATGCATAACCAAAGAAAATGCCATCGACAGACCTAGCCTCAAACTTATCCAACTTCTCGCCTTTCTTCGAATGAAACACTTGCAACCAAAGACATGGAAGTGACTCACCTTGGGTGTGCGACCATGCATCAACTCATAGCATGTCTTCTTCTTGTGCACTCGAGGTATATCCCGTTCGACACATAGCATGCGGTATTCACCGCCTCGGCCCAATACCTCCTCGGAGTCCTATGCTCATCAAGCATCGTCCGAGCCATCTCGCACAAGGTCCCGTTCTTCCTTTCCACAACACCATTCCGGGGAGGCGTATACGGACTCGAAAACCGGTGCTCAAGACCCAAGTCATGGCAAAAGGTTTCAAAACGAGAGTTCCTGAATTCCGAGCCATTATCACTGCGGATAGCTCGTATGGCATCTCCGTGCCTCTCGTTCCTCAACCTCAAGACTAGATCTCGAACAAAACCAAACGTCTCCCCCTTCTCCTCGAGAAAGAACACCCACGCATACCGAGAATAGTCGTCCACCACAACAAGGACATACCACTTCCCACCCGCAGATCGCACACGAGCTGGGCCAACAAGGTCCATATGGAGCAGCTCGCATGGACGCTCAGTCATCACATCGGTGAGAGGCGGGTGCGAAGAGGCCACCATCTTGGCATGCCTACACGGAGCACAAACCAACTCTTTCTCAAGCCTCAACCGTGGCAATCCTCGGACCAAATTGAGTTTACTCAAGCGAGACAAAAGGTCAAAGCTCAAGTGACCCAACTTCCTATGCCATTTCCACAACTCACTCGAAGAACCAGCCAAGAAACAACGCTCAACACCCGAAGACTGAGAAAAATCAGCACGAAACACCTGACCCTCGGGAACGACCATACAGACAAGGTCCCCTCGAGAGTCCACAATCCGAGAACCACCAGGCCGAAACAACACCTCAAAACCCTCATCCAACAACTGAGACACAGAAAGCAAATTGTATCCCAGCGATTGAACAAGAGCAACACGCCTCAGAGTGATCTTGTCACTCACTTTTATCTCACCTTCTGAAAGCACACGCCCACGCCCATTGTCCCCAAAAGTGATGTACCTCTTCGTCACCACCGGGACGAGACTTGAGAACCACCCCCTGTCTCCGGTCATATGCCTCGAGCAACCGGAGTCAATCAACCAAATGTTCTTCAAGTCTCCCACCTGCACATCAAAAATAGGCACGTGAGCGAACAAACGACTCAGCACTGGGGTTAGAACCAAAGGAGGAAAACCAGTGCCGAGCCATTTGCTCGAAAGTGGGGTTAGCACCAACCAAAGCATCTCTCCTACCAAAACTACCTCCACGAACACCACCACGGTAACCACCCTGAGGGAACCACCCCTCTCTGCCTGGAGGAGGACCAAAACCACGCAAGAAAGCCCGTGGCACGTCCTTCCTCTCCAACTCACCGCCACGACTCCTCCAATCCCCGTATTGAGCACGAGGTGGAGAACGCCTAGCAACCGACCACCCGAACCCTTTCCGCCCCAACCACCGAACCACGACCACCGAAACAACCCTCGCACCCGTACGCGCTCGAAACCCGAACGGCTGTCCGTCCAGTGCCCGCACCGGTCCGACCGGTGCCCCACACCGGTCCGACCGGTGTGCTCGGGACAGAAGCACCGCCTACGGCCTTCTTCTCTCCCCAAGCCCGAACCGTCCTCACAATCGCCTTGCCCTTGGGCATCCGCACACGAGGCTCAAGTACACCATTGGAAGGGTGGTACTTGTCCTTGTTAGCCCACTCCTTCTCCATTCTCTCCTCTCGCTTCCTCTTGAAGCAAAACTCCTCCTTATGGCCATCTCTCCCACAATAGCCACAATGGAACCTCACAAGCTTAGGCTTTGGCTTGGGATGTGGTCGCTCACTTGGTTTCTCTCCACTCAAACCCTCCACCGGTTTCTCACCACTCGCCTTCTCATTCTCCTTCCCAAAGAACACTTTCCCCGAAGTGCTCACAAACTTGATAGGCTTTTGTAGGTCGTTTGTGGGTGTAGGAAACACGGGTGGAGCTGGGGTTGTGTCTAGTCGGTTCCTTAGATGGTTAGGTTTTGGTGGGAAATCATTTTTGTGGTGGGTTTTTGGTGGCTCCGGATATTCTCTCCACTTCCCTCACCAACCTTGTTTGCCCCAAGCCCCTCACCATCTTGCCTCTTAAAGGCCTCGATCATCATCCTCAACTGAGGCTCGTGACCGGACAACCAACCCATCAACTTCCTCAAATCATCATTCTCATCCTGCAAACGATCAACATAATGTGCAAGCTCCAAATTTTTCAATGCATGCATTTCACAGGTAGAGCAAGATGTAGGCATGGGTTCCTTCAACTTAGCCTCGAGCGAACTAGTGTAAGCATGCATCTCATCAATTTTAGCATGCAAAACGAGGCAAGAGGTGCAAGCACCTAGCAAAGCGAGGTCTAGACTTAAGCTCGCCCACTTCAACCCTAAGCACATCTAGTTCCTCACACTTGGAGGCATGCTTCTCCTTGAACAAAGCAAGATCGGCAAGAAAAATAGAGCAATCAAGACAATCATTCTCATCGAAACAACGGGGCTAGCCTTAAGCGAATCAATCTCAAGCTTGCTATCAAGCACCCGTGTCTCTAGCTCGCCCACTCTAGTCCTAGCATCCTCGAGTGAAGCCCTAAGCTCTTTCCTCATTTTCTTGGCCTCTCTAAGCATGTCATCACGGTTATCAAGCAAAGAGCCAAGCCTCTCATTCTCCCGGCGCAAGAAGGGAAGTTCATCACGCACCTCGTCGTCGGACTCGCAGTCCGAGTCGCTCCGTGTGCTCTTCTTGCCGCCGGAGCTCGCCGCCATGGTGCGAAGCCATCTCTCGCGAAGCGCCTCGGCCCGCTCGGTGTTCTTGGACGACCTCTTGTTCTTGCGGCGATCTCCCTCGTCGTCGGCCGCCGCTCGAGCTCGAGGTGGAGTACGCGGAACCGGAGTCGACGTCGCTCGCTCCAACCATCGCTCGGGCCTTGCCTCGGCCCTCCTTCTTCCTCGATCGTCGCTCGTCCTTGTACTTGTTCTTGTGCTTGCTCTTGTGGTCGCGCCTCGAACGGTACTTGTCGTCGTTCTTCCTCGGCTTGTGCTTGTAGCCGTCCTTGTTCTCGGCCTTCTCCGGGCGGTCGGCGACGAAGTGTCCCGCTTGCCGCACCGGAAGCAAGTCCTCGTGTTCCTCCTCATGTTCACGCGGTTCTCGTGCGGCCTCTCGAACCGCCTCGTCAACGGCGCCGGCTCGTCCTCTCCAAGGTCATCAAACTCCTCATCCGGCATAGACATCGAGAGGAAAACGAGAACATCCCGGTGGATGGGTTAGAGTTAGTCTTTCCTTTGGAACCACCAACGAGGGCAAGACTATGGGAATCGTCGATCCCTCGAGCTTGGCGATCATGCCCCTATCCACCTCGGCCCGACTTGAGCTTCGAGAACGACTCGTTCACCGTCGTAGTATCATACCGCTCCGACTCGACTATGGCCTCGAACTTTCCGCTCCATATCGTACGATCCAAAGAGTGTAAGAGCTTGACCGCTCTATCATGATCATCGTACGGGAGCACGTCCACATTGGCCCTCATGTTGTTCACCACCACCGTGAACCTGCGAAACAAGGCATCGATGGACTCACCGGGGAGATGAGTGAAGTTCTCGTACTCTCTCCGTAGGTCGCATACAACCGTGCTCGAACCTCGGGCGTTCCCAACATGAGCCTCCTTCAACACCGCCCAAATCCTACAAGCCAAGTGCTCGGTGTGCACCCGATCGAACTCGGGCCGACACAAAGCACGGAACAAGTAGTCGACCGCCTTATTGTTGGCGTCGAAGCCGTCCCCTCGATCCCGGAGCGAGGAAATCAACCGGCCGGGACATAGCTTGTGTCCACCGTGACATCCCAAAGGATCCGACCCTTTCCGCGGAGAAAAGCACCCATCCGCTTGCTCCACATCCGGTAGTTCTTGCCATCGAAGTGTGGAGGACCCGAACCCCGTTCTCGGTACGCCATTCTTGGATCTTAGACCGGTTAGAGTCAATAAAGACCCGAACCGGCTCTGATACCACTTGAAGGACCGATACGGCGAACCGAGAGAAGGGGGGGAGTGAATGGGAGCCGATAAAAATTCTTCTCGAAGGAGATGAAAACTCCAACAAGACGAACACGGCTTCCGACACACGTCTCCGACTCACTACCCAAGTTGGCCAAGCCCACGTAACCACTGGAGTGCCACTGGACCTAGGAACCAACACACACAGCCTTCCGACTCGAGAACGCGGCGGAAAAACCAAGCCTCGAGTCTACAGACCCACACCGGGTCGGACCGGTGAGCACCACCGGCCGACCGGTCCCCGCCGGTGAACCGAGCAACTTTCACTAAGTGGCTCTACACCGGTCAGACCGGTGAGACACACCGGTCGGACCGGTGGCGCCCGAAAGCCCCCAAGGCACCAAACAAAGCCAACCGACCACCAAACGGACCCAAACTCGAAACAGCAGCACCACGGGACAACAACGAACTCACCAAGACGTTCACCCGAGCAAAATCCCACAGAGGCTTGCACCGGTCAGACCGGTCAAGAGCACCGGTCAGACCGGTGTGGCCTGGGCAGCTCGGGATGAACAGCACCCACGGGTCAACTTCCCCAAAACCAAAACTCGATCTCCCGAATCACTCCACGGACTTGAACAAGACTTTGGGGATATCAGGAACACCTCATGAGGAGTCCATAGCCAAGTTTAATCCCACCAAATCTCGTCCAAAAAGGAGGAATCGAAGAAATCCCGCCGAAAGCACTTCCAACCCAAGAACTCAAGAAACCCCAAAATCGAGCACTTTTTCTCACGGATTTGGGAGGGGAATCACGCCCAAAGAACCACGAAGGGTTCCCACAAATTTCCCCCATCAAATCCCCAAGAGAAAAGCCCCGAAAACAACCCAAGGAAATCACCGAGAGAGGGCTCCGAAAATCACCACCAAGAACAACCGGGGAAAACACATCCAAACCTTGAGGAACCACGCCGAATCATCTATACATGAAACAAAGGTTCGTACAAGGCCTAGCAAGCCGCCCGATCATCCATCCCTCTCTACAAGATCTCTCCGTGAAGCTCTCTTGCTAGTCCTAAGGAAAACCTAGAGAAAATAGGTGGAAAATAGAAAAACTAATGAGCTAGGGTTCCAAGAGTTGGCTGCCAACCTCTCACCTCTTGGGTTATATAGGCGGCAACTGAATGTCTAAAATGCCCTTCTCTACTAACTAGGGATACAAGCCCCTCAAGGGCGGATTTGGAATTCGTGATGTCTTCTCCATCGGACGGATGCCGGCGACCGCACCCTGCGTAGCCTCGACGCAAGCCATGCGATCCCGACGCGTGTCCTCCGCTTCGAAGATTCGGACCGCGTCGCCGCACACGGTCGAGCCGGTGCTCCTCACCGGTCGGACCGGTCACCACCGGTCGGGACCGGTCAGACCCACCGGTCAGACCGGTCCGGTGCCGCCGCACCTCCGTCTTCGGTTCTCCGGTCTTGGCTTTGTGGATCAACCAAGGAACCCGGTGGTTTTCTACGGTGAACCACCGGAAACCCCGCGAACTCGGTGTAGCCTCCGCCAATCTCCACTCATGACTTGGCTCCCACGTAGTCCCGGCTCGACCTTGGTTTTGAGGCTCAACCAAGAAACCGTCCACGACTTCATCTTGCTGTTCATGCCACCATGCGGCCCGCACTTGACCCCGCTGGCCACCGGGTCCCTCGAACAAAGCCTACTTGTCTTCTCCACACATGGAGGCCTCACCGGCGACGACTTTTCGCGCTTGTTCTTCACCTGCACCAACACGAGTCAAGCCGCAACCTCGCACCCGCAATACTTAGCCAAGAATCGGTCCACACAACGTTGTCAATCACTCATCACACAAGGAAGCGACCATCCACCGGTCCTCGAACCACACATGGTCCTCGTTTTCCGTAAATTCTTTTTGCTTCCAATGTGTTTTCATGAGTACTTTGAGATGTTTAGCATCCAAGGAACTTGAGTGTGCATATTTTCATGGGTTTTGGTGCATGGTCAAGCTACTAGTGCATGAACCCCTCTTAATAGTACGGTAAAACACTACAAACTAGCAATCCAAGTGTACTTCATCTCCTTGTGACACTTGGAACTAACAAAGTCATTAGCCTTGTAGCATTTGTTCATTGACCGTCCATAATTTCAAATTGAGGGGTCTCTTTTCATTCCTTACTCATGACAATAACCCAAGATATAATCCGCTACAAACAAAGGTTAGTCACAAGTATATGGTTGTCATTTATCACCAGAACACACCCTTACCAAAGGTGTAAAAGGGCCTAGATGGTTACACATTCATACTTGAGACAGTGACTTAAGATTCTTCCATAAAACATGGTAATGTACACTTGAATCCTTAAGTCACTCCATTTTATCAATCACATCAAATTGATGCATTGCATTGCCTCCCTCAGTAAGGTTTTAATATAATTCTTCGAAACCCCACAGATACTATCTACATCACCTTAGCAATTCGCCCATGGTCCCAAGTTGTCTCTTAACCAAAGCTTTGCTTAGTTTCTCACTCTAGTCACCTCAGTTGGTTTCTTCACCACGTATCCTTGCCACATTGAGTTTAGCTTTGCTTCATCAACATTGAATTCCTATTTGAAAAACTACTCAAATGCTTATTCTTGATTGATAAAGAATATACATGATTTGCAAGTTTCCAATGATAGGACCATCACATAGAAACAAGATCATGTCCTTTTATATTACCCACATGAAGCCTTGCAAAGTTCCTTAGTGAAAATCATTATATTCCCTTTTCATGATCCCTTTCATTGTCAACCAAGCCTATCACATGAATCGGGAACTTGTAGATCAATCTTGAAATACATCCCAATATTATCTTCATATTAGCTTATCATTGATCATTAATAGTATCACAAGGTCACACACTTGTTTGCTATATCTTGATGTGAATCATATATCATTCATTTATTTATATAAAACAATATTACATCATGAATATAACAATTAAACTCTACTCACAATCTTAAGCAACTCCTTTAATCATTTTTCATACAATTCACCAAAATATATTTGGATGGGGGTCTAGATGCACTTTCAATTACGCATCTAGAAATACACTATATCTATGTGCCTAGCAAACACTATGCACCTAGAAAAATCAAAATGATATGCAATTTAGATGGATGGAGTAGTATATTATAATGGAGTGAGAGGTTCCAGGAAAAATCTGTCTCTCGCCATGTTGCTTTTGCTCGTAGGATCGGCAATACTGCGCTTTTTTCGATTGAAATATAGAAGGGACACTTGTGAAGCAACTCATAGCTATATTTATCTTTTATATCCTAAACTTTTTCTACTCTCTACATACAGCATGTGGTACTCCATGTTAAAATTTGGTACATTTTTATATTTGTTTTCTATATTTAACTAATTAATTGCATTTCAAGCAATTTTTTGAGTCAAGACAGAGACCTTAGCCATAAAATTTTAGACCCTAGCCATAAAATCAAAAGAACTTTCAGACATCTTGTCGAGGAAACACGTTAAAGACGCACGTCCAAAAGATTTTAAAATTTTAGAAAATGCAAATGAAGTCTAAAAAACATGAAATTTGTTAATGTCTCATGACATCATACAAGAATGTTGTGGTAAGAAATTTCATGTGTTTCACACATTTTGTCATGTACATTGCTTACAAATTGAAACATCTCCAAAGAAGTTTCATAAACTTAAGAAGGAGGCTGTTAGATTTGTAGGCATAGTAACATTAAAATTGGAATTTGAATTCAAATTCTTTTATACTCTCCACAAACAAAATGTGCTACCCCATATTAAAATTTGTTAATTTTTTGAAGTTATATGCTATATTTAAGAGAGATTGGTGATCTTGCCCCTGTTTTGCAGTGTAATGGTGATTTTGCCCCTATTTTTCAACTTTGCGATTTTAACCCTCCTTTTGACAGACAAGGCTTTGTGTACCCCTCTTTCTAGCTCCCTTAGGTGATGAGCATTTGAAAAATAAAAGAAATAAGAAAAAGACTAAAAATTATGGGAGTAGACCAAAGTGCCCCCGTGCTCACCTTACACGGGTGTCCTGCCTCCACCACGCACGGACGGTGTCCTGCCTCCACCACACACGGGTGGTCTCCATAGTCAACTGCCACCCACGAAACCCTAGGGCGCCGTCGCGACGGACCTGTGCAGTCCCGACGGCAGCAGCGGGAGACGCGAGCTCCGGCTGCCCCGTCGCCGGCCGCGAGCCAAATCACGTGGGAGGCGCGGCCTTCGGCTGCCTCGACGCCGGTCGCGGGCCAAGGAGTACGGGAGGCACGGGCTCCGGCTGCCCCGTCGCCGGCCGCGAGCCAAATCACGCGGGAGGTGCGGCCTTCGGCTGCCTCGATGCCGATCGCGGGCCAAGGAGTGCGGGTGGCGCGGGCTCTGGCTGCCCCGACGCTGGCCACGGACCAAGTCACGCGGGAGGCGCGGCCTCCTGGAGACCCGTTGCTGGCCGCGGGTGAAGCGCTGGAGGCGTAGTCTCCAGCAGCCCTGACGCAAATTCCAACCAATCCTCGCATGGAAGGAGCTAGGTAAATCCTAAATCCTGGTCTTGAGTATCCCTCTTGTGCATAGATTTCAATTGAAATAGGTCTTTTGGAAGAATTAGATGTGGTTTGTATCTCGATTTGGCTAATTTTAAATTTGGTGTTGTGATTTATAGTCCAAATCATAGAGTTTTGAACTTGTTGTTGAGATCATTCATTTTATCAGCTTCTATTATTGTACTATCAACTTGTTTACTAATATATTTCTAATATTTTGTATATGTAGTGCAAGTGAAATCGGAAGTGAAGGTGCAGGTGCAAGCGCAAATGCACCAGCAAGGGGAAGGGAAAGAGGAAATTCAGGGAGCTTGGCTACTTTATTGTGCATAAATGCTTCACTTTGATGTCATATATAAGAGCTCTCTACTGGTTCCCTAGTGCTTTTGTTGACTGTGATGTACTCATGTGATATGTACACGTCAAAACATGTTGGGTGTAATCTGGAGCCTTTGTGCCCATATGGTGGTACATGTTGGAACTTTTGTGGTTTGAGTTTATGTTAATATGGTATGATATGGTAGCATGTGAATACATGTCAAAATGTGTTTTTGTCCTTGATGCAATATATGTCAAAGTCTGAAAAATCCCTTTTTTTTACTAAAACAGGGGTAAAATCACAAAGAAGTCAAATTAGTAAGGGCAAAATCTCAAGGGCAATTTTGTCTTTTCATAGCAAAGTTTACACGGTTAACTCCTCTTCCCAAAACAGGGGTAGAGGCTATCTTCGATTTAAAATAACAAGGGCAAAATTGCAAAGTTGAAAAAATAGGGGGTAAAATCACCATTACACTGCATAAGAGGGGCAAGATCACCTATCTCCATATATTTAACTAAGTAAAGATATTTGATAGATTTTTATAAAAATACTATCTTTATCGAGACCCTTTTATTGGACTCACGACAAAGTAGCAATTGGGCCAACCGGCCCACTATCCCGCTGGCTCATCCCCTGTCAAACCCTAACTATATAACCTCCCATCCCGCCATCCCCCATCCTTCTCCTCTCTCACCACTACGTCGCTCCCTTCCTCGCTCACAACCACCCCCTACCCTCCTCCCTCCTACGCCCTCACCGCGGGACGACGGCCATCTCTCTCCCCAGCGCGCTTGTGGTCGCCCCCTCCTCTGCCTCCTCTCCCCTCCCCCTCCGCTCGCCCCTCACCGACTGTTGGGGAATTGGGCAAAAACCTTTCACCCTCGAAATGTCGGAATTGCTAAATTCGTGAATATATTCATGAATGCATCTGAGGGACAACATTCTATTTTGTGAGCGAGGAAAGTTCGTGAAGGTGTTTTGGTGTTGTCACAAGATTTGCCAGCTTTCTAATGCTGCGTGAAATAATCGCCAAATTGGCGATGTATCGCGAGTCTGTTTGTATTTCGGGATGACTGGAATGGGGCGAATTCAAGAATCATGAAGCCGTGAGATTGGGAACCTTGAGGAATCTCAGTTTATAGATCTTAATAGGTGATGATTTTCGCGAATGAAGTTTCAAAGGTCAAAGGAAGACCAAGTCAAAGACGTCGCCTGAAAAGTTTGGGTTCGAAGTGTGAACTAATGGCAGGCTTGTAAATATGTGAAATTAGCCCCGCAAATCATGAGATGTAAAAGACGTTTGTGTACATGTTCATATCAGGAATATTCTTTAGATTCGAGGGTAATCTCGAAATGTAAAAGTCCCTTCGTCTCCGTATAAAAGGGGGCGAGAGGGCACGTGTAAAGAGATTCACAACTTTTAAGGAGGAAACAGACTCGGGGATTCCTTGTCCCCTCGCTCACTTCCACTTTCGTGCATTCGTTCTTGTGTCTTGTGTTCGGGGATCCCATCCAATTTTCGGACTCCCCCAACATTGGCGCCCACCGTGGTCTCAGCCGAAAAAACAACTCACGATGCTTCCACAGAAGAAGTCCAAGAAGAACACTCCCACTGAGGCCGACCAAGAAGACCACCACGCTGTAGAAGACAATGGAATCCCTCTTACTACGGAGCCTTCACAAATCACAGATCTAGAATGGATTGCAAAACTTGAAGCTCTTCAGAGGGCAAGAGCTGAGAAAACAGCGCAAGCTCTAGAACCATTTGCTGAAGAAGAATCTGATGAGGATGACGACCAAGCTATTGACAGAGAACTAGAAAGGGTTAACCAACAAGTGTTACAACTTCCGAAAGAGAAGAAGAGATTCGCGAACCAGCTGCAAGCAAGAAGAAAAGCTTCGGAGAAGCTGGAGAAACTCAACCAGGCAAAAGAGCAAAGAGAGAGAATGCAAAGAGAAATTGATAAAATGAAAGAACAAGAGAACAATTCATTGTGGCGTGATTCACCACACCGGAAGTCTGGCCAGAATAGAAGAACTTCTAGGGAAAACTTCTTCGCAGGCATCGGAACTCGCAATTCGCAGATGCAGACTCACCACTCTCACTTGGGTTGCAAACAACACCATGGCCACCAAAGTACAAGACAGTATCTCTACCGAAGTACAATGGGTATGGAAACTCTAGATAGTTCCTAATGAGTTACGAAGCATCCGTGAATTCAACAGGAGGAGATGATATTGCACTAGCCAACTCCTTCATCATTGCTTGCGAAGGCCCAGTGCTTAATTGGTACTCTTTGCTATCACCACACTCAATCTGCAGTTGGATTGATCTAAAGACAGAGTTCATTCAAGCCTTTCAAATATTCCATGAAACAACAGTTCAATCATCAGATCTGTACAACTGCAAACAGAAAGATAGAGAGCCATTGCAGAACTTCGTAAGAAGATTCATGCAGCAAAGATCCCAGATTCCGGAAGTAGATGACAAGACAACAATACAAGCACTGATCAAAGGCCTGACTCCAGGACCGACAACCTCACATTTGACCCGAAAGGAGCCTAAAAGCATTGACGAACTATTTCACGAACTAGAAGAATACATCAAGTTCAATGAAGATCATCGCAGAAGAGTTGCGGAGCAAAATGAAGCAAGGCAAGGCAACAGAGGAACAATGTGGAGACCTCACTCTCAAACTCCATGAAACATCAACAATGTGGCAAACCCTCAGTTCAATCAGGATAATAGATCGAGCACAAGAGGTGGTTTCGTGTCAAGAGGAAGAGGAAGGGGAAGAGGACCCCCGAAAGTTCAGAACCATGATCCAAGAGATCCATACTTCTATTGTCGATATCATGGAAGAGGCCATAGCACCGAAGTGTGCCCAGAAACCAAGAAAAATATTGCAAGAATTCAGCAAGAGAAAGCCATGATGAACAATGTCTCCACAATGCCAAACCAATTCCGTTCAAACTTCTGGAAACTACAGCTCATGGGTCCCCAGCCAAGCACAATACCGATTCAACAATCAACAGGCACAATTATCTTGGCAACCTTCGCAACAGTTCTATCCTCAGTCTTAAGCAATTCAGAGTATTCAACAACTACAACCAATTCAAGAAATTTTGCCACCACTACCACATAATTCATAAAGGCCAGAGTCGAGTTCAAGAAGACACAACTCGAAAGCATTGCCCTACTTTGGAACTATCATGCCCGTCACAGGAGGCTCAACCATGGAGTTTGAAACAAAGAGGCAAAGAAACAACTATTTCAGATCTGTGAACACAGTCATCAATGATGGTCCAGCAGCGCAACCAGAGTGGGCCAAAGTACCAATAACTTTCACCGAACGAGATTTAAGCTCAAGTCAACGAACCACAATGATGCCATGGTCATCGAGGTGAACATAGCCAGATGGGGTTATAGGAAAAATTCTAGTGCACATTGGAAGTTCGGCAAATATCTTATTCATGAAAACTTTTGAGAAGATGAGCTTGAGTCAATGCATGCTGCAGCCACCAGAATACCCGCTATTGGGTTTAGGGGGAAAACCAATCAAGCCAGTGGTAAAGATAGCTCTGCCTGTATCCTTTGGAGATCTTGACAATGCCAGAACTGAAACTCTCACTTTCGACGTAGTCGAAATGTATCATCCATACCTCACGATTTTCGGTAGAGGATTCTGTCAGATGGTGAGATCTGGACAGCCCACGGGGGTGTTAATCCCTGTGGTTTAGTTGTTCGGCGGGGAGGAGTCTAAGGCAAAGAACTCGAAGGTCGCACACGAGTACGCAGAACACAGAGAACATGGCGAGTTTATACTGGTTTGGGCCTTCGGAGAGTAATACCCTACGTCCAGTTGTTGGTGTAGATTGCTTGAGGATTGCGTGATTGTACAAGGGGATCGCCTCGTCCGCCTTATATTGGCCAGCGGATGAGGTCGGTTCACAGACTCTTGGTCGGTTACGACCAGGAGACCTAAGTCTTCGTTACACATCTTGCCATGTCCTGTCGATCTGCTTTGTTCATTATCCACCGAGATCTTGTCTTGTGCGCCAAGTCTTGAGGTCGTGGCGAATGAGGTCGTCCGGGTGATCTTCTGGAAGGTCTTCAGGAGGTCGTGTGGGCCACCAACTAGGTCGGTTGGGCCCACTGACAGGTCGGCAGGTCTTCTAGTACGCCGGACCCACTTGTCGGGGACGGCTGTGAGCCTGGTCGGTGGGGACCCAGGGGTACCCATGTCTCACAAGCCCCTGAGCGAGGTGTATGCGCAACGACCTTAGAAAGGTCATGACGAAGTCGTAGAGCTGTCGACAGGTCGAATAGCATGCACGTCGGTCCAAAAAGAAAAGAAACAAATCCGCGTAGCAGCCGACCCGTTTGTAGTCTTGTCGAATGAAGAGAGGTCGAGTGACGACCTATAGGAAGCGGGCTTCTAATAGATCGAAACGACGATGAAAAATTCAGAGGGCATCGAAGATGCACTCATGACTAGTATCCGAGCATCATGGTGGGCAAGATGGCTGGTATGATGGTCCAAAGAAGAAGAAAAGAAGAAAATAGGTCGAGTAGCGACGTGATGAGAAACGGGGTTCCCAACAGGTCGGTACGATGAAGAAAACAAGAGGGCGTCGAAGACGCACTCGTAGAGTAGTCCCCGAGCATTGGAGCAGGCAGCATGGCTGGTTTGATGCTCCAAAAAGAGAAGAAAAACTAAGGCATGATCTTGAACCAAACGAAGTGTAGGGACACCTAGATCTCCCAGCATGGCTGCAAGGAGTCCAGCAGGGCCGACCTCGTGGAGGCCTTGTAGGCGTGCCAACCTCAAAGAGGCCTCAAATCAGCAATGCCCAGTATCCGAGGATACCCAGCAAGGTCTTGGAAGGTACGTCGAATGAAGAAATCGTTCGAGATGTTGTAGTTGAAGTTGCGATGTCTGGGTTTAATTGACGCTGAAGCCAAAAATCGGTTGATCTTGAGCGTATGGAGTGTAGAGACACCCAGATATCTTGCATAGCTGCAAAGAGTCTGGCAGAGCTACTCGAGGCATGCCGACCTCAGGGAGGTCTCAAAAACATAAGCGCCCAAGCACCCGGAAGTACTTGGCAGGGCCATCAGGCGCACACCCCACAGAGAGGCCTTCATTCTTGACGTAAAATCCTTGGTGTCCAGAGCAGGCTGGCAGCGCTACTAGAGCACACCAACCTCAGGAGGTCACATATCCAGGGCGCCCAACTAGGTTGGCAGAGCCGTAAACATACCAGGATGTTGCAAGATCTCGGTACTAAGGCACGCCGACCTCGAGGAGGTCGTTTTGGTGTCCAGACGACCAACATAGCTGCTGGCCACCCAGCGGAGCCGTGATACTAAGGTGTTGGCGCCCTTAGCAATAGGCACACCGACCATGGAGGCCCAACGAAAATTGTAGATCTTCTTGAATGCTTCTGATCTCCATGGCACTGTTCGTCTCTAGGCGCCCAGAAGGATCTGGCAGAGCAGCGAGGCACGCCTACCCCGGAAGGTCTTCAATCGAACCTACGACCATTCTGCTCAGGAAACAGAAATATAGGCTGATTGGAATAGGTCCGTTTACGTGCAGAGCCATAGCGGGTGCACCAGGACGCAGAGCCTAGCAGGTGCAAATAACATCCATCAGGTCGTAGAAGAAGGTCGTGAAGTTGTCGTCGAAGCGGGGGTTAATGTAGGCGCGGAGCCCTCTGACACAAAGTCAGGTTTTGTCTTGTAGCGTAGACTGCAGGGTCACGGGTCAATAGTGGCCGGAGATGCTCTTGCCACCCAGAAAATGACAAACTGTCCACTGATCGAGAAGTTACTGTAGCCATGTGACCTCTGCGGCGGGGCTCAGGCATCATTGATGCGCAAACGACAAAGGCGTCGTGAGTCAGGGAAATTAACGTTGTCTCCTTTAATGATGCACAGGCTGCAGGTCTCTCCGTCACGTGGAGACAGTGTCATTAAGTCGCCAGCTGCCCAAGGCACGGCGTCGGCTATAAATAGCACTATGAAGCTGAAAGAGGCAAGCACCGAGCATTGTTGAGCTATGAAGCCGCAGGGTAGTTCTTTGGCCATGCCATGGGCATGCGGCCGTCCACCAGAGTGTAGAGTTGTGTTCTTGTAGATGCTTGAAGCTAGGAGAATTCTCGCAAACTGCAGGCAACATCTCTATCTGCTGGGGACAGCCTTTGCGTGTTACCAGGCAGAGTTTGGAGGTGCTCCTGTTCGAGCTGGGGCTATATCGGGACGTCTCTGGTGAGCACCGGGAGTTCACCGGAGCTTGGCGCTCCGCACCGAAGAGCAAGCTCGTGTATCCATTCCAATAGTTTGAGCCGAGCATGCCTTAGATTGCGTGCTGTCCTGACGTTGTCTCCCACTCGTCCGCCATCAAGGTCCTGATGCTAGGAGAAGTCTCGCGATGTGCTCTGCTTCGGCGGAGTAGGTCGTGGTGACCGCTCCGGGTGGCTCAGGCCTTGTGGTATATTTATCTTGTGTGCCAGGTTCTGGACCCAATGAGGTCGCAGGCGACTTGTGTACCTTCGGATTTAGAATCCAGTAAGGTCATTAGTGGCTTGTACCTTGGGGTTCTGGATCTGATAAAGTTGTAGGCCGATATGACCCCTTGGATTCTGGATCTAGTGAGGTCATTGATGGCTTGTAACTTGGGGTGGTCCATGTAATGTTCACTCTCTTTTGTCATGTATTTTGGTCTTTTGGCAAAATGATTCGCCAAAGACCCAATTTTATATGATGTGGGGGCTTGCAAATCGTGTTTGTCATCAGGACGACCTGATGTAGTCTTCTTGTTTGGCCGACGACCTAAATTCAGGTTTAGGTCGTGGTGCTTGGTCTGTTGGCGAAAAATCCTCCTTGATCTTCTCGCTGACTACTCAGGATAAAGCCATTGAAGCGTGTTGTACGGCGCAAGGAGCTGCAATGGATAGATTGAGTGGACCCCGCTATAAATAGAGTGAGCCGGGGCGGGCTTGACCCCATTCCCTTCATCTTCTTGCTCCCGTCGCCCTCGCACCCGTCACTCTCGCCTTTCCTTGTGCTCCAACGATCTTGCGGCCGCCTTTCTCCAGCGTCCACGCGCCCGTCCTCCTTGTCCGGCTAGGCTCGTGCTAGCGCCGCCGCTCCCTGCCGTGCTCCTCCAGCGCATGCGAATCAAGACACTCTGCCACATTAGATCCACCACGAACCTTAACAGTGAGATGGCGACGGAGGCGGCTTGCATCCTAGACCCCCAGGTGGCGTGGGTCCGGTCGACGATGACCGAGGCCAAGATCCAGGCGCTGGTGGACCGGGGGCTGCTCCGGCCAAAGAAGGAGGTGGAGTGGAGGGCCGCCGTTGGGGAAGATTTCCCGAGCGAGGACGTCAAGGAGCAAGTCATCTTCGGTTCCTTCTTCGAGCGCGGCTTCAACCTCCCCGCAGGAGATTTCTTCCACGGCCTTCTGTACTACTACAGATTGGAGTTGGTACACATCATTCCTAACTCCATTACTGTAGTGTCGACTTTCATTCATTTCTGTGAGGCGTATCTGGGGATACCGTCTCACTTCGGGTTGTGGAGGCATTTCTTCTGTGTTAAGAGCACTAGCAAGAGGTCGGGGCCAGTGGGGGCTGTGATGTTCAACTTGAGGTCAGGCCTCAAGGCTGAGTGGATAGACACCGACCTCCCCGACAACACCGCCGGGCGGAGGTCGGAGTGGTTTTATATTGCGGATCAGATCCCGGGGCTGCCACGGCGAACTGGCCACAAGCCAGTGAAGATTAGCGAGTGGGATCTGGGATTGTTCACCCACAAACTTGAGGACCTACAAGGGATGCTGGAGTTGGTCGGCGACATGAAGAGCCGAGGGGTGACAGGAGCGGCGGTGCCCAGGTCGTTCTGCCAGTGGATGATCCAACAGATCAAGGATCGGGTCCACCCGGCGTTGAGTACTATGGGCAGTCGGATCCCACACGTGAGGTGAACCGCAAGGTCTCCAAGGAGGAGATGGCGGCTAGAGTTTCCCAGATATACTCTGGGAAGGTCAAGGTGAAGAAGTGCCCGAGGGCACACTCGTTGAAGAGGCCGGCTGATCCGGTAAGATCCTGAGATCTGTTTTTAGGTCATTGTACTTAGCCTTCTTGATTCTTTTAGGTCATACAACATTTACGTCATCTGTTTTGCAGGTGCGCAAGCTCTAGATGTGGTGCCCGGCGCCTCTCCCGGAGGGGGAAATTCAGCGCCGAAAGCTGTGGTCGGACAAATACAAGCCTCCAACAGGTCGTCTGCTAGAGAATTATGAGTCGGACTCGTCGGTGGAGGCCGACGAAGACACTGATGTGGAGGCTGGGGCGGATTCAGCCGTCGGCGCCGCGAAGTCCTGGCGCAAAACCAGGTCGACGGTGGCGAAGAAGTCTGCTGCCGCCGTCGCTACTGCTATCTCTGCGGTGGAGGCCACAGAGCAGAAGAAAAAGAGGAAGAGGAAGAGGAGAGAGGCCTCCCCTCCGGCCGTCGCGACACCAACGATTCTGATGCCTCGCTCTCGTGAGGTCGGGTCGGAGGATGAGGAGGGGGAGAAGGAGCAAGAGAAGGAGAAGGAGAAGGATGAGGCCATCGAAGAGCTGCCGGTCCCTGAAGACCGGGCGGCGGAGAGGCCCGAGAGTCCTGCTGCCAAGAGGCAGCGGGAGCTGGTGCAGAAGACGTCGGAGGAGGCCCTCCGACGTGGTTTGGAGGTGCAGCGCAGTGCTGCGGCAATGTGGGCGAAGATACCTGCAGCTATTAAGCCTCGGGTGTTTTGGCCGAAAGCTCGGCTTCCGGTCGCGCCGAGGTATAGACTTAGGAGTTGATGCGATCTTTACACTTTTTGTCTGAACAAGATTTTGAAGTATAATTTGCTCTATGCAGGTCGGCGGCAGGGCCACTGGAGGCGTCGGTTGCGCCATCATCGCCCTCTTGCACGAGGTCGCCCGAGCCACAGGTCGTGGGCGAGGCACTTGTGGATGATGTCCGAACTGCTACCCCGACAAGGGGGGTGGCGGAGGGGGCGACGACTTCATCACCCGTGGCTAACACGAGGGCAGGTTCTTCCCTACACGCTGCTGAGGGTGTAGAGACCTCAGCTGGGGGGGGGGGGGGGGGGTCGGGGCGACGACCTCCCCAACAATCGTAGATGTCGACCCTATCAGGGCTGTACCTGATGGGGCGAGGGACGTGACCGAGGACCAGCCTCAAATCGACTTGGCGCCGGGAGGTCCAGGAGTATCCGGCGCACATGTACCTCCATCTTCAACTTCGAGCCAGCGGTTTCCTCGTCGATCAATTAATTGGGATCACACCCCTTGGCAGGATGATTGGTTCGAGGACAATGAGGACATGCGGGCTTTTCATACCAGCATCATCACCATCAACAACGCGCTCATTGTGAGTTGCTTGTGATGTGCTATTGCTGTTTGTTTATCTCGCTCTTGAAGTGTCGCTAACGACCTTGTGATTTTGAAATAGTCACTAGCGGAGAGGGCCAAGGGCCGGGCCAACCAGCTACGGCATGCAGAGGAGAACGAACAACGTATCATTGACCTTGAGCGAGAGCTCAAGGAAGTACGTGAGGCGGCGGCGGCTGTCGACAAGAAGAGGCTCGAGGACGAGCTTGCTGAGGAAAGGCGCAAGGCTGTGGAGGCCACTGCGCAGTTCAATACAGCTGTAACAGCCTGGAATTTTCTCCGGAATGTTAGCAATGCAAATTGTGGATTTCAAAATTTCGATTTGAAATTGAGTGCATAATTAAAATATAAGGATGCCTTCTATGATCCGTCCCTGAAAATCTTAGATTTAATTTGAGCAAAAACATAAATTTAGGAATTATAATTTGCTAGTGTGAGAACCTTGGAGTTTTATGGGATTTATTTTGCATCTTAATTGTGTGGGATTCAAATTTGAATTCTAATTCAAATTTGAATCATAGTTTAAATAGGAGCTAAGGTTTAAGAAAATAGGAAAGGAACCTTTGCACCTTGGGCCTCAACTCAGTGCACTAAGTCCTCTAGAGCACCTCAAGCTGCTCTCTATGGGTTCACCAAGCCGCAGCCCAACCTCGCGGTCCATCTACTCTTTCAGCCCGCGCAAGCCCGTCTACCACCCACCTCTCTTCTTGTTTCACCGCCAAGTGGGACCCGCCGGTCAGCTCTTCTTTCCCCCACCTTTTTCCCTTTCTCTCTGCTTCTTCCCCGTGACGGCATCGTGGGGGCGGGAAGACTGCCGACACCAGCCATAGGCGCCGCCCCCCCTGCAGCGCTGGCGCCGCGGGATGGAGGCCATGTGCCCCCTGTGCCGCATCTGCACCCTCCGCCTGTGCCTCGGAACCCTAGGGCGCCGCCCTATAAATTCCACCGCGCCGGTCCTCCCTGTACCGCACCGCCTTTGGAGATTTTGTCCCCAAAATCTTCCGCCGCCCCCTGCCTAGAAGCCCCTTGGGGTTTTCCTTCTTGCTGCCACCGCAATCCGGAGGAGGAGGGGAAGATGGGAGGAGTGGAGAAGGCGGACAGGAGGGCGCAGGCGCCATGAAGCCATCCAGGAGCCGCTGAGCCGCTGTTCGTGAAGAAGAAGAAAGGAAGAAGGAGTGGGGGAGAAGAAGAGAAGGGGGAGAGGGGGCCTGCACTGCTACGCCGCTGACCTGTGCAGCTGAAGGCCGTCACCGACGCCTGAAGCCGGAGCCGCTCGCGGGAGTTGCTCTTCACCATGGAGCCGGAACCGGACCAGCCAAGAGCGACGCCGCCCCTGTCTACATCTTCTTCACCGCCCCTTCACCGAGCCGAACCCCCTGCTTCCTCTTCACCGTGCTGTTCGCCTGCCTTGAGCCGAGCTGTGCCACGCCGAGCCAGGTTCTGCATCCTTTGCTCTGCGTCTGCTTCGCCGCCGCACCACGTCACCACCTCCTCGCCGCCGTGTCCAGGAGTGCAAGGTGAGCCTCAACCCTCTCGACCTTGTTGTGGACCCGGCCTTCGAGCCGAGGCTGGACCAAGCCTTGTGAGCTTGCTGTTTGTTTGTTGCCCCCTATCCCGCACCGCGCCGCCGTGCAGACCCACCGTCGCTTGAGAGCCGGCCATCGAGCCGAGCCGGTCGCTTGCAGGTGCCGCTGCCGTCATCGCCGCGCCCGCTCCTTTGCCTTGCAGTGGTGTCGTTCCTTTGTTTCGACGAGTGTCTCCGAGCTCTGGTTTGCCGCTGGCACCCACACGATGAGGACGCCACCGTCGAGCGAAGGCCTTGCCTTTCTTTGGCCAGGGGTCGTGTGAGCATAGACCCTCGTCGTGCGCACATCCCCGCTTGCCGTCCACCCGTCTCTGTCCCTTGCCGTGTGCATGTCGTCAGCATTGTGCCATCGCCATGGCTGTGCCGCTGACGTGTTGCCCGCACACACCACCGCCGGGCCGAGGCCCTGTTTTTCCTGGCCGAACCTATGGCGCGCACTCACGCACACGCGATGTCGTTCACCGGCATATGTCCCCAACCAACGCCGCCGGGCTGTTCCTCGCCATTCCCCTTTCTTTGTTCCCTTGCCTAGTGCACGCCATCAATTTCGTGTCACTGCCATGGCCGTGCCGTCGGCGTTCAGCACGCACACAAACGCACGCAACCGAGGGGCCGAGCCCCTGCTTCACCTGTCCGTGACCGTGCTCGACATTCTGCCGTGCCGTCGCCGCGAACCCCAACGCACCGGCGCACCTGTGTCCGTCGAGCCAACGACCCAAGTTCGAACCTTTTTGGCCACCTCGACCCTGAACACAGCCTTGCCTAAATCTGCTCGTCGTGCTCTTGTCTCTGTATCATCGCCGTGCACGCACCGTCGGTTTCGTGTCGCCCCCGTGGCCAGGTCGCCGACGTTTGCACAAATGCGAACGCATACACCCGAGGGGTCGAACCCCTCTGCTCTCCTTGTCCAACCCATGTACACACGCCCGCCAGGGTGAGACTCTGCCTTCCTAGCCGAACAAGTGCACACACCCGCACGCACGCGCGCGAGAGAGCTGGCACGCCAGCGTGGACACCCTAGTTCTTGTCGTCGTGTCGCCCCACTTCGCCGCGCTACACCTGGTCTCACGACTGCACGACGCGCGTGTCGCCCATACCACACCCTTGTGCTTGTCGGGCGAGCCGTTGATGCTCTTTTCACATGCTGGCACGCGCACCTCTCGTTCCGCTACCTCGCCGGCGCTTTGTCCGCCGCCGGGGAAGTTCTTTCCGCCTAAATGCACGAGGGCCGGTTCAACCTTGAGCTCGCGAACGTTCATGCATACGCGCTCGCGTGCAAACTTGCTGGCGATGACCACGCAGCCACGCCGTTGGAGATCTCTGTTTCCCGTCCGTCCCGCGACCTCGTCGCCGTGGGTTGACACCGGCCAAGGCCGCTCTTTTCTCTACCCTAATGGTGCCCCGGCCTTTCTTTTCGCGCTCCGTGTCTTGCCTTGTCCAACCGCACGCACACACGTGCACGCGTGAGGGACGCTGACGCCACGCGAGGAACCGCGCCGCCGAGCCGTCTTCATCGCCCAAGGCTTCACCCTTGTCGCGACTGTGTCGCCGTCCTTCTTGCTCTCGCCGTTGTGGCCAAGCCACCGACCTTCCTGCGCGCTCAAGTGAGGACATGGACACCGCCTTGGGCCGGTCAATTCTCACTCACGCACGCGATGGCCAAGGCCTCGCCTTTCTGTGGCCAGACCTCATGTGAACTCAAACCCTCGCCGCCGACCTTCTCATCGTCGCCAGGCAAGCCCCATTCTTGACTGTGATCTTTTGTTCGCAAGACGACGTCCCTGCCGCGTAGTGCATTGTCTCTGTCAACCTTCGCCGCGCCGGGCCGCTCTCTTTTGCCGCCGACGTTCTGCTCGCGCACACCTGCACCCGAGGGAGTCGAGCCCTGCTCTCCCTGTCCAAGCGGTGCACGCGCATGTTCATGCGCAAGCACGCCCTCGCAAGCGAGCTGCCACGCCGCCGTGGACACCCCAGTCGTGACACTGCGGAGCTCGAGCCGCACCGAGCTGTTTACCTTCGCGCCGCCGTGCTCGTCCGGGAGCTTCATCTCACGACCGCACGCTCGTGCAGGCGCTCGACCAAGCTGTCTCCTTTGCTCTCCTTGCTCGAGTCTGGTGAACAAATTCACGCGTGTGAGCCGAACCTAACCGTCACTCGGCCTGTCGTGACCGGAACCCCGTCGTCAAGAGCTTCCTTTCCACTGAGGCGTGCGAGCGCAAGACCAACCCGTGTATGCGTTTGCTCTCAGGCACGCGAGCGCATACAACCTCACCGGCGCTGGCCACCCTAGCCTCGTCGCCGAAACCTTCTGCTTCGCTCCGCGCACCAAGCTGCTCTCCGTCACTGTCGTGCCGAGTTTCCGACCAAGGCAACCCTTTTCTTTGCCTAGATGGATCCTTAGGTGTACCAGAGCCGCGTCGAGTCGCGTGAGGTCGAGTCACCGACCAACCTCGCCGCCGACGAGCCCCTTTCCGACCGCTGTTCCTTTGGAGCTTTTCATCGGCCACCTTTGGCGCAACCCCAAAACCAGTGGGGATTAACTCCACGCGCTTGCCTACACGCCGTCCCGCCCGTAGCGGATCCCGTGGGATCCCGTGCACCGAGCCAACCACACCTCAGCCACACCTTTACCCGCACCTCATCGAGCCGCGGCAGATCCTTTGGATCTTGTGTGGCTGTCCAACTGCTCGCAAGCCACATGTTTGCCTGCACCTTGCTGGACCACTTCAGATCCGGCCGGGATCATTTGTGGCAGCCACACCTTCAGCCATGTGGGCAGCCACTTGTGCATGGGTCAGCTTATAGCTACCTATGTGGCAGCCATGTGAGCTCGAAGAGAGAGCTTGCAGCCAACCTGTAGATAGCTTAGAGCCCTTTAGAGCCAACTTGTAGTTAGCTTATAGTTAATGTTATTGTGTATGCGTATTTTAGTTTTCAAAAAATGTATTTTGCCTTTGGAAAATCCTAGAAAACTCATTTCAACTCCGAAAATTGTGAAACCTTTTCCAAAGCTCTTCTAAAATTATAAACTCCGTGTTAGGCTAGTGTTCGCTCTCTTTTGTCTCTTAATTGTTGTTCATTTGGAGTTAATTGCAATAGTACCCGCTTTTATTTTGATTACACGTTAATAGGAGCAGCTGGAGCCGGGGAGCTGAGCTCGGAGATCGACTACAACGACGACTACGCCGCCGACGACTACTCGCACGCAGGTGTTCACGCCCGACTGATTCTGAATACCTATTAGGCATTGCTATGTAGTATGCTAGCGCTTTACTTTAAATGCATGATGATGATGAACCTTGCACTGCCTTCTTTAATTATCCTATCCTTGATTGTCCCACTACTATATATGTTTATATAAGCGTGTATATGCGCTGAGCTTCGCGATGCATGTGTTTGGGATGGGGAGTAGTGGTTCTTGGCGTGAGTGGGGTAAAAACCGGCAGGAGAAGGTGTTTTGGGTACTTTGGCGGGGGTGAGCTCGAAACAACCGATCTGGGATCGGGGATAGGGATGCACTCCTTAGTGTATCCCTAGTGTGACGATTTTCGGAGCCTAGGCGTTGGGGTTTTACTTGCGGATGGAGGACATGAGCTCGCCCCGGTCTGAAACCGAGTGGATCAACTTGTCGATAGGACTTTCGTACACACCACCTCGCCGAGCGTGGGGTTAGGGCTGAGTTGAGCTCGGCAAGTGCGGAACCATACCTGCTTGGGAAGGATAGAGGGTATCAGTGGGGGAGAGGTGGAGGTGAGACCACCCTCTCAGAGCGACTCCCATGTGGCCACACGGGGGCATTTCACAGTTCCGGTGCGATTCCTTCTGCGGGGGGATTCGCTTTGAGGGCCGGATGCAGGATGGGACTGTAACTACCGAGAGTTCGCACGGTAGGGTGGGCTCGGTTGGCTGATCACCGCCGGGTTCCATCCCGAGTTGGGTACAGGTGTACACGCTCTGTAGAGCTTTGATCTATACGTATAGCCGCGTCCTCGGTCATGGACAAACCTTGAAGACATGTTCGTTCCTCATGTTTTGGGATTTCTACCTCCCCCTGTAGTTACAGTCGGTTAGAGGAGAGTGGCTCCCTCTACCTCGTCGATCCGATTGCAATCATTGAGGTGCGAGGAGAGGAAGTTCTCGCATCGACCCTAGATGGAGATAGGTTGTGGAGACGGGGCCTTGGGGTACAAGGTGGTTCCGAGTTGCGTGTGAGAGATTGGTTTGGGACCTATATGGAGATGATTTCTGTTTATGCTTTGCTGCTGCTACATAGGAAACCTGAGCTTCTACCTTGCCTCTTTTCTTACCCTTTAGAAGATAGGCCACTTAAAGCTGCATACAGTCGATGACGTTGTTGACGGTTAATAATTGTATCAAAGTTCGTTCGTGACTTGCAAGCGTACAAGTCTCCCGTCGTAGTCAAGGGACCCTTCTTCCCTCGAGTGGTGAACCCAAGGTATCGAATCCGTGGAACAAATGTGTGACGCAAAACTTAATCTAATAAAGCCAAGTAACTTCAATCTTCGATAAAACCCTAATGCATCTAAGTAAAAGACACGAAACGAATCTAATCTACTAAAGACCGGAGAAAACAAAGTAAGATTGGGTAGATAAACCGATCTAGAGGGATCGGGGTAAGCCTTTTGTTGAAGTTCCAAGCAAGAGAAGAAGTAGCAAATCGAATCTTAATAGAAGCCTCTTTAAATCGTGGTTTCCCGTCCAAATCCGAAAACATCCGCCTTTCGAGACCCCCGTTCTGTCACAACGTATCCCTATTCATGCGGGGAGCTTAGGGCGAGTCAAAAGACAAGTCGAGATTCTTTCGGAAGATCTGGTGTGTACCTCTAGCCACCGCGGCTACAAGAACACCCTATGTAATCTATCTCGAAAATAGAATTGGAATAAGCAAAGCCGATCGAAAAACGAAATCTTCGAGGAAACACTTGATCTCTAGGAAAAGATTCAACTTGATAATTCAACTATAACAATGATACATACACAAGATCACCACCGGGATCCTTCCTTGATCTTGCTTCTAGCTCCGGGAACTCCGACGTGGTCTTCCGTGCAAGGTTCCCACGTCGGCTAGGGGAACCCTAGTCAACTAGCTCGACCCTCTCCTCTCCGAGATGGTGTCCCTCTATTCTCTGCTCCTCGGCGGCCGATGACGAATTCTTCCCTGCGAGGCTCTCGGTCAGGGGGCTATAAATAGCCCGATTGGTGGCTAGGGCAAAGGAGGGGGCATTTGGGCCCTGGATGGGCCTGGGCCGACCGGACTGGGCCGGCCGGCCTGGGCCCATCTAGGCCCAGCCCGAGGGCTCCTTTGCCCCACGTCGGTTCTCTTGCTTCCTGGATGTTTCCCCCTTCTGCATGTAGGTCCATGTCGCCGGTTCTCTCCGAATTGGACTCAACTCCTTGTCTTGCAAGATTCAAAGACTTTTCGGTCGGGTCCTCGGAGTCTGTCGTCTTCTCGGATCAAGTCCCTGGCTTCTTGGAGTTAAGTTTTCTTCGTTGCATGACTTGTAAGGGGCTTCAAGGTCTTGTCATGAGGTGCTTGATGAACTTATCCAGAAAGTCTTGCATTCAACACTAAAACCCTACATAAACATTAAACTCCAAAACCGACATGCATACGTGAACTTGTTATACCACGGGGGTTAGTACCAATGGATAAGGTATAAAACTCATGCCAACACCGAAGGTAAACTCATGGCTAGGTTGACGGATTTTCACCATCAACATCTCCCCCATGCTTTAACCTTGCTCGTCCTCGAGTTAGCCTTCGATGGATATCATCATTTCCAAACAATGTTTAAACTTTGCACTTGATCACACATGAGAAAACATAATGCTCTCAAAATTTTAATTCATTAAAGTTCCATAATGTACTAGCCTTCATCTCTACGGTGGGTAGATTCTTATTAAGCTTATCCCACGAGTATTAACATGCTCACAAAGTTTTAAATAGATCTCAGAATTTTTGAAATAAAGAACGAGATAAAGAAAAGCTAAACCAAGTTCACAAATTTAAATCATCTTGTATATTGCTCATGGACTCTCATCTCACTTGTCTCTCAAGCCTATATATTCTACTCCTTTCCCTCTCATATATATGTGTGGTAGGCTTTATATGGAGCTTTGGGAAAGTTTAGTCCTAACAAGATTTTATAAATGAGGTGTTGTCAAAACAAGACAAGCTTCTCATGGTCTTACCGAGACTCATCAAAAAGGTCATTGGAAAATAATGTTAAATCAAGGAGGGGAAAGAGAAAAATACACACACTTTTAGATGAGTGGACATGTGCAAAAGGCAAAGAGTGATCCCGAGTCACAAAGGAAGTCCTCGTTATCGGATTGCACATGGTTGGAAAAATGAGAATGGATCTTAACTTGAAGCCTTGAATGCACTCTTAGAGAACAGGGGAGTTCACTTTACGCGTATATATATATATATTCTCTTTCTCATATTTCTCATTCTTTTCGATCTTTCTTTCTTTCTTTCTTTCTTTCATTCATTATATATTTTTTTCTTTTGAAAGTCACGATCATCGCCGGATTTTTTTTCTTTCATCATCATTTTTTTAAAATATTCCCCTTTTAACTCTAAAACTGCACCGTACCTACCTCCTCCCCCATGCTTAGACGTTGCTCGTCCTCGAGCAAAGAGGCGAAAAATAAGGTAGGTACGGAGTATTTTTCCTTGGAGAGATACTTGAAATCTTCAATGTTAGCACCGTCTTGCGATCTTCCTTGAATTGATGATCCATTCTCAATGATAGGTTGTGGTCAAGGAGGTAGTCACAAAAGATGATATTTTGGTTTAAGGGTGGATATCCAGCGAAGTTTGTGAGATCTCCGATGCGGGGATACACAATGCACGGATAAAAGGCTAGCAAAAAGATAGATACGCAAAAATGGAATGACCAGCTTCTTAGTCTCGGGCCAGAGAAATCAAGGCCTGCAATAACTCACTCAAAAATAAATCTTGTACACTAAGGTTTATGCATTCAAATATATATAAGGCTTTGGATAGGTTGAGCAACACACAAGCGATATTTGTGACAAGGTTAGCGATATTTTTGAGCATAAAAGACATCTTTAATCTATTCATAACTTGAGAGCACATAAAACACTATGGGTCTTTATTCTAATCATAACCTCCGCTGAAAATTAAGCTAGTGTTTAAATAAATTCAGATTTGTATTTTTAAGAGAGCACTAGCTTAAACATGCATAAATCAATTACAAAGATGAACAAAGCTGCAATTATAATCATATATCATCATGGCACGAATTTTGTAACTTTTCCAATGATATAATCAAGGTGGTGTCTTTATTAATGATGACATCAAGTTAAAATACAAACTGAAAATAAACAAACATGCTTGCTGAAATTTAAATAAAAACAGGAAATACTACGCAAACACACATTAGCAAAAGCTGAAAATTACAGAGAAAAAGAAAAGAAAAGAAAACTAAAGTTCCTAAATCTTCTAGTCCTCCGCCGGTGGTTGATGTTGATGATCTTGATAATAATACCCTTGCTCATAATATGATTGGACATTCCCTCCGACGAATTGATTTGACTCCGCAAGGTGAAGGCGTCCAAGCTCAAAGGCAATATTTGCGTTTCCTTCACCAAGTTGAGCTGCATTAGCTTGGATGGCTGCGATGTTTTGGGCGTTTCTTGCAGCATACCCTCCAATTATGGCCATGCTTTGTTGTGGTTGGGGATGATGAGCGTAGGACTCCGCGAAGTTAGCGTTGGGCACAACATAATTTGGTGGGGGTACCGGTGCACCACCCCCCAATGCTTTCTCTTGTGACCCTCCGTAATAACTTGGCGGAGGAGGGATCCCGCCGAATGGTTGCACATTGGGTTGTGCTCCACTCGCTTGTGCGGAGGATGTTTCCTCCTCTACGATTCTTCCTCTTTTGTTCTTCCTTGCAGGGACAAGGAGTCCCCATTCCAACCAATCTTCCCTTCCTTCGGTGAAAAGCCTAAGCCTCTCATTCGGAAGGGGTAGGTTCACTATGGCCAACCGATAACCTCCTCTCTCATCTCCACTAATGTATTTGCCTTGCCGCAAATACTCAATGCCGAGAGAGGTACCACGCAAAAGGTGGTCGGGGTTTCTTGCGATCCCCGGCCGCGAGAAGGCCAACATGGAGAGGTAGCACCCTGAACCAATATTACCCGCCCCCGATGTTGCTTCACAACACCAACGGTTGATCATGAGGTAAGAGGGGTCTATCGGCTGCCTGGCAATTAAAGCCGAGTATAGCCAATTCAACTCCGTGTCGATCACCTTTGTCTCCTTCATCCTCCCCAATACCCTCTTGCACATCCAAGAGTGAAATATCCGGATAATGGGGTTGCGGATGCAATTGCGTTGTTGATGGGCTTCTCCGGAGATCATATTCCAAAATCCCGCTAACATGCCGGGTGGCACGTCAACTTTCTTCGGAGCTCCCTTGTGGAATCCAAGCAGCTCCCTAACGTGCTCGTAGGGAACCACTTGATGGACTCCCTCCAAACGGAATGACAAGCTTTGCACCCCATCATCATCAATGATGGGTGCAATAGTCATCAAAATTTCCAAGGTGTCGGTGCGGAATATGGTCCCGACACTAACCAGTAGATAGCGCCGTGGTCTATCCCTCAATGGTCGATGCTAAGTAACAAGTGACACAGAGATTTATCCTGGTTCCGGCCGAGGGGGCCGTACGTCCAGCAGGGGCGTGCTCGGGGCACTGTATTACTTAGCACCGGGGGTGCTTGTAGTGGGGCAAGTACAAGCAAGGCGGGAGAGGAAGCGTGGCTTCCAAGTCCCTGGGAGAGTGGCTGAAGATGTTGTGGGAGAATAAGAGAGTGAGTGCACGGTGTGTTGTGTTCAACTCCGTCCCCGTTCGTCCGTCCGTCCCCCGCGGGCCGGGGGTTCGCCTCCCCCTTTTATAGATCAAGGGGGGGCGGGTTACATGCGCGCCGCGCTATCTAGCTACGTGGAGAAGTGCGACGTGCTACGGTGTAGAGTGGGCGGCCGTCCGTGCGATCCCCGCCACGATCCGGTCATCATGGCTCGACTTGTACCCGAACAAGGGGCGGTTCGAGGGTAGGAGAGCGGCGGATGGCGGTGATGTCCTCTCGATAGGCTCGAGGGAGGTGTCGACGCCGGCCCGTACGGCGCACGGAGAGTTGGCGAACGGCGTTCCTTCCCAACGCGCCTCACGGGGCCGGGAGTCGTTGCTACGGGGTCCGGCGTGCGCCCGCGCGCACGGGTACGGCGGCCACGTCGTTACGCGGGGCGGGGATGGCGGTCCACCGGCCTACCGCCTCCACCTAACCCCCGTAGGGTCACAAGAAAGCACATCGAGGGTGCGCCGGCCCCTTTCGAGGGCTCGGCGCGTTAGCCGCAGCGGGCGTGCGCGCGGTGTCACGGGACCGACACCGGCCGCACTCCACCGTACCCCTCCCACAGGGGCGGGGATGGGCTCCTCCCCGGGGAGTTGGTGCGGCGGCACCGGGGTGCGAGCCCCGGCGCATGATGGCGCCGTCCGCGCGGCGTCGTGGCGTTAAATGCCCGTGTACGGGGCCGGCGCACACGTGCGGGGCGCCCGCGAGCGTGGCGGGCCCCGCCCGAGGGCGGGGCGTACCCTCGAGCAAGGCGAAACCCGCTCGAGGGAAGTGCTGCCCCTCGAGCGGGGCGATGTCCGCCCGAAGGGAGCGTGCAGCCTCGAACGAGGCGGAGTCCGTTTCGAGGGGATCCTTACGTGGGCCGCCTCGATGGGCCGTCGGAGTCCCTGTGGGCCGTGTCCTGCATGGTTAGGCACCTGCATGGTTAGGCTTAATATTATCGGGTTTCGTTCTGGGTTTTAAGTGGGTTTTCCCCCATTGTTTAAGGGGACCCCTAGGGCTGTCCCCGACAGTAGCCCCCGAGCATCTGTGGGTTTGCCGTTGCGGCTCTCGCAGATGCTGGAACCTACTGATAGGACGTTCTTCCCTCCTTGTTTGCGAACGCTTTCCGTGGGGCCGCGTCAGCGGACCCGCGGGTCTAGCCCCCGAAGCCCCGCGGGCAGAGTGTGGATACTCCTGCAAGGGGTTTACCGCGAGAATTTTGGTCAGAGAGACGTGGCACATATGCCAACCGGCATCGGCGGTATTTCAGCCGGCTTCGGGGGTGCACGCACCGCTGACACTGTCTCGGGCGGGTGCAGTTTCAAGGAGGTGTAGCCGTGCGTCAAGCCCCCGAGCCTTGGCCCGTTCGAGGCGATCGGGTAGAGCCTGACGACTTGTTTTTCAACGCGCCCTCGCCGTCCCTCCGCGGGACGGAGGGTGAGGTTTCTGCAACTCCCATCGAGCGGGTCGCGAATTGCTGATTCCTCTTCGAGCCGGTAGCGGGTGGTTCAAGTGGACGCCCATGCCCCGTTCGATAAGGGTAGGCCGCGCGTCCGGAGACACGTCCATGGAAGCGCTTGCGTGGGTTTGCTAGGTGGGGCTCGGTCCCGTTCGCTAGGGGACCGAGGGCGCGGAAGCTCTCCCTCGGTGGGATCCCCCCGGCTAGCTGCCCTCGCTGGCTCTCGAACACGACATGTGGGGCACCCTCGAGCCGACGGGCTCGAGGAACGGCTCGAATGCGCGTGCCCCTCGTCGTCCCTAACTCGCGATCCGTGGCGCCCGTTCGAACCCGTCGAGGGTCGGGCTTCGAACCTCTCGATCGTAGGGGCCGTGCGGGGTGGCGCCGGGCGGCCCCGTCTTTTCACGTTTGCGGCCGTCGAGGGGTTCGGGCGAGCCGGCCCTCTAGGTGCCGGGTTGGTAGCACGCCGTATGTGCTTTCTTTTAGAGGGTTGACATTGTCTCGAGCCGGGGGCTCGCTCCGCTCGAGGGTTTTGCGTGGCATGGGTGCCCGCGGTTGCTCGCTCTACATCGAGCGAGGTCCCGGCGACCTTCTCACGTCGATATCCCATCGAGGGTTGACGTCATTTTGAGCCAAGGGCTCGTGCCGCTCGAGGGTTTTACGTGGCATGGGTGCCCGCGGTTGCCTACTCTACATCGAGCAGGTCCCGGGCGACCTTCTCACGCTGATATCCCATCGAGGGTCGCTTTTGTTTGGAGCCGAGGGTCGTGCCGCTCGAGGGTTTTACGTGGCATGGGTGCCCGCGGTTGCCTGCTCTACATCGAGCAGGTCCCGGGCGACCTTCTCACGCTGATATCCCATCGAGGGTCGCTTTTGTTTGGAGCCGAGGGTCGTGCCGCTCGAGGGTTTTACGTGGCATGGGTGCCCGCGGTTGCCTGCTCTACATCGAGCAGGTCCCGGACGACCTTCTCACGCTGATATCCCATCGAGGGTCGCCTTTGCTTCGAGCCGGGGGTTCGCCCCGCTCGAGGGTTCTCCTTGCTTGGCAAGGGACCCGGGCATTTAAGTGCCTTGCGGTCGTGGCCGCGGTTCTGCAGCGCGGGAGCGCCTTTTTAGGCGCCGTGGCCGCGCGCGCTCGCGTAGTGGGCGGCGTGGCGGGCGGACGTGACCGCTTCGCCTCGGTTGCCGCCGGTCTTTGCCGCAATGATGGTCCGCCTGCAAATGACGTGGCCGCCGCGGTCGTGGTGGGGCCTCGCTCGTCGACGCGATGGAAAGATTCCCCGGTTAATGCTAGCGGGGCGTCCTCTCCGGGAGAGCTCGCCCGTCGGCCTATAAAGCCGCGGGGGAGGAGGAGACGACGGTTTTTTACCTTGGTGTCTCACCATTTTCAGTCCCCCGCCCCTTCGTCTTCGCCTGGCTCCTACCACCGCGCGGTGTCGCCGCTAGAGCTTTCCTTCCGTTTCTTGTTCTCCGTCCTCGCATTCCTTCGTCCTTCCTCATGGCGCCGCCCGAGCCTCTTCTCGAGATCCCGGAGCCATATGCCCGGGAGAGGTCGACGGTGACGCACCGGCCCTTGGCGAGCCGGTCGCCGCCGGCCACCGGCGGCCAACGAAGACGGGCGTCCGGGCGGAGTGGATCGTGCCGCCGGCTGCGGACCACGAGCCCAACCCGCCGGAGGGCTACGTGGTGAGCTTCATCCGCTACCACGAGCGGGGCTTCACCGCGCCGGCGAGCACCTTCATGTGGGCGATGTGCTACTACTACGGGGTGGAGCTGCACAACTTCGCCCCTAACGCGATCTCGCAGGCGGCCACATTCGTGGGCGTCTGCGAAGGGTACCTGGGGATCCCAGTCAATTGGGAGCTCTGGGTACACCTTTTCCGCGCGGAGCTCATCACACGGCCCCACGACGGAGCCAAGAACCCGCCGCGCGATGCGCGCCGGCGGGATGTCGCTTGCCCTGCGGGGGCAATTCAAGAACGTCTACATCCCCCGCACCATGACGACGAACAACGCCGCCGGGAGCGGGGGTGGTTCCTACTCGCGTAACGCCGAGCCCGGCCTCCCCCCCTACACCGGCCGGGTGTTCAAGGAGAGGCCCTCGCCTCCCCGGGGCTACGGGGTGTCCACGCCCCCAAAGACGGCGCGGCAGAGTCGGCCCCGGCCGCGGCAGCCGCCCGGCGAAGATGGGGGCCGAACGCGATGGGCGTCCTCGCCTTCCTTCATCACCGGCGGATCGTGCCGTTGATGGAGAGGCCGCTCCGCATCTTCGAGATGACAGAGGGCGGCCAACCCCGTCGACCGGCGAGGTCGCGGATGCTCCCGACGCCCCTCGAGCGGCCGTACTCGCTCACCGGGCGCGGAGCGCCGTCGACACTCGGGTGCCGCCGCCGCCGCGGGTCGGACCCCGTGGGACATCGAGATGCTCCCCACCGGCCCGTTGGTGAGTGTGGTCCTTGATTTCGTTTTGGTTCTTTGCGTTGCCTTTGCCTCCTGACGTGTCTTCGGTGCTCATGTGTGCAGCTGGTGAAGTTCACCATCGCCAAGTCCGTTCCACCCACCCCCGACTCCCGTGCGCTCGGCGGGCGGTGCAGCGGGAGCAGCAGGAGCGGGCGGCGCGCAAGAGGGAGCACGCGAGGCGACGTCAAGCACGCCGCGACCGGCGGGCCGCGGAGTACCGACGGCGCGAGGAGCTGGGGCTCTCCTCCCCGGAGATCGAGGAGCCCTCATCCTCGGAGGAGGACGAGGAGGAAGAGGCTGAGGGGGAGGGCCCCTCAGACAGGTGGCAGCCTGCGCCTCCCTCGCCGGAGCCGGCGCCGGCGGCGAGGGCGGCATTGCACGGGGGCGGGCGCAGCCGCCCGCCGCCGGCCATTGACATCAAGGGCGGCGCGCGCCGCGGAGGTGCCGGCGCGTGCCGGCCGAGGTGCGCGCGGCGAGCGCGCCCGTGCGTGCGTCAAGCGTGACCGCGCGCGCGGGCGAGGGTGCCCGCACGCGTGGCACCATCGTCGGGGGGCGCGTCGGCCGGCGTGTCCGCACGCGGGGCGAGTGTGCCCCCGCGCGCGGCGGTGCCTTCGGGAGGAGCGGCGTCGGGCGCGCCCGCGCACGGGGCGGGCGTGCCTCGCGCGTACAGCGGCGCCGTCGGGAGGCGCTGCGGCGGGCGTGGCACGGCGCGCCGGCCTCATCTGCTGAGGCCTCGAGGAAAAGGAAACGGGCCTTTTCCTCTTCGAGGTAAGGAGTCCGTCCTTTTTCGTTTGGTTTGATTTGTCGATGATTAGGCGTCCTAACCTTCGTCGGTGCTCGTGCGGGGGTGGTGCCAACCGTGCCTCCTCTCGCACCTGCCAAGGTGCTGAGGACGGACGCGTCCATCCCCACCCGGCGGCGCTCGTCGAGGGCGTCGCGCCCGGGGACAAGCACGGCGGCGGGCGTGAGCTCGCAAGCCCCGCTTGGGGCCTCGAGGCCCCGGCCGTTAGATCGACCGCCGCGGCGCGGCCGGGAGGTCGCCGGGGGGGCGGCCTACACCGGTCGTCATGGAGACACGCGGCCGCGGCGGCGGCCGTGGGTGGAGGCGCGGCCGCGGGGGCGTTGCGGTGGAGGAGGCGGAACGGGAGCAACCCGCGGCGCCCGTGGCCGCAGAGGCACGGCCCGGAGGTGGCGGGCGCGGTGCCGCGCCGGGCGCCGCGCGGCCGCGGGGGGCGGTGGAGGTGCCGGCGGAGGCGGCGCAAGCAGCTGCGCCCGCCGGCGATTTGCAGGCGGAGGTGGTGGAGGTCTCGGACGACTCTCCGCCGCCTGGGTGGAATCAGTGGGCCAGCTGGCCCTCGAACTCCCCCGAGCCCCAGGAGGGGGCCCTCGTGAGGCGGCACGAGGGTCATATGGTGGTGGGGGGCCGAGGACATGGTGCCGAGGCCTCGTCCTCCCACGCCGGCCGCCCTGCCCAGGTGGAGGGGGCCGTCGATGATCCCCCGCCGTTTGCTGACGCCCGGGGGGAGCAGGAGCTCTGGGGCGAGCTTTGGAGCCATGGCGCCACGCTCAACCGCGCGCTGAACGAGGCGCTGCAGGTCCATGGCGGCCTGGCCTGGATCGTCTTCCAGGTGAGCCATGGTTGCTCGTCCTTTTCCCCTTTCGTTTTCGTACGCTGCATTCAAATCTTGGCGCTTACGGGCTTCGATTCTGTGATTGCCAGGAGCTCGAGCGTCGTGCCCATGACAAGTACGACGCCTTCGACCGGGTGAACGCCGAGGTTCGCCAGCTCCGGGAGCGGTGCAGCGCCTTCGACGCGCTTGCCGACGCTCTCGGGACGCCGACGACCGGGCGGCGTATCGGGCGATGGCGTGGTGCGACGAGCTCCCGGGAGGGCTCGGGACGGAGACGCACCGCGGCGCTCGAGCCTCGAGCGGGTCCGCGCGGCCCTTGTCGATCGTGACGAGGCGCCGTGGAACGCGCGCGCGGATCCGGAGAAGACGCGGACGTTGGCCGCCAACCGGGAGGCGAGAGGTGGCCACCGCTCGCGCCGAAACCCGGGAGCTCCGCACGTCGCTCGAGGGGGGCGCAGCGCGGCGGGCCGCCGGGCCGAGGAGCGGGCGCGCGGGTTGGAGCGGCGGGCCAAGGAGGCCGACGACCCGAAGGCCGCCCTTGACGCCAAGGCCGCGACCCTCGTCCACCGCCGAGGAGCGGCTCCTGCAAGAGAGCACCGCCCGCCAAGGGGCTGAGGAGCGGCTCCGGCGCAGAGCGAGGCCGCCCTCACCGATGCCCGTGCAGCGCTGGAGCAGGAGCGCGCCGCCCACGAGGTGATGCGGAAGTCCTTGGCGGATCAGGACGCCAAGCTCTCCAAGGCTGAGGGCGAGGTCGTTGTGCTCAGCATTGCGAGCGCAAACCGGGGAGATGGCCCTCCGGGAGCGGGGGTGAGACGGCGTCAAGCGCCTCGAGCTTACGGTCGAGGCCGTGCGCCGCGACCTCGAGATGGAGAAGAAGCAAGTCGAAGGTGAGCCACAATCTGACTCTTGTCTTGTTGGATTTTCGATTGGGAACTTCGCATTCCCTTTTTTCTGATTTATCCCTTGCCTTGATGTTTCCCAGTCTTGCGCACTGCTCTGGGGCATGCGGCAGAGCGGGCCGAGGCGCTGCAGGCCTCCTACAACTCCTCCGAGCAGGAGCTGCGGGAGCTGCGCGATGCAGCCCTCGAGACTTGCCGCACCGTCGAGGAGGGCGAGGCACAGGCCGGCAGTTCGCTGGCCAGCCGTCTGCGCGCCCTTGGTGGCCACGTCACCGAGCGGATGCGCCGGCGGCGGCACGGTCGGGCGTCCAGAAGGCCCTCGGAGTGGTGCGATCCCACTACGAGGTAAACTTCGAGGCGCTGGCGGAAGGCTACGTCGTACCCGAGGGCGTCGAGGACGAGGTGGCCATGGAGCGTATGGATGTGCTCGCTGCTGATGCCGCCGGGTCGCTCGCCGAGGCCTTCGAGGAGTTCCTCTTCCCGGACGCCGTTGACGCTGCTGCTCCTCCCGCCTGAAAGCAGTTGGGCGCTAGGCCCGTTTTTTGTTTATGCGTATCAGAATTCTGGCCTCGTGGCCTTTTGTAAACAAACAGGTTGTTTCATGAACATAAGCAGTAGATGTAAATGAAGTTGTTTGTTTATCACGCTTTTTTGTTTTTCCTTCTTCCTGAGTGGATTCTAGTTAGGGAAGTTCGATTTTCGCAGGGGGCCCGCTGGGTTGGAGGCGAGAGAGAAGGGCCATAGCCACGCGGCGTAGGCTATCTCTGGCTCGCACGCTCCTTCCGCTGTGCCGCCTGCGCCCTGTTCGAATCGTGGCTCGAGGTTGAAGTAGGAAACAAACTTAGCGCATGTTGTTTTGTTTTTTGCGCGAAAAAATGGGACCATTTGGGGGGGGGGGTGCCCCCCCGCAGTAGCCCCCGAGGGTAACTTGGGTTTCAGGGGAAAGCCGAGTTATCCTTTTCATTAGACTTGACGTATTTAAATAGTCGTTGCCAACTGGGGTGTTGGCGATGTGCTTTACAACAAAAATACTTGGAAAATCCAAGCTAAGGGTAGAAGCGACGTAGCTGTTGGATGTTCCAAGCGTTGGTGAGCTCTTCGCCGTCCTCGTTGGCCAACTTGTATGTGCCCGGCTTGAGTACCTTCACCACGACGTAGGGTCCCTCCCATGGGGGCGATAGCTTGTGGCGCCCTCGGTTATCTTGGCGCAGCCTTAGGACCAGATCCCCCTCGCTGAAGTCCCGTCGACGTATCTTGCGTGCTTGGTAGCGTCTTAGGGACTGTTGGTACCACGCGGAGTGCATTAAGGCTACGAGGCGTGCCTCGTCCAGCTGGTCCAGCGAGTCCTCGCGGGCTCGCTGGTTAGCGTCCTCGTTGTAGCCTCGAACCTTGGGCGACCCGTATTCCAAATCCGTGGGGAGGACGGCCTCCGCGCCGTGGACTAGAAAAAATGGGGTGAACCCGGTGGCTCTGCTTGGGGTGGTCCTTAGGCTCCACACAACCGCTGGTAGCTCTTGGAGCCATTTTCGCCCAGATTTGTTGAGCTGGTCGAAAATTCTGGGTTTTAGGCCTTGTAGGATCATGCCGTTGGCACGTTCCACTTGGCCATTGGTCTGTGGGTGCGCCACGGCTGCCCGATCCACACGGATGTGGAACTTGTCACGAGAACTCCAAGAACTTCCGCCCGTGAACCGGGACCCGTTGTCTGTGATGATGGAGTTTGGCACTCCAAAGCGGTAGACGATGTCGGTGAAGAATGTCACCGCCTGCTCAGCCCTTAGGTTCGTGATGGGGCGCACCTCCACCCACTTGGAGAACTTGTCGATCGCAACTAGCAAGTGGGTGAAGCCCCCGGGCGCCTTCCGCAGGGGCCCGACGATGTCCAGCCCCCACACGGCGAACGGCCATGTAACGGGGATGGTCTGTAGGGCGTGAGCGGGCAAGTTGGATTTGCGGGCATAGAACCGGCACCCCTTCGCGGTGCGTACGATTTCGGCGGCGTCCGCGACCGCGGTAGGCCGTAAAAGCCTTGGCGGAACGCGTTGCCGACGAGGGCGCGGGGTGCGGCGTGGTGGCCGCAGATCCCCGCATGGATGTCCCGCAGGAGCTCGCGCCCCTCGGGAATTGGCACGCACCGCTGTAGGATGCCGGAGGCGGCGCGCTTGTATAGCTCGCCATCGACGAGGGTGAAGGATTTAGCCATCCTGGCGATGCGCCTGGCTGCAGCCTGGTCCGCGGGGAGTTCCCCTCGAGCGATCCAGGCGATGTATTTCTCCCGCCAGTCCGCCTGGACGGGAGCCGGCTCGATGTCCATCGCATCGGCTTCGTGAGAGCCGTACCCCTCGAGAAGGGAGAGCACGTACGCCTCGTTCGAGGGGCCCTCGTACATGGGCTCTGCACCCACTGGGTTCGAGGGAGCCCCCGAGGGTCCGTCGTGATTCGAGGGGTAGGGCTCGAAGACGACTGAGGGTTGAGCGATGTCACGCGCGAAAACGTTCGGGGGAACGGTGATCCGCCCTGACGCGATCTTGGCGAGCTCGTCCGCTTCTTCGTTGTACCTTCGGGGCACATGGTTGAGCTCGATGCCGTAGAACTTGTCCTCGAGGGCCCACACGGCCTTGCAGTAGGCCTCCATCTTGTCATCGTGGAAGCTCGCGTTCTTCATGACTTGATCGATCACGAGCTGCGAGTCCCCCCGCACGTCGAGGCGCTTGACGCCCAACTCAATGGCGATTTTGAGGCCGCAGAGCAGGGCCTCGTACTCAGCCATATTGTTGGACGCGGGGAAGTGGAGGCGCACTGCGTAGCGCATGTGCTCCCCGAGGGGTGACACGAAGAGCAGGCCCGCGCCCGCTCCCGTTTTCATCACGGAGCCGTCGAAGAACAGAGTCCAGCACTCTGCCTGGATTTGTGGGGGTGGCAGCTGTGTGTCTGTCCACTCAGCGACGAAATCCGCCAGAATTTGCGACTTGATAGCCTTACGTGGGGCGTAGGCGAGCGTTTCGCCCATCAGTTCCACGGACCACTTGGCGATCCTTCCCGCGGCGTCGGGGTTGCGGATGATTTCCCCCAGCGGAAAGGAAGAAACCACCGTGACGGGGTGGGCCTCGAAGTAGTGGCGGAGCTTGCGCCGCGCAAGGACTACCGCGTATAGCAGCTTCTGGACCTGGGGGTAGCGCGTCTTCGTGTCCGAGAGGACCTCGCTGATGTAGTAGACTGGCCGCTGCACAGGCAAGGCATGCCCCTCCTCCGTGCGCTCCACAACGATCACGGCGCTTACCACCTGGGTGGTTGCGGCGACGTAGAGCTGCAGGGGCTCGCCGTCCTGGGGCGGCTTGAGAATCAGGGCGTGCGTCAGAGACGCCTCCAGCTTGTCGAGCGCATCCTGGGCCTCGGTGGTCCAGGAGAAGCGCTTGTGCTTCTTGAGTAAGCGGTAGAGGGGTAGGCCCTTCTCACCGAGCCGCGAGATGAAGCGACTCAAGGCGGCAAGGCACCCCAACACCTTCTGCACCCCTTTGAGGTCCCTGATCGGACCCATTCGTTCGAGGGCTGCGACCTTTTCAGGGTTGGCCTCGATTCCCCGCTGGGAGACAATGTACCCCAGGAGCATGCCTCGCGGCACTCCAAAGACGCATTTCTCGGGGTTTAACTTGACCCCATTGGCCCGTAGGCAGGCGAACGCGACGCCAAGGTCGCCAACCAGGTCGTCCGCCTTCCTGGTCTTCACGACGATGTCGTCTACGTATGCTTCGACCGTCCGCCCGATGTGATCCCCAAAAACGTGTTGCATGCAGCGCTGGTATGTCGCACCCGCGTTTCTGAGGCCAAACGGCATCGTGACGTAGCAGAACGTCCCGAACGGTGTGATGAATGAAGTCGCGAGCTGGTCGGACTCCTTCATTTTTATTTGGTGATACCCGGAATAGGCATCAAGGAAACAGAGTAATTCGCACCCAGCTGTTGAATCAACGATCTGATCTATGCGTGGTAGAGGAAAAGGAACTTTGGGACATGCTTTATTAAGACTAGTATAGTCTACACACATCCGCCACTTCCCATTTTTCTTCTTTACAAGCACGGGGTTAGCTAGCCACGTAGGGTGGAATACTTCCTTGATGAATCCGGCCTCGAGGAGCTTCCGCAGCTCCGCTCCGATCGCCCGTCGCCGCTCCTCGTCGAAGCGGCGCAGCCGCTGCTGCACGGAGCGGGCGTTTGGCAGGATATCAAGGGAGTGCTCGGCGACTTCCCTCGGGATGCCTGGCATGTCCGAGGGGCTCCACGCGAAGATGTCGGCGTTGGCGCGGAGGAAGTCGACGAGCACTGCTTCCTATTTGGGGTCGAGGGTGGAGCTGACCCTCAATGACTTGCCCTCGGGGGCTGACGGGTCGAGGGGGACCCCTTTGGTCTGCTCGGCGGCCTCGAAGGTGCCGACGTGCTTGGCGGCGGAGTCGAGGTCCTCGTTAACCATCTTCTCCAGCGTGTTCACCAGCGCTTCATCCAGCGCTAGTGCCTCTGCATGTTCCACGCACTCGACATCGCAGTCGAATGCGTGCTCGATGGACGACCCGACGGTGATGACGCCGTTTGGACCGGCATCTTCATCTTCGGGTAGGTGTAGTTGGGGACCGCCATAAATTTGGCATAACAAGGTCGCCCAAGGATGGCATGGTAGGCCCCTTTGAACCCCACCACCTCGAAGGTGAGGGTCTCCTTGCGGAAGTTCTTAGGGGTACCAAACCGGACCGGCGAGTCGATCTGCCCGAGGGGCTGAACCTGCTTGCCGGGCGCGTTGCCGTGGAACGGCTTTGTGCTGGGCCGCAGCTGGTCCAGCCCGATCCCCATCAGGCGCAATGTATGCGCGAAGAGGATGTTGAGGCTACTGCCTCCGTCCATAAGGACTTTTGAGAACCGGGCGTTCCCAATGATGGGATCGACCACCAGCGGGTACTGGCCCGGATTGGGGATGCGATTCGGGTGGTCTTCCCGGCTAAAGGTGATGACATCCTCCGACCAATTGAGAAAGGCCGGAGGCGCCCTCTCCGCGGCGAGGACTTCGTGTCGCTCCTTCTTGCGCTGCCGGGTCGACATGTCGACGGTGGGTCCCCCAAAGATGAGGAACACATTTTCGACGGCGGGGAAGCCGCCGGCGTCGCCATCGCCCCCGTCTTTCTTGGCCTCTGCCTCCTTCGCGGCGGCGCGGCCATAGAACTTCTTGAGCATGTCGCACTGCTCAAGGGTGTGTTGCACTGGGGTTTTGTGGTAGGGACATGGCTTCTTCAGCATGTCGTCGAATACCCCCGGGCCTCGAGGAGCCGGTCGAGGGCCCCGTCGAGCCGGGTCGACAGCGAGAGCTTCGGCGTTTCCGCCGTTGCACCCCTGCTCGCGCGCCTCGCGGCGCGGCTTCTTCCCCTTCTTGCCCCGTTTGTCGTTGCGGTGAGGCTCCTTGGACCCGCTACCCTCCGCGGGCGTGTCCTCGGAGCGCTTGCCCTTTTTGCCGTCGAAGATCGCCCCCACGGCCTCCTCCCCGGAGGCGAAGCTGGTGGCGATGTCGAACAGCTCGTTGGAGTCCGCAGGGGGGCTGCGTCCCAGCTCCCGCACGAGGTCCCGGCACGTGGTGCCCTCGAGGAAGGCGTGCACGATCTCGGACTGTGCCACGCTGGGGAGCTCCGTGCAGCGCTTGGAGAAGCGCCGTATGAAGTCCCGCAGCGACTCGCCGGGCTTCTGCGTGCAGGAGCGCAGGTCCCAAGAGTTCCCAGGGCGCACGTATGTGCCCTGGAAGTTGCCCACGAATGTGTGGACTAGGTCGTCCCAGTTATGGATGCGGGCGGCGGGCGGTGCTCGAGCCATGTCCGGGTCGCATCGCCAAGGTGCAGAGGCAAGTTGCGGATGATGACCTCGTCGTTAGTGGCCCCGCCCAGCTGGCAAGCCAAGCGGTAGTCGTTGAGCCAGACACGGGGGTCCGTCTCCCCGTTATACTTGACGATCGTCGAGGGTTGGCGGAAGCGTTGGGGGAACGCCGCCGCCGGATCTCCCGGCCGAACACGCGAGTGCCGGGGGCTGCGGCGTCGGGGAGCGATCCTCGCCGGCCGTCGTAGCGCCCACCCCGTCGAGGGTGGTAACCCCTTGCTGCTCGCGCGTCCGCCTTGCTGGTGCGCCGGGCGTTGATGACGTTGCGAGCGTCGCCATCCAGTGCCCTGCGCGCGTCGAGGAGTCGTTCCTTGGCCGGCGTGCGTCCTTGCTCGGTGGGATGCCCCGCTGGTCCCCCCTCGTGCACCGAGGGTTCACCTCCCGGTGCAGCTTCGTCACCCCGCGCATCCCCCTGTTGGCGGATGCGTGAGGCCGAGCTCTCGGCCTGCTGGACGGCCGCTTGCTCGATGAGAGTTTGCACCTCGCGGTGCATATCTCGAGCCTCGGGGGTCGAGGGTGCTGGCATAGCCCGCAGCAGCGCCGCGGTGGCGACGAGCTTCTGGCTCGCCCGTGGGGGCACGTCCGCGTTTCCGACGTTAGTGGCGGTGTTGAGGCGGTCGCGGACCTGTCGGCCCAGCTCCCGTGCGCGTTCGCCACGCGCGAAGCCTCCCCCCGCCATTGAGGCGCGGAGCAACCGCACCGTTCGGTATTCTTCCGCCGGCTTGGCCTCGAGCTCGCGGGCTTGGGCGCGCGTGCGTCGACGTCGGCCCCGGCGGGGAGCGCTTGGCCCCGCGGCCGGGCGCGCGGCGATCCCCGGGGCGGCGTGACTTCCCCGTCTCCGGCGCCGCCGCACCGGCGGCGTTAGCCGGTCGTTGGTGATGACGGCGCAACACTCCCGCGTGGGGTCGTAGCTCCCGTCTGCCTGGAGTCGTCGGAGCAGCCGAACCAGTAGTCCGTGGCGTCGAGGAAACGCCGGAACGCGACTGGGTCCGGCACGCCGGAGAAGTCCCACTCCGCGTATCCGTGGCGGTTGGCGGGTGGCATCGTGTCGACGGAGCCCAGGGATGACTCATCTGCTGCTGAGGTGCCGGGGTCCCTGGCGACGAAGACATGGCGGCCAGGTGGAACCCTGCGCATCGTCGTGTTGATGTTGGCGTTGTAGGCCGTCGTAGCGCCACGCAACCCGATGGGGATGCGCGGTCCTGAGACCGCGCGCGGTCCCGCCGGGGCGGTGGCGGCCGTCGTGACGGTGGGCGCGCCACTTTGAGTGGCGGCGCGCTCGGCCGCCGCCGTTCGGACCGTGCCCGGCGTGAGTGCGCCGGCAGCGACGACGGCGTCGTGGCGTCGACGGACCCGCGACGTCGGTGCCGCGGGCGCCTGCGCCGGAGTCGTGCGTGCGGCGGGGGTCTGAGCAGACCTGGCCTGACGCCGCGCGCGGAGTTCCTCACGGTTAGTGAGGCGCATGAGATAGCCATTCCCCGTGGCCTGAAAGTTCGGATCCCCCGAAGCGGATCTCGAACCCGGCCGGGAGGGGGTCCGAGCTACCCATGCAGTAGCGTGTAGCACGGTATTCAGTGCGGATCACCATGGAGGGAGTTGGCGAAATGACCTTAGGCGCTCGTTTGCCCCACGGTGGGCGCCAACTGTCGGTGCGGAATATGGTCCCGACACTAACCAGTAGATAGCGCCGTGGTCTATCCCTCAATGGTCGATGCTAAGTAACAAGTGACACAGAGATTTATCCTGGTTCCGGCCGAGGGGGCCGTACGTCCAGCAGGGGCGTGCTCGGGGCACTGTATTACTTAGCACCGGGGGTGCTTGTAGTGGGGCAAGTACAAGCAAGGAGGGAGAGGAAGCGTGGCTTCCAAGTCCCTGGGAGAGTGGCTGAAGATGTTGTGGGAGAATAAGAGAGTGAGTGCACGGTGTGTTGTGTTCAACTCCGTCCCCGTTCGTCCGTCCGTCCCCCGCGGCTGGGGGTTCGCCTCCCCTTTTATAGATCAAGGGGGCAGCGGGTTACATGCGCGCCGTGCTATCTAGCTACGTGGAGAAGTGCGACGTGCTACGGTGTAGAGTGGGCGGCCGTCCGTGCGATCCCCGCCACGATCCGGTCATCATGGCCTGACTTGTACCCGAACAGTGGCGGTTCGAGGGTAGGAGAGCAGCGGATGGCGGTGATGTCCTCTGATAGGCTCGAGGGAGGTGCTGACGCTGGCCCGTACGGCGCACAGGAGTTGGCAGAACGGCGTTCCTTCCCAACGCGCCTCACGGGGCTGGAGTCGTTGCTACAGGGTCCGGCGTGCGCCTGCGCGCGCGGGTACGGCGGCCACGCCGTTACAGTGGCGGGGATGGCAGTCCACCGGCCTACCGCCTCCACCTAACCCTGTAGGGTCACAAGAAAGTACATCGAGGGTGCGCCGGCCCCCTTTCGAGGGCTCGGCGCGTTAGCCGTACCGGGGCGTGCGCGCGGTGTCACGGGACTGACACCGGCCGCACTCCACCGTACCCTCCCACAGTGGCGGGGATGGGCTCCTCCTTGGGGAGTTGGTGCGGCGGCACCGGGGTGCGAGCCCGGGCGCATGATGGCGCCGTCTCCCGCGGCGTCGGGGCGTTAAATGCCCGTGTACGGGGCCGGCGCATGCGTGCGGGGCGCCCGCGAGCGTGGCGGGCCCCAGCCGAGGGCGGGGTGTACCCTTGAGCGAGGCGAAACCCGCTCGAGGGAAGTGCTGCCCCTCGAGCGGGGCGATGTCCGCCCGAAGTGAGCGTGCAGCCTCGAATGAGGCGGAGTCCGTTTCGAGGGGATCCTTACGTGGGCCGCCTCGATGGGCCGTCGGAGTCCCTGTGGGCCGTGTCCTGCATGGTTAGGCACCTGCATGGTTAGGCTTAATATTATCGGGTTTCGTTCTGGGTTTTAAGTGGGTTTTCCGCCATTGTTTAAGGGGACCCCTAGGGCTGTCCCCGACACAAGGCGAACCCCAAATGGGTGTCCACCAATACTCCGTTGGAGAACTGCACCCATCCAAGGTGCCCCAACATATAGTATATGTTGGTGCCAAAACTCAAGGTGTAGAGTGCTCGGTCGTCGAACTCGATGTTGGGCCCAAGCCTCTTCTCAAGATTAGAGAGCCTCTCCTCCTCCTCCGCCGACAAGATGATGAAGCCGTACGAAGAGTATGTCGGGGTGTAAGGAGGTGGCGCGGTTGAGCGGGTCGATCGTCGTGGTGGCGTGGGCTGCTCCTCCGTGTGCCCACGAGGTTCGGTAAACCTCATGGAAGTGCTTCTTGCAGCCCTCATACCACCAAGGAGGAGAGCATCGTTCCTCCTCGGTGGTGCCGTATCCGTCTCCATGCTCCGGGGAGACTCGGAAACCGAGTGCCTCCTCGAAGACATGGTTGATGACGGCTTGGACGACGACGAACTCTTCTTCTTGGAGAAGAGACTTGTGGTCTTTTTCCACATGGTTGCTGCACTCTTTTCTTCAACTAAAACTCCGGGTTGCAACCGGAAACTAGGCACCTAAACTCTTTGCTTCGGATGTGGACTTTGAGTGGATTAAGGATGTGGATTTTTTTCTTGAGCTATCAAGCTTGGGAAGGTTGCCTATGTCTACGGAGGTTTTGAGCACACAAACTTGAACACACAAACAAAGGAAGGAGAGGGAAGCTTGCCTGCAGAAAACGGGAGCCAGGGGGCTCCTTATGTAGGTGAGGCCGGCTGGCCTGGGCCGGCCGGCCTGGGGTCCTCCCCGGCTCCTCCCCGCCTCGTCTTTCTTCCAAGCACGATCATTTCGCCTCGCAACTTTCCCCGCCCGCGTGCTCCACGAGTTGCACCGCCCAAACGCTCTCGTCCACTCCTTTTCTTGCATTATTGGTCCTTCCACTTGATGCTCCATGCTTCGGGTCATGTCCATGCTCCCTAGCTCCACTTGCTTCACATGCCACCATGAAATTCCTGCAAAGTTGATGCTTGCTGCCCACCATGCTTATCCTTTGCATGTGGAATTGGTGAAAGTTGATGAAAGGGAATCCAATGGTGCATGCATGATTAATTCAAACTAGATTGCCTCCATTTAGGTGTGTTTAAGGTTAAGCACTCCTCTAATTCGAAATTTAAAATATTTTTCAGAGCCATGCAAGAGCTCAAACATAATTTTAGAGAAGTTTTTAAACCATTAAAAACAAATGTAAGTCGAAGATATTTTTCGACTACGTCGATTTCGGTCTCACCGGTATAGTTTGCCTTCATCGGTTGAGAGCAAACATTTCCCGGCTTGATCATGGGGGCATAGGTTTAGGTTCTAATTTTGGCTAAATAAGAAAGATTTTGAATAAAACAAAATTATAATAGGCTTAGAAAAATTCTAATCGTAGAGAAACCAAGGATAAAGATTTTTAAAACCAACCAAAAGTTTTGATTTCTAGGTTCACACGAGTTCTACCACGTGCTGAATTTTATTAACACTTAAATATAAGTCGTGGCTCTACTCATGTGGTTTTAGCATGAAAAATAAGTCAACCTCAGAACCATAATGAGGGTGAAAGGTTGAGTTAGGTTCTGAAATTATTTGGTTGAGGTTTCTCTAAAAGAAAAGAACAAACAAGCACATAGGAGGGTTCATGCAAATGGTTTATGATAAAGCAAACATTCAATCAAGAATTATGTCTCTAATATTGTTCAACCACTTCTAAGTCTAATGTCTTTGCGTAATAAAACTCAAAAACTAAATTATTAAAAATACTCGAAAAACCTGGAATCGGGTTGTCCTCCCGGTAGCTTATTCTGGACTCGACGAAACGGGTTGCCTCCAGCCTAGCGCTTCGTTTATAGTCTATAGCTAGACTTCTTCACTTGATTACTCCAGATCAACGGTCTTTGCGGGCGTTGCAATCTTGGGTACCCACTTCCGCACCATCTTGGGCGCGGGCTTGTCTTCCGGCTTAGTTGGCTTAGTCATTTTTTGGTCTTCACAGGCGGCTTCTCTTCCTTTGTCTTGACGGATGCAACACCTTCTTTGATTTTCTTTACGTTCATTTTTTTCGGCTCCTTCTTCTTTTTCAGCCCCTCCGTTTGTTTTGGTTCTCCCTTCACTCCAACCATGTTGCATGCCTCGATTCTTGGACGGAACTTGAAGGAACTCCTTTCTCCGTTGATATCGAACATGATCTCCCCCTTGCCAACATCAATAGTAGCTCCCACGGTCTTGAGGAACGGCCTCCCTAGGATGAGCGGCGGCTTCTCCCTCTATCCCATCTCGAGCACAACGAAGTCGACGGGGATGAAGTGGTGTCCAATCTTCACGGGTACATCTTCAGCAATGCCCAAGGGATAGCGAATGGAGTTGTCACCCAACTCCAAACATATTCCCGTAGGCTCCATTGGTAGGCGTAGCTTCTCGAACACATCCCTCGGCATGACGCTTACACTAGCTCCAAGGTCGCATAACGCCTTCTCGAAGTTGAAAGAACCAACCGAACATGGAATCGTGGGGCACCCGGGGTCTTTTTGCTTCTCTAGCCCATTAGCAATAGCGACACTACACTCCTCGGACATCTTGACATGATCTACCCCGAGTGTTGCTATCTCATATTTATTTGCAAGTATGTCTTTAAAGTAACGAGAATATGTAGGTACTTGTAGGGCATCTAGTAATGGCATGTTGATGCTAAGTCTACGCACAACTTCCACAAACTTCTCAAAGTGGTTGTCAAGTTTACCTCGGAAGTAGCGTGGCTTGAGTTGCGGTATCCTCGTGTCTTGCTCCAGCATCTCGAATTCGGGTTCCTCGGTGACGATCCCCGTAACCTTCTCTTTAGCAACTCCTTCCACCTCGGTGGATAATTTAAGCTTCCTTGCTCCCGCGGAACGTTCCGGATCTTCGGTCTCCTTCCCCGAACGCGTTTGAATGGCCTTCGCCGATTCGGGACATTTGGGTTGTCCCAGAAGCTTCCCTTCATCATTAGTAAGGCGCCCCGCAAGTTGTCCCACTTGCGTCTCGAGCATCTTCATCATGTTGAGCACTTGATGATTGGAACTTCCGACCTCCGTCACTTTGCTATCGATGTTCTCCAACACCTTGTCTATGGTCTTGAACTTGGTGATGGTGTCCTTGTTGATCTTAGCTTGCTCATCCATGAACTCCTTCAATTGTATACAAAGCGGAACCGCGTTAGGAATAGATGAGCTTGCCTTAAATTGAGGCCTACCTTGCCCGTAGCGGAAGTTTGGCAATTCTCCCTTCCTCATGTAGTCGAGCACTTGGCTTCCTCTGGACAATCTTTGCGGACATGGCCATACTCTCCACATTCTTCACATGTGGACCTTGCTTCGGCGGCCTTCAAGTCTTGAGCCTCTCTCTTTTCCATCTCCATCTTCTCCAACCTCCTCATGAGCGAGTCGATCTTGCCTTCAAGTATGTTCTCCTTCTCCACTTGCAAGACTCCTTTGACGTTCCCCATGGGTTGAACCGGATGTAGGCGCCCGGATGACGCCCATGTGTCATTATCCGCGACCTTCTTGAATAGCGTGAAAGCTTCCGTCGGTGTAAGCTCGATGATAGATCCTCCCGCCGATGCATCGATGATCGTCCTTGACGCCATGGTGAGTCCTTGATAGAACTTTTGCACGAGGTCTTCTTTCGGGAACTTGTGATGTGGAACCGCCCGGGTGTACTCGTTGAAGCGCTCGAATGCCTCCGAGATAGTTTCTGTAGGATATTGAACAAAGGTGGCAATCTTATTACGCAAGCTTTGAGTTTTACCCGGTGAGTAGTATTCCTTCATGAAAGCCTTCATCAACGTGTTCCAATTTTGCACCGTCTCCGCCGGTTGAGAGTGGAACCATTGCAATGCCTTCCCGAGTAGTGAAAACGGAAAAAGCCTTGCCCTCATTTGGTCTTGAGTCACCCCATCCATGTTGAAAGTCTGACATAGTTGAATGAATGCTTGGAGGTGAAGGTTCGGATCCTCTTTTACCGGTGAAGGGTGAATGTTGCACCATGCGGATTGTTGAGGTCTTGATCTCGAACGGTCTTCCGATCTCCTCAAGGTTCAAGATTGGTAGGTCGATGATGTCTGGGGTGCATAGCTCCCCAATCTTGCGTTCTTGCGGTGGTTGGTCACCCATCGGTGGAAGTCGATTCTCCCGAGGACTTTGAGGTGGTGAATTCTTCGGAGATTCTTGCGATTCTTTGTCTTCCGACTCCGAATCTACAAAATCCAGCTTTTTAGCTTGATGTGCTTCGCGTCTCCTTAGCCTGTAAACTTTTTCTGGATCATCCACAAAATTATTGGGTTTGTTGGAGAGGTAGCCGTCCATCTCCTGTTAGGGTTAGCAATAAACAAAGTATGCAAAAAACTAGAAAGTAAAAACAAATCTATAAAAACTAGGGTTAGACAAACTAGATTAGATGTATTTTGAGGATGATCAAAATTTAGTAGATGCAAAAAGAAAAACAAAAAGAAAACTGAAAATTACAAAAAGGCAATAAAAAATCAAATCTTGATCACTTGTTCCCCGGCAACGGTGCCAGAAAAAGGGGCTTGTTGACGGTTAATAATTGTATCAAAGTTCGTTCGTGACTTGCAAGCGTACAAGTCTCCCGTCGTAGTCAAGGGACCCTTCTTCCCTCGAGTGGTGAACCCAAGGTATCGAATCCGTGGAACAAATGTGTGACGCAAAACTTAATCTAATAAAGCCAAGTAACTTCAATCTTCGATAAAACCCTAATGCATCTAAGTAAAAGACACGAAACGAATCTAATCTACTAAAGACCGGAGAAAACAAAGTAAGATTGGGTAGATAAACCGATCTAGAGGGATCGGGGGTAAGCCTTTTGTTGAAGTTCCAAGCAAGAGAAGAAGTAGCAAATCGAATCTTAATAGAAGCCTCTTTAAATCGTGGTTTCCCGTCCAAATCCGAAAACATCCGCCTTTCGAGACCCCCGTTCTATCACAACGTATCCCTATTCATGCGGGGAGCTTAGGGCGAGTCAAAAGACAAGTCGAGATTCTTTCGGAAGATCCGGCGTGTACCTCTAGCCACCGCGGCTACAAGAACACCCTATGTAATCTATCTCGAGAATAGAATTGGAATAAGCAAAGCCGATCGAAAAACGAAATCTTCGAGGAAACACTTGATCGCTAGGAAAAGATTCAACTTGATAATTCAACTATAACAATGATACATACACAAGATCACCACCGGGATCCTTCCTTGATCTTGCTTCTAGCTCCGGGAACTCCGACGTGGTCTTCCGTGCAAGGTTCCCACGTCGGCTAGGGGAACCCTAGTCAACTAGCTCGACCCTCTCCTCTCCGAGATGGTGTCCCTCTCTTCTCTGCTCCTCGGCGGCCGGTGACGAATTCTTCCCTGCGAGGCTCTCGGTCAGGGGGCTATAAATAGCCCGATTGGCGGCTAGGGCAAAGGAGGGGGCGTTTGGGCCCTAAATGGGCCTGGGCCGACCGGACTGGGCCGGCCGGCCCGGGCCCATTTAGGCCCGGCCCCGAGGGCTCCTTTGCCCCACGTCGGTTCCCTTGCTTCCGGATGTTTCCCCCTTCGCATGTAGGTCCATGTCGCCGTTTCTCTCCGAATTGGACTCAACTCCTTGTCTTGCAAGATTCGGCACTTTTACGGTCGGGTCCCCGGAGTCCGTCGTCTTCTCGGATCAAGTCCCCGGCTTCTTGGAGTTAAGTTTGCTTCATTGCATGACTTGTACGGGGCTTCAAGGTCTTGTCATGAGGTGCTTGATGAACTTATCCCGAAAGTCTTGCATTCAACACTAAAACCCCGCATAAACATTAAACTCCAAAACCGACATGCACACGTGAACTTGTTATACCACGGGGGTCGGTACCAATGGATAAGGTATAAAACTCATGCCAACACCGAAGGTAAACTCATGGCTAGGTTGACGGATTTTCACCGTCAACATCTCCCCCATGCTTAAACCTTGCTCGTCCTCGAGTAAGCCTTCGATGGATATCATCATTGCCAAACAATGTTTAAACCTTGCACTTGATCACACATGAGAAAACATAATGCTCTCAAAATTTTAATTCATTAAAGTTCCATAATGTACTAGCCTTCATCTCTACGGAGGGTAGATTCTTATTAAGCTTATCCCACAAGTATTAACATGCTCACAAAGTTTTAAATAGATCTCAGAATTTTTGAAATAAAGAACGAGATAAAGAAAAGCTAAACCAAATTCACAAATTTAAATCACCTCGTGTATTGCTCATGAACTCTCATCTCACTTGTCTCTCAAGCCTATATATTCTACTCCTTTCCCTCTCATATATATGTGGTAGGCTTTATATGGAGCTTTGGGAAAGTTTAGTCCTAACAAGATTTTATAAATGAGGTGTTGTCAAAACAAGACAAGCTTCTCATGGTCTTACCGAGACTCGTCAAAAAGGTCATTGGAAAATAATGTTAAATCAAGGAGGGGAAAGAGAAAAATACACACACTTTTAGATGAGTGGACATGTGCAAATGGCAAAGAGTGATCCCGAGGCACAAAGGAAGTCCTCGTTATCGGATTGCACATGGTTGGAAAATGAGAATGGATCTTTTTAACTTGAAGCCTTGAATGCACTTTTAGAGAATCGGGGAGTTTACTTTACGCACATTTTTTTTCTTTCTCATATTTCTCATTCTTTTCTTTCTTTCTTTCTTTCTTTCATTCATTATATATTTTTTTTCTTTCTTCACCTTGGAAGTCACGTATATCGCCGAATTTTTTTCTTTCATCATTATATTATTTTTTTTAAAATACTCCCTTTTGAACTCTAAGACTGCACCATACCTACCTCCTCCCCCATGCTTAGACGTTGCTCGTCCTCGAGCAAAGAGGCGAAAAATAAGGTAGGTACCGGAAATATTTTTCCTTGGAGAGATACTTGAAATCTTCAATGTTAGCACCGTCTTGCGATCTTCCTTGAATTGATGATCCATTCTCAACAATAGGTTGTGGTCAAGGAGGTAATCACAAAAGATGATATTTGGTTTAAGGGTGGATATCCGGCGAAGTTTGTGAGATCACCAATGCGGGGATACACAATGCACGGATAAAAGGCTAGCTAAAAGATAGATACGCAAAAATGGAATGACCAGCTTCTTAGTCTCTGGCCAGAGAAATCATGGCCTGCAATAACTCACTCAAAAATAAATCTTGTACACTAAGGTTTATGCACTCAAATATATATAAGGCTTTGGATAGGTTGAGCAACACACAAGCGATATTTGTGACAAGGTTAGCGATATTTTTGAGCATAAAAGACATCTTTAATCTATTCATAACTTGAGAGCACATAAAACACTATGGGTCTTTATTTTAATCATAACCTCCGCTGAAAATTAAGCTAGCATTTAAATAAATTCAGATTTGTATTTTTAAGAGAGCACTAGCTTAAACATGCATAAATCAATTACAAAGATGAACAAAGCTGCAATTATAATCATATATCATCATGGCACGAATTTTGTAACTTTTCCAATGATATAATCAAGGTGGTGTCTTTATTAATGATGACATCAAGTTGAAATACAAACTGAAAATAACCAAACATGCTTGCTGAAATTTAAATAAAAACAGAAAATACTACGCAAACACACATAAGCAAAAGCTGAAAATTACAGAGAAAAAGAAAAGAAAAGAAAACTAAAGTTCCTAAATCTTCTAGTCCTCCGCCGGTGGTTGATGTTGATGATCTTGATAATAATACCCTTGCTCATAATATGATTGGACATTCCCTCCGACGAATTGATTTGGCTCCACAAGGTGAAGGCGTCCAAGTTCAAAGGCAATATTTGCGTTGCCTTCACCGAGTTGAGCTGCGTTAGCTTGGATGGCTGCGATGTTTTGAGCGTTTCTTGCAGCGTACCCTCCAATAATGGCCATGCTTTGTTGTGGTTGGGGATGATGAGCGTAGGACTCCGCGAAGTTAGCGTTGGGCACAACATAATTTTGTGGGGGTACTGATGCACCACCCCCCCATGCTTGCTCTTGTGGCCCTCCGTAATAACTTGGCGGAGGAGGGACCCCGCCGAATGGTTGCACATTGGGTTGTGCTCCACTCGCTTGTGCGGAGGATGTTCCCTCCTCTACGATTCTTCCTCTCTTGTTCTTCCTTGCAGGGACAAGTAGTCCCTCTTCCAACCAATCTTCTCTCCCTTCATTGAAAATCCTAAGCCTCTCGTTGGGAAGGGGTAGGTTCACTATGGCCAACCGATAACCTCCTCTCTCATCTCCACTAATGTATTTGCCTTGCCGCAAATATTCAAAGCCGAGAGAGGTACCACGCAAAAGGTGGGCGGGGTCTCTTGCGATCCCCGGCCGCAAGGAAAAGGCCAACATGGAGAGGTAACACCCCGAACCAATATTACCCGCCCCCGATGTTGCTTCACAACACCAACGGTTGATCATGAGGTAAGAGGGGTCTATTGGCTGCCTGGCAATTAAAGCCGAGTATAGCCAATTCAACTCCGTGACGGTCACCTTTGTTTCCTTCATCCTCCCCAATACCCTCTTGCACATCCAAGAGTGAAATATCCGGATAATGGGGTTGCGGATGCAATTGCGTTGTTGATGGGCTTCTCCGGAGATCATGTTCCAAAATCCCGCTAACATGCCGGGTGGCACGTCAACTTTCTCCGGAGCTCCCTTGTGGAATCTAAGCAGCTCCCTAACGTGCTCGTAGGGGACCACTTGTTGGATTCCCTCCAAACGGAATGACAAGCTTTGCACCCCATCATCATCAACGATGGGTGCAATAGTCATCAAAATTTCCAAGGCGTACCCCAAATGGGTGTCCACCGATACTCCGTTGGAGAACTGCACCCATCCAAGGTGCCCCAACATATAGTATATGTCGGTGCAAAAACCCAAGGTGTAGAGTGCTTGGTCGTCGAACTCGACGTTCGGCACAAGCCTCTTCTCAAGATTGGCGAGCCTCTCCTCCTCCGCCGCCGACAAGATGATGAAGCCGTACGAAGAGTATGTCGGGGTGTAAGGAGGTGGCGCGGTTGAGCGAGTCGATCGTCGTGGTGGCGCGGGCTGCTCCTCCGTGTGCCCACGAGGTTCGGTAAACCTCATGGAAGTGCTTGTCGCAGCCCTCATACCACCAAGGAGGAGAGCATCGTTCCTCCTCGGTGGCGCCGTATCCGTCTCCATGCTCCGGGGAGACTCGGAAACTGAGTGCCTCCTCGAAGACGTGGTTGATGACGGCTTGGACGACGACGAACTCTTCTTCTTGGAGAAGAGACTTGTGGTCTTCTTCCACATGGTTGCTGCACTCTTTCTACAACTAAAACTCCGGTTGCAACCGGTAAACTAGACACTTAAACTCTTTGCTTCGGATGTGGACTTTGAGTGGATTAAGGATGTGGATTTTTTTTTCTTGAGCTATCAAGCTTGGGAAGGTTGGCTATGTCTACGGAGGTTTTGAGCACACAAACTTGAACACACAAACAAGGGAAGGAGAGGGAAGCTTGCCTGCAGAAAACGGGAGCCGGGGGGCTCCTTAAGTAGGTGAGGCCGGCCGGCACGGGCCGGCCGCCGGGGGCCTCCGGCTCCTCTCCGCCGCGTCTTTCTTCCAAAGCACGATCATTTCGCCTCGCAACTTTCCTGCCCACGTGCTCCATGAGTTGCACCGCCCAAACGCTCTCGTCCACTCCTTTTCTTGCATTATTGGTCCTCCCACTTGATGCTCCATGCTTTGGGTCATGTCCATGCTCCCTAGCTCCACTTGCTTCACATGCCACCATGAAAATCCTGCAAAGTTGATGCTTGCTGCCCACCATGCTTGTCCTTTGCATGTGGAATTGGTGAAAGTTGATAAAAGGGAATCCAATGGTGCATGCATGATTAGTTCAAACTAGATTGCCTCCATTAAGGTGTGTTTAAGGTTAAGCACTCCTCCAATTCGAAATTTAAAATATTTTTCAGAGCCATGCAAGAGCTCAAACACAATTTTAGAGAAGTTTTTAAACCATTAAAAACAAATGTAAGTCGAAAATATTTTTCGACTACGTTGATTTCGGTCTCACTGGTATAGTTTGCCTTCATCGGTTGAGAACAAACATTTTCCCGGCTTGATCATGGGGGCATAGGTTTAGGTTCTAATTTTGGCTAAATAAGAAAGATTTTGAATAAAACAAAATTAGAATAGGCTTAGAAAAATTCTAATCCTAGAGAAACCAAGGATAAAGATTTTTTAAAACCAACCAAAAGCTTTGATTTCTAGGTTCACGCGAGTCCTACCACGTGCTGAATTTTATTAACACTTAAATATAAATCGTGGCTCTACTCGTGTGGTTTTAGCATGAAAAATAAGTCAACCTCAGCACCATAATGAGGGTGAAAGGTTGAGTTAAGGTTCTGAAATTATTTGGTTGAGGTTTCTCGAAAAGAAAAGAATAAACAAGCACATAGGAGGGTTCATGCAAGGGGTTTATGATAAAGCAAACATTCAATCAAGAATTATGTCTCTAATATTGTTCAACCACTTCTAAGTCTAATGTCTTTGCGTAATAAAACTCAAAAACTAAATTATTAAAAATACTCGAAAAACCTGGAATCGGGTTGTCCTCCCGGTATCTTATTCTTGACTAGACGAAACGGGTTGCCTCCCGCCTAGCGCTTCGTTTATAGTCTATAGCTAGACTTCTTCACTTGATTACTCCGGATCAACGCTCTTTGCGGGCGTTGCAATCTTGGGTACCCACTTCCGCACCATCTTGGGCGCGGGCTTGTCTTCCGGCTTAGTTGGCTTAGTCATTTTTTTGGTCTTCACAGGTGGCTTCTCTTCCTTTGTCTTGACGGATGCAACACCTTCTTTGATTTTGTTTACGTTCATTTTTTTCGGCTCCTTCTTCTTTTTCAGCCCCTCTGTTTGTTTTGGTTCTCCCTTCACTCCAATCATGTTGCATGCCTCAATCCTTGGACGGAACTTGAAGGAACTCCTTTCTCCGTTGATATCGAACATGATCTCCCCCTTGCCAACATCAATAGTAGCTCCCACGGTCTTGAGGAATGGCCTCCCTAGGATGAGCGGCGGCTTTTCCCTCTCTCCCATCTCGAGCACAACGAAGTCGACGGGGATGAAGTGGTGTCCAATCTTCACGGGTACATCTTCAGCAATGCCCAAGGGATAGCGAATGGAGTTGTCACCCAACTCCAAACATATTCCCGTAGGCTCCATCGGTAGGCGTAGCTTCTCGAACACATCCCTTGGCATGACGCTTACACTAGCTCCAAGGTCGCATAACGCCTTCTCGAAGTTGAAAGAACCAACTGAACATGGAATTGTAGGGCACCCGGGGTCTTTTTGCTTCTCTAGCCCATTAGCAATAGCTGCACTACACTCCTCGGACATCTTGACATGATCTACCCCGAGTGTTGCTATCTCATATTTATTTGCAAGTATGTCTTTAAAGTAACGAGAATATGTAGGTACTTGTAGGGCATCTAGTAATGGCATGTTGATGCTAAGTCTACGCACAACTTCCACAAACTTCTCAAAGTGGTTGTCAAGTTTACCTCGGAAGTAGCGTGGCATGAGTTGCGGTATCCTCGTGTCTTCCTCCGGCATCTCGAATTCGGGTTCCTCGGTGACGATCCCCGTAACCTTCTCTTTAGCAACTCCTTCCACCTCGGTGGATGGTTTAAGCTTCCTTGCTCCCGCGGAACGTTCCGGATCTTCGGTCTCCTTCCCCGAACGTGTTTGAATGGCCTTCGCCGATTCGGGACATTTGGGTTGTCCCGGAAGCTTCCCTTCATCATTAGTGAGGCGCCCCGCAAGTTGTCCAACTTGCGTCTCGAGCATCTTCATCATGTTGAGCACTTGATGATTGGAACTTCCGACCTCCGTCACTTTGCTATCGATGTTCTCCAACACCTTGTCTATGGTCTTGAACTTGGTGACGGTGTCCTTGTTGATCTTAGCTTGCTCATCCATGAACTCCTTCAATTGTATACGAAGCGGAACCGCGTTAGGAATAGATGAGCTTGCATTAAATTGAGGCCTACCTTGCCCGTAGCGGAAGTTTGGCAATTCTCCGAGATAGTTTCTGTAGGATATTGAACAAAGGTTGCAATCTTATTACGCAAACTTTGAGTTTTACCTGGTGAGTAGTATTCCTTCATGAAAGCCTTCATCAACGTGTTCCAATTTTGCACCGTCTCCGCCGGTTGAGAGTGGAACCACTGCAAAGCCTTCCCGAGTAGTGAAAACGGAAAAAGCCTTGCCCTCATTTGATCTTGAGTCACCCCATCCATGTTGAAAGTCTGACATAGTTGAATGAATGCTTGGAGGTGAAGGTTCGGATCCTCTTTGCCGGTGAAGGGTGAATGTTGCACCATGCGGATTGTTGAGGTCTTGATCTCGAACGGTCTTCCGATCTCCTCGAGGTTCCAGATTGGTAGGTCGATGATGTCTGGGGTGCATAGCTCCCCAATCTTGCGTTCTTGCGGTGGTTGGTCACCCATTGGTGGAAGTCGATTCTCCCGCGGACTTTGAGGTGGTGAATTCTTCGGAGATTCCTGCGATCCTTTGTCTTCCGACTCCGAATCTACAAAATCCAGCTTTTTAGCTTGATGTGCTTCGCGTCTCCTTAGCCTGTAAAGTTTTTCTGGATCATCCACAAAATTATTGGGTTTGTTGGAGAGGTAGCCGTCCATCTCCTGTTAGGGTTAGCAATAAACAAAGTATGCAAAAAACTAGAATGTAAAAACAAATCTATAAAACCTAGAGTTAGACAAACTAGATTATATGTATTTTGAGGATGATCAAAATTTAGTAGATGCAAAAATAAAAACAAAAAGAAAACTGAAAATTACAAAAAGGCAATAAAAAATCAAATCTTGATCACTTGTTCCCCGGCAACGGCGCCAGAAAAAGGGGCTTGTTGACGGTTAATAATTGTATCAAAGTTCGTTTGTGACTCGCAAGCGTACAAGTCTCCCGTCGTAGTCAAGGGACCCTTCTTCCCTCGAGTGGTGAACCCAAGGTATCGAATCCGTGGAACAAATGTGTGACGCAAAACTTAATCTATTAAAGCCAAATAACTTCAATCTTCGATAAAACCCTAATGCATCTAAGTAAAAGACATAAAACGAATCTAATCTACTAAAGACCGGAGAAAACAAAGTAAGATTGGGTAGATAAACCGATCTAGAGGGATCGGGTAAGGCTTTTGTTGAAGTTCCAAGCAAGAGAAGAAGTAGCAAATCGAATCTTAATAGAAGCCTTTTTAAATCGTGGTTTCCCGTCCAAATCCGAAAACATCCGCCTTTCGAGACCCCCGTTCTGTCACAACGTATCCCTATTCATGCGGGGGAGTTTAGGGCGAGTCAAAAGACAAGTCGAGATTCTTTCGGAGGATCCGGCGTGTACCTCTAGCCACCGCGGCTACAAGAACACCCTATGTAATCTATCTCGAGAATAGAATTGGAATAAGCAAAGCCGATCGAAAAACGAAATCTTTGAGGAAACACTTGATCGCTAGGAAAAGATTCAACTTGATAATTCAACTATAACAATGATACATACACAAGATCACCACCGGGATCCTTCCTTGATCTTGCTTCTAGCTCCGGGAACTCCGACGTGGTCTTCCGTGCAAGGTTCCCACGTCGGCTAGGGAAACCCTAGTCAACTAGCTCGACCCTCTTCTCTCCGAGATGGTGTCCCTCTCTTCTCTGCTTCTCGGCGGCCGAAGACGAATTCTTCTCCCCGTGGCTCTCGGTCAGGGGGCTATAAATAGCCCGATTGGCGGCTAGGGCAAAGGAGGGGGGGCGTTTGGGCCCTAAATGGGCCCGGGCCGACCGGGCCCGGGCCGGCCGGCCTGGGCCCATTTAGGCCCAGCCCGAGGGCTCCTTCGCTCCACGTCGGTTCCCTTGCTTCCGGATGTTTCCCCCTTCGCATGTAGGTCCATGTCGTCGGTTTCTCTCCGAATTGGACTCAACTCCTTGTCTTGCAAGATTCAGCACTTTTCTGGTCAGGTCCCTGGAGTCTGTCGTCTTCTCGGATCAAGTCCCCGGCTTCTTGGAGTTAAGTTTGCTTCATTGCATGACTTATACGGGGCTTCAAGGTCTTGTCATGAGGTGTTTGATGAACTTATCCCAAAAGTCTTGCATTCAACACTAAAACCCTGCATAAACATTAAACTCCAAAACCGACATGCACACGTGAACCTGTTATACCACGGGGGTTAGTACCAATGGATAAGGTATAAAACTCATGCCAACACAGAAGGTAAACTCATGGCTAGGTTGACGGATTTTCACCGTCAACAGTAGTATGCTAGCGCTTTACTTTAAATGCATGATGATGATGAACCTTGCACTGCCTTCTTTAATTATCCTGTCCTTGATTGTCCAACTACTATATATGTTTATATAAGCGTGTATATGCGCTAAGCTTCGCGATGCATGTGTTTGGGATGGGGAGTAGTGGTTCTTGGCGTGAGTGGGGTAAAAACCGGCAAGAGAAGGCGTTTTGGGTACTTTGGCGGGGGTGAGCTCGAAACAACCGATCTGGGATCGAGGCTAGGGATGCACTCCTCAGTGTATCCCTACTGTGACGATTTTCGAAGCCTAAGCGTTGGGGTTTTACTTGCAGATGGAGGACATGAGCTCGCCCCGGTCTGAAACCAAGTGGATCAACTTGTTGATAGGACTTTCGTACACACCACCTCGTGCGAGCGTGGGGTTAGGGCCTAGTTGATCTCGGCAAGTGCAGAACCATACCTGCTTAGGAAGGATAGAGGGTATCAGTGGAGGAGAGGTGGAGGTGGGACCGCCCTCTCAGAGCGACTCCCGTGTGGCCACACGGGGGCATTTCACAGTTCTGGTGCGATTCCTTCTGCGGGGGGATTCGCTTTGAGGGCCGGATGCAGGACGGGGCCGTAACTACCGAGAGTTCGCATGGTAGGGTGGGCTCGGTTGGCTGATCACCGCCGGGTGCCATCCCGAGTTGGGTACAGGTGTACACGCTCTGCAGAGTTTTGATCTATACGTATAGCCGCGTCCTCGGTCATGGACAAACCTTGAAGACATGTTCGTTCCTCATGTTTTGGGATTTCTACCTCCCCCTGTAGTTGAGAGTGTGGTGAGCCGTGGTTGCAGTCGGTTAGAGGAGAGTGGCTCCCTCTACCTCGTCGATCCGATTGCAATCATTGAGGTGCGAGGAGAGGAAGTTCTCGCATCGACCCTAGATGGAGATAGGTTGTGGAGACGGGGCCCTGGGGTACCAGGTGGTTCCGACCTGTGTCTAAGAGATTGGTTTGGGACCTATATGGAGATGATTTCTGTTTATGCTTTGCTGCTGCTGCATAGGAAACCTGAGCTTCTACCTTGCCTCTTTTCATACCCTTTAGAAGATAGGCCACTTAAAGCTGCATACAGTCGGTGACGAGAACATATCCCACTCCTTGGGGATAGACTTTGGGTGTGCAGGGTTCGAGTCCAACTTTGACAACAACAATGACGGATGGTACGACTAAGGGATGCGCCGCTTCGCTCAAGGATGCCTGTGGGCGTGAAGAACAGAAGATGGAGACCCATCTGAGATGCTAGCTACCACTGCGTAGAATTTTTACTCTGATTCAGCCTTGAGGCTTGTAATGTTGTGCTCCATTATGGACATGTAATAAATTATGTACCAATATTTGTGTGATGCGATGTACGGTTGTGATTTACCTTTTGTGATGAGATCTGTACGCGATAGCCACTGATCCCGGGACTATCGCAAAGGTACAAGGTCTCGGGGTTTCCTCACCAAAAATCCGGGTTTGTTACAACAGCGGCTACTAGTAAGTTTTTTAGTCTTCGTCCTTTTTGAACGAGAGATCATTAGCCATGAGCTAACTGTTGTGTGTGGAGATTTCCGTAACCGCGAGGAAGAGCTGAAGAATGCTCTAGCGACCTCCAGGAGCAAGATTCTTGGCCTGGAGGGCAAAGTCCGGGAGATCGAGGTTGGAGGTCTGGAACTCAAACGGGCGATGAAAGAGGCCACCGAGAGTGAGTACGCCGTATCTCAAAAGCTGGCTTATGATACCGCAGCTCGTCGGGCCCTTGAAGTCGAGTTCGTGTTTGTTTTGAAGTCATTTGAGAGTGACCAAATCACCATTGCAGGGTATGAGGTGGAGCTGAGCGACCCCAAGGGTGCTGCCAATTATGCAATATCTTGCATAACGGTTCCTGAGGAAGGAGGCCAGCAGCAGTCCATCATTGATCGCCTGGTAGATGTTCCTAATAGGCTGTTGACCTTGTTGAGGGCAACCGGCTTGGTGGCTGCGACCGATGCATTAATGAGAGTCAAGTCCTACTATCTGGAGGTCGACATGACCAAGATCAAGGCCGGTGCTGACACCACGAAGGACCTTCATGCCCTGGAGCTTGAAGTTGGTGACGCCGCCACCGAGGTGGCAGAGAGCATCGACTTTGAGGCGATGACGAAGCCGGTGGCGAAGGTGGCGATGGCGGCAACCAGTAGTAGCTAGGAGCTATACCTCCCCTCTTCTCTTGTCTTGTAAAAACTTGTGAAGAGGCCTGTGACGAAGTACTTGCCTTTTGCCTGCACGAGTTCTGGTTGATGTTGCGGTGATGACATTTTGATTTCTTGGCTCGCTGACCACTACTCACAGAGAGGCTGGCTTACCGACCTCTTCGGCTCGGCGTGAAGGCTTACGAGAGGTCGGCACACGAGGGAGGAGCCTAGGGCTCAGGTCTGGCGACCTTTATCAAGCATTACTCGAGGCGGCAGGAGGCTTTGTACTCGTTGAGGCTGGTGCCCTTAGGTCGTGTGACCTTTAGGTTGGCTTTAGCCAAGCCCCTGAGCATGTCGAGGGAAAGGACGAAGAAAAGTTGGGCCCCCCAAGGTCGTGCGACCCAGATGTTAGCTTTAGCCAAGCCCCCGAGCATGTCGAGGGGGGGCGGTTATGGTGTGAGGAAGGAGGAGGTAGTGCTCGACTCATGGTAGAGGACTGCTTGAAATACTTCTTATTTAATCTGAAAAAGAGGAATACAAAAAGGAAAATACATATCTTTTAAAAAGAAACTAATCTACGGATAGAATCATCGTAGATGCTCCACGTTCCAAGGGTTGGGTGCCCCTTGCCCGTCACTCCACTGAAGCCGATAGGTCGACAGGCTGATTACATCCGTGACGATGAAGGGTCTCTCCCATGGGGCAGAGAGCTTGTGCATGCCGTCAGTCTTTTGAATGCATCTGAGGACGAGGTCGCCAACGTTGAAGGAGGTCTCCTTAACATTGCGATCGTGGTAGCGACGTAGCTGTTGGTCGTGACGAGCTTGCCTCATGACAGCAGTGAGTCTTTGTTCTTCGAGACTGTCGAGGTCGATGCGACATGTTTGCTCGGCCTCTCCTTCCTCGTAGAACTGAATTCGTGGAGCTCCGAAGGTGACGTCGGTAGGAAGTATAACTTCAGATTCGTAGACTAGAAAGAAGGGCGAGAAGCCTGTCGCGGAGCTGACTTGAGTCCTGAGGCCCCAGATTACATGAGGCAACTCGGCTAGCCATCTGGTGGTGTAGTTGGAAGCGTCGTCGTAGATACGATCCTTGAGTGCTTGGAGCACCATGCCATTGGCTCTTTCAACCTGGCCGTTGCACCTTGGGTGGGCGACCGAGGAATAGTAGACGTCGATGAGGTTGTCTTGGCAGAAGTCCCACAAGACCGAGCCAGTGAAAGCTGTGCCGAGGTCTGTGATGATCCTATTGGGCACACCGAAGTGATGTTTGATGTCTTCGATGAATTTGACTGCTTCTTCCGACGTTACTTTCGCAACAGGTCGGACCTCAATCCACTTAGTGAATTTGTCTACAGCAACTAGGATATGTTTGTAGTCGCCTGGAGCAGTACAAAACAGTCCTACCGCGTCGAGACCCCATATAGCGAAGGGCCAAGATGGAGGTATAGTGCGTAGAGCCTGAGCTGACAGGTGCTGCTGTTTGGCAAAGAACTGGCATCCTTTGCACCTCTTGACGAGGTCTTTTGCATCAGTTACAGCCGTGGGCCAGTAGAATCTAGATCGGTATGCTTTACCGACCAAGTTCGTGGATGCAGCGTGGCAGCCACACTCACCACTGTGTATTTCGGCCAAGAGTTGTAGACCGTCCGATCGTAGGATGCACTTCATCAAGATGCCCGTGGAGGCAGCTTTCCTGTATAGGTCAGAACCAATCACGACGTAGGTAGCATTTCGCCATGTGATGCGCTCTCGCTCTATTTTGTCGTCTGGGACAAGCTGGTCGAGTATGAAGTCTATGAAAGGCTTGCACCAGTCGTCCTCTTTTTCAGCCATGAGCACGTCACAGGGGGTGCTGGATTTTGGTTATTTGAAGATTGCTCTGGATTATCAGGATCTAGGAGCTTGACTGAAAGCTTGCGTAGGTCTTGAACGAATACGCCTACCGGGACTAGGGCTCGTCGTGAGCCTAGTTTGGAGAGTACGTCGGCGGCGATGTTGTTGTTGCGTGGGACGTGCTGGAATTCGATTCCCTCAAAGTGGCCTTCGAGTTTTCGAATCTCAACGCAGTAAGCATCCATCGTGTCCTTGACGCAGTCCCACTCTTTGTTGGCTTGCTCGATGACGACCTTGGAGTCACTGAAAGCTAGTAGTCGCTTGATGCCAAGGGGCACTGCTATTCGGAGGCCGTGAATTAGGTCTTCGTATTCCGCTCTGTTGTTGGAGGCCTTGTAATGAATTTGCGGGACGTACTTGAGCTGTTCTCCCTGGGGAGAAATAAGTAATACGCCTGCGCCAGCCCCTTCGAGGTTGAGGGCGCCGTCGAAGTGCATGATCCAGTATTCAGGCCGCTCCTTGGGAGGGGGCATCTGGATTTCTGTCCATTCGGACACGAAGTCTGCAAGGATCTGCGACTTGATCGCTTGTCTGGGACAAAACTCGATCTCGAACTCTCCAAGCTCAACCGACCACTTGACGATGCGGCCGTTGGCGTCGCGGTTGCGGATGATCTCTCCCAAGGGGAACGAAGATGGGACCACGATCTTGTGAGCTTGGAAGTAGTGTCGAAGCTTTCCCGAGGTGATCAGGAGCGCATAGAGCAGCTTCTGAGGTTGTGTGTAACGTGTTTTAGCGTCGGTCAGGACCTCGCTCATGTAATATATAGGTCGTTGAACAGGATAGGCCTGCCCTTCTTCTCGTTCGGCGACGAGAACCGTGCTGACCACATTAGTGGTCGCAGAGATGTAGAGCAAGAGTGTTTCCTTCGGTATTGGAGGCGTCATGACTGGTGGTGTTGTTAAGGACTCTTTGAGAGCCTCAAACGCTTGCTGCGCTTCGTCATCCTATACGAACCTGTCGGCCTTCTTTAGTAGCTTAAAGAAAGGAAGTCCCTTTTCACCGAGCTTGCTGATGAAATGGCCTAGAGCCGCCATCATGCCGGTGAGCTTCATTATGTCTTTCTTGTTGGATGGCTTGGCCATCTTGCGTATGGCGTCGATCTTTGCTGGGTTGGCCTCGATGCCTCGGTGTCCGACCATGAAGCCCAGGAGCAATCCAGAAGAGACACCGAAGACACACTTCGTTGGGTTGAGCTTCCATTGGAACTCGCGTAGATTGGTGAAGGTTTCTGTCAGGTTGGCGATGAGCTTGTCTTCCTCTGTAGTCTTGACGACCACATCATTTACGTAGGCTTCGACGTTCTTCCCAATTTGGGTCTTCAAGCACTTTTGAATTGCTTTTTGGTAGGTTGCTCCAGCGTTTTTCAGGCCAAAGGTCATGACCTTATAGCAGTAGATACCGTGGGGCGTTATGAATGTTGTCTTGTCTTCGTCGTCGGGATGTAGGGCTATCTGATGATACCCTGAGTAGCAGTCGAGGAAGCAGAGTAAGACGCTGCCGGCCGTGGAGTCCACGACCTGGTCGATACGTGGTATAGGGAACGGATCCTTTGGGCAGTGCTTATTATGATCGGTGTAGTCAATACACATTCTTAATCCACCAGTTTTCTTTGGTACAAGGACCGGGTTTGCGAGCCAAACCGGATGTTGACACTCTCTGATAAATCCTGCAGCTAAGAGCTTACAGACTTCAACTTCTATAGCTTGTTTTCTATCTTTTGCAAATCGCCGAAGCTTTTGCTTGATAGGTGGAGCAGTCATGTTCACTTCAAGTTTGTGCTCAGCCAGCTCCTTAGGGACTCCAGGCATGTCAGATGGGCTCCATGCAAAGATGTCGGTGTTGTCCCTGAGGAAGCTGGTGAGCACGAGTTCCTATTTGGGGTCGAGGTCGGCCCCGATGACGACTTCCTTGGATGCGTCAGGCAGGCCGAGGCAAACCTTCTTGACAGCTGGACTTGGGTCCAAAGCTGTGCTCGTGCGCTTCTACTCTGGTACTTGAAGAGTAGTTTGATCCATCTTGGCTGCCTGAGCGACCATGACGTTGCAGCGGCTTTGATTGCTGAATCTTTGGAGAGCTCGACGGTAGCGCTCTCGCAATTGTAGGAGACCATGATATCCCCAAGGACGGAAAGGATTCCGTTTGGTGCCGACATCTTCATGATGAGGTAGGTGTGGTGTGGTATGGCCATGAATTTGGCCAACATAGGTCGTCCGAAGATGGCGTGGTATGAAGAGCACAAGTTTGCGACTTCGAATGTCAGGTACTCTGTTCTGAAGTTCTCCTCCGTGCCAAAGGTGACTAGCAGGCATACACGACCTATGGGGTATGCAGCCTTGCCGGGCACGACCCCATAGAAGGGTTCGTCACAAGCGGTCATTTTGGAGAAGTCGAACTCCATCTTGCGTAGTGTCTCCGTGAAGATGATGTTGAGGCTGCTGCCTCCGTCAATGAGGGTCTTAGGTAACCAGGCCCCGTTAACTATGGGATTAACGACCAGCGGATAGGTTCTGGGGTCGGGGCTGTGAACCCAATGATCTTTCCTGGAGAAAGTGATTGGGAACTCAGACCACCGTAGAGGTCGTGAATTTTCGGTGTTGACGTGCCCGATCTCTCTGGCATTTGATCCAGTTTGTCCGTTGGTTTTGATCGCTTGGCGACCACCAACAATGTTGCCTCCCTTGGGAGGTGGCGGAGGTGTCCGCTCCTTGCGGTTGTTTTCTTGGCGGTTGTGGTCATCCTGACGACGTCTATCGTCGCGCCGGTCATTGGGACGGTCATCGTGGCGATCATCATGACGGTCACTTCTGTCATGCTTATCAGCGTGATCGTCACGACGGTAGTCGTCGCATCTGTCATCATGGCGGTAGTCGCGGCGGTAATCACGTCGGTTCCTATCGTCATTGCGAGGATAGGGTCTGCAGTCACGTTAATCTCGTCGATCAGGTCGACGGTTACGATTCTCGAAGCGTTGGCCACCTTTGCGGTCGCCGTTACTATTGCTCCTAGTCTTCTTCGAGGTAGATGGTACCCCGAGGGCGCGCTTTAATTGCTCGCACTCCCTCATGGTGTGCTTGGTGTCGCGATGGAACTGGCATTGGTCGTCCATGACCATATTGAAGTCACCTTCAAGGAAGGTGGACGGTCTTGGCGGATCTGTTACATAGGCTTCGCCGGATCGCTTGCGCGACCTGGTGCCTCCGTCGTCGTGGTCCTCTCCATTGAAGTCATGCATTACTGCGTCTTGAGTGTCGACCAGTTTGTCAACGTAGGCCATGAGGTCGCCAATGGTTTTGGCGTCGGCTTCGTGGATCTTCTCGAACAACTTGATATTGGTGACCCCCTTCTTGTCGTAAGCAATGACTTCGTCGTCTTTGACACCTGCAAGGGTGTTGCGGTTCTTGAAGTAGCCGTTGGTGTACTCACGGAGAGTCTCATCTCTTCTCATGTGAACTCTGGCGAGGTGGTGAGTATTGCCAGGATGATTGTAGGTCGCCTGGTAATTGGTTGTGAATAGGCGGGACAAAGTCGCCTAGGAGGTGATGCACTCTGCTAGGAGATTGTCGAGCCATAGGAGTAGAACCTTGCCCATCACGAGAGGAAAGTATCCGTCCATGTGGTCTTCATTGCATCCCGAGGCATGCGCGGCTATACTGTACATCTTGAGCCATATACTCGGGTCGGAGCGACCGTCGTACTTCTTAATTGAAGGCTGGAAATCTTTGGGATATCTGATCGTCTGAAGACGTCTTGAGAAAGCTGGGAAATTGTTGACCGCTCCCGGACTTGCTGATGGAGCATGATCAGCAGGAATGACGTAGAGGTCGTCGGGAGGGCCATTGTCTTGGTCGTACAGGGCACGTCGCAGGAGTTCCTGGTCGTGCATGATCCGGAGATCTGTAGCTTGGATGGGGTGGTTGGCGTCAAGGGGGACAGGGACCCCATGCTCGCGGTCGTAGTTTGCACGTCGAGCTATCTCGACTTCATCTCTTATGCGGTGTCGCCTGCTTCCTTCTGCTCGATCACGCTGGACCGGAGGAGGTTGAGCTCCTGCATTGCGTCTTGGATTTGGGGCGGAGTTCCCCTGGATGTTGGCAGCGTTGGCTGCATTGTTGGCGGCGTTGCCAGCATTAGCCGGGGCCTTTGCTGGAGCATTAGCCGCTGGGTTGGCTGGAGCGTTGGCTGCAGCGTTAGCAGCGGGACTAGCCGGCTGCATTACTTCGTTTTCACCTCTCCCTTCTTCAGCCACTGGGTCAAGAGGACCCTGGCTTCGACGTCGCTGTCGAGGGCGCTCCGATCTGCTTCTGGAATAGGAACTTGCCGCGGATCTGCTGTATCCAGGACCTCTTTCTTCAATCTGAGCGGCTGCAACACGGACGTTGGCCTGGAGGCCCCGGATTGCTGGAGAATCTTCGAGGTGGTTTAGGACAGCAAGGGCAGCTCCCAAGTTGGTCTGCGGTGAGTTGTAGACTTCATGTCCGTCGTGCTAGAAATCCCTGAGGAGATCTCTCGCACGTAGTCTGTTGGCTCGAGGTGGGTCGTCGTGGCGTCGCTGCTGTGGAGCTGCTCGTACCCCGAGTGCTTGTTGCTCGGGGTTGGCGTTGACCTGTCTGGTGTTGGCCGGTGGAAGGCCTGCAGTTGGGGCAGCGGCCGCGAACTCTTGTTGTTGTCGAACAGCTCGGGCAGCGTTGGCATTTTCTCACTCCTGACGCTACGCATCTGTCTCTCCGTCTTGCGGTGGTACATCTGCAAAGACGACCAAGATCTGGCGATCTGGGGTCTCGAATTCTTCTCCCGGATAATTCGGGGAGATCGTTGTGTGAGCGACCTGAAACGCGAGGCGGTCTGGAGATGATTTTTGGTTCAACCGGCGGCGATGAGCCGCGGTAAGAGGTCGACGAAACTTCTTGAGGACACGGCACTCGCATGCGGTGTGCTTGGGGTTTTCGTGGCTAGGGCAGGGCTCATCGAGGTGATTCCTGCAGCTTCCACGATCTTGATGGCAGAGTCCAAATTTGATCTGGATCTTGCGCTTCATGTAGCGTGATGCTACGCGAGCAGCATTGCGTAGGCTAATAGGCATGCTAGAGGTTGCAGGAGTCATGCAAGGACGCTTGGCATGCTCACAGATTTTGATTGCATCGGAGATCAGATCTCCGACACGATCAATCCCAGCGATCAGGTCGCTAGGAGTGGGTGGGTGGGGTTTCTTCGACAGATCTGTTTCGATCTGTTGGTTGGTGGAGACCGCATTGCCTTCGATGACGAGGCAGGCGGCTGGAGCGGTGGATGTCGCCGGCATCGAGCCAAAGCAGATGCCGACAGGGTTGGCGAAGAAGTCCGCCATGCTCTCCGGGAAGGTTACGTTGTTGGTCGAAGCCATCGAGTTGCACGAAGAACCTTGACTCAGCCCCTACCTAGCGCGCCAACTGTCAGATGGTGAGATCTAGACAGCCCGTGGGGGTGTTAATCCGTGTGGTTTAGTTGTTCGGCGGGGAGGAGTCTAAGGGTAAGAACTCGAAGGTCGCACACGAGTACGCAGAACACAAAGAACATGGCGAGTTTATACTAGTTCGGACCTCCGGAGAGTAATACCCTACGTCCAGTTGTCGGTGTAGATTGCTTGAGGATTGCGTGATTGTACAAGGGGATCACCTCGTCCGCCTTATATTGGCCAGCGGATGAGGTCGGTTCCCAGACTCCTGGTCAGTTACGACCAGGAGACCTAAGTCTATGTTACACATCTTGCCATATCTCGTCGATCTGCTTTGGTCATAATCCACCGAGATCTTGTCTTGTGCGCCAAGTCTTGAGGTCGTGGCGAATGAGGTCGTCCGGGGGATCTTCTGGAAGGTCTTCAGAAGGTCGTGTGTCCCACCAACTAGGTCGGTTGGGCCCACTGCCAGGTCGGCAGGTCTTCTAGTAGGCCGGACCCACTTGTCGGGGACAGCCGTGAGCCTGGTCGGTGGGGACCCAGGGGTACCCATGTGTCACAGATTCATTAACAAGTTCGATGCAGTTGTCAGGGACAGCCATGAGGATCCCCTAAACAACCAGGGAAAACCCGCTTACATTCGTAAAAAACAAACGCAAACGAGTCTAAAAACACGCGCAAGATAAACCCACGTGCCCACGGCCCACCATACAATCGGCCTAGCCACCCTCGGGCGGAACTCCGCTTCGCTCGAGGGGCACGGTACCGCACCGGTACAACTCTGCCTCGCTCGAGGGCCGGTCGCCCCCTCGGGTGAGGTTCCGCCTCGCTCGATGGTCGGTCGCCCCCTCGAGTGGGATCCCGCCTCGCTCGGGGGCTGGACGCCCCCTCGAGCGAGGCCCCATCTCGATCAGGAGCCGAGCGCCCCCTCGAGCAAGTTTCCGTCTCGCTCGAGGGCATCACGGGCCCGCCGCCTCCATACTTCCTCCCCCGGTAGGGGCATTTAATGCGCTGACATTTGCAGGCACCAGGGTCAAAGACGAATCCACACCACGACGCGCCTGGGAATCACGCCCCGGCACTGCTCCGCCAACTCCCCCGGCGAGGCCATCCCCGCCACTGTGCGACGCTGTGCGGCATGGCCAGCAACAATCCCCTGGCACTGTGCCACCCACTCCCGTACGGCTGACGCACCGCACCCTCGATAAAGGACGGCAGAGCCCTCGAAGGGAAAATGAGTGACTGCTCCATGCCCACACAGGACAGCGCCGTGACGTCAGGCCAGTGGGACCGGTCACCTTCAACACCATCCCGGCCACTGCATCACCATCCCCGATGTTGTGGGAACGTGCGGTGACGGGACGCCGCCACGCCAGCTACTGTGCCTCATACGGCCTCGCGTCAACTGCACCCTCGAGTCCTCACACGGGCGGCCACCGGACAGGCGACCCCTACGCCGCCACCCTCGATGCCGCTCCTGGACGCGCACAGGACGCGCCGTGACGCCCTGCCAGATGCGAGATTCACCAGGACGGCCGTCTACTCCACGACGCTGTACACCATGCCTCTACATGTAGACGAAATAGTGCAGCACGCTTGTAAACTGCCGCCTCCTTGGCCTATAAAAGGAGGGGCAGTCCCCTAGCCGCAGGGGAACGACGGACAACGATCACTTGCACACTTTCCTCCTTCACCACGATATTGACACTTGCCTCAATCAGTACCTCTAGACCTGGAGGCCCAACCTCCTCTCCCGCCTCGCTTGTAGCCCCCCTCTCCAAGCACCACGGTGCAAGGCAATATAGTGCTGAGAGCACACCCCTACTGGACGTACGGCCCCCAACCAGAATCGGGATAAAACTCAGTGTCACTAGTTGCTTAGCACCGGCCATCGAGAGATAGATCTCAGCGCTTCTTACTAGTTAGTGTCGGGACTACTTTCCACACCGACAGTCGGCGCACCAGGTAGGGGGACGCGCGCTGAAGATCAGCTCCCACCAGCCATCTCGATGGTGATCCGCACCGAGTACAGGGGCCAGAGATACTCCATGGGCAGCTCGGACCCCCTCTCAGCCGGGTTCGAAATCCGGTTCGGGAGCCTGAACTTTCAAGCCACGGGGAACGGCTACCTCATGCGCATCACCAACCGCAACGAGCTTCACCCGTGGCGGTCGACCGGGCTGGGACCGGTTCCCGTCACAGCCGCTGCTGACACCCCCACGCCCGCCCAAGCCGACGCCGCGGGCCCCTCAACGCCACGACGCCGACGATGCTCCGGCCGGCGCTCTCCACGGGTGCGGATGGAACGACGCCGGGCCGCGCGCGTCGCCTCACCGCGCGACTTGACCACTGGCGGGATGGTGACCGCTCCCGCGGGGGAGTGCGCGGTCCCCGAGCCACAGTTCCCCCTCGGCATGCGCAACGCCGCGGTGGTGTATGTCTCATCCGCTAGCACCGATGTAGCGGTGCGTGGGGGCCGTCCTGGCCACCACATCCTGGCGGCCAGGAACCTTACCGCCACCACCAGCGACGACTCCTACCACGGCTCCGCCAGCGAGCTGCCACACGCCACTTCGCACGGGTACGTGGAGTGGGACTTCTCCGGCGTACCGGACCCGGTGATGTTCTTGCGGTTTCTTGATGCCACGGACTACTGGTTCGGTTACTCCGACAACTCCAGCGTCGGGAGCTACGACCCCGCGCGGGACTGCTTCGTCGTGGTCACCAAGGACTAGGCGAACGCCGTGAACGTGGTAGGAGCTGGCGACGGAGAGGTCCCCTCAACCCGGGAACTGGACCACTCCAGGGCTCGGGGCCAAGTGCGCCCCCACCTCACCGCCGAGGGGCACCGACATCAACGCGCAGCTAGCCCAAGCACACGAGCTCGAGGCCAAACTTGCAGAGGAGTACCGTGCGGTGCGACTGCTTCGTGCCTCCAACGCCGGAGAGGCTTCCGCGCGCGGCGAACGTGCGCGTGAGCTGGGCAAGCAAGCCCACGATTGCATCAACACTGACTTCGACGTTGACAACCCGAGTACAACCCCATGAGCAAGCCAAAAGCTCATCGCAACCGCGACATTCCTGTGAGCCATGCCTGCTCCTTCGACGCCTGAGGCGCGGAACCTGCACCGCGAGGAGTAGGCGCTCATCGAGCAAGCGGTCGTGCAACAGGCCGAGACCTCGGCGTCTCGCATTTGCCAGCAGGGGAGCGCGCGGGACGACGGAGGTGTGCAATGCCCTGAGGCGTCAGTCCACGTGGGCGGCGCGATGGGGCAGCCCGCCAACCAAGGCCGGACGCCGGTCAGGGAGCGGATCCTTGACACGCGCGGGCAGGCCCAGGACGGCGACGCTCGCAACGTCATCAACGCCTGGCGGATGGGCAACGCAGAGACACGGCAGCGGCAGGCTACCATCCACGGCGGGGTGGGCGCTACGACAGTTGTGAGGACCGCTCGCCAAAGCCAGAGCCCCCGGGGACCCGCATGTTCAGCTGGGAGATCCGCACGGCGAGCTTCCCTCAACGCCTCCGCCAGCCTACGTTGATCGACAAGTATACGGGGGGACTGACCCCCGTGTATGGCTCAACAACTATTGCCTGGCATGCCAGCTGGGCGGAGCCACCACCGACGAGGTCATCATCCGCATCCTGCCGCTACACCTCGCCGACTCGGCGCGGACGTGGCTCGAACACCTGCTGCCCAGTCAGATCCACAACTGAGATGACCTGGTCCGCACCTTCGTGGGGAACTTCGAGGGCACGTACGTACGCCCTGAGAACTCCTGGGATCTGTGCGCATGCACCCAGAAGCCGGCGAGTGTCGGGCATACTCCCCGGTACTCATGCAAGGAAGGAGGAAGAGTAGAATACGGACTCCTACTCGAATTCCCCCGTACTCCTACTAGGACTCGCTCCGTGTAATCCTACTAGGACTCTGCCTTGTAACCGACTAGGAACCCGCCCCCCGGACTATATAAAGGAGGGCCGGGTACCTAGGAGGACATCCACAATCCCTCCGGGGAACAACACCCGAGCGCGGGCGCAATACTACTCCAAACGGGACGTAGGGTAGCTACTGCGGCTACCCGAACCTGTATAAATCTTGTGTCTTGTGTCCTCGCGCATACCTTCGGGTTCCAGATCATGGCGATCCCCACCTTCTACCTTTGCGGGTACCTCCCATGGAGGTCGAGAGGTTTAAACACCGACAGCTGGCGCCCACCGTGGGGCCATCGTCACGATCATCAGGCGAATTCGAAGGACCAAATCCTGATCAATCTACTCGGCGCAAACGGATTCCAATTCGCCGAGTTTGAAGTTCTCCACGTCAACTCGCCGTATCCGAGAGAAGCACATGAACCAAGTGGAAACAGCGCCGATTCCTTTTTTCCGCCTCGGTTCCCAAGTCGTCGGGTTGGAGATCAAGATGGACACATCACTGTCCAAATCCGAATCAAAGTGGAGCAGTCCAGCAGCTGTCACGCATCCAGGCCAAGATTCCAAGCTACCAAGGATTCTCCGAGTTCTTTGCTCCATGCACCTGGAAGACATACGCAGCTACGACTATGTCAACTACGTCGTACCGGCTCTACATCTACTTCACCGTGCACCGCGACTACTCGTCTCCGGCCGCACGCGCTCTACGTCGACCTCGCCGTGCGCCGCGACTACTCGTCTCCGGCCGCACGCGCTCTACGTCGACCTCGCTGTGCGCCGCGACTACTCGTGTCTAGCCGCACGCGCTCTACGTCGACCTCGCCGTGCGCCGCGACTACTCGTCTCCGGCCGCACGAGCTCTACGTCAACCTTGCCGTGCGCCCGGGTACTCGTCTCTCGGCCGCAGCGGCTCTACGTCAACCTTGCCGTGCGCCGCGGGTACTCGTCTCTCGGCCGCAGCGGCTCTACATCGACTACGCCGCACGCCGCCGCGACGTCGTCTTCTGGGCGTACGACTACCTCGACGACTTATCTCGACTAGTTTCAACTCGAAAACTAGTCGAGGACGGCTCCCGCGACATCAACAACTAGTCGGATCCACCTCCAACTAGTCGACTTCAGCTCCAACCGTCGCGGCTCCATCACCGACCGCCACGGCTTCGTCGACACTCGTCCGCGAATTAAGCTAAGTCACTTATTTCAATAATTATTCTTTCTTTGGCTTGCTCTCCACATACAGGAACCAACGCCAAAGACTACTTCGTGTACGCCTCTCAACGGCTACCTGCCAGCAGAGCTACACCGTGCCAGCTATTCCTTGGGGATGTTGACTGCTGCCACAGGCTTGGTGCACCAAATTAGGAGGCTCTTGCCACGACGTTTCGTGTACTGAGTGCTGGAGGCGCACAACTACACCCTGAGGAGGCACTGCGCAATCCTGCTCTCCGCCACGCGGAACAACGAGCAATCGCGCTCTCTCTTGTCGCCATGCCGACTACCTTCGTCTACCTCTTAATGGTCTCGCTACAGTAGCACACGCCTTGATCCGCGCAAAGCCTCGGCTCTCCTCTGTCATGCCTCCACGCCCCCGGCGGCTATGGCTAAACGGCGACCACGGGAGACCGGCGCTTAAACCGGCCTCTCCTGTCATGCCTCCACGCCCCCAGCGGCTATGGCTAAACAGGCGATCACGAGGCCGGGCGCTAAACCGCATCGAGGGCTAACTACACGACGCCTAACGACCACAACAAGAGCATGACACATGACATTTACATCTATATTCATATTTGTATTTGTCATTTGTAGATTCAATTTCTACAAAAATGCTACATAATGTACGCATCTCTACTTTCAGGTCAAGCTTCGGAACGACTTCCAGTACGCTCCGCGTACCTCCACCGGAGCGGTTAGTTCCCAACTCGGGGGCTACGTACCAAATTACTACTCGATGACAACTCGAGTAGTCTCCGCTAGCTCTCTAGCTCGGGGGCTCGGCACCAACAACTACTCGATGTGGCTACTACGGCTCACCTGGCGACGAGCTCGGGGGCTGAACGCTGCAAGAGTACTCGGATGATGGCTTTCGCGAACACTGAAGACCCTTGGATTGATTACCTAATCATTTCAAGGCTCGGGGGCTGCTATGCTACACCCATCATTCAAATTTTTCAAGACGGAAGATTTGGAATCAAGATTGACCCTCAGCTAGAGTCTGCAACTCAACCTAAGGCTCGAGGGCTACTCCATATGGAGTGCGATTTTGCAACCGCACTTCCATATAATCTCGACTTCAAGACTGATGAGCTGGACCACCTTCCAGCCTCGCGGCAGTTCAAGTACTATTGAAGACTTCTTCAAGCGAGTACTCGAGGACGCTCAAGAACTACTCGAAGAGGCTTCAAGACTACTCGAACTACTACTCTCGACTACAATGTGCTCGGGGGCTTGTCGGGCATACTCCCGGGTACTCATGCAAGGAAGGAGGAAGAGTAGAATACGGACTCCTACTCGAATTCCCCCGTACTCCTACTAGGACTCGCTCTGTGTAATCCTACTAGGACTCCTGCCTTGTAACCGACTAGGAACCCGCCCCCTGGACTATATAAAGGAGGGCCGGGTACCTAGGAGGACATCCACAATCCCTCCGGGGAACAACACCCGAGCGCAGGGCGCAATACTACTCCAAACAGGACGTAGGGTAGCTACTCTGGCTACCCGAACCTGTATAAATCTTGTGTCTTGTGTCCTCGCGCATACCTTCGGGTTCCAGATCATGGCGATCCCCACCTTCTACCTTGCTGCGGGTACCTCCCATGGAGGTCGAGAGGTTTAAACACCGACGGCGAGTCACTCCGAGACTTCATATGACGCTTCTCCAAGCGCTGCAAGGAGCTCCCGAGCGTGGCCCAGTCTGAGATAGTGCACGCCTTCCTCGAGGGCACGACCTGCCGGGACCTCGTGAGCGAGCTCAGGCGCTGCCTGTCGGTCGACTTCAACGAGCTGTTCGACATCTCCACCAGCTTCGCCTCCGGTGAGGAGGTGGTGGGGGCCATCTTCGATGGGAAGAAGGGCAAGAGCGTGGACGACGCGCCTGCGGAGGGCAGCAAGTCCAAGGAGCCCCAACAGAAGCACAAGAGGGGCGAAAAGGGCAAGAAACCGCGCCACGAGGTGCACGCGCAAGGGCGCGACGACGAGGCCCTCGCCGTTGACCCTGCTCGAAGGGGTCCTCGAGCGGCCCCTCGAGGCCCCGGCGTCTTCGACGACATGTTGAAGAAGCCTTGCCCGTATGTTGACGGTGTATTTTTGGTACACCAAGCATGTTCATCACACTTTGGTTTGGATTTGATTATGGAACTAACCCGCCACTAGGCACACTAATCATATAACAAGTTCATCTATGTGCATGCATTTGGAAGTGTAATGTTTATGTAGGAAAACATGGACATAAAGGACGGATTCGCAACAAGTTCAAAGGAGCATTTACGGAGTCTTGTTCATGTTCATGAGCTTGATGAAATCACTTCCAATGGTGGCAAGGACCGAAGTGCTATGAGGAACACCCTCGGGGATTGAAGCGTAAAAGACCGAACTTCATGCTCGGAGAACCTCCATCTTGGACGCGAGGATGACATCGTCAAAATCATGCAAGTGGAAGGGGCAAAGTGCATAATCACCTAAGGACCCACGGGAGCGAAGGGGCGACTGAACCGGGCCGAGATGGGCCAAGGCCGGTCGGCCCAGGGCGGCCGGCCCAGCCCACTTCGGTGGTCGGTTCGGCCCCCCTTTCCTTGCACCCGAAGGATCTTCAACCCTAAAACCCTGGAGGCGCCGCCATTCGACGGGGAGAGAGCCATTCGCACCAGGAGGCCATCCACAAGCTAGAGAGAGAGAGGAGGGAGATCTCCGGAGGGAGATTGTCCACCTCGAAGGAAGCACCCACAAGTGGAGAAGAAGGAAGACACCGTCAGAAGGGAAACCATGATCAACGGTGCTATGTCTAGCACCTTGATGGGGTAATCTCCTTATTCGTCCATGGGTTGTAATCGATCTTGAGATGTAATCATACTTTGTCGGATTATCTATCTATCATCTTTTGTTGAATATAATTTAATGCTTAAGGTTAGCTACCATGCTGTAAAGGGAGTAAGAGCTCCAATGCTTCCTTGAATCCATTCAATACGCCGTGTCCATCATAGGTCTAGTCATGAATACCTTCGCGTAGTGACAGTACGAGAGGAGGGAAAGGGCGAAACCGTGGTCACAACCCCGATAGATTAGATTGGTTTTCATGTCTTTAAGCGATTGCATGTTCTAGTATCGTAGACCCATGGGCGAGTGTCTTTTATCTTGATAGCTTGATCATTCTCTCTAGTGTAGTTTAGTTGTTTTCTAGTTTAATCATTGTTAGAGTTTGAGTAGTTAGAGTGTGAAGGTAGATCGAACGCTTGTAATCCCCTTGCTCCGCGGATTGACAAGAACCTTGGGAATCCCGTGGTGAGAAAGGTGTGGGGTCCGTACGCTTGCGGATCGTAGAGGGATACATCTTTTATCCTTCAACAAGCCCCTTTTTCTGGCGCCGTTGCCAGGGAGCAAGCTAGTTTACATCGTTTGGTTTGCATCTAACTTAGTTTTATATTTAGTTTATCTTTTGTTTGCTATATCTAACACATATTATCTAGAAAACCACTTTGTTTGTTTTTGTTTTTGTTTTTATCTTGTTGTCTAGATGGCGTTCGTCAATCAACCTGTGGAAGAACCAGAGAAATCATTAAGGGATTACGCTAGCCCTCGATGTGAAGACATAAAAGTACAAGAGTCGGATTCGAAGCTCGAAGCGACCAAGTATGAAATTAAATCCAAGATCATCGAGATGGTGGCGGCAAACCCCTTCGAATGGATGGTTACGGAGAACCCATATAGACACATAAGGCATTTCACAACGCTATGCAACATGGTGCGTCAAGAAGGAGTTCCCGATGAATGATTCAAATGGAATCTCTTTCCCTACTCACTTGCCGGCAATGCAAAGACATGGTACTCGTTTGCGTCCTTTGAAGTTGAAGGCAATTGGAACAAGTTGACAAAGAAGTTTTGCGAGAAGTTCTTTCCAATTAGCAAGGTTCAACATCTTAGGAGGGAAGTGATTACTTTCATGCAAGGAGAAGAAGAAAGGATAGACCAAGCTTGGGATAGGTTTAATGAGTTAATCGAACAAGGACCAAGACTCGGCTTCTCCGGTGACGTACTCTTGCAAACATTTTTCTTTTCCCTAACCCCTAGTTGCATGCAACACGTCCAAATGTGTGCAGGCGGGGATCTCATGGAGAAAACACTCACGGAAGCCGCCCAACTTCAACAAAAAATTAGTAAAGTGGCTGCCATGCGAAGAGATTGGGAAACAAGACTTGCGGAAGAGCCGGAATATAATTCAAGGAAGAAGAAGTGTGCTGAATTTTCTAAAGAGGCAACCCCGGAAGTCACAAAAGAGGATCCAATCCCGGAAAAGCTTGAAGAAGAACACATCAAGTCAAGAACTACCTCGAGCGTTGACTTCGCCGTGTCGAATGAAACAAACAAGAGAAGCATGTCAAGCGCGAAGCCACTAAGGGAGTTCGAACCAATTGATTGGGTTCCTATCGATTACGGAGAAGTATTCGACAAAAGAAGACCGTTCCCTAATCAAAAGGGAATGACGAGAGCATTGGAAGTGGATTTCCCACCGGAGAAGAAAGCGGAAGAATCATACAACCTTGAAACTACCAGTGAGATCTTTCAAAAGCTCTTTGGAGATGATGAAGTGGATCCGGAACACATAGACGAGGTGAAAAAGGATCATGGGGATCAAGCCCGAAGCATCATCATACGCTCGCCTCGCCGAAATTTACGCGATAGGATCCGAAGAAGAAGAGAAGATGGCACCACGCTTGAGTTGCGAGATCAACGGAATTCAATGCAAAGCTTTATGCGACATCGGAGCCCAAGTAAGTGTCCTATCTTCTAAAATTTACGATAAAGTTCAAGACCACAATCTAGACTTAGCTCCAACATCAATGAAATTAATTATGGGAGATGGTAGAACTATTAAACCTATAGGTATTGCTTGCAACATGAAAGTAAAAATCTATGGAAAATGTATACCAACCGATTTCTTTGTTATTGATGCTTACCATAGTAATCATGATCACATAATCTTAGGTAGGCCCTTTCTTAAGTTGGTTGATGCCGTGTTAGATGCCGGAGAAGGCAAAATAACAATGAACCTTAATGGAACAAAGTACACATATAATTTTCTTCGCGTATCTAAACACCCTACACCCTTTCCTCCCGAAGACGAAGAAGTAGAGGAGATAGGCAGTCTTTGTTTTGTTGAAACCCTTAGAGACCCGCTGCTAAGAGCTATGGAAAATCAAATTAGTAGTCAACAAGATGAAGAACTAGAAGAAGCAACAAATGAAGGACTGATTAGGCGACCAGAGAGGGGGGAGTGAATGGGAGCCGATAAAAATTCTTCTCGAAGGAGATTGAAACTCCGACAAGATGAACTCGCTCGGTTGGACCCCCAAAATCACACACTCCGCTCTTCTACCTTCCGTTTGCCAAAACCACGTAGCCACTGTAGTGCTACTGGTCCTAGGAACAAACACTACCAGCAACCTCAACACACACGCACCCACGACAGTGGAAACAACTCGAAAGCTGCCTGTCCAGAGGGGGCAGTTAGACCGGGTATGGGGGGCGGTTAGACCGCCTCCACCAGGCAACCAAGAAATCCTCCGAAACACCTCTTCCGAGCACCAAAACGCACCACGGTTTCACCAACAGAGATCTCTGGTCAGGGCCATGCTAGCTACCAGGAAATCTTGGTGAAAACCAAAACTCCACCCAGGGGCCTAGGGGCAGTTAGACCGACTACCAGGGGCGGTCTAACTCCTGTACCCAGGAACGAACTCCAAACAAGAACTCCTAGCAAACAGCACGAGAACGACCCGAAATTTCACCCAGACGCTCCTCTGATCAAAGCGAACAAACTCACAGAGGAAAATCTGGCGAAACAGAACTTTGACCTGGAAGGCCCAGGGCGGTTAGACTGCCCCGTCCAGGCGGTTAGACCGCCCCTTCCAGAAAACCAACCTGCGGGTCAAACCCCAACTTCCTCGCGCCCGATCTCCCGAATCACTCCACGGATTGCAGCGAAACTTCGGGAATAGCTGGGTTACCTTCTGGGCAACCTCTACCTCAAAGGAATCGACTCGAATCGCTCACAATCAAGAGGAATCAAAGAAATCGCCTCTCTAGGTCAAGAACTCGCCCAACTCGAAAAACCACCAAATCGAGTCCGGTTCAAGAGAGATCTGGGGGCAAAGTCACCAGCCAAAGAGGCACAAGATCCTCATACGCGACACCCACCAAAGAACTTCAAGAAATCGTCCTCAAAACACCGCCAACAAAGAACTCAGAAAATCAACACAAAGAAGGACGGGAAAACCACTTCTCAACCTTGAGGAAAAACGCCGAACCATCTATACATACCATGAAGGTTCGTACAAGGTCTAGCTTGCCACCCATATATCCATCCCTCTCTCTAGATCTCACATGAAGCTCTCAAGCTAGTCCTAGGAAAAACTAGGGAAAAGGAGAACGAAAATGGAAAAACAAATTGAGCTAGGGTTCCAAGAGTTGGCTGCCATCCATCCACTCAATAAGTATATATGGAGGCATCCAAAAGACTAAACTACCCTTACTTAAAACTAGGGATACAAGCCCCTCAAGGGCGAATTTGGAAGTCTTCAGATTTTCTTCATCGGACGGATGCCCGGCGACCACAACCTGCTTAGCCTCGACGCAAGCCTTGCGATCCCGACACGTGTCCTCGGCTTCGAAGCATCTCGGCGCCAGTGACCAGGGCGGTTAGACCGCCCCCCTGGGCGGTTAGACCGGTGAAGGACCTATACGGCGAACCAGAGAGGGGGGGGGGAGTGAATGGGAGCCGATAAAAATTCTTCTCAAAGGAGAACGAAACTCCAACAAGATGAACGCGTCTTCCAACACACGTCTCCGACTCACTACCAAGGTTGGTCAAGCCCACGTAGCCACTGGAGTGCCACTGGACCTAGGAACCAACACACCACCTTCCGACCCGAGAAACGCAGTGGAAAACCAAAACTCGAATCTACAGACCCACACCGGTCAGACCGGTGAGCACCACCGGTCAGACCGGTCCCTGCCGGTGAAACTGAGCAACTTTCACTAAGTGGCTCTACACCGGTCAGACCGGTAAGACACACCGGTCAGACCGATGGCGACCGAAAGCCCCCAAGGCACCAAACAAAGCCAACCGACCACCAAACGGACCCAAACTCAAAACAAGCAGCAACACGGGACAACAACGAACACACCAAGACGTTCACCCGAGCAAAAATCCACAAGGGCTCGCACCGGTCGGACCGGTCAAGAGCACGGTCGGACCGATGTAGCTCGGCGACTCGGGATGAACAAGCACCCGCGGGTCAACTCCTCCAAATCCAAATCTCAATCTCCCGAATCGCTCCACGGACTTGAACAAGACTTTGGGGATATCAAGAACACCTCATGAGGAGTCCATAGCCAAGTTTAATCCCACAAAAACTCGTCCAAAAAGGAGGAATCGAAGAAATCCCGCCGAGAGCACTTCCAACCCAAGAACTCAAGAAACCCCAAAATCGAGCACCTTTACTCACGGATTTGGGAGGGGAATCACAGCCCAAAGAACTACGAAGGGTTCCCACAAATTTCCCCCATCAAATCCCCAAGAGAAAGGCCCTGAAAACAACCAAAAGAAATCACCGAGAGAGGGCTCCGAAAATCACCACCAAGAACAACCGGGGAAAACACATCCAAACCTTGAGGAACCACGCCGAATCATTTATACATGAAACAAAGGTTCGTACAAGGTCTAGCAAGCCGCCCGATCATCCATCCCTCTCTAAAAGATCTCTCCGTGAAGCTCTCGTGCTAGTCCTAGAGAAAACCTAAGGAAAATAGGTGGAAAATAGGAAAACTAATGAGCTAGGGTTCCAAGAGTTGGCTGCCATCCTCTCACCTCTTGGGTTATATGGAGGCAACCGAATGTCTAAAACGCCCTTCTCTACTAACTAGGGATACAAGCCCCTCAAGGGCGGATTTGGGATTCTTGATGTCTTCGCATCGGACGGATGCCCGGCGACCGCACCCTGCGTAGCCTCGACGCAAGCCATGCGATCCCGACGCGTGTCCTCCGCTTCGAAGTCTCCGGACTGCGTCGTCGCACACCGGTCAGACCGGTGCTCCTCACCGGTCAGACCGGTCCCCACCGGTCAGACCGGTCAGACCCACCGGTCAGACCGGTCTGGCGCTGCTGCAGCTCCGTCTTCGGTTCTTCGGTCTTGGCTTTGTGGATCAACCAAGGAACCCAGTGGTTTTCTGGTGAACCACCGGAAACCCCGCGAACTCGGTGTAGCCTCCGCCAATCTCCACTCATGACTTGCCTCCCACGTAGTCCCGGCTCGACCTTGGTTTTGAGGCTCAACCAAGAAACCGTCCACGACTTCATCTTGTTGTTCATGCCACCATGCGACCCGCACTTGACCCCGCTGGCCACCGGGTCCCTCGAACGAAGCCTACTTGTCTTCTCCACACACGGAGGCCTCACCGCAACGACCTTTCGCGCTTGTTCTTCACCTGCACCAACACGAGTCAAGCCGCAACCTGCACCTGCAATACTTAGCCAAGAATCAGTCCACACAACGTTGTCAATCACTCATCACACAAGGAAGCGACCATCCACCGGTCCTCGAACCACACATGGTCCTCAATCTCCCCCTTGATGAGTGCATTGACAACACCCACACGAAAGTAACAAGAGAGAAAAGAAAAAGAAAAGAAACGAACAAAAAGAAAACTCCAACAAGCGATCGAAAGCCAAACAAAGGCAAAGAGCAAGATCACTTGAAGAAGACAAGTCTCGGACCCCTTAGGCAAGGGCAACGGCTCGACACATCCGAGACAAAGCAAAGCTCAAGCAAAGAGCGCAAACCACCGAAACAAAGCTCGAAAAACCACAAAAAGCTCCCCCTGCACACATGCAAGATCCCCCCTGAACCAATGCACCTCCCCCTGGACGAATGCATGCAAACCACTTGAAAACAGGACAGTACCGCAAAGACTTTCGGCTCACACCGGTCGGACCGGTCATCACCACCGGTCGACCGGTGCCTAACATGTGTACGAGTCCAAGACTCACACCGGTCGGACGGTGCTCTTCACCGGTCAGACCGGTGTACAACAGAGCCCAGAAATGGCTCGAAACCACCTGAAAACCTTCTAAACGCGTCCAACAAGCCATTTCAAGCTCAAACTTCTCCCCCTTGTTGGCAATGCATGAATCAAGCCAAAAATGCAAAAAATTCAACCTAGAGCTTCTCAAATATACAAAATTCATCATAGGATGCTACACATGTCCAAATGAGCAAGTTAGGTACTCTACAGCTTCGTATCGATCTCAACTACATGATCACCAAGTTTCACAACCACTGGACGAAGCTAAGAAGGATTTTGGCAATTTTGCGAAAAACTTGCCTCTCATGAGCAAAGTCCTAAACATGATCAAAGCATATCAAAATGGCAAAGCCACACAAACTTCATGCTAGGACAGCCATTCTAATCATAAGACCATCACAAACACCCACAAGCACCTCATGTCATGTCAAAGCCACCGAGCCATGTGCCTACTTCTATGTATGAGACTTCTCATTGGTAGGCATCATGCAACGATTTAGCACCCAAAGAGAATTAAATTCAGCACATATGACATGGGAGCATATTTTTCAAGCATTTTTCATTTCATTTTCAGATTTGTAAATGGTACATGAAATGTCTTTGCGACAAAAAGGAACTTATACCCCTCCACAAGATAAGTCAAGAGGGCTAAACATTCATGATGGCAAATGAGCCTTTGGCCCCATATGATCAATAAACTAGCTATCCAACCACAAATTAAGCATAGCAAGGCCACACAAACATGTCAAGAGCATGTAAAGGCATCTACACATGAGAGTGCATACATGTGACATTTTTCAAAAACATAGCTATCAACCATGGATTATTCATCAAGATCATCAAGAGCTAAGCCAAACTAACCGTAGCATACCAAACAAGCTCACAAAGACATATATCTCATTCCATGGTGAACAATGTATATGAGAGAAGCTTTTCCTAACCAATGCATATGATACAAAATGCATGCAATCTAAGATACAAGGATGCCTATACATCATGTTACATATGCCATGCCAAATGCAAGGAATGCACAAAGGAAAGCTATACATATGCTACCACCGGCTCTTCGAGGGGAGGCAAAACGGGCTCGACACCACCGGCAAAAGAGAGCTCCCACACACCCAACTCAAGAAATCAAACACACACCAAGTTCCCCCCGCAAACGAGTGAAAGTTGCTTGATCTAGGGGTTTGGTGAAAATATCGGCTAGTTGGTGATGTGTGGGTACATGGATCAAAGCTATCTTTCCTTTCTCTACGTTGTCTCTCAGAAAATGGTACCTCACTTCTATGTGCTTGGTTTTGGAATGGAGCACTGGGTTCTTTGCAACTCTTATGGCACTGGTGCTATCACATTGAAGTGGGACATGGGTATACTCCTCACCAAAGTCGCTCATGGTGTAGGTGATCCAAAGGAGCTGAGAGCAACAACTAGCAGCGGCAACAAACTCGGCCTCGGTCGTGGGTTGAGCAACACTCGACTGCTTGCGGGAAGACCAAGACACCAAAGAAGAACCCAAAAACTGGCAAGTCCCAGAAGTGGACTTCCTATCCAACCGACACCCGGCAAAATCCGCGTCTGAAAAACCATGAAGCGCCAAAGAAGAGGACGCGGAGTACCAACGGCCGAAGTCGGGAGTGTGACGCAAGTACCTGAAAATTCGCTTCACCGCTTGCCGATGCGAAGTCCTCGGAGACGCTTGAAAACGAGCGCACAGACACACCGAGAATTGTATGTCCGGCCTCGTCGCCGTCAAGTAGAGGAGTGACCCGATCATGCTCCGGTACTACTTCTGGTCCACGTGTTCACCTTCCTCGTCCGCATCAAGAGCCGTAGTCGTACTCATTGGCGTCGTCATAGCCTTGGAGTCCTCCATCTTGAACTTCCTCACAATGTCCTTGGTGTACTTAGCCTGGTGCACAAATGTTCCTTCCTTTGATTGCTTGATTTGTAGCCCGAGGAAGAACTGCAACTCGCCCATCATGCTCATCTCAAACTCCCTGCTCATATCATCTGCAAACCTTGCAACAAGAGAGTTAGACGAGCCACCAAAGACAATATCATCAACGTACACCTGCACAACCAGGATATCTCTGCCCTGCCTCAGCAAAAACAAGGTCTGATTGACCTTCCCCATCTCAAAACCTCTCTCAAACAAGAACCCCCTCAACCTGCCATACCAAGCTCTAGGCGCCTGCTTCAACCCATACAGCGCCTTCCTCAACTTGTACACCGGTGGGGGTACTTCTCACTCTCAAACCCCGGAGGCTGCCTCATATACACTTCTTCCTCCAACACTCCATTCAGAAAAGCACTCTTCACATCCATTTGGTGCAACTTGAACGCTTTAGCCACGGAAAAGGCTAGAAGGATCCTAATCGCCTCCAAACAGGCTACGGGAGAAAAGGTCTCCTCGTAGTCGATCCCCTCCTTCTGACTGAACCCCTGGGCAACAAGTCTCGACTTGTTCCTCACAACCTCACCTTTCTCGCCCTCTTTGTTTTTCCACACCCACTTTGTACCAATCGGCTTACACCCTGGGGGAGGGTCAACCAACTCCCAAACCTGATTCCTCTCAAAGTTCTCCAACTCCTCATGCATCGAATTAACCCAATTGTGATCAGATAGTGCGTGTCCAATGTCTTTGGGCTCAAAAGAAGCAACAAACGCAGCATGAGCAAAGTGGGAATTGTTTCGAACCCTCGACCATGTAGTGCGTTCATTCATGTCGCCGATGATCCTCGAAGCTGGGTGATCCACTTGAACTCGCCGGGGAGGTTCTCGCCTCGAAGCTACCTGCCCCGCAACATCAGCTTCTCCTCGTTCTTGATTTGTCGTCGTAGGTGTAGCAGAGGGTCCATCCATCATCGTAGTCGAAGTAGTGTGTACATGTTCAGCCGGGGGCACCGCACCGCCATCCTCATCATCACCATGTTCATGCTCCTCCTCCTGAAAAATCTCCTTGCCAAGCTGATCATCACCTGCACACTCAAAGACAAGCTGACTACGTGGCTCTGTATCGTCGAAGGTTACCTCGCAAGTCTCCACGATTTGGTTAGTTTCAAGATTGAGCACACGATATGCTCTAGAATGAGATGCATAACCAAAGAAAATGCCATCGACAGACCTAGCCTCAAACTTATCCAACTTCCCGCCTTTCTTCGAATGAAACACTTACAACCAAAGACATGGAAGTGACTCACCTTGGGTGTGCGACCATGCATCAACTCATAACATGTCTTCTTCTTGTGCACTGCGAGGTATATCCCGTTCGACACATAGCACGCGGTATTCACCGCCTCTACCCCAATACCTCCTCGGAGTCCTATGCTCATCAAGCATCGTCCGAGCCATCTCGCACAAGGTCCCTGTTCTTCCTTTCCACAACACCATTCCGGGGAGGCGTATACGGACTCGAAACGCGGTGCTCAAGACCCAAGTCATGGCAAAAGGTTTCAAAACGAGAGTTCCTGAATTCCGAGCCATTATCACTACGGATAGCTCGTATGGCATCTCCGTGCCTCTCGTTCCTCAACCTCAAGACTAGATCTCGAACAAAACCAAACGTCCCCCCCTTATCCTCGAGAAAGAACACCCACGCATACCGAGAATAGTCGTCCACCACAACAAGGATATACCACTTCCCACCCGCAGATCGCACACGAGCTGGGTCAACAAGGTCCATATGGAGCAGCTCGCATGGACGCTCAGTCATCACATCGGTGAGAGGCGGGTGAGAAGAGGCCACCATCTTGGCATGCCTACACGGCGCACAAACCAACTCTTTCTCAAGCCCCAACCGTGGCAGTCCTCGGACCAAATTGAGTTTACTCAAGCGAGACAAAAGGTGAAAGCTCAAGTGACCCAACTTCCTATGCCACCTCCACAACTCACTCGAAGAACCAGCCAAGAAACAACGCTCCACACCCGAAGACTGAGAAAAATCAGCACGAAACACCTGACCCTCGAGAACGACCATACAGACAAGGTCCCCTCGAGAGTCCAAATCCGAGAGCCACCCGGCCGAAACAACACCTCAAAGCCCTCATCCAACAACTGGGACACAGAAAGCAAATTGTACCCCAGCGATTGAACAAGAGCAACACGCCTCAGAGTGATCTTGTCACTCACTTTGATCTCACCTTCTGAAAGCACACGCCCACGCCCATTGTACCCAAAGGTGATGTACCTCTTCGTCACCACCGGGACGAGACTTGAGAACCACCCCTGTCTCCGGTCATATGCCACGAGCAACCGGAGTCAATCGCCCAAATGTTCTTCAAGTCTCCCACACCGAAATTCAAAAATAGGCACGTGAGCGAACAAACGACTCAAAGACCGGGGTTAGTACCAAAGGAGGAAAACCAGGCCGAGCCATTTGCTCGAAAGTGGGGTTAGCACCAACCAAAGCATCTCTCCTACCAAAGCTACCTCCACGAACACCACCACGGTAACCACCCTGAGGGAACCACCCCTTTCTGCCTGGAGGAGGACCAAATCCACGCAAGAAAGCCCGTGGAACGTCCTTCCTCTCCAACTCAAATCCACGACTCCTCCAATCCCCGTATTGAGCACGAGGAGGAGAACGTCTAGCAAACTAACCACCTGCACCCTTTCCTGCCCAACCACCAGAACCACGACCACCAGAAACAACCCTCGCACCTGTACGAGCTCGAAACCCGAATAGGCCGTCTGTCTGTGCCCGCACCGTCCGACAGGTGCCCCACACCGGTCCGACCGGTGTGACTCGGCGACGGCACCACCTGCGGCCTTCTTCTCTCCCCAAGCCCGAACCGTCCTCACACTCGCCTTGCCCACGGGCATCTGCATACGAGGCTCAAGTACACCATCGGAAGGGTGGTACTTGTCCTTGTTAGCCCACTCCTTTGCCATTCTCTCCTCTCGCTTCCTCTTGAAGCAAAACTCCTCCTTATGGCCATCTCTCCCACAATAACCACAATGGAACCTCACAAGCTTAGGCTTAGGCTTGGGATGTGGCTGCTCGGTTTCTCTCCACTCAAGCCCTCCACCGGTTTCTCACCACTAGCCTTCTCACTCTCCTTCCCAAAGAACACTTTCCCCGAAATGCTCACAAACTTGATAGGCTTTTGTAGGTCATTTGTGGGTGTAGGAAACACGGGTGGAGCTGGGGTTGTGTCTAGTCGGTTCCTTAGATGGTTAGGTTTTGGTGGGAAATCATTTTTGTGGTGGGTTTTTGGTGGCTCCGGGATATTCTCTCCACTTCCTTCACCAACCTTGTTTGCCCCAAGCCCCTCACCATCTTGCCTCTTAAAGGCCTCGATCATCATCCTCAACTGAAGCTCATGACCGGACAACCAACCCATCAACTTCCTCAAGTCATCATTCTCATCCTGCAAACGATCAACATAATGTGCAAGCTCCAAATTTTTCAATGCATGCAATTCACAGGTAGAGCAAGATGTAGGCATGGGTTCCTTCAATTTAGCCTCGAGCGAACTAGTGTAGGCATGCATCTCATCAATCTTAGCATGCAAAACAGGGCAAGAATTGCAAGCACCTAGCAAGGCAGATCTAGACTTAAGCTCAGCCACTTGAACCCTAAGCACATCTAGTTCCTCACACTTGGAGGCATGCTTCTCCTTAAACAAAGAAAGATCAGCAAGGAATATGGAGCAATCAGCACAATCATTCTCATCGGAAACAACAGGGCTAGCCTTAAGCGAATCAATCTCAAGCTTGCTATCAAGAACCTGTGTCTCTAGCTCAGCCACTCTAGTCCTAGCATCCTCAAGTGAAGCCCTAAGCTCTTTCCTCATTTTCTTGGCCTCTCTAAGCATGTCATCACGGTTATCAAGCAAAGAGCCAAGCCTCTCATTCTCCTGGCGCAAGAAGGGAAGTTCATCAGGCACCTCGTCGTCGGACTCAGAGTCCGAGTCGCTCTGTGTGCTCTTCTTGCTGCCGGAGCTCAGCGCCATGGTGCAGAAGCCATTTCTCGCGAAGCAGCTCAGCCCGCTCAGGTTCTTGGATGACTTCTTGTTCTTGCGGCGATCTCCCTTGTCTTCACTGCTGCTCAAGCTCGAGGTGGAGTATGCGGAACTGGAGTCGACGTCGCTCGCTCCAACCATCGCTCGGGCCTTGCCTCGGCCCTCCTTCTTCCTCGATCGTCGCTCATCCTTGTACTTGTTCTTGTGCTTGCTCTTGTGGTCGCGCCTCGAACGGTACTTGCCATCGTTCATCCTCGGCTTGTGCTTGTAGCTGTCCTTGTTCTCGGCCTTCTCCGGGCAGTCGGCGACGAAGTGTCCCGGCTTGCCACACTGGAAGCAGGCCCTCGTGTTCCTCCTCATGTTCACGCGGTTCTCGTGCAGCCTCTCGAACCGCCTCGTCAACAGCGCCAGCTCGTCCTCTCCAAGGTCATCAAACTCCTCATCTGGCATAGACATCAAAGAGGAAAAGGAGAACATCCTGGTGGATGGGTTAGAGTTAGCCTTTCCTTTGGAACCACCAACGAGGGCAAGACTATGGGAATCAGTCGGTCCCTCGAGCTTGGCAGTCATGCCCCTATCCACCTCAGCCGACTTGAGCTTCGAGAACAGCTCGTTCACCGTCAGAGTATCATACCTCTCCGACTCGACTATGGCCTCGAAATTTCTGCCCCATATCGTACGATCCAAAGAGTGTAAGAGCTTGACCGCTCTATCATGATCATTGTACGGGAGCACGTCCACATTGGCCCTCATGTTGTTCACAACCACCGTGAACCTCTGAAACAAGGCATCGATGGACTCTCCGGGGAGATGAGTGAAGTTCTCGTACTCTCTCCGGTAGGTCGCATACATCCGTGCCTGAACCTGGGCGTTCCCAACATGAGCCTCCTTCAACACCGCCCAAATCCTACAAGCCAAGTGCTCGGTGTGCACCCGATCGAACTCGGCCGACACAAAGCACGAAACAAGTAGTCGACCGCCTTATTATTGGCGTCGAATCTGTCCCTCGACCCTGGAGCAAGGAAATCCATCGGCTGGACATAGCCTGTGTCCACCGTGACATCCCAAAGAAGCTGACTCTTTCCGCGGAGGAACGCACCCATCCGCTTGCTCCACATCTGGTAGTTTTTGCCATCGAAGTGTGGAGGACCCGAACCCCGTTCCTGGTACGCCATCCTTGGAACTTAGACTGGTTAGAGTCAACAAAGACCTGAACCGGCTCTGATACCACTTGAAGGACCGATACGGCGAACCAGAGAGGGGGGGAGTGAATGGGAGCCGATAAAAATTCTTCTCGAAGGAGAACGAAACCCAACAAGATGAACGCGGCTTCCAACACACGTCTCCAACTCACTACCAAGGTTGGTCAAGCCCACGTAGCCACTGGAGTGCCACTGGACCTAGGAACCAACACACCACCTTCCGACCTGAGAAACGCAGCGGAAAACCAAAACTCGAGTCTACAGACCCACATCGGTCAGACCGGTGAGCACCACCGGTCAGACCGGTCCCTGCCGGTGAAACTGAGCAACTTTCACTAAGTGGCTCTACACCGGTCAGACCGTGAGACACACCGGTCGGACCGATGGCACCGAACGAAAGCCCCCAAGGCACCAAACGAGCCAACCGACCACCAAACGGACCCAAACTCGAAACAGCAGCAACACGGGACAACAACGAACACACCAAGACGTTCACCCGAGCAAAAACCCACAAGGGCTCGCACCGGTCAGACCGGCCAAGAGCACCGGTCAGACCGGTGTAGCCTGGGCAGCTCGAGATGAACAGCACCAGCGGGTTAACTCCCCCAAATCCAAATCTCGATCTCCCGAATCGCTCCACGGACTTGAACAAGACTTTGGGGATATCAAGAACACCTCATGAGGAGTCCATAGCCAAGTTTAATCCCACAAAAACTCGTCCAAAAAGGAGGAAACGAAGAAATCCCGCCGAGAGCACTTCCAACCCAAGAACTCAAGAAACCCCAAAATCGAGCACCTTTACTCACGGATTTGGGAGGGGAATCACAGCCCAAAGAACCACAAAGGGTTCCCACAAATTTTCCCCATCAAATCCCCAAGAGAAAGGCCCCGAAAACAACCCAAAGAAATCACCGAGAGAGGGCTCCGAAAATCACCACCAAGAACAACCGGGGAAAACACATCCAAACCTTGAGGAACCACGCAGAATCATCTATACATGAAACAAAGGTTCGTACAAGGTCTAGCAAGCCGCCCGATCATCCATCCCTCTCTAAAAGATCTCTCCGTGAAGCTCTCTTGCTAGTCCTAGAGAAAACCTAAGGAAAATAGGTGGAAAATAGGAAAACTAATGAGCTAGGGTTCCAAGAGTTGGCTGCCATCCTCTCACCTCTTGGGTTATATGGAGGCAACCGAATGTCTAAAACGCCCTTCTCTACAAACTAGGGATACAAGCCCCTCAAGGGCGGATTTGGAATTCTTGATGTCTTCACCATCGGACGGATGCCGGCGACCGCACCCCGCGTAGCCTCGACGCAAGCTATGCGATCCCGACGCGTGTCCTCCGCTTCGAAGTCTCGGACCGCGTCGTCGCACACCGGTCGGACCGGTGCTCCTCACCGGCCCGGACCGGTCCCCACCGGTCAGACCGGTCAGACCCACCGGTCGAGGCCGGTCCGCGCGGCTCGTTGCGGCTCGTCTTCGGTTCTCCGGTCTTGGCTTTGTGGATCAACCAAGGAACCCGGTGGTTTTACGGTGAACCACCGGAAACCCCGCGAACTCGGTGTAGCCTCCACCAATCTCCACTCATGACTTGGCTCCCACGTAGTCCGGCTCGACCTTGGTTTTGAGGCTCAACCAAGAAACCGTCCACGACTTCATCTTCTCGTTCATGCCACCATGCGGCCCGCACTTGACCCCGTTGGCCACCGGGTCCCTCGAACGAAGCCTACTTGTCTTCTCCACACCTGGAGGCCTCACCGGCAACGACCTTTTGCGCTTGTTCTTCACCTGCACCAACATGAGTCAAGCCGCAACCTGCACCTGCAATACTTAGCCAAGAATCAGTCAACACAATGTTGTCAATCACTCATCACACAAGGAAGCGACCATCCACCGGTCCTCGAACCACACATGGTCCTCAACCGGCCCGGGCAATTTGACTGGGCCAGGCGGTCTGACCGCCCCTCCTGGGCGATTGAACCGGCCTGGGTTGGCCACAGCTCCTCGTCGAGTCTTCGGCCTCGGTTTTGTGGCTCAACCGAGTAACCAGTGGTTTTCTGGTGAACCACTGCAAACCCCGCGAACTCGGTGTAGCCTCCGCCAATCTCCACTCATGACTTGGCTCCCACGTAGTCCCGGCTTGACCTTGGTTTTGGGGCTCTACCAAGAAACCGTCCACGACTTCATCTTGCTGTTCATGCCACCATGCGGCCCGCACTTGACCCCACTGGCCACCGGGTCCCTCGAACGAAGCCTACTTGTCTTCTCCACACCTGGAGGCCTCACCGGCAACGACCTTTCGCGCTTGTTCTTGACCTGCACCAACACGAGTCAAGCCGCAACCTGCACCTGCAATACTTAGCCAAGAATCAGTCCACACAACATTGTCAATCACTCATCACACAAGGAAGCGACCATCCACCGGTCCTCGAACCACACATGATCCTCAATCTCCCCCTTGATGAGTGCATTGACAACACCCACACGAAAGTAACAAGAGAGAAAAGAAAAAGAAAAGAAACAAACAAAAAGAAACTCCAACAAGCGATCGAAAGCCAAACAAAGGCAAAGAGCAAGATCACTTGAAGAAGACAAGTCTCGGACCCCTTAGGCAAGGGCAACGACTCGACACATCCGAGACAAAGCAAAGCTCCCCCTGACATATGCAAGCTCCCCCTGAGCCAAAGCCCACTCCCCCTGAACCAATGCAGCAATGCAACATGGGAATGCAGTAAAGAGCAAAAAACTACTCAACATGCCCAGGCGGTTAGACCGCCTTCACAGGGCGGTTAGACCGCCTGCACCTCAACTGACCGCAAGGGGCGGTTAGACCGCCCCAAGAGACCGACCTTGCACCAAACTGCTCAAAAATTGCCCGAACCAATTTGAACACCTTCTAAACACTCCCAGGTGTCCAAAGCATGCACAAACTTCCCCCCTTGTTGACAATGCATGAATCAAGGCAAAATGCGAAAAGTTTCAACATATAGCTTCTCAAATATACAAAATTCATCACAAGAGGCTACACAAGTCCAAATGAGCAAGTTAGATACTCTACAGGTTCGTAATGACCTTAATACGTGATCACCAAGTTTCACAACCATTGGACAAAGCTAAAAAGAATTTGAGTAATTTTGCCAGAAGTTACTCTCTCATAAGCAAAAACCTAAACATGAGCAAAACATGTCGAAATGGCAAAGCCATACAAACTTCATGCTAGGACAGCCATTCTAATCATAAGACCATCACAAACACCCACAAGCACCTCATGTCATGTCAAAGCCACCAAGCCATGTGCCTACTTCTATATATGAGACTTCTCATTCGTAGACATCATGCAACGGTTTAGCACCCAAAGCAAATTAAATTTAGCACATATGATATGGGAGCATATTTTCCAAGCATTTTACATTTCATTTTCAGATTCATAATTGGTACATGAAATGTCTTTGCGACAAAAAGGAACTTATGCCCCTCCACAAGATAAAGCAAGAGGGCTAAAAATTCATGATGGCAAATGAGCCTTTGGCCCCATATGATCAATAAACTAGCCATCCAACCACAAATTAAGCATAGCAAAGCCACTAAAACATGTCTAGATCATGTAAAGGCATTCACGCATGAGAGAGCATATATGTGACATTTTTCAGAAAACATAGCCATCAACCATGGATTATTTATCAAGATCATCAAGAGCTAAGCCAAACTAACCATAGCATACCAAACAAGCTCACAAAGACATATATAGCATCTCATGGTGAACAATGTAAATAGGAGAAGCTTTTCCTATCCAATGCATATGATACAAAATGTATGCAATCTAAGATACAAGGATGCCTATATATCATGTTACATATGCCATGCCAAATGCAAGAAATGCACTAAGGAAACTATACATATGCTACAAAGGAGCTCCCACACACCCAACTCAAGAGATCAAACACACACCAAGTTCCCCCCGCAAACGAGTGAAAGTTGCTTGATCTAGGGGTTTGGTGAAAATATCGGCTAATTGGTCATGTGTGGGTACATGGATCAAAGCTGTCTTTCCTTTCTCTACGTTGTCTCTCAGAAAATGTTACCTCACTTCTATGTGTTTGGTTTTGGAATGGAGCACTGGGTTCTTTGCAACACTTATGGCACTGGTGCTATCACATTGAAGTGGGATATGGGTATACTCCTCACCAAAGTCACTCATGGTGTGTGAAATCCAAAGGAGCTGAGAGCAACAACTAGCAGCGGCAACATACTCTGCCTCTGTAGTGGACTGAGCAACACTCGACTGTTTGCGGGAAGACCAAGAAACCAAAGAAGAGCCCAAAAACTGGCAAGTCCCAGAAGTGGACTTCCCATCCAACCGACACCCGGCAAAATCCGCGTCTGAAAAACCATGAAGCGCCAAAGAAGAGGACGCGGAGTACCAAAGGCCGAAGACGGGAGTGTGACGCAAGTACCTGAAAATTCGCTTCACCGCTTGCCGATGCGAAGTCCTTGGAGACGCTTGAAAACGAGCGCATAGACATACCGAGAACTGGATGTCTGGCCTCGTCGCCGTCAAGTAGAGGAGTGACCCAATCATGCTTCGGTACTCCTTCTGATCCACATGTTCACCTTACTCGTCCGCATCAAGAGCTGTAGTCGTACTCATCGGCGTCGTCATAGCCTTGGAATCCTCCATCTTGAACTTCCGCACAATGTCCTTGGTGTACTTAGCTTGGTGCACAAATGTTCCTTCCTTTGATTGTTTGATTTGTAGCCCGTGGAAGAACTGCAACTCTCCCATCATGCTCATCTCAAATTCCCTGCTCCTATCCTCTGCAAACCTTGCAACAAGAGAGTTAGACGAGCCACCAAAGACAATATCATCCACGTACACCTGCACAATCAGGATATCTCTGCCTTGCCTCAGCAAAAACAAGGTCTGATCGACCTTCCCCATCTCAAAACCTCTCTCAAACAAGAACCCCCCTCAACCTACCATACCAAGCTCTAGGCGCCTGCTTCAACCCATACAGCGCCTTCCTCAATTTGTACACCCGAGGGGGTACTTCTCACTCTCAAACCCCGGAGGTTGCCTCACATACACTTCTTCCTCCAACACACCATTCAGAAAAGCACTCTTCACATTCATTTGGTGCAACTTGAACCCTTTAGCCACGGAAAAGGCTAGAAGGATCCTAATCGCCTCCAAACGGGCTACAGGAGCAAAGGTCTCCTCGTAGTCAATCCCCTCCTTCTGACTGAACCCCTGAGCAACAAGCCTCGACTTGTTCCTCACAACCTCACCTTTCTCTCCCTCTTTGTTCTTACACACCCACTTTGTACCAATTGGCTTACACCCTGGGGGAGGTTCAACCAACTGCCAAACCTGATTCCTCTCAAAGTTCTCCAACTCCTCATGCATCGAATTAACCTAATTGTGATCAGATAGTGCGTGTCCAATGTCTTTGGGCTCAAAAGTAGCAACAAATGTAGCATGAGCGAAATGAGAATTGTTCCGAACCCTCGATTGTGTAGTGCATCCATTCATGTCGCCGGTGATCCTCGAAGCTGGGTGATCCACTTGTACTCGCCGGGGAGGTTCTCGCCTCGATGCTACCTCCCCCTCAGCAACAGCTTCTCCTTGATCTTGATTTGTCGTCGTAGGTGTAGGAGAGGGTCCGTCCACCACCGTAGTCGAAGTAGTGGGTACATGTTCAGCCGGGGGCACCACACCGCCATCTTCATCGTCTCCATGTTCATGCTCCTCCTCCCCGAAAGATCTCCTCGCCAAGCTCATCATCACCTGCACACTCAAAGACAAGCTGACTACGTGGCTGTGTCTCGTCGAAGGTTACCTCACAAGTCTCCACGATTTGGTTAGTTTCAAGATTGAGCACACGATATGCTCTAGAATGAGATGCATAACCAAAGAAAATACCATCGACAGACCTAGCCTCAAACTTATCTAACTTCTTGCTTTTCTTCAGAATAAAGCATTTGCAACCAAAGACATGGAAGTGACTCACCTTGGGTGTGCGACCATGCATCAACTCATAGCATGTTTTCTTCTTATGCACTCTGAGGTAGATCCTGCTTGACACATAGCATGCGGTATTCACCGCCTCAGGCCAATACCTTCTCGGAGTCCTATGCATATCAAGCATCGTCCGAGCCATCTCACACAAGGTCCTATTCTTCCTTTCCACAACACCATTCTGGGGAGGCGTATACGGACTCAAAAACTGGTGCTCAAGACCCAAGTCATGGAAAAAGGTGTCAAAACGAGAGTTTCTGAATTCCGAGCCATTATCACTGCGGATAGCTCATATAACATCTCCCTGCCTCTCGTTCCTCAACCTCAAGACTAGATCTCGAACAAAACCAAACGTCTCCCCCTTATCCTCGAGAAAGAACACCCACACATACCGAGAGTAGTCGTCCACCACAACAAGGACATACCACTTCCCACCCGCAGATCGCACACGAGCTGGGCCAACAAGGTCCATATGGAGCAGCTCGCATGGACGCTCAGTCATCACATCGGTGAGAGGCGGGTGAAAAGAGGCTACCATCTTGGCATGCCTACACGGCGCACAAACCAACTCTTTCTCAAGCCTCAACCATGGCAATCCTCAGACCAAATTGAGTTTACTCAAGCGAGATAAAAGGTCAAAGCTCAAGTGACCCAACTTCCTATGCCACTTCCACAACTCACTCGAAGAACCAGCCAAGAAACAACGTTCCACACCCGAAGACTGAGAAAAATCAGCACGAAACACCTGACCCTCGGGAACGACCATACAAACAAGGTCCCCTCGAGAGTCCAAAATCCGAGAACCACCAGGCCGAAACAACACCTCAAAACCCTCATCCAACAGCTGCGACACAGAAAGCAAATTGTACCCCAGTGATTGAACAAGAGCAACACGCCTCAGAGTGATCTTGTCACTCACCTTAATCTCACCTTCTGAAAGCACATTTCCACGCCCATTGTCCCCAAAAGTGATGTACCTATTCGTCACCACCGGGACGAGACTTGAGAACCGCCCCTGTCTCCGGTCATATGCTTCGAGCAGCTGGAGTCAATCAACCAAATGTTCTTCAAGTCTCCCACCTGAAATTCAAAAACGAGCACGTGAGCGAACAAACGACTCAGCACTGGGGTTAGTACCAAAAGAGTAGAACCAGTGCCGAGCCATTTGCTCAAAAGTGGGGTTAGCACACACCAAACCATCTTTCCTACCAAAACGACCACCACAAACACCACCTCGGTAATCACTCCGAGGAAACCAGCCCTCGCTACCTGGAGGATGACCAAAACCACGAAAGAAGACCTGTGGACCGTCCCTCTTCTCCTTCTCAAAGCTACGACTCCTCCCATCCCCATAGTGAACTCGAGTGGGAGAATGTGAGGACCAGGAGCGTCCCAGTGGTCGATGGATGACCGCTCCTCAGTGATGAGTGATTGACAACGGGTGTTGGATTGACTCTTGGCTTAGTGCGCAGGTGTAGGCTGCGGCCTAGTTCGTGTTGTTGCAGGTGAAGAACGGGCGCGAAAGGTATTCAGATTTGAGGGCCTCCGGGAGATGGAGAGACAAGTAGGCTCGGTTCGAGGGACCCGGTGGACGGCGGGACTAGGTGCGGGCCACATGGTGGCGAGACGAGCAAGACGAAGTCATGGACAATCGAGCCGGTGCACGGTGGTGGTCGAGTCAAGTGGTTTGGCAGGAGGCCGGACCGAGCACGCGGGGTTTGGTGGTTTGCCCACAAAACCATCGGAGGACGGTTTCTTGGTTTGGGCCTCAAAACCAAGTCCCAGGGCCCAACACGACGGAGACGGGATCCGGGCGTGTCGGGAAGCTTCGAAGCAGAGGACACGCGGCGGGATCGCATGGCTTGCGTCGGGAGGACGCGGGGTGAGGCAAAGGCGTGGCCGTCCGATGGCAAGACCCACAAACATTACCTAAATGCCCCTACGTGGGTTGTATCGCCAGTAGTTAAGTTAGGGGTAGTCGAGTCATTTCCCACTCCGGCGGGACCTGATATATAAGCCATGAGTGTGTGTGGATGGCTCTATCACTCCATGTCTTAGGGTTTCATTTTCCCCCCTCCCATTTCTCATTTTCGTAGCTATTTTCTTCTCTATTTTCTCTAGGCTAGCATGAGAGCTTCATGAGAGATTTGTTGAGAGGGATGGATGCTAGGGCAGCATGCTAGACCTTGTGAATCTTTCCTGGTTTGTATAGAAGATTCGGAGTTGTGTTTTTTGTGGTCTTTTTGTGCTTGTTTTTGTGCCTTTGTTCTCGGTGTGATTCCGCGGATTTGAGTGGGTTTCTCCCCGGATTTCTTTGAGGGAAACATGGATGGATGTCTCGTGCATCTTTGTGATTGATCTTGTGCCCTCAAACGCCGGGAAACCACTTCGATTCAAGGATTTTCGTTCGGTGCTCTAGCTCTTGGTGGTGCTCAAAGGATTCGCGATTCCCGGTGTTTTAGGGAGTTAGGAGGCAAGATTTTTGGGCTATAGCATCCTTGTGTGACGCTTTTCAAGTCTCCAAACCCTTATCTCTACAACTTCTACCGTTTGGGAAATCCGATGATGATTTGGGGGAGTTGACTTTCGGGGTCGGGCGTTGTTTTCGGTTACGTTCGTGCTCGCGGACGGTCGCGAGGGTCTGGCGGACGGTCCGCGTGAACAGTGTTCTTCGCGTGTTCTTCGTGTTCTTGCTCGGCTCCGCTTTCGATCCGTTTTGGTTTTGAGTTTTGGTTGGAAGTGGTTTCGGACAGTCCGCAGCCGCGGGCGGACGGTCCGCGGGTGCCTGGCGGATAGTCCGCGTGCTCCCCGCGGACGATCCGTTTTTCGGGGTTCGCTTTTGGACGTTCTGTTGGATTTAACGGACAGTCAGCGGCCCAGGCTGGACGGTCCGCCGTACCCGTGCGGACAGTCCGTGGTACATTGGCGGACGGTCCGCGTGGCCCGTGCGGACAGTCCGCCTCTCCTGGCCGGACGGTCCGCCAGAGCCTGTGTGCTTTGCTTCTTGGTTCGATTCCTTTCTTCTTTTCTTGTGCTTCTGCGTGTGCTTCAAGGAATCGTTCCTTGGACTAGAGGTTGATCCATAACCTCGTTGTCTTGGCGATTGGTGTGTGATTCGATCCATCGGTTGTGTGTGACCAGGATTGGACTAGGGTATAAGCCGAGTTCTTTGAGAAGAATTTTTACCAGCTCCTATTCACTCCCCCCCTCTGTAGTCGCCATCTGATCCTTCAATTGGTATCAGAGCTTGGTGCCGGATTCTTTGCGACTTTGACAAGTCTCAAGTCCTAAGATGGCGTACGTTGAGCGGGGCGGTCTGCCGCACTTCGATGGCAAGGGTTATCACAAGTGGGCGACCCGAATGATGATCTTTCTTTGTGGGAAGCTGTTGGATTTCATTATGCTTGACAAGACCTATGCTATTCCGGCCAACATCCATACTCTTATGGTGACAGATGCCGGTGCTAAGGCCAAGTATGAGGCTAATGCAAAAGCCGTTGATCACTTGGTCCGGAGCTTATGTGATCCTGAGTTTGAGCGTGTTCGCCATTTGAATCTTGCTTGGCAAATTTGGGAGAAGTTGTTGGTTGCTCACGGTAGTGATAACCATGTGAAGGCTGGCCTCTTTGTCTCTTACCGGATGCAATATGAGAACTTCACTCAACTTCCCGGTGAGGACATCGATGCAATGTTTCAGAGGTTCACTGCCGTCGTGAACAACATGAAGGCTAATGTTGAGGATTTTCCTTACACCGAGCATGATCAGGCTTTGAAGCTCTTGCATGTCTTGGATCCAAATGTTTGGGGTGCTAAGGTTGAGGCCATCAAGGAGTCTAGGCAATATTTGACTATTGAGTTGGATGACCTCTTTTCTAAGCTCAAGTCGGCTGAGGTTGACAGGAAGTTGCAATCCAAGCATGAGGGCTCGACTGACCATTGTCTTGCTCTTGTGGACGGATCAAAGGGCAAATCTAACCCTTCCTGTCGACAGTTTTCCTTGTCTTCTCATATGTCTATTCCAGATGAGGAGTTTGATGTGCTGGGTGAGGAGGAGCTGGCCTTGCTCTCAAGAAGATTTGATCGACTACACGAGAGTCGGAGGAATGCAAGGCGGAGCTCAGAGACGTGCTACAAGTGTGGCAAGCGTGGCCACTTCATCGCCGAGTGCCCGGAAGCGGAGGAGAACAAGTACAAGATGAACGAGTACAAGGCGCACCCGAGGCGTGAAGACAAGTACTCCTCCAAGGGCAAGCACTTCAGCAAGTCCAAGAGCAAGGACAATGACAAGTGTCGACCGAGCAAGGGCGGCTACAAGAAGGACAAGGCAAGAGCCATGGTGGCCGGTGCAAGCGACATCGACTCAAGCTCAAGCGACGCGCAGTCAAGCTCAAGCAGTGAAGATGAAGATGTCGGGAGGCGCAAGGGCAAGAAGAGTGCAAGCCGGAACCTCAGTGGATTGAGCTGTGTGGCACTTGAAGGCTTTTGTGGCATGGCCCATAGCTCGAGCAGCAAGAAGAGCGACAAGGAAGATAGCGACTCCGACTCGGAGGATGAGGTAAAACGTGACCTCGACTCTTTGCTTGCTGAGAACACTAGGTTGAATGGCTTGATTGACAACCATGATAGTGTGTTGAGAGATGTTAAGAAGATGAGGAAAGATCTTAGGGCTCAACTTGAGAATGCTAGTGAGAAAGTAGGAGAGTTAGAGTCCAAATTGCTTGAATTGAAACTTGAGAATGACTCTTTGAAACTTGCTCCTACTACTCCTGATGATGTTGAGTGTCTTGAGTGTGATGCTTGGTTGAATGAGATCAAGTTGCTTAATGAGAAGAATGCTTCCACTTTGGCAAAACTAGATGCTCTTAGGACTGAGTATGATGAGCTTAAGGCTAGACCTACTTTGCTTGGTGCTTGTAAATCATGTCCTACTATGCATGCTAAGCTCGTTGATGCTCGTTCTACCATTAGTTCTTTGGAAGCATCTTTGAAATCTCCTGTTGCAAATGCATGCTCTAGTTGTGATGAAGTTACTTTGCGCAATCTTGAACTTACTTCCCGCTTGGATGTCATCTATGAGGAGAATGACTATTTGAGGAAGGTGTTGGGTTGGTTGTCTGGGCAGGAACCTCAATTGAAAATCATGATTGAGGAGTTCAAGAGAGCTGATGGTCGTGGTTTGGGTTTTGAGAAGTTGGGTGAGAAAGTGGGAGAGAACAGTGGGGAGAGTGTGTATGAGAAGTGTGTTGAGTCTAACCCCGAGTTTGAGGTGATCGGAGACATCCAAGTCCCACTTCCAAAAGCACCCAAGAACTCTTTCACACCAAAGCCCAACCACCTTTGCAACAAGCTTGACACAACCCAAGATCCAACCAAATTCCCACCTAAGACAAATGACTTCAAGAAACTGGTGAGGTTTGTGAGTGAGAAGGGTGTGAAGCCTAGTGAGAATCCAGAGCCAAAACCAAAACCCATCCCCTTCAGATGTGAGTATTGTGGCAAGGAGAGACACCTAGCAGAGTTTTGCTACAAGAGGAAGAGGGATGAGAGGCTTGCTAGGGAGCAAGCAAACCAGGACACGTATCGCCAGTCTCATGGTATTATTGAGCCTAGAGTGTCACTTCCATGAGGTGTGGGAAGTGTGAGGAGTGTTGGCAGGTTCCCACAGAGAGGTGGTGGTGTGAGGTTTGAGAGGACAGATGATGGTGTGCGTGCTGGTGAGAGGTTTGGTCGGGCTCGTGGTGGCTTTGCTGGACGTCCCCCTACTCGTCCTCAATACGGGTTTAGGGGAGATGATCGCAGCTTTGGGTTTCAAAGGAACTACGGACCACGTTTTCCCCCTCGTGGTGCTCGTACTTCTTCCATGGGACATGGGAAGCTTGGTGGCAAGGGAATGATGTTTGCTAACCCCTCTTTTGAGCAGATGGCTCGACACTGGTTCAACTTTCTTTGTGCTAACCCCAGTGTCGAGTTGTTAGCTCATTCTCGTTCTTGTTTCTGACTACAGGCAGGAGGCTTGGAGGACATTTGGTTGATCGACTCCGGGTGTTCTCGACACATAACCGGAGATAAGAAGTGGTTCTCCAGCCTCACCCCAGTGAAGGAAAAGATGTACATCACATTTGGGGACAATGGACGAGGAAGGGTGATTTATGAGGGTGTTGTGCATGTGAGTGACAAGGTAACGTTGAAGAGAGTGGCTGTTGTGAAGTCTTTGGGTTTCAATTTGCTTTCGGTTTCTCAGTTGCTTGATGAGGGTTTTGAGGTGCGTTTCAAGTCTAGTGAGTCTCGTTTGCTGGATTCTCGAGGTGATCTTGTCTGTATGATCATCCCCGAGGGTCAGATTTTCAGGGCTGATTTCTCTCGTTCTTTGGGTCCTGCTCGCTGTTTGATGGCCGGTCCTTCTTCTGACTTGTGGAAATGGCATAGGCGGTTGGGACACTTGAGCTTTGATTAGGTTTCCCGCTTGAGTGGTCTTGACCTTGTCCGAGGATTGCCGAGGTTGAAGCTTGAGAAGGATTTGGTTTGTGCTCCGTGTAGGCATGGCAAGTTGGTAGCCACTCCCCATCCACCCCTGACCGATGTCATGACCGAGCGTCCGACAGAGCTGTTGCACATGGACCTTGTTGGGCCAGCTCGAGTTCGCTCGGTGGGTGGGAAGTGGTATGTCCTCGTTGTGGTGGACGATTACTCTCGCTATGCTTGGGTGTTTTTCTTGGAAGACAAGAGTGAGACATTTGGCTTTGTTCGAGATCTGATTGTGAGGTTGAAAAACGAGAGGCATGGGAATGCCATCCGAGCTATCCGCAGTGATAATGGCTCAGAGTTTAAGAACTCTCGTTTTGATGCCTTCTGTCGTGATCTAGGTCTTGAACATCAGTATTCGACCCCTTATGTGCCCCCTCAAAATGGAGTCGTGGAAAGGAAAAATCGGACTCTTTGTGAGATGGCTAGGACGATGCTCGACGAGCACAGGACTCCTAGGAGGTATTGGGCTGAGGCGGTCAATACATCTTGTCATGTTTCCAACAGGATTTTATTGCGAGCTTTCAAGAAGAAGAGCTGTTATGAGCTTATGCATGGTCGGGCACCCAAGGTGAGTCATTTCCGAGTCTTTGGCTGCAAGTGCTTTATTCTTAAGAAGGGAAAACTCGACAAGTTTGAGGCTAGGTCTAGTGATGGTATTTTCTTTGGATATGCTAACCACTCTAGAGCCTATAGGGTGCTTGACCTTGAGACTAACAAAATCATGGAGACTTGCGAGGTAACCTTCGACGAGACAATGCCATGTACCTCTCTTGGTTTTGAATGTGCAGGTGAAGAGGAGATGGCCGAGGACCTCTTTGAAGAGGAGAAGGATGAAGCTGGAGATGATGATGGGGAGAACCATGTGCCTGAAGCTGTGTGTGTACCCACTACTTCCCCTACGACCACTACAGAGTGTGGACCGTCTACTTCATGGACAACGACGGTGCGACAAGAGGACCAGGCGAGAGAAGCTGAAGTTGAGGCGGAGGTAGTCTCGAGGCGTGAGGCTCCCCGGCGGATTCAAGAAGTGCATCCCCTGTCGAAGATCATTGGGGACATCGACGAACGTACTACACGGTCAAGGTCCAGGAATTCCTCTCATTTTGCTCATGCTGCTTTTGTTGCCACCTTTGAGCCCAAGGACATTGGACACGCTTTATCTGATGCAAACTGGGTCAATTCTATGCATGAGGAGTTGGAAAACTTTGAGAGGAACCAGGTGTGGGAGTTAGTTGAACCACCTCCAAATTGCCATCCTATAGGAACCAAGTGGGTTTGGAAGAACAAAGAGGGTGAGAATGGGATGGTTGTGAGGAACAAGTCCAGACTTGTTGCTCAGGGGTTTAGTCAGAAGGAGGGGATCGACTATGAGGAGACCATTGCTCCTGTGGCCCGTCTTGAGGCAATTCGAATCCTTCTAGCCTTTGCTGTGGGTAAAGGGTTCAAGTTGTTTCAGATGGATGTGAAGAGTGCCTTTCTGAATGGGGTCATAGAGGAGGAGATGTATGTGAAGCAGCCACCTGGGTTTGAGAGTGAGTTGTACCCACACAGGGTGTACAGGTTGAAAAGGGCTCTGTATGGGTTGAAACAGGTGCCCCGTGCTTGGTATGGGAGATTGAGAGGTTTTCTGCTGAGCAGAGGGTTTGTGATGGGTACCGTTGTTGACGCGAAAAGTGCACTCAACGCCAATCACACAACAAGCCGAACAAAGCTGGCTTCACACGCGTAGAGAGCGAAAGACATGCCAGTCAATTTTTCCTGAAAATTAACAAAAGACAAAGCAGTTAGATACCAAAGCTTGGAACTTGCCGGGTGGTACCAGACAGTTCCATATTTACGGCTAAAAAGCCAAATGAGATGACACATAGCTATAGAAAGCTATATGCCAACGAAATGCAACCATTCGGGAAACCGCAAAGGGGAAAAAGTAATACTGCCGAATGGATGACGTAAGCATGACAGTGATCGGTCTTTGTTTGAACAAGGATACACGTACGCAAGGTCATGACCGATCCCCATGAAGATTAGCATTAAATAAATAAATAAAGTAAAGCACGAACATGATCATGTATTAAACAAGTATGCATAGGTCCAAAGCACTAGTCTACCGCATGTCTAGTTACTTTAAAACCCGTCGGGTACGATATCAAACAAATCTATCCACCGCATGATACAACTTGCATGAAAAACCGTACCACTTTCCACAAATAGATCTATCCACCGCATGATACAATCTAAATATGGAAAGCTAAAAGCATACATCATTTAAAGCATAGATAAAGCACGCGTTCTACTCGTGAAGAAACATAACCGAATACGGGCGAATGTACCGATTCGGGGTCCATGAAGAAGGAACAAACATTACCACGTGAATAAATCTATCAGATTGATTTGGGAATCTAATCCACCGGATGACTAGCTCCAAAGCAACCCAAAAACCTGCATCTACCGCATGATACCCGGTTCTTTCAAGATTTATACGAACATTAGCAAGCTTGAACCCGCAACACGTAACAACCTAGATCGATTCGGTTTCGGCTATCGGAAAGCAAAAGATCCACGTGTTAAAACATGAAACCTACTCGAACAAGGATCATAAAAGAGACAAAGCCGATCCAAACCCATCTAGATTGGGCAAAGGTGTGTTACATGAATTAAAACATAAAGTAAAACTCACGATGACACGGGGTAACTTAATGAATCTATTGGATCTTGCCAAAATCCAATAGAGCCGATAACTAGCTTCAAGCTAGATCTTAGCCTACCGCATGACTCATGATCTAACAAGAAACCCTCTTGAACCAAGCTTGAATCTACCGCATGACACGAAGCATGGTAACAAGACTACTTGCATCAGATCTAAATCCACCGCATGATACTAGACATGATACAAGGTTGCCGGTACTCACGGAGGTCGACGGATCGATTAGCCCTCTCGAAGAACTCGACGACACGACAAGGGACTCTAGGGTTTGGCGTAAGGCCGGTGTGTATTGAAGAATGATTGTGTACATTACATACATTCAGGGATCATATTTATACCCTGTTGAGTACAACTACGAATGGATTCGTTGCCTAACTTATCTCTAAGCTCGATCGCCTATCCATCCATTCGTCTCCCCTGATTGAGCCACGTCACCGTCCAATCCCGCAAAATCGGCTCTCTTTGTTCCTTTGCCGAACCGGAGCAGATAGCCGACCGCAGATCTCTTTGCCGAATATCTCTAAAAATATCCTTCCTTCCACCAGACGGACTCTTTATCGAACCGGACCCACAAGTCAGACTCCTTACCAAATTTTGGTGTTAACAACCGTGGATAGGACCTTGTTTCTCCTCAAGCATGGAAATGATTTGTTGATTGTTCAGATATACGTGGATGATATTGTCTTTGTTGGCTCGTCACATAACCTTGTTGCCAAGTTTGCAGATGAGATGAGCAGGGAGTTCGAGATGAGCATGATGGGTGAGTTGCAGTACTTTCTCGGGCTGCAGATCAAGCAAGTGAAGGATGGAACATTTGTGCACCAAACCAAGTACACGAAAGACATGCTGAAGAAGTTCCAGATGCAAGATGTGAAGCCAATGTCGACTCCCATGGGGAGTACAGCCACTTTGGATGCGGACGAGGACGGAGAACCAGTGAACCAGCGGGAGTACAGGAGCATGATCGGCTCCCTCCTCTACTTGACGGCGACGAGGCCAGACATACAGTTCAGCATGTGTCTGTACGCTCGTTTTCAGGCTTCGCCGAGGACATCACATCGACAGGCCGTCAAGAGGATTTTCAGGTACCTACGATCCCCTGGTCTTGGCCTTTGGTATTCTTCCTCCTTGACTCTCTCTCTTCATGGTTTTTCTGATGCGGATTTTGCTGGTTGTCGAGTCGAGAGGAAGTCTACTTCTGGTACTTGCCAGTTTCTTGGGTCGTCATTGGTTTCTTGGTATTCCCGCAAGCAGTCTAGTGTAGCTCAGTCTATCACCGAGGCAGAGTATGTTGCAGCCGCGGGTTGTTGTTCCCAGCTGTTGTGGATTTCATACACTTTGAGAGACTTTGGTGAGGAGTGCACCCAGATCCCACTTCTTTGTGATAGCACCAGTGCCATAAGCGTAGCCAAAAACCCAGTGCTTCACTCCAGAACAAAACACATAGAAGTGAGGTATCATTTCTTGAGGGACAATGTGGAAAAGGAACCATTGTGTTGAACCATGTCCCCACCCAAGATCAGCTAGCCGACATCTTTACAAAGCCTCTCGACCAAGCTACATTTGTGCGCTTGCGGGGGGAACTTGGGGTTTGTTGCCCTTTCTAGTTGATTCTTGGGGGATTTTCTTTTGTATCATATGTATCATACCATGTTTTACTTTGATGTATATACATGTTTTTTCTTGATGTACAAACCATGGTAGGATAGCCATCTTGTCATATATCATGTTGCATTTGTATCATATTGCATTTTAGGATGATGAGCTTCTTTCATATGCCTTATTTGAGTTTCTTTGGCTATTTGTGAGATATTGGTCATATGTGTGGAGAAATGGTGGTGTGAGGCTATGCTCTTGGAATATTTGAGTTATATGTGTGGTGAGATAGCCCTTTTTGAAATAAATGCTAATCTTGACTAATTTTTGGTGAAATGTGCTCCACTCATGTGTAGTAGTGTATCCATGTCTCGTTTTGGTCTAAATGTGCCTTCTATGATTAGATTGTGCTTGGATGTCTTTTTCTTACATTTGGGCCCAAGGCCGAATATCATTGTGAATGTTTAGCCTATGTTGCATTCATGGGGGAGCATAAGCTTCTTTTTGCCGCAAAGGCACTTCATGTACCATGAAATGAATTAATCATGAAAAGAAGTGTGTATGCTTGAAAAATGCTCCTTCCATCATGTCTATGTTTAAAATGTCTTATCTTTCACATATGGGTGCCAAACATGTTGCATGATGTTCACCAGTGGAGAAGTCTCCCCGAAGTGGACACATGGCTCATGAGCTTTGACATGACATGCTTTTCTTTATGGGTGTTTGCCATGATCTTTTGCTGAGAATTTGATATCCTTGTATGATCTTTGAATGATATGCATGTTTGTGGCTCGAGTGTGACATGGATAGGCTTTTACATGTGAAGCAGGCCTTCTTTTGGTAAAACTGCTTAAATCTGAAAATTTTGCTTTGTCACATGATTGTATTTTCATATATTACTTTTAGCAATGCTTTGACTATGCTATGATTCATATGTGTGATCTGTGTCTCATTTCTAGCCTTTGACACTAGATTTGGATTATTTGAGAAGCTCATGTAGATGTTTATGTGCTTTGTTTTGCATTTCTGCATTTTGACCTTGATTCATACATTGTCAACAAGGGGGAGAAGAGGTGAGCTTAATGAAAATTCAGTAGAGGTGAGCTAAAATTTGAAAGTCTGCATCCACATGTTCAGGGGGAGCTTTCTTGCTGTTTTTCAATGTGGAGTTTGTGCTTTGCTTGGCTTGTGACCTTTCTTTGGTTTTGGTCATGAGTTGAGATTCTTTGTTTTTCTTTCTTCTTCCTTTCCTTCTTTCTCTGAATTTCATTTCGTGTTGTGTGTTGTCAATGCACTCATCAAGGGGGAGATTGAGGACCAGGAGCGTCCCAGTGGTCGATGGATGACCGCTCCTAAGTGATGAGTGATTGACAACGGGTGTTGGACTCTTGGCTTAGTGCGCAGGTGTATGCTGCGGCCTAGTTCATGTTGTTGTAGGTGAAGAACGGGCACGAAAGGTCTTCAGCCTTGAGGGACCTCCGGGAGATGGAGAGACAAGTAGGCTCGGTTCGAGGGACCTGGTGGACGGCGGGACTAGGTGCGGGCCACATGGTGGCGAGACGAGCAAGACGAAGTCATGGACAATTGAGCCAGTGCACAGTGGCGGTCGAGTCAAAGTGGTTTGGCGGGAGGCCGGACCAAGCACGAGGGGTTTGGTGGTTTGCCCACAAAACCATCGGAGGACGGTTTCTTGGTTTGGGCCTCAAAACCAAGTCCAAGGGCCCAACACGACGGAGATGGGATCCGGGCGTGTCGGGAAGCTTCGAAGCGGAGGACACACGACGGGATCGCATGGCTTGCGTCGGGAGGACGCGGGGTGCGGCAAAGGCGTGGCCGTCCGATGGCAAGACCCACAAACATTACCTAAATGCCCCTACGTGGGTTGTATCGCCAGTAGTTAAGTTAGGGGTAGTCGAGTCATTTACCACTCCGGCGGGACCTGATATATAAGCCATGAGTCTGTGTGGATGGCTCTCTCTCTCCGTGACTTAGGGTTTCATTTTTCCCCCCTCCCATTTCTCATTTTCGTAGCTATTTTCTTCTCTATTTTCTCTAGGCTAGCATGAGAGCTTCATGAGAGATTTGTTGAGAGGGATGGATGCTAGGGCGGCATGCTAGACCTTGTGAATCTTTCCTGGTTTGTATAGAAGATTCGGAGTTGTGTTTTTCGTGGTCTTTTTGTGCTTGTTTTCATGCCTTTGTTCTCGGTGTGATTCCGCGGATTTGAGTGGGTTTCTCCCCGGATTTCTTTGAGGGAAACATGGATGGATGTCTCGTGCATCTTTGTGATTGATCTTGTGCCCTCAAACGCCGGGAAACCACTTCGATTCAAGGATTTTTGTTCGGTGCTCTAGCTCTTGGTGGTGCTCAAAGGATTCACGATTCCCGGTGTTTTAGGGAGTTAGGAGGCAAGATTTTTGGGCTATAGCGTCCTTGTGTGACGCTTTTCAAGTCTCCAAACCCTTGTCTCTAGAGCTTCTACCGTTTGGGAAATCCGATGATGATTTGGGGTAGTTGACTTTAGGGGTCGGGCTGTTTTCAGTTTTGTCCGTGCCTGGCGGACGGTCCGCGAGGGTCTGGCGGACGGTCCGCGTGAACAGTGTTCTTCGCGTGTTCTTTGTGTTCTTGCTCGGCTCCGCTTTCGATCCGTTTTGGTTTTGAGTTTTGGTTGGAAGTGGTTTCGGACAGTCCGCAGCCGCGGGCGGATGGTCCGCGGGTGCCTGGCGGACAGTCCGCGTGCTCCCCGCGTACGGTCCGTTTTTTGGGGTTCGCTTCTGGAGGTTCTGTTGGATTTAACGAACAGTCCGCGGCCCAGGCCGGACGGTCCGTCGTACCCGTGCGGACTGTCTGCGGTAAATTGGCGGACGGTCCGCGTGGCCCGTGCGGACAGTCCGCCTCTCCTGGCCGGACGGTCCGCCAGATCCTGTGTGCTTTGCTTCTTGGTTCGATTCCTTTCTTCCTTTCTTGTGCTTCCGCGTGTGCTTCAAGGAATCATTCCTAGGACTAGAGGTTGATCCATAACCTCGTTGTCTTGGCGATTGGTGTGTGATTCGATCCATCGGTTGTGTGTGACCGGGATTTGACTATAGTATAGGCCGGGTTCATTGAGAAGAATTTTTACCGGCTCCTATTCAGTCCCCCCTCTCTAGTCGCCATATGATCCTTCAGAATGCCTAGCAAACTGACCACCTGCTGACTCTCCAGACCAACCACCAGCACCACTATCTCCAGAACTGAAACCTCTTTTCTCACCACCTCGAAAACCACTCCGCCCAGAATTCTGGGGGGGGGGTTGAACCGCCTAGCTAGGCCGGTCTAACCGCCCCCCTCTGGGCAGGGCCGGTTTGACCGCCTAGCCAGGCCGGTCTGACCGCCCTCTCCAGAACAACTCCTCGGCTGCGGGAATTCGCATCTCCCCGTGCCGGAACACTTCTCACCACAGCTTTAACCCTGGGCAGTGGCATACGAGGCTTAGGTACACCATGGGAAGGGTTGTACCTATCCTTGTTCGCCCACTCCTTTGCCATCCTTTCCTCTCGCTTCCTCTTGAAGCAAAACTCATTCTTGTGACCATCTCTTCCACAATAGCCACAATGGAACCTCACAAGTTTAGGTTTAGGCTTGGATTGGGGCTGCTCACTTGGTTTCTCTCCACTCAACTTCTCCACCGGCTTCTCCTCACTAGCCTTCTCACTTTCTTTCCCAAAGAACACTTTCCCCGAAGTGCTCACAAACTTGATAGGCTTTTGGAGATCATTTGTGGGTGTAGGAAACATGGGTGGAGCTGGGGTTGTGTCTAGTCAGTTCCTAAGATGGTTAGGTTTTGGAGGGAAATCATTTTTATGGTAGGTTTTGGTGGCTCTGGGATATTTTCTCCACTTCCCTCACCAACCTTCTTTGCCACAAGTCCCTCACCATCCTGCCTCTTAAATGCCTCGATCATCATCCTCAACTGAGGCTCATGACCAGACAACCAACCCATCAACTTTCTCAGCTCATCATTCTCATCCTGCAAACGATCAACATAATGCGCAAGTTCCAAATTTTTTAAAGCATGCATTTCACAGGTAGAGCATGATGTAGGCATGGGTTCTTTCAGTTTAGCTTCAAGAGAACTAGTGTAAGCATGCATCTCATCAATTTTAGCATGCAAAACATGGCAAGAAGTGCAAGCACCTAGCAAAGCAGATCTAGATTTAAGCTCAGCCACTTGAACCCTAAGCACATCTAGTTCCTCACACTTGGAGGCATGCTTTTCCTTGAACAAATCAAGATCAGCAAGAAAGATGGAGCAATCAGCACAATCAACCTCATCCGGAACAACAGGACTAGCCTTAAGGGAATCAATCTCAAGCTTGCTATCAAGCACCTATGTTTCTAGCTCAGCCACTCTAGTCCTAACATCCTAGAGTGAAGCCCTAAGCTCTTTTCTCATTTTCTTGGCCTCTCTAAGCATGTCATCATGGTTATCAAGCAAAGAGCCAAGCCTCTCATTCTCCTAACGCAAGAAGGGAAGTTCATCACGCACCTCGTCGTCGGACTCAGAGTCCGAGTCGCTCTGTGCGCTCTTCTTGCTGCCGGAACTCAGCGCCATGGTGCAGACGCCGTCTCTAGCGAAGCAGCTCATCCCGCTCAGGTTCTTGGACGACTTCTTGCTCTTGCGACGATCACCTTCGTCTTCACTGCTACTCGAGCTCGAGGTGGAGTACGCGTAACTGGAGTCGACGTCGCTCGCTCCAACCATCGCTCGGGCCTTGCCTCGGCTCTCCTTCTTCCTCGATCGTCGCTCGTCCTTGTGCTTGTTCTTGTACTTGCTCTTGTGGTCGCGCCTCGACCGGTACTTGCCATCGTTCCTCGACTTGTGCTTGTAGCCATCCTTGTTCTCAACCTTCTCCGGGTAGTCAGCGTCGAAGTGTCCTGGCTTGCGGCACTGGAAGCATGTCCTCGTGTTCCTCCTCATGTTCACACGATTCTCGTGCAGCCTCTCGAACCGCCTCGTCAGCAACGCCAGCTCGTCCTCTCCAAGCATGTCGAACTCCTCATCTAGCATAGACATCAAAGAGGACAAAGAGAACATCCTGGTGGATGGGTTAGTGTTAGCCTTTCCCTTCGAACCACCAACGAGGGCAAGACTATGGGAATCAGTCGGTCCCTCGAGCTTGGCAGTCATGCCCCTATCCACCTCAGCCGACTTGAGCTTTGAGAACAGCTCGTTCACTGTCAGAGTGTCATACTTCCCCGACTCCACAATGGCCTCGAACTTTCCGCCCCATATTGTATGATCCAAAGAGTGTAAGAGCTTGACTGCTCTATCATGATCATCGTACGGGAGCACGTCCACATTGGCCCTCATGTTGTTCATAACCACCGTGAACCTTTGAAACAAGGCATCAATGGACTCACCGGGGAGATGAGTGAAGTTCTCGTACTCTCTCCGGTAGGTCGCATACATCTGTGCCTGAACCTGGGCATTCCCAACATGAGCCTCCTTCAGCACCGTCCAAATTCTACAAGCCAAGTGCTCGGTGTGCACCCGATCGAACTCAGGCTGACACAGAGCACGAAACAAGTAGTCGACCGCCTTGTTGTTGGCGTCGAACCTGTCCCTCGATCCTGGAGCGAGGAAGTCCATCGGCTGGACATAGCCTGTGTCCACCGTGACATCCCAAATGATCTGACTCTTTCTGCGGAGGAACTCTCCCATCCCCTTACTCCACATCTGGTAGTTCTTGCCGTCGAAGTGTGGAGGACCCGAACCCCGTTCCTGGTACACCATCCTTGGATCATAGACTGGTTAGAGTCAACAAAGACCCGAACCGGCTCTGATACCACTTGAAGGACCGATTAGGCGACCAGAGAGGGGGGGAGTGAATGGGAGCCGATAAAAAATCTTCTCGAAGGAGATTGAAACTCCAACAAGATGAACTCGCTCGGTCGGACCCCCAAAATCACACACTCCGCACTTCTACCTTCCGTTTGCCAAAACCACATAGCCACTAGAATGCTACTGGTCCTAGGAACAAACACTACCAGCAACCTCAACACACACGCACCCACGACAGCGGAAACAACTCGAAAGCCGGCTGTCCAGAGGGGGCGGTTAGACCGGGTATGGGGGGTGGTTAGACCGCCTCCACTAGGCAACCAAGAAATCCTTCAAAACACCTCTTCCGAGCACCAAAACACACCACGATTTCACCAACAGAGATCTCTGGTCAGGGCCATGCTAGCTACCAGGAAATCTTGGCGAAAACCAAAACTCCACCCAGGGGCCTAGGGGCGGTTAGACCGGCTACCAGGGGCGGTCTAACCTCCTGTACCCAACAACGAACTCCAAACAAGAACTCCTAGCAAACAGCACGAGAACGACCCGAAATTTCACCCAGACGCTCCTCTGATCAAAGCGAACAAACTCACAGAGGAAAATCTGGCGAAACAGAACTTTGACCTGGAAGGCCCAGGGCGGTTAGACCGCCCCCTCCAGGCGGTTAGACCGCCCCTTCCAGAAAACCAACCCGCGGGTCAAACACCAACTTCCTCGCGCCTGATCTCCCGAATCACTCCACGTATTGCAGCGAAACTTCAGGAATAGCTGGGTTACTTTCTGGGCAACCTCTACCTCAAAGGCATCGACCCGAATCGCTCACAATCAAGAGGAATCGAAGAAATCGCCTCTCTAGGTCAAGAACTCGCCCAACTCGAAAAAGCACCAAATCAAGTCCGATTCAAGAGAGATTTGGGGGCAAAGTCATCAGCCAAAGAGGCACAAGATTCTCATACATGAATCCCACCAAAGAACTCCAAGAAATCATCCTCAAAACACCACCAACAAAGAACTCCGAAAATCAACACAAAGAAGGACGGGAAAACCACTTCTCAACCTTGAGGAACAACGCCGAACGATCTATACATACCATGAAGGTTCGTACAAGGTCTAGCTTGCCACCCATACATCCATCCCTCTCTCTAGATCTCACATGAAGCTCTCAAGCTAGTCCTAGGAAAAACTAGGGAAAAGGAGAACGAAAATGGAAAAACAAATTGAGCTAGGATTCCAAGAGTTGGCTGCCATCCATCCACTCAATGAGTATATATGGAGGCACACAAAAGACTAAACTACCCTTACTTAAAACTAGGGATACAAGCCTGTTGGGGAATTCAGGAAAACCCGTCACCCTCGAAACGTTGGGCTTAACAAAGTTCTCAAAGCATGTTTTTCAGGAGCAGGGATTTCTCGATTCTCGGAAGCCTGGAACCTGCGAAGTCTCGAATTCGCGAATGTGCATAGTTCGGGAATCTTGATTCGGGGAGGAGGTGGAGTCATGAACATGCGGAAGCCCGGAATCTCAACTGTCGATGGCCCGAACTTCGGAGAACGGCCGATTCGGGAATCTGTTGAAGACCCTGTTCGGGAGTCAGGAGCGCGGACATGCGCGAACCAGCTGAGAAGCAAGGGCCAATTCGGGAATCTGTTGAAGACCTAGTTCGGGAGTTTCGCGCGAAGACATTCACGAACCCGGGGAAGAAGCAAAGTCAAAGTTGTAGTCACAAAAAGTCCGGGTTTAGAGTGTGAACTAGTGGCAGATTTGTAAATATGTTAGATGAAAAAGACGATCCTGTATGTGTTCACACTGGGAATATTCTCTGAGGCTAAGGGTGTAATCGGCATGTAAAAGTCCCTTCGTCTCCCTATAAAAGGGGGCGCAAGGGCACGGGTAAACGGATTCAGACTTTTTTGGAACTTGTGCTACTTGCAGAGGGAATCACAGTCTCTTTGCGCTCTAACTTTGATAGCTTGAACGTATTGAGAACTCTCATTTGTGTTAGGGTAGTCATCCGAATTTTTCGAGTAACCCCCCAACATTGGCGCCCACCGTGTTCCAGCCGAAAAGAAACTCACGATGCCACCTTAGAAGAAGTCCAAGAAGACTGTTCCAGCACAGGCAAACCAGGAAGATCGCCATCTCACCCAAGGGAATGAAAACTCGTTTGTTCCTGAATCCTCGAACGTAACAGACCAAGAACGAAGAGAAAAGCTCAAGGCCCTCATGAAGGCAAGAGCAGAAAAGACAGCTCACATCCAAGAACAACCTGCTGAACAGCAAGAGTTCGAGAATGTCGATGGTGACGATGATTCCATAGACAGAGAACTAGCCATGGTCCAACAAAAAGATACAACAGCTACAGAAAGACAAAGAAAAGTTCGCAGCTCAGTTGCAGGCAAAGAGAAAAATCTCTGAAAAGCTAAAACAGTTGAACAAAGCAAAAGAGCAGATACAAGCAATACAGAGAGAAATTGACGAAATGAAAGAACAAGAGAACAGCTCCCTGTGGCAAGAGTCACCGCAGCAGAACCCTGCGCCTGCAAGAGAATCCCCGAAAGAAAACTTTTTCGCGGGAAACGGAGTCTCACACTTCGTGGATTCTGAATCGCCGCTGTCAATAGGGCTGCAAACAGCACCTTGGCCACCGAAGTTCAAGCCTGTCTCTCTTCCCAAGTACAACGGCTTCGGAAACTCCAGGCAGTTTCTCATGAGATACGAGTCAGCTGTGAACTCGGCAGGAGGAGATGATGTTGCGCTGGCCAAATCCTTCATCATAGCTTGCGAAGGGCCAGTACTGAATTGGTACTCACTGCTGCCTCCACACTCGATCTACAGCTGGGTAGATCTCAAAACAAAGTTCATGCAAGCGTTTCAGATGTTCCATGACACAACAGCCGAAGCCTCAGATTTGTACAAGCGCAAGCGGAAGGACGAGAGAACCCTTTGCGGAACTTCGTGAGAAGGTTCATGCAACGAGAGGTCTCGGATCCCCGACGCCGATGACAAGACAACGATCAAGGCACGCGATCAAAGGTCTCACCCCGGGGCCAACGGCTTCTCACCTCACAAGAAAGAAGCCTGAGACAGTTGAAGAACTATTTCGGGAATTGGAAGATTACATTCGTCCGATGACGACCACCACAAGAGGGTAGGCCGAACGGAACGAGGCAAGACGGGGCAACGAGAGATATGACTGGCGGGCACCACCCCAGCATCCACGAAACGTAAACAATGTTGGAAACTCTCAGCCACAACAAGACAGCAGGCCAAGCACCAGGGGAGGGTTCAACCCTAGAGGAAGAGGGAGGGGCAGAGGACCCTCAGGACTTACGAACCACAACCCAAAAGACCCTCACTTCTATTGCCAGTATCATGGGAGAGGTCACAACACCGAAGGGTGCCCAGAAACAAAGAAGAACATGGCAAGAATTCAGCAAGAAAAAACACTAATGAGCATTGCATCCTCCATGCCAAGCCAGTTTCGTCCGAACTTCTGGCAGCCGCAATTCGTGAACCCGCAGTCGAGTTCCGTCTCAGTTCAGCAATTTCCACAACCACAACCAGCATGGCAGCCATCGCAGCAATTCTTCCCTCAGTCGCAAGCGATACAGTCAATCCAGCAACCACAACCCATTCGGGAAATCTTGCCACCGCCACCAGAAAGCTCGTCAAGGCCTCAGTCAAGTTCGGGACCTCAGAACTCTAAGGCACTACCGTCGTTCGGGACTATCATGCCAATCACGGGTGGATCCGCTATGGAATTCGAGACCAAGAAGCAGAGAAGCAATTACTTCAGATCTGTGAACACCATCATCAATGATGGCCCAGCTGCGCGCCCGGAATGGGAAAAGGTGCCAATAACCTTTACAGAAGAAGATTTCAGGCTAAAATCTGCGATTCACAATGACGCCATGGTCATCGAGGTCAATATTGCTGGGTGGGTCATAGGAAAAGTCCTAGTTGACAACGGGAGTTCGGCGGATATCCTGTTCCTGAAAACATTCGAGAAAATGAATCTGAGTCAGCATATGTTGGACCCACCAGAGTACCCATTGCAGGGATTCGGGGGAAAGCCCATCAAACCGGTGGGAAAAATATCACTCCCAGTTTCTTTCGGAGATCTCGAGAATGCCACAACGGAGAGCCTCACCTTCGATGTAGTTGACATATACCACCCGTACCTCGCGATCTTCGGCAGAGGTTTCATGAATAAGTTTGATGCTGTCATAAGACAACAGTTCCAATGCATGAAGATGCCTACGCCCAAAGGGGTTATCACGGTGTTCGGCAATCAGCAGGAGGCCAGGAACATAGAAAAAGGCCACACACCCAGCCAAACAAATGTGTACCAGCTGAAAGCAGCTGATGAGAGGAAGGAAACCTATGAAGAGCCTAAGCGGGACAAAGAGAAAAATGAGATAGCCTCAGAGGATGAAACAAAGAAAGTGTATTTGGACGACATGCCCGACAGAGCAGTCATAATAGGAGCGAACCTCAGCGCCGAAGAGGACAGTGAACTCATACGATTCCTGAACAGAAACAAGGATGTCTTCGCATGGTCAGCTAAGGACTTGCAAGGTGTTGACAGAGACATAATCGAACATGCCCTGGAAACAGATGACAAAATACCACCCAAGAAGCAAAAACTTCGGAAAATGTCTGACGAAAAAGTCAAGGCAGTGGAAGCAGAAGTTCAGAGGTTGCAGGATGCCCAAGTAATTAGAGAGGTCAAGTACCCAGTCTGGTTAGCCAACACTGTGCCAGTTAAGAAGAAAAATGGCAAATGGAGAATGTGTGTGGATTTCACCGATCTGAACAAGGCATGCAAGAAGGACGATTTTCCCTTGGAAAGGGTAGACAAAATCGTGGATGATGCAGCCAACAGTGAGATGCTTTCGCTCCTGGACATGTTCTCTGGGTATCATCAGATCAGGGTTCGAAAGGAGGACGAAGAGAAGACAAGTTTCATCACTCCTTTCGGAACATTTTTGTTTCGTAAGAATGCCAGAGGGGCTAAAGAATGCAGGATACACGTTTTCGAGAATGATAGCAATAGTACTGCACCAGCAGATTCGGAGAAACATTTTGGCAGATGTGGATGACATAGTTGTCAAAAGTGTTCAGAGGGGAGACCATATCAGTGATCTGGCAGAAACATTCGCGAACATGAGGGCAGCAAACTTAACGCTAAATCCGGAAAAATGCGTGTTCGACATTCACAAGGGGAAAGTTCTGGGATGCCTAGTTTCAACAAAAGGCATTGAGGCAAACCCTGACAAAATAAAGGCTCTGATGGAAATGCAAGAGCCAATCTCAGTGAAAGATGTTCAGAAGTTGACAGGGAGGGTGGCTGCCCTCAACAGATTTATTCCCAGAGCCGCAGAAAGAAGTTTACCGTTCTTCCAAGTTCTCAGAAGTGCCAAGAAATTCCGGTGGTCCGAACCTCGGAAGCGAGGCCTTTCGCGGGCGAAGGATTACTTGTCCACCATGACCAAACTCTGTCCCCCGAACCAAAATCGCCACTTCGTCGTATGTGTACGCATCAAATTCGGCGGTAAGCGCGGTGTTGGTGCGGGGAAAAGGAAGAAGAAGGAAAGCTCAGGCAAATTCCTGTATACTTTGCCTCTGAAGCATTGTCTGGTTCCAAGGTTTTCTATTCTGAATTGGAGAAGATCCCGTATGCGGTCATTATGGCAGCAAGAAAGCTAAGACATTACTTCGAGGGCCACAGAATAAGAGTCATCACCAACCAGCCGTTGAGTGACTTGTTTGCAAATAGGGAGGCATCCACCCGAATCATCAAGTGGGGTGCCGAACTTTCCGAGTATGTGGTAGACTTCGAAAGAAGAAGTGCAATAAAATCGCAAGTTCTAGCAGATTTTGTCGTGGACTGGACTTCACCCACTCAAAATCTCGAGGAAAATATACCCGAACCTTGGATAGTGCAGTGTGATGGAGCATGGTGTTACAAGGGGGTCGGAATTTCGGCTGTTGTAACGTCCCCGACAGGCGTGGTCATAAGATACGCAGCGCGGCTCGTATTCGCGAACAATGAACATTCCACGAACAACACAACGGAGTACGAAGCTCTACTGCTGGCATTAAGAAAAATGATAGCCTTGGGGCAGCAGACCTTCATAATCAGAACGGATTCGAAAGTGATCTAAGAACATATTGAGAAGGAAAGCGAGGCCAGGAATCCTGTTCTCATGAAATATCTTGAAAAAGTCAGAGAAATGGAAAGACACTTCAATGGGTATTCAGTCCAGCATATCCCAAGGGATGATAACAATGAGGCAGATAAACTGGCGAAGGCAGCAGCCAGAAACCAAGAGCTAGCACTGGACGTGTTCTTCGAAATCATCAGAGAGCCCTCCATCAAAGATTCAAGGGCCCAAATCGTGAATATGGTGGAAACTCCAAACTGGAGAGCAGAAATCATGGCCTATCTGAGGGGACATTACGAACCACAAGATGAATTGGAGGAAAAAAGATTAAAGCAAAGGGCTCGGGGCTATACAGTAGTAAATGGAGAATTATACAAATCTGGAGTCACTGAGCCCTGGCTACGCTGCATCACCTCCGAAAAAGGTCGCGAACTTCTGAAAGAAATTCACAGTGGATTTTGTGGGGCACACATAGGCACCAGGGCTTTGGCTGGTAAGGCGATAAAGCGAGGGGATTCTATTGGCCCACCATAAACATCGACGCCAAGATGTTAGTTCGGCAATGTGAAGCATGCCAGAAGACGGGAAATCAACAGAATCTGCCTTCAATGCCAGTTCACCTAATTCCTCCAACTTGGCCTCTGCAGAGATGGGGAATGGACCTAGTAGGCCCGTTGCCAGCAGCTCAAGGCAACTGCCGATTTGCGGCTGTAGCAGTCGATTATTTCACGAAGTGGGTAGAGGCAAAACCACTCGCGAATATCACAGCAGCAACAGTTCAAAAATTCTTTTGGCAGAACATAGTCTGCAGGTTCGGAGTTCCTAGAGGGCGACGGTTGACAATGGCAAACGGTTTGTTGTTACATCTTCAAAGAATCTTGCGGAACCTTAGGCACACAAGCGAAATTTTCATCAGTATATCATCCACAGTCCAATGGTGCAGTTGAAAGAGCTAATGGTTTGATTTTTTCGGGAATCAAGAAATGTTTGTTCGATCAGAAAAAGGGAAAGTGGGTGGATGAACTTCCGAAGGTGATCTGGTCTCACAACACCACAGTTTCAAGGGCAACAGGTTTCACGCCTTTTCGCCTACTTTTCAGGACTGAGGCTATGACACCGGAGGAGATCAAAAATGAAAGCATGAGAGTACAGAAAGGAAAAGAGATAGAGGAAATTGATAAGAAGGTGGAAAAAGACATGATCGAGCTGACAATCCTTGAAGCGGCGGAAAACATTGAGAAATATCAGAGAGAGACAAGGGCATGGAGGGACAAAAAAGTGGTCAGAAAGGACATTAAAACTGGTGATCTTGTCTTGAAGAGAAAGAAAAATTGGGAGAACCCGGGAAAACTTCATGAGTCTTGGGAAGGGCCTTACATCGCCAGGGAAACAGACATGCCAGGGGCTTTTCGCCTGATGGAGCAGACTAGCGAAGAGTTGTCGTATTCGTGGAATGCCGACAGCCTAAAAAGGTATTATCCATGAAAATCCTAGTTGTACATAAATGTAACATGCAGTAGTTTTTCGGTAGTTTTTCGATTTTCGTAAGTTTGTACTTTAGAAAGCTAAAAAATCCGAATCACGTGTCTATAAGTGATTTCGGCAAAAAAATTAGTTTTACTTCTTCTAGTCGCATTAGAATAAGAAGGACCGTACTCTTTTCCTTGCAAAAGGGGCTCTAAATCAAGAGGCAAGGTTTTTAACGAGGCGGATCCTATGTAAATACTCTTTATGATATATATATGAAAAGAGTCTTCCCCCAAATTGCTTATCTTCAGAATTCCATCGTGAAAAAAGAAAAAGTTCGTGAGAAAAGGCTTTGTGATAGCCAGAATCCCATCGTGAAAAAAGAAAAAGTTCGTGAGAAAAGGCTTCGTGATAGCCAGAATTCCATCGTGAAAAAAGAAAAAGTTCGTGAGAAAAGGCTTCGTGATAGCCAGAATTCCATCGTGAAAAAAGAAAAAGTTCGTGAGAAAAGGCTTCGTGATAGCCAGAATTCCATCGTGAAAAAAGAAGTAGTTCGTGAAAAAGGCTTCCTGATAGCCAAAATCCCATCCATCAAGGGATTCCCACCAAAGAGGCCTGAGAAAACAACAAGTTGTGGCCCAGAAAATCCCATCCATCAAGGGATTCCCACCAAAGAGGCCTGAGACAACAACAAGTTGTGGCCCAGTAAATCCCATCCACGAAGGGATTCCCATCGAAAATTTGTATGAAGATTTCGAGAAAATGAATGCCTAAAGGGGTTATCTGTAGGTTTATGCTTAGTAAGGATTGTTGAAAGTTATTTAAACATCATCGTTGTAAGAAAAGGGCAAGGGGCTCGTTCGGGAGTCGCAGAAAGCCGTGGTTGAAGCAACTGAGGGTTGCTGTATCAACCGAGGCAAGTCTGCCAGTCGGGTCAAGTCCACAAAATTCGAAACAAATTTTGTCGACTTGCGCAATAGTAATCGAGATTCGCCAAAAACTAGGGAAGATTTCTCCTAAACATATGCTAGAAAATTCATGAATAGTAAGATTCGTGAACCTGCCATCTAGTTTTCATGTGAAACGGCAAGGTGGGGGAGGGTGACGTTTTTTCAAGAAAAAATGTATTTACTGCCTTATTCGCATAAAAACTTACGAACAGTTCTTCGATAATTACAACACTCGGTGTAAAATTCAAAATGAAAGCTCAACAACATGTCCCGGTTTACAAACATTGTCTTCAGCCGTATCACTGGCATAGGCGAAATCAGACGCATCGGCTAAGGGGCCAAGGGGCTCCATCTTGGGAACCTTCGCGGACGGCGGAGTAGACGACGCGGAACGAATCTTCTTACGAAATAAGAAAAACGAGGAGAGATCAAAACAGCCTATAGAAAACTTAAGCGAGGCCTCAAGCCAAAAATCGGAAAAATCTTGTTCGGGATGGGCTCGCTTGAACAAACGCCACGCTTCACCACTAACGAACATACTATCCCGATGAATTCGCAGTGGTAGCACGTCTTGCGCAGGCCCAGCTTGCAGGACCTGCGCAGGTTAAAATATACAAAACACTTGTTCAGGACAGTTTCATGAATCTACATGAATATACAACCTATCTCGAATTCACCCAAAAATCCGTGCATATCATTCAGTTTGTAACATCCACCTTCGGCGAATCCCCCTCTCGTTCGGTGACCTGTTCGCCGCCGTTGCCGTCATCGCTGCTGCTGCTGCTACTGCTGCTACTGCCACCTGAGCTGTCTTCGCCGGACTCGCTCGAACCCTCGCCGGAGGTCGATCCTTCGGGACACGCGGCGGTGCCCTGTTGATTCTCCTCTTCGTTCAGCTGAGAGAGGAAGGCAAAAAGTGAAGAAGGTTTAAAAAAAACTGAAACATCTGCGACAAGCGTAAGTCGTGAAATCGGACAAAAGAAACTACCTCACCAAGCTTTGCTTGTGCAATGGTCTTAACAACTTCCTGCCCGCCGGTCAGCCAAAACTCCCTCGCGAACTTTATCTTGATAGCTTGAACATCGGAGTTGGCCCGAAGTATCGCAGTACTGGTAGCACTGGGGAATTCAGAGAGATTCGCGCGAAACTTCTCCAGGTCGACACAGTCATAATCGTGAAGAATCTTCAAGATACTCTCCACAGAGAAAGCAACAGCGAAGTTGCTGGCGCCGGTGATCACCTCGGTAAGGGCCTTGAACTCGGCCCCCAGCCAATCCATGAAATCGGGAATGTCGATGTCATCCGGAAGAGGGGCTGGGCGAACACCGTACTCATTCAAGGACTTCTGGTACTCCACGTAGAGCAGTTTCAGCTTTTCCAGAATCTCCGAAGTGTTTCTCTTCGAGGCTTCACCTTGTTCTGCCAACGCCTTCTCGAGATCCACGATTTTGCGATCCTTTGCGCTCAAGGACTTGGCGAGGCTGGCATTGTTGATACGAAGATCCTCGGCGATTTTTGTAGCTCGCTCTTGTTTTTCCCGAAGCTTTTCAATCACGCTCACATCATCTTCATGAGATTTTCGAACCTTCTCAAGATCTTTCTTGGAATGCTCGAGCGTGGCTTCTGCGATCTTCTGTTCATCGCGACTCGTCTTCAAGGCTTCCGCCAACTCGGCCACCTTTTTCTCGAGCTCCACATTCGCGGATTGTGCGAGGGTGAAGTTACGCTCTAGTTCCTTCGACTTCTGGGAAAGCTGTTCATTAATTTTCTCCTGCTCGCCGAGCCGCTCTATGGCAACCTTCCCGAGCATGGAATGCTTGAGGGAATAATCCTCTTGAAACCGTGCAAGCTTCGAAGGAGAGTAAGAGTGCAGAAGATTCTTGAATTCTGAAAAGTTCAGGAGTAAGTCTCAGACCAAGGTTCAACAGTTGGGAAACATACGAAAAGATAGTGGGAAGGAACGAACCTTGCTTAGAAAAGTGCTGCATAGTGACTTGTTTAGTCGAACCAGAGGAAGTTTTCCCGCGAGACGAAGGAGTGGTTTCGGAAACAGAGTGAGGCCCCTTTTCGGAATCCCGAGCAGCTTCTTCGGGTCGCTCTGAGGCCTCCTCTCCTGTTTCATCAACAATTGTGGACGATTTCCACAGAGTTAAAAACTTGGACGTCTTGCTCCCGACGCCAATTGTCTCGAAACCAACACGCAATAGCTTGCCGCAATGAGACGTACCAAAGCTTTTGTTAAAAGCAGCCAATGAAGGAGATGGAGCCTGGTCTTCGGGGACAATCTCCCGAACTTCAACCGAAGGGACATGTTCGGTAGTATTGTCTTCCCTTTGGATGGTGAGCTCAAGATCCCGGGCGAATTCGGAGGAAGCTTGGTCAGTAGCAGGGACTTCAGCAACAGGAGCTTCGGCAGCAGCGGGGGACTCAGTGGGGACAGCAGCATCAGCAACAACAACGGACTTCTCAGCAGCGGCAGGAGCGGTCTCCTTCCGAACTTCGGGGGCAGCATCTGAAAAGGAATCAACATCCATGAATTCATTCTCGGAACCACATGGGCAGCTGTCTCGAAAGTTAAACAGTGGCCAGAGGAAACACCTTTAAGGCTATCTATCTCCGCGAAGGTGTCATCGTCAAAGGAGGAGGGGACTCGCCGAACGCCGGTGGAAGAAATTTTCTTCACTGCCTTCTTCGGATTCTTGCGGCTCATCTGGGCAAGCCCCGAAGCAGCCTGGAGTTCAGCGTCCGAAGTCCGAAGTTCGGAGGTCTTTCGTTTCCGCTTCGACGATTCAAACGATTCACTCCCGAAGAGGCCCCCTCGTTGGTAGGCGATGAGCTTCGCTTCGACGACCTAATTCGGGGAGCATTGATTGGGGCGGCTGAGCAGCTGGCCACGGCGATGGTGGGAACTTTCAATTTGGGACCAGGGCCTCGAGAGCTGAAAAAATTATCACCACAGACTTCCGAAAAGACGCGGTCAATCTTCTTCCTATGTTTCACCAGGGCCTTATACGCCTTTTACTCGTTCATCGTGTATTCGCCAACCATGACGTTCACCCTTTTCTCCACTTCGTCCATGAATTCCTCAGCGCTCTAGCCTTTGCGAAGTTTGATCCCGAACTTCGGGAAAGGCACCGTCTGGTCTGCCCAGTTGACGTTGTAGTGCACGAGTTCAGTAGGGGACCAACCGTTCGAGATAGGCCAGACCCGGGCGGCGACGAATTCTTCAATGATGTCACAGCCGCCAAGTATTGTGCTGGCCAAGTAAAATGCATTCTCACAGTTCCTGATCCCCACGGCTCGCTGGTTGTATTTCCTTACATTCACCGCGGCAAGAGGCGCGATCGGGCATGACAGCTTCGGCATATTGACCTTCAAATAAAACCAGTAAGATTTCCAATCATCCGTAAGGTTGGACTTGCAGCAGGGAGCGATCTGGATTCGAGTGATTCCTTGTCGGGTGTTCTGACGTCGCGTATTGAAGGTGCAGCACACGTGCTGACTGTGGTAGAACTGCCCATCTTTGCCTTTGACAACTTCGGGGATGATCACCAGTTCGTAGAATCTGGTGAAAGCGTTGATGCTAGGACTGCAGCCGAAGGTCTTCAAAATCTAGATAAATTTCGACACTTCGAGGAAGGATGTCGGAGTAAGCTGGTGGATCTTCACCGAAAATGCATCGAGAATAGCCGGCAGGACGGGGTCACAAGGGAACCTTAGCCCACAGATGAAGAAATCCCGAAACACCACAATCTCTCCATCCTTAGGGGTTGGAACCAGCTCGTCAAGTGGGGCACGCCCAGCGCCAGGAGAGAAGAATCCGGCCTTCTCGTACTCACGAATCGTGTTGCTTGTAACCTTCGACTCTCCGAAGGCGAGTGAGGGCGGCAGCGGGCCGGAGGTTCTTGCCCTGATCAGATCGTCGACACCGGCGTCCACATCTCCGATGTCTTCGCCGCGTTCAGACCGAACCTCCCCATCTTCGCGACTTCAGGAGCCGCTGGGCGAACCAGAGTCTTCTACTGGTGTAGCATGCTCCGCGCTTTCAGCAGCGGGGTCAAGCGGGAGACCGGCAGCGACGAGCTCTTCGGCAGTCATGGGCTTGGCCGTGCTTTTAACGCGAGCCACCTAACAAATAGTTACGAACATACAAACAGTTAAGAGTGACGTTCGAGAATAAAACTCGCGAATTCGCGACATCACTACACCGAAGTTTAACAACATAACAAATCGACAAAAGAAGGATAAAGGAATACCTTAGAGGAGCGTGAACAAGACCTAGGAGTTCGCAAGCTTTCTAGCAGAAAACCAGGTTCCGCGAAGAAAGAAAGATGCACGAATCGTGAAAAGCTGGAGAGCCGTAAAAAAATTTTTTAACGGCAGCAGCCCACTATTTATAGGGCCGGGCAGGGGTAGTTCCGCGATGCGCGCCTCGATTTAACCGTCCTTGGCTCCCCGGGCGATGCGTGTCCCCTCCGACGTTCCGAGGGTGACGTTTTTACTAAATTTCCGAAGGATTCATGGAATCGGATCGTCGGAGTCAACCCGCTTCCCCGAGGGGCTAGTGTTGGGGAATTCAGGAAAACCAGTCACCCTCGAAACTTTGGGCTTAACAAAGTTCTCAAAGCATGTTTTTCAGGAGCAGGGATTTCGCGATTCTCGGAAGCCTGGAACCTGCGAAGTCTCGAATTCGCGAATGTGCAGAGTTCGGGAATCTTGATTCGACGAGGAGGTGGAGTCATGAACATGCGGAAGCCCGGAATCTCAATTGTCGATGGCCCGAACTTCGGAGAACGGCCGATTCGGGAATCTGTTGAAGACCCTATTCGGGAGTCAGGCGCGCGGACATGCGCGAACCAGCTGAGAAGCAAGGGCCAATTCGGGAATCTGTTGAAGACCTAGTTCGGCAGTTTCGCGCGAAGACATTCACGAACCCGGGGAAGAAGCAAAGTCAAAGTTGTAGTCCCAAAAAGTCCGGGTTTAGAGTGTGAACTAGTGGCAGATTTGTAAATATGTTAGATGAAAAAGACGATCCTGTATGTGTTCACACTGGGAATATTCTCTGAGGATAAGGGTGTAATCGGCATGTAAAAGTCCCTTCGTCTCCCTATAAAAGGGGGCGCAAGGGCACGGGTAAACGGATTCAGACTTTTTTGGAACTTGTGCTACTTGCAGAGGGAATCACAGCCTCTTTGCGCTGTAACTTTGATAGCTTGAACGTATTGAGAACTCTCATTTGTGTTAGGGTAGTCATTCGAATTTTTCGGGTAACCCCCCAACAAAGCCCTTCAAGGGCGAATTTGTAAGTCTTCAGATTTTCTTCATCGGACGGATGCCCGGCGACCGCAACCTGCTTAGCCTCGACGCAAGCCTTGCGATCCCGACGTGTGTCCTCTGCTTCGAAGCATCTCGGCGCCAGCGACCAGGGCGGTTAGACTGCCCCCTGGGCGGTTAGACCGGCCCGGGCCATCTGACCGGCCCAGGCGGTCTGACCGCCCCTCCTAGGCGGTTGAACCGTCCTGGGTTGGCCACAGCTCCTCGTCGAGTCTTCGGCTTCGGTTTTGTGGCTCAACCGAGTAACCCAGTGGTTATCTTGTGAACCACTGCAAACCCCGCGAACTCGTTGTACCCTCCGCCAATCTCAACTCATGACTTGGCTCCCACGTAGTCCCGGCTCGACCTTGGTTTTGAGGTTACCAAGAAACTGTCCACGACTTCATCTTGATGTTCATGCCACGATGCGGCCCGCACATGACCCCACTGGCCACGGGGTCCCTCGAACGAATCCTACTTGTCTTCTCCACACCTGGAGGCCTCACCGGCAACGACCTTTCGCACTTGTTCTTCACCTGCACCAACACGAGTCAAGCCGCAACCTGCACCTGCAATACTTAGCCAAGAATCAGTCCACACAACACTGTCAATCACTCATCACACAAGGAAGCGACCATCCACCGGCCCTCGAACCATGCATGGTTCTCAATAAAGGGCTTAGAAACACATGATGGAAGTGGGGAGGAAGAAAAATTCGAAGACATAGGAGAGATTAAACCCAAGGAGCCACAAGCGCCCGAGGTAGACCTTAAACCTTTGACCAAAGGATTAAAGTATGAATTTTTGGGCCCAGACAAGACCTATCCAGTCATCGTGAGCGATGAGTTGAGTCCCGAAGAAAATGAGAAGTTGCTGATTTTATTGAAAAAACATAGGAAGACCAATGATCTCAGAGGTATTAGCCCAGCCTTTTGCACTCATCGTATACCAATGGAAGACCAATGTAAGCCCGTAGTGGACCACCAAAGGAGGCTAACTCATGCCATGCGAGAGGTAGTAAAGAAAGAGGTCATCTACCCGTAGTTACTTGATGCCGGAATCATCTACCCGGTTCCGCATAGCGAATGGGTGAGCCCGGTACATTGTGAACCAAAGAAAGGAGGTTTGACCGTGGTGAAGAATGAGAAGAACGGATTGATACCACAAAGAACTGTGACTGGGTGGCGGATGTGTATTGATTATCGTAAGCTTAACAAAGCAACGAAGAAAGATCACTTCCCCCTACCGTTCATCGACGAGATGCTCGAGAGATTAGCAAACCACACTTATTTTTGCTTTCTCGATGGGTACTCGGGGTTCATGCAAATTCCCATTGACCCGGACGATCAACACAAAACAACGTTTACATGCCCTTACGGAACATTTGCATATAGAAGGATGCCCTTCGGTCTATGCAACGCTCCGGCCTCTTTTCAACGTTGCATGATGGCCGTATTTTCAGAATTCATCAAAGAAATTATCGAGGTGTTTATGGATGATTTTTCCGTTTATGGGAAGATGTTCATGGATTGCTTAGCAAACTTGGATAAGGTCGTCACGAGGTGTGCGGAGGTAGACTTGGTGTTAAATTGGGAAAAGTGCCACTTCATGGTTAAGCAAGGCATAGTGCTCGGACATATTATATCCGAGAGATGAATTGAAGTGGACAAGGCTAAGGTAGAGACGGTTGAGCAACTCCCACCTCCGACGGACATTAAGTCCTTAAGGAGCTTTCTAGGCCATGCCGGATTTTATAGAAGATTTATTAAGGACTTCTCAAAGATCACTAAGCCTTAAACGCATCTCCTTCAAAAGCATGTGGCTTTTGACTTTGATGAGAAGTGCCTAGCAGCATTCCGGACCTTGAAAAGTGCATTGGTGAGTGCTCCCATTATTCAACCTCCGGATTGGAGCCAACCATTCGAGATCATGTGTGACGCAAGTGACTACGCCGTAGGCGCGGTTTTGGGTCAAAGAAAGGAAGGCCGAATTCACGCCGTTTACTATGCTAGCAAAACTCTTAGTGGGGCGCAATTAAAGTATGCCACTACAGATAAGGAGTTGCTAGCGGTGGTATTCGCTTTCAAAAATTTCAGATCTTACATCGTGAACTCGAAGGTCATTGTTTACACTGATCACGCAGCCATCAAGTATCTCTTGGCTAAGAAGGAAGCTAAGCCACGTTTGATTCGTTGGATCCTTCTTCTCCAAAAATTTGATGTTGAAATTCGTGATAAAAAGGGGGTGGAGAACATTGTGGCCGATCATTTGTCTAGGATGAATCATGGACAAGATGATAAAGAGCCCATCGAAGATAAGATGAGAGATGACCACCTCTATCGAGTGCTTGATAAAGATACTTGGATGATCGATATCATACGAGCGATTCGGAAAATGCCTCTCGATCATCTAGATAAAAACTCTCAAAAGAAGATAATCTCCGAAAGTAGGAAATACTTTTGGGATGTACCATACCTCTTCAAACTTGGCAATGATGGAGTTATGAGAAGATGTGTGCCAAGAGAAGAGAGGGTAGAAATCCTAAGGAAGTGCCACTCGGCAGAGTACGGTGGACACTATAGCCATTTTCGAACCCAAGAAAAAGTATGGTCAAGCGGATTCTATTGGCCGGAGATGCATGAAGATACTAAAAGATATGTTGCATCATGCCCTGAATGCCAAAGAACCGGAAACATCTCTCAAAGAAATTCTATGCCCTTGAATTACAATCTACAAATTGATTTATTCGATGTATGGGGTATAGACTTCATGGGGCCTTTCAAAAACTCATGCGGATATGAGTATATTCTAGTCATGGTTGATTATGTATCCAAATGGGTAGAGGCTATGCCACGTCGTAAAGCTTCCACGGAGGAGTCCATTACTTTGATCAAGAACGTGATTTTTCTCGTTTCGGTACACCGAGAATCTTGATAAGTGATGGAGGAACTCACTTCACCGGGAAGAATTTCAAAAAGTGCTTGTCCAAGTTGGGGATTGAACATAGGGTCTCTACGGCCTATCACCCACAAACCAACGGACAAGCGGAAACGTCAAATGGGCAATTAAAAAGCATCCTCAACAAAACGATAGAGAAGGGAGGCAAAGATTGGTCAAAGAAATTAGATGGAGCTTTATGGGCTTATCGAACGGCGTTCAAAACACCGATAGGTATGACCCCTTATCAATTCGTCTATGGAAAAGCTTGCCACCTTCCAGTTGAGTTGGAACATAAAGCCTATTGGGCGATTAAAGAGATGAACCTTGATCTCGATGCCGCGGTGGTGAAACGAAGAATCGAAAGAAGCGAGCTAGAGGAGATGAGGTTGAAGGCATATGAAAATGCAAGCATATACAAAGAGAGAATCAAAAGGTGGTATGATAAAAGATTGAAAAAGAAAGAGTTCAAAGAAGGAGATAAGGTCCTCCTCTATAATCCGAGGTTTAAAACCTTCGGAAAGGGGAAATTGCAAAGCAAGTGGGACGGACCTTATGTTGTGCATTCGGTGCTCTCCAAAGGAGCGGTAACCATTATGGATATAAAAGGCGATCAATTTATGGTGAATGGTCAACGACTTAAGGTTCACTGCGAACCCGACATTGTGCGCGTTCACCATGTTGATGTCTTCACCATGGAAGAAGAGCCCGAACGTCCCGCCTAGGACGAAAAACAAGGCATGAATTTCTGTAAATAATTTTTCTTTTAATTTTCTGGAGTTTCTCGCGAAGATTTGCTAGGCCAACTTTTTCCCATTGGCTAAGGAGGTGAAATAAGGGCGGTGCATGAAAAACCAGACCGGCCTGGCCCCGAGACCGGGTGGGCCGGCCGGCCCAGTCCGACCGGCCCAGCTGGGTCCCGGCGGTGGACGACCTCGGTTTTTGCCCGAATTGCTCCTTTTCGACTTCCTTTTTGGTCAGAAAATTTTAAGGGAAGTTTAAAAAAAGGAAAATGAGGTTCCTAGGGTTTTTCTCTTCGGACTATTTATTTGGCTGAATTGGGAGCTCGGGGATCAATCCCTTCAAGCAATATTTTGCACCCACACAACAACCATTGTGTCCCCGAGGAGCTCAGAGTTGAAGCAAGAAGCCAAGGAGCCATCGATGGAGGAGGCGAAGCGATGCAAGCTCAAGCTATCCGTCGAGATCAAGAGGACCACCCGCATCCGTTGCGGAGGGCGTGTCCCGACCGGAGCTATTGCATCTCGCAACCCCGTCGAAGGAGAGATGGTCCCTACACCCGTTCGAAGGTTGGCGTGCATCCAAGGCATGAAGCGGAAAGACTACAAGGAGGTGTCGCCCGAGCCTAAGGACTATGTGGCTAGCGACTACTCCGATGATCGTAGCCCGAGCTCGTCGGCGGCCGCTGAAAGAGATGATAACGACCTCTACATTTGGGATGAGGTGCCCAAGGAGAAGACTACCGAAGGCCCCAATGGCGGCGGCGACGACGGCGGCGACGACAATGGTGGTGGCGACGACGGCGGCGACGACGGTGGAGATGATGGCAATGACGACCCATTCGAATTGCATCCGATGTGATGTGTCGGTCGACGATTGTGTCCAAGCCATGGAGGCGATGAAGCAGCATTTGGAGGATTTGGAGCGCGTAGTTGAAGACGACTACAAGTTCACTAACCGCAACGTGCGCAAAAACTTTGGCATGGTCGGGAACATGAGAGGCAAGTGGTGCAATACTTGCGGAAGGTACCACTTGGTCTAGTTATCCCCTTAGGAATTTTGTAAGATACGACGAGGACGTCGTATGTTTTTAGCGTGGGGGAGAGCTAGCTAGCTAGCCTTAGCTTTTGAGTTTCAAAGTTTAGGTTCGGTTTAGTCTTCGAGAAAAGAGAGTCTTAGTGTTTAATGAGTCCTAGTTTTTGAGTGTGTTTTAACTTTTTGCAAGTTTGAAGTGTCTTAAATTAGTGTTGAGTCAAAGAAAATCAAATAAAAAGAGTCTTTATATATTTTGTGTCTTGTGTGATGCTTATCTTTATTCACTTGTTTGTTTATCTTTGATTCTTGATATATGAACATAAGTGTGTGGTTCGAAAAACGTTTACCGTGGTGCCTAGTGGAATTGCTACTATTTAAAGTACCCATACCACACTTCGATCTTGAGCTTCGCATGTTAGTTGTGCTAGGTTCAATGCTAAAAGTTGGAGGATTTCAGTTCTGAAAATTATCTAAGAAACCTTGTAATAAAGGTTAGCAAAACCTCTTTTTCCAAGTTGAGATGAAAAGAAAAAAATCCTATACAAAGCCAATTTATTTTTTGCTCCACCATAAGTGTGATTAGCACGATGAGTTAGGCTAGGATCCTTCTCTCTTTGGAGTTTTAATTTCAAGCAATGATCATGTTCTTGTGCTTATCTTCTGTTGCTAGCCTTTTCATGCATTCGGTAACGTGACTTTCACATCGGAAGTCCCGTACGTCACCGAATTCCATACCCGAACCTATACATCTCTTTTGTACATCGCATTCCTTGAACACAACCTACTCTCAAAGTTTCATCTCGTCTCTAGCATGATTTATTTAAAATTTCAGATTGTATGCATGCGAGAAAGAGAGGAGTGAGAGCTTTGAAAAGTTGTCAAGAGAGGGAAAATAAAGAGAAAAGTATGAGTATGGAAAAGAAAAAAAGAAAGAAAGAAAAAAAATAGAAAAGTAAAGAAAGAGAAAAATACGAGAATGAAAGAATGAAATAAAAAGAAGAGAAAGAAAAAAGAGGAGTGGCAAAAAGGATATGAGAGGGATGAATCAAGTGAAAGAAAAATAAAAAGTGCAAGGAAAGATGTCACGTTGTTGAGAGACGAAACTTTCACTCTTTTTCCAACCATGTGCAATCCGACAACGAGGACGTCATCAGTGCCTCATAGTCATAATTTTCTTTTGCCCTTGCACATGTCCACCATTCTAAATCTTCTCATCCTTGATATCCCTACTTGTGTTGATTAGAGGAAGTTCTTAGTTTGACAATACTTGTGTTGATTGCACTAGCCCTACCTATAGCTCCACTTTACATGTTATATGAGAGACTTATGGGAGGTGAGAGTTATATAAAATTGGTTTAGGATAGCCACCTCATATGAGTGACTTGAGAGAGCTTGGAGGAAGGTTTTTGTCTAATACTTGTTGCAGGAATTTTGTTTTTAAAATCATAAAAACCCTCCGATGGAAGCAAAGAAGTAAGCATGGCTGAATTTGAAGACTTCGAGTGAAGAGTTTGAGTTGTGGGGTAAATCTTGAAGTGGTAAAAATTTTAAACGCCCATGTTTATGTTTGATGATCACTACTTTATGTTTATGTATTAAATATGAAAGGATTGACTAACTTGTGGAGAAGGATTAGCGGTACACGATTAAAACACTTTGGACAAAGTTCTTTTACGAGTACTTGCTCGAGGACGAGCAAGCGCTAAGCGTGGGGGAGATGTTGACGGTGTATTTTGGTACACCAAGCATGTTCATTACACTTTGGTTTGGATTTGATTATGGAAATAACCCGCCACTAGGCACACTAATCATATAACAACTTCATCTATGTGCATGCATTTGGAAGTGTTATGTTTATGTAGGAAAACATGGACATAAAGGACGGATTCGCAACAAGTTCAAAGGAGCATTTACGGAGTCTTGTTCATGTTCATGAGCTTGATGAAATCACTTCCATTGGTGGCAAGGACCAAAGTGCTACGAGGAACACCCCCGGGGATTGAAGCGTAAAAGACCGAACTTCATGCTTGGAGAACCTCCATCTTGGACGCGAGGATGACATCGTCAAAATCATGCAAGTGGAAGGGGCAAAGTGCATAATCACCTGAGGACCCACGGGAGCGAAGGGGCGACCGAACCGGGCCGAGATGGGCCTGGGCCGGTCGGCCCAGGCCGGCCGGCCCAGCCCACTCCGGTGGTCGGTTCGGCCCCCCTTTCCTTGCACCCGAAGGATCTTCAACCCTAAAACCCTAGAGGCGCCGCCATTCGACGGGGAGAGAGCCATTCGCACCAAGAGGCCATCCACAAGCTAGATAGAGGAGGGAGATCTCCGGAGGGAGATCGTCCACCTCGAAGGAAGCACCCACAAGTGGAGAAGAAGGAAGACACCGTCGGAAGGGAAACCATGATCAACGGTGCTATGTCTAGCACCTTGATGGGGTAATCTCCTTATTCGTCCATGGGTTGTAATCGATCTTGAGATGTAATCATACTTTGTCGGATTATCTATCTATCATCTTGTGTTGAATATACTTTAATGCTTAAGGTTAGCTACCATGCCGTAAAGGGAGTAAGAGCTCCAATGCTTCCTTGGATCCATTCAATACGCCGTGTCCATCATAGGTCTAGTCATGAATACCTTCGCGTAGTGACAGTACGAGAGGATGGAAAGGGCGAAACCGTGGTCACAACCCCGATAGATTAGATTGGTTTTCATGTCTTTAAGCGATTGCATGTTCTAGTATCGTAGACCCATGGGCGAGTGTCTTTTATCTTGATAGCTTGATCATTCTCTCTAGTGTAGTTTAGTTGTTTTATAGTTTAATCATAGTCAGAGTTTGAGTAGTTAGAGTGTGAAGGTAGATCGAACGCTTGTAATCCCCTTGCCCCGCGGATTGACAAGAACCTTGGGAATCCCGTGGTGAAAAAGGTGTGGGGTCCGTACGCTTGCGGATCGAAGAGGGATACATCTTTTATCCGTCAACACCGTACCACAAGACGCCGGTCAACCACACCCTCAAGCAGTGTGACCTGCTCAAAAGGTACTATAGATGCGCCGCCGCGAAGGATGGCGAGGCCAAGAAGGATGGGGTGACGGCGATGCCGGCGGCTTCCCCGCGTTGGAAAACGTCTTCCTCATCTTCGGGGGGCCAACCGTGGACATGTCCAACAGCCAGCGCAAGCTAGAGCGGCACGAGGTCCTCGCCGCGTAGAAGGCTCCTCCCTCCTTCCTCGACTGGTCGGAGGATGCCATCACCTTCAGCCGCGAGGATCACCCGAACCGCATCCCTAACCTGGGCCAGTACCCGCTGGTCGTCGACCCGGTCATCGGCAATGCGCGCTTCTCCAAGATGCTGATGGACAGAGGCATCAGCCTCAACATCCTCTACGCGCACACTCTACGCCTGTTGGGGATCGGGTTGGACCAACTGTGGCCCAGCATGACGCCGTTCCATGGCGTCGCGCCGGGCAAGCACGTCCAGCCCCGCGGGCAGATCGACCTGCCAGTCTGGTTCGGCACGCCAGACAACTTCCGCAAGGAGATGCTCACCTTCGAGGTGGTGGGGTTCAGGGGTGCGTACCACGCTATTCTCGGGAGACCATGCTACGCCAAGTTCATGGCAGTCCCGAACTACACCTACCTCAAGATGAAGATGCCGGGGCCCAAGGGCGTCATCATCGTGGGCTCATCGATCGAGCACACGTTCGACTGCGACGTCAAGTGCATGGAGCACGTGGAGGAGCTAGTGCTGGATGAAGCGCTCGTGACGAACCTGGAGAAGGTTGTCAACGAGGACCTCGACTCCACCGCCAAGTACGCCGGTAGCTTCGAGGTTGCTAAGTAAACCAAGGAGGTGCCCCTCGACCCTGCTGCCCCCGAGGGCAAGGCGTTGAGGGTCAGTTCTGCCCTCGACCCGAAATAGGAAGTGGTGCTCGTCGACTTTCTCCACGCCAACGCCGACATCTTCGCGTGGAGCCCCTCGGATATGCCAGGCATCTTGAGGGAGGTCGCCGAGCACTCCCTTGATATCCGACCTCACTCCTGCGCCGTACAACAATGGCTGCGCTGCTTCGACGAAGAGCAGCGCCGAGCAATCGGAGTTGAGCTGTGGAAGCTCCTCGAGGCTAGGTTCATCAAGGAAGTGTTCCACCCTACGTGGCTAGCTAATCCTGTATTAGTTAAGAAAAAGAATCGGAAGTGGCAGATGTGTGTAGACTATACTAGTTTGAATAAAGCATGTCCTAAAGTTCCTTTTCCATTGCCACGAATCAATCAAATATTTGACTCGACTGCAGGGTGTGAACTATTATGCTTTCTTGATGCCTATTCCGGGTACCAACAAATATAAATGAAGGAGTCCGACCAGCTCGTGACTTCATTCATCACGCCATTCGGAATGTACTGCTAAGTAACGATAATGTTTGGTCTCCGAAACATGGGTGCTACATACCAGCGATGCATGCAGCACGTTTTCGGAGATCACGTCGGGCGAACCGTTGAGGCTTACGTACACGATATAGTCGTAAAAACCAGGAAAGCGGATGACCTGGTTAACGACCTACGCGTGGCATTCGATTCCCTGTGAGCCAACGAGGTAAAGCTGAACCCTGAGAAGTGCGTCTTCGGAGTGCCGTGAGGCATGCTGCTGGGGTACATTGTTTCCCAGCGGAGCATCGAGCCCAACCCTGAGAAGGTCACAGCACTCGAGGGGATGGGCCCGATTCGAGACCTTAAGGGTGTCTAGAAGGTGCTGGGGTGCCTTGCCGCCTTGAGCCGCTTCATCTCGCAGCTCGGCGAAAAGGGGTTGCCCCTCTACCGACTCTTGAAGAAGCACGAGCGCTTCTCCTGGACCGTCGAGGCCCAGGAGGCACTCGACAAGCTCAAGGTGACGCTCTCCCACACGCCGATTTTAACGCCACCCCGGGACGGCGAGCCTATGTACCTCTATGTCGCCGCAACCACTCAGGTGGTCAGCGCCGTCATCGTGGTGGAGCGCACAAAGGAGGGACACGCCCTACCAGTCCAACGCCCCGTTTACTACATCAGCAAGGTGCTGTCTGAGACCAAGGCGCGTTACCCGTAGATCCAAAAGCTGCTCTACACGGTGGTGCTCGCACGGAGCAAGCTTCGCCACTACTTTGAGGCCCATCCGGTCACGGTGGTATCCTCCTTCCCGTTGGGGGAGATTATCCGAAACGCTCGCCTATGCGCCGCTCAAAGAAATCAAGTCCCAGATCCTGGCGGATTTCGTCGCCAAATGGATGGACACACAGCTGCCGCCGCCGCAAGTCCAGGCTGAGTGCTGGATCCTCTACTTCGATGGGTCGGTGATGAAAACCGGGGCGGGCGCGGGTCTGCTCTTCATCTTACCCCTCGGGGAGCACATGAGGTACGCGGTGTGCCTGCATTTCCCCGCGTCAAACAACATGGTGGAGTACGAGGCCCTTCTCTGCAGCCTCAAAATCGCCATCGAGACGGGTATCAAGCGCCTCGACGTCAGGGAGGACTCGCAGCTCATGATCGACCAGGTGTTGACGGTGAAAATCCGTCAACCTTGCCATGAGTTTACCTTCAGTGTTGGCATAAGTTTTATACCTTATCTATTGGTACTAACCCCCGTGGTATAACAAGTTCACTTGTGCATGTCGGTTTTGGAGTTTATTTTTTATGCAGGGTTTTAGCGTTGAAAGCAAGACTTCCGGGATAAGTTCATCAAGCACCTTGTGACAAGACCTTGAAGCCCCGAACAAGTCATGCAATGAAGCAAACTTGACTCCAAGAAGCCCAGGGACCTAACCCGAGAAGATGACAAACTCCGAGGACCTACCCAGAAAAGTGCCGAATCTTGCGGGACAAGGAACTACGTCCAACTCGGAGAGAAACTGACGACAAGGGCCCACATGTAGAAGGGGGAAGGATCAAGAAGACTCAGGAACCGACGCCACGAGAAGGAGGTCGGGAACTGGGCCTGTATGGGCCCAGGCCGGTCGGCCCAAGCCGGCCGGCCCAACCCAGTCCAGGGCCCATTTGCCCCCTCCTTTGACCTAGCCGCCATTCGGGCTATTTATAGCCCCGAGGTCGAGAGCCACGCATCGATCATTTCGTCATCAGCCACCGAGGAGCAGAGAAGAGAGACACCATCCCAGAGAGGAGAGGGTCGAGCTAGTTGACTAGGGTTACCCTAGCTGATGTGGGAACCTTGCAAGGAAGACCATGTCGGAGTTCCCGGAGCTAGAAGCAAGATCAAGGTAGGATCCCGGTGGTGATCTTGTTTATGTATCATTGTACTAGTTGAATTATCAAGTTGAATCCGATTTCTAGCGATCAAGTGTTTTTTCGATGTCTTCGTTTTTCGATCGGCTTTACTTAGTCTAGATCTATTCTCGAGATAGATCACATAGGGTGTTCTTGTAGTCGCGGTGGCTAGAGGTGCACGCAGGATCTTCCGAAAGAACTCGACTTGTCCTTGGACTCGCCCTAGACTACCCGCATGAATAGGAGTACGTTGTGACCGAACGGGGGCTCAGAAAGGCGGGCGTTTTCAGAGTCGGACGGGAAACCACGATTTAAAGAGGCTTCTAATGAGATTCGATTTGCTACTTCTTCTTTTGCTTGGAACTTCAACAAAAGGCTTAACCCGATCTCTCTAGATCGGTTTATCTACCCTATCTATCTTTGTTACCTCCGGTCTTCAGTAGATTAAATTCATTTTGTGTTCTTTATCTAGATGCATTAGGGTTTCACTTTACCAAAGATTGAAGTTACTTGGCTTACTAAATCATATTTTGCGTCACACATTTGTTCCACAGATTCGATACCTTGGGTTCACCACTCGAGGGAAGAACGGTCCCTTGACTACGACGGGAGACTTGTCCGCTTGCAAGTCTAAACAAACTTTGATATAACTATTGACCGTCAACAAGCCCCTTTTTCTGGCGCCGTTGCCGGGGAACAAGTGATCAAGATTTGATCTTTTATTTCTTTTTTGTGATTTCCAGTTTCCTTTTAGTTTTTCTTTTTGCATCTACTAAACTGTGATCATTCTCAAAATAAATCTAATCTAGTTTGTCTAACCTAGTTTTCATAGATTTGTTTTACTTTCTAATTTTTGCATATTTTGTTTATTGCTAACCCTAACAGGAGATGGACGGCTACCTCTCCAACAAACCCGATAATTTTGTGGATGATCCAGAAAAACTTTATAGGCTAAGAAGACGTGAAGCACATCAAGCTAAAAACCTGGATTTTGTAGATTCGAAGTCAGAAGACAAGGGATCAAAGGAATCTCCGAAAAATTCACCACCTCAAAGTCCTCTGGAGAATCGACTTCCACCGATGGGTGAACAACCGCAAGAACGCAAGATCGGGGAGCTATGCACCCCGTACATCATCGACCTACCAATCTTGAATCTTGAGGAGATCGGAAGACCGTTCGAGATCAAGACCTCAACAATCCGCATGGTGCAACATTCACCCTTCACCGGTAAAGAGGATCCGAACCTTCACCTCCAAGCATTCATTCAACTATGTCAGACTTTCAACATGGATGGGGTGACTCAAGATCAAATGAGGGCAAGGCTTTTTCCGTTCTCACTACTCGGGAAGGCTTTGCAATGGTTCCACTCTCAACCGGCGGATACGGTGCAAAATTGGAACACGTTGATGAAAGCTTTCACGAAGGAATACTACTCGCCGGGTAAAACTCGAAGCTTGCGTAATAAGATTGCCACCTTTGCTCAATATCCTACAGAAACTATCTCGGAGGCATTCGAGCGCTTCAATGAGTACACTCGGGCGGTTCCACCTCACAAGTTCCTGAAGGAAGACCTCGTGCAAAAGTTCTATCAAGGACTCCCATGGCGTCAAGGACGATCATCGACGCATCGGCGGGAGGATCTATCATCGAGCTTACACCGACAGAAGCTTTCAATTTTTTCAAGAAGATCGCGGATAATGACACATGGGTGTCATCCGGACGCCTACATCCGGTTCAACCCACGGGGAACGTCAAAGGAGTCTTTCAAGTGGAGAAGGAGAACATACTTGAAGGCAAGATTGATTCACTCATGAGGAGGTTGGAGAAGATGGAGATAGAAAAGAAAGAGGCTCAAGACTTGAAGGCTACCAAAGCAAGATCCACATGCGAAGAATGCGGAGAGTATGGCCATGTCCACAAAGATTGTCCGGAGGAAGCCAAAGTGCTCAACTACATGAGGAAGGGAGAATTGCCGAACTTCCGCTATGGGCAAGGTAGACCTCAATTTAATGCAAGCTCATCCATTCCGAATTCGGTTCCGCTTCGTATACAATTGAAGGAATTCATGGACGAGCAAGCTAAGATCAAAAAGGACACTGTCACCAAGTTCTAGGCCATAGATAAGGTGTTGGAGAACATCGATAGCAAAGTGACAGAGGTCGGGAGCTCCAACCATCAAGTGCTCAACATGATGAAGTTGCTCGAGACGCAAGTGGAACAATTTGCTGGGTGCCTCACTAATGATGAAGGGAAGCTTCCGGGACAACCTAAAGGTCCCGAATCGGCGAAGGCTATTCAAACACATTCGGGAAAGGAGACCGATGATCCGGAACGCTCCGCGGGAGTAAGGAAGCCTAAACCATCCGCCGAGGCGGAGGAAATTGCTAAGGAGATAGTTACACCGAAGAGCCTGAGTTTGAGATGCCGGGAGAAGACACGAGGATACCACAACTCAAGCCACGCTATTTCCGAGGTAAACTTGACAACCACTTTGAGATGTTTGTGGAGGTTGTGCGTTGTTGACGGATAAAAGACGTATCCCTATACGATCCGCAAGCGTACGGACCCCACACCTTTTTCACCACGGGATTCCCAAGGTCCTTGTCAATCCGCGGAGCAAGGGGATTAAAGCGCTTAATCTACAACGACACACTAGCTACTAAAACCCTAACTATTATTATACAAGAAAACAACTAATACACTAGAGAGAATGATAAACGATCAAGGTAGAAGACACTCGCCCACGGGTCTATGATACTAGAGCATGCAATCGCTCAAAGACATGAAAACCAATCTAATCTATCGGGGGTTGTGACCACGGTTTCGCCCTTTCCCTCCTCTCGTACTGTCACTACGCGAAGGTATTCATGACTAGACCTATGATGGCCATGGCGTATTGAATGGATCCAAGGAAGCATTGGAGCTCTACTCCCTTTACGACATGGTAGCTAACCTTAAGCATTAGAGTATATTCAACACAAGATGATAGATAGATAATCCTACAAAGTGCGATTACATCTCAAGATCGATTACAACCCATGGACGAATGAGAAGATTACCCCATCAAGGTGCTGATCATGGCACCGTTGATCATGGTTTCCCTTCCGACGGTGTCTTCCTTCTTCTCCACGAGAGGGTGCTTCCTTCGAGGTGGTTGATCTCCCTCCGGAGATCCTCCTCCTCTCTCTAGCTTGTGGATGGCCTTCTGGTGCGAATGACTCCCCCATCTGTCGAATGGAGGCGCCTAGGCTTTTAGGGTTCAAGATCCTTCGGGTGCAAGGAAAACGGGACCGAACCGGCCACCGGAGGGGCTGGGGCGGCCGGCCTGGGCCGACCGGCCTGGGCCCACCTCGGCCCGGTTCGGTCGCCCCTTTCTCTCGGTGGGTCCTTATGCATTTATGTACTTTGCCCCTCCACTTGCATGATTTTGACGATGTTATCCTCGCGTCCAAGATGGAGGTTCTTTTCGCATGAAGTTCGATCTTTTACATTTCAATCCCCGGGGGTGTTCCTCGTAGCACTTCGGTCCTTGCCACCTTTGGAAGTGATTTCATCAAACTCATGAACACGAACAAGACTCCGTAAATGCTCCTTTGAACTTGTTGCGAATCCGTCATTTATGTCCTTGTTTTCCTACATAAACACAATACTTCCAAATGCATGCACATAGATGAACTTGTTATATGATTAGTGTGCCTAGTGGCGGGTTAGTTCCATAATCAAATCCAAACCAAAGTGTAATGAACATGATAGGTGTACCAAAATACACCGTCAACATCTCCCCCACACTTAGCTCTTGCTCGTCCTCGAGCAAGTACTCGTAAAAGAACTTCGTCCAAGGTGTTGTAATCATGTACCACTTATCCTTCTTTACAAGTTAGTCAATCCTTTCATCTTTAATACATAAACACAAAGTAATGATCATCAAACATAAACATGGGCTTTTAGAATCTTTACCACGTCAAGATTTACCCCACAACTCAAACTCTTCACTCGAAGTTTTCAATTTCAGTCATACTTACTTCTTTGCTTCCATCGGATGGTTTTTATGATTTTAAAAACAAAATTCCTGCAACAAGTATTAGACAAAAACCTTTCTCCAATCTCTCGCAAGTCACTCATATGAGGGGGCTACCCTAAACCAAATTTTATAAAACTCTCACCTCCCATTAATCTCTCATATATCATGTAAAGTGGAGCTATAGGTAGGGCTAGTGCAATCAACACAAATTTTGTCAAACTAAGAACTTCCTCTAATGATTGTTTACCTTTCAAAGCCAATGATCATGAGAATTAACCATATGTAGGGATATCAAGGATGAGAAGATTTAGAATGGTGGACATGTGCAAGGGCAAAAGAAAATTGTGACTACAAGGCACCGATGACGTCCTCGTTGTCGCATTGCACATGGTTGGAAAAAGAGTGAAAGTTTCGTCTCTCAACAACGTGACATCCTTCCTTACACTTTTATTTTTCTTTTCTTTCACTTGATCCATCCCTCTCATATCTTTATTGCTACCTCTTTTCTCTATTCTTTTTTTTCTTTCATTCACATATAAATTTTTTTCATCTTTCTTTCTTTATTTCTTTTCCATACTCATACTTTTTCTCTTTATTTTTCTCTCTCTTGACAACTTTTCAAAGCTTTCAATTCTCACTTTCCTCGCATGCATACAATCTGAAATTTTAAACAAACCATGCTAGAGACGAGACGAAACTTTGAGAATAGGTTGTATTCAAGGAATACGATGTACAAAAGAGATGTATAGGGTTGGGTATGGAATTCGGCGATGTACGTGACTTCCGTTGTGAAGGTCACGTTACCGAATATATGATGAGGCTAGCAACAAAAGATATGTACAGGAACATGATCATTCCTCGAAATTAAAACTCACCAAGAGAGAAGGGTCCTAGCCTAACTCATCGTGCTAATCACACTTATGGTGGAGCAAAAAAATAAATTGGCTTTGTATAGGATTTTTTTTCTTACTCTCAACTTGGAAAAAGATGTTTTGCTAACCTTTATTACAAGGGTTTTAAGATAATTTTCAGAACTGAAGTTCTCCAACTTTTAGCATTGAACATAGCACAACTAACATGTGAAGCTCAAGATCGAAGTGTGGTAAGGGTACTGTAAGTAGTAGCAATTCCACTAAGCACCACGGTAAACATTTTTCAAACCACACACTTATGTTCATATATCAAGAATCAAAGATAAACAAACAAGTGAATAAAGATAAGCATCACACAAGACACAAAAATATATAAAGACTCTTTTTATTTGATTTTCTTTGACTCGACATTAATTTAAGACACTTTCAAACTTGCAAAAATTTAAAAACACACTCAAAAACTAAAGACTCACTAAACTCTAAGACTCTCGCTCGAAGATTAAACCGAACCTAAACTTGAAACTTAAAATCTAAGGCTAGCTAGCTAGCTCTCCCCCACGCTAAAAACATACGACGTCCTCGTCGTATCTTACAAAAATCCTAAGGGGAAAAACTAGACCTAGTGGTACTTCAAGCAAGTATTGCACCACTTGCCTCTCATGTTTCCAACCATGCCAAAAATTTTGCGCACGTTACGGTTAAGGAACTTGTAGTTGTCACCAACTACGTGCTCCAAATCCTCCATACGTTGCTTCATCGCTTCCATGGCTTGGAGACATTCATCGACCGACGTGTAGAGATCTCTGATGGATTGACGGCAAGTTCGACAACACATCGGATGCAATCCGAAGGGGTCTTCATCGCCATTGTCTCCACCGTCGTCACCGCCGTCGTCGCCACCTCCATTGTCGTTGCCGCTCTCGTTGCCATCGTTACCGTCGTCGTTGGGGCCTTCGGGAGTCCTCTCTTTGGGCTGCTCGTCCCAAATGTAGAGGTCGTTATCTTCGACGGCAGCCCACGAGCTCGAGCTACGATCGTCTCCTTCGACGGGGTTGCGAGATGCAAGCGCTCCAATCGGGACACGCCCTCCGCAACGGATGCGGGCGGTCCTCTTGACAGGTAGCTTGAGCTCGCATCGCATCGCCTCCTCCATCGATGGCTCCTTGGCTTCTAGCTTTGACTCTAAGCTTCTTGGGGGCACAATGGTTGCTGCAAGGGTGCAAAATATTGCTTGGAGGGGTTGATTCCCGAGCTCCCAATTTGGCCAGATAAATAGTGAGGACCATGTGTGGTTCGAGGACCAGTGGATGGTCGCTTCCTTGTGTGATGAGTGATTGACAACGTTGTGTGGACTGATTCTTGGCTAAGTATTGCAGGTGCAGGTTGCGGCTTGACCGGGCGGGTGTTGGTGCGGGTGAAGAACAAGCGCGAAAGGTCGTCGCGGGTGAGGCCTCCGGATGTGGAGAAGACAAGTAGGCTTCGTTCGAGGGACCCGGTGGCCAGCGGGGTCAAGTGCGGGCCGCATGGTGGCATGAACAGCAAGATGAAGTCGTGGACGGTTTCTTGGTTGAGCCTCAAAACCAAGGTCGAGCCGGGACTACGTGGGAGCCGAGTCATGAGTGGATATTGGCGGAGGCTACACCGAGTTCGCGGGGTTTCCGGTGGTTCACCAGAAAACCACTGGGTTCCTTGGTTGATCCACAAAGCCAAGACCGAAGAACCGAAGACGGTGCTGCAGCAGTGCCAGACTGGTCTGACCGGTGGGTCTGACCGGTGGGTACCGGTCTGACCGGTGTGCGACGACGCAGTCCGGAGACTTCGAAGCGGAGGACACGCGTCGGGATCGCATGGCTTGCATCGAGGCCACGCAGGGTGCGGTCGCCGGGCATCCGTCCGATGGTGAAGACATGAAGACTTCCAAATCCGCCCTTAAGGGGCTTGTATCCCTAGTTATTAGGAAAGGGCATTTTAGACTTTCGGTTGCCTCCATATAACCCAAGAGGTGAGAGGATGGCAGCCAACTCTTGGAACCCTAGCTCATTTGTTTTCCCATTTTCCTTCCTATTTTCCTTAGGTTTTCCATAGGACCAGCTTGAGAGCTTCATGGAGAGATCTTGTTGAGAGGGATGGATGATCGTGCGGCTTGCTAGACCATGTGTGAACCTTTGTTTCATGTATAGATGATTCGGCGTGGTTCCTCAAGGTTTGGATGTGTTTTCCCCGGTTGTTCTTGGTGGTGATTTTCGGAGCCCTCTCTTGGTGATTTCTTTGGGTTGTTTTCGGGACCTTTCTCTTGGAGATTTGATGTGGGAAATTTGTGGGAACCCTTCATGGTTCTTTGGGCTGTGATTCCCCTCCCAAATCCGTGAGTAAAGATGCTCGATTTTGGGGTTTCTTGAGTTCTTGAGTTGGAAGTGCTCTTGGCGGGATTTCCTTGATTCCTCCCTTTTGGACGAGTTTTGGTGGGATTAAACTTGACTATGGACTCCTCATGAGGTGTTCCTAATATCCCCAAAGTCTTGTTCAAGTCTGTGGAGCGATTTGGGAGATCGAGGATTGGATTTGGGGTAGTTGACCCGCGGGTGCTGTTCATCCCGAGGCGCCCGAGCTACGGTCCGGCCGGGTGCTCTTGACCGGTCCGACCGGTGCAACCCTCAGTGGGATTTTGCTCGGGTGAACGTCTTGGTGTGTTCTCTGTTGTCTTGTGGTGCTGTTGTTTCGTGTTTGGGTCAGTTTGGTGGTCGGTTGGCCTGTTTGGTGCCTTGGGGGCTTTCAGGCTGTGATCGGTCTGACCGGTGTGTCTCACCGGTCTGACCGGTGTGGACCCACTTAGTGAAAGTTGCTCAGTTTCACCAGCAGGGACCGGTCTGACCGGTAGTGCTCACCGGTCTGACCGGTGTGGGTCTGTAGACTCGAGGTTTGGTGTTCCGCTGCGTTCTCGGGTCGGAAGGTTGTGTGTTGGTTCCTAAGTCCAGTGGCACTCCAGTGGCTACGTGGGCTTGACCAACTTGGGTAGTGAGTTGGAGACGTGTGTTGGAAGCCGTGTTCATCTTGTTGGAGTTTCCATCTCCTTCGAGAAGAATTTTTATCGGCTCCCATTCACTCCCCCCTCTCTGGTTCGCCGTATCGGTCCTTCAAGTGGTATCAGAGCCGGTTCGGGTCTTTGTTGACTCTAACCAGTCTAAGATCCAAGGATGGCGTACCAGGAACGGGGTTCGGGTCCTCCATACTTCGATGGCAAGAATTACCAGATGTGGAGCAAGCGGATGGGTGCGTTTCTCCGTGGAAAAGGTCAGATCCTTTGGGATGTCACGGTGGACACAGGTTATGTCCAGCCGATGGACTTCCTCGCTCCAGGATCGAGGGACAGATTCGACACCAAAAGTAAGGCGGTCGACTACTTGTTTCGTGCTTTGTGTCAGCCTGAGTTCGATCGGGTGCACACCGAGCACTTGGCTTGTAGGATTTGGGCGGTGTTGAAGGAGGCTCATGTTGGGAATGCCCAGGTTCAGGAACGAATGTATGCGACCTACCAGAGAGAGTACGAGAACTTCACTCATCTCCCCGGTGAGTCCATCGATGTCTTGTTTCAGAGGTTCACGGTGGTTGTGAACAACATGAGGGCCAATGTGGACGTGCTCCCGTACGATGATCATGATAGAGCGGTCAAGCTCTTACACTCTTTGGATCGTACGATTTGGGGTGGAAAGTTCGAGGCCATTGTGGAGTCGGAGAAGTATGACACTCGACGGTGAACGAGGCTGTTCTCGAAGCTCCGGTCGGGCCGAGGTGGATAGGGGCATGAGCGCAAGCTCGAGGGTCCGACTGATTCCCATAGTCTTGCCCTCGTTGGTGGTTCGAAAGGAAAGGCTAACACTAACCCATCCACGAGATTTTCTCTTTTCCTCTTTGATGTCTATGCCAGATGAGGAGTTCGACGAGCTTGGAGAGGACGGCCGGCGCTCTGACGGAGGGCGGTTCGAGAGGCGCACGAGAACCGATTGAACATGAGGAGGAACACGAGGACTTGCTTCCAGTGCGGCAAGCCGGGACACTTCGTCGCCGACTGCCCGGAGAAGGTCGAGAACAAGGACGGCTACAAGCACAAGCCGAGGAATGATGGCAAGTACTGGTCGAGGCGCGACCAGAAGAGCAAGCACAAGAACAAGTACAAGGACGAGCGACGATCGAGGAAAAAGGAGAGCCGAGGCAAGGCCCGAGCGATGGTTGGAGCGAGCGACGTCGACTCCAGCTCCGCGTACTCCACCTCGAGCTCGAGCAGCAGTGAAGACAAAGGTGATCGTCGCAAGAATAAGAAGTCGTCCAAGAACTTGAGCGGGCTGAGCTGCTTCGCGAGAGGCGACTTCTGCACCATGGCGCTGAGCTCCGGCAGCAAGAAGAGCACACAGAGCGACTCGGACTCTGAGTCCGATGACGAGGTGCGTGATGAACTTTCTTTCTTGCGCCAGGAGAATGACAGGCTTGGCTCTTTGCTTGATAACCGTGATGACGTGCTTAGGGAGGCCAAGAGAATGAGAAAAGAGCTTAGGGCTTCACTCGAGGATGCTAGGACTAGAGTGGCTGAGCTAGAGACACAGGTGCTTGATAGCAAGCTTGAGATTGATTCCCTTGAGGCTAGACCTGTTGTTTCGGATGAGGTTGATTGTGCTGATTGCTCCATATTTCTTGCTGATCTTGCTTTGTTTAAGGAGAAGCATGCCTCCAAGTGTGAGGAACTAGATGTTCTTAGGGTTGAAGTGGCTGAGCTTAAGTCTAGACCTGCTTTGCTAGGTGCTTGCACTTCTTGCCTTGTTTTGCATGCTAAGATTGATGAGATGCATGCTTACACTAGTTCACTTGAGGCTAAATTGAAGGAACCCATGCCTACATCATGCTCTACCTGTGAAATACATGCTTTGAAAAATTTGGAACTTGCACATTATGTTGATCGTTTGCAGGATGAGAATGATGACTTGAGGAAGTTGATGGGTTAGTTGTCTGGTCATGAGCCTCAGTTGAGGATGATGATCGAGGCATTTAAGAGGCAGGATGGTGAGGGACTTGGGGCAAACAAGGTTGGTGAGGGAATTGGAGAGAATATCCCAAAGCCACCAAATACCCACCACAAAAATGATTTCCCCCCAAAACCTAACCATCTTAGGAACCGACTAGACACAACCCCAGCTCCACCCGTGTTTCCTACACCCACAAATGATCTACAAAAGCCTATCAAGTTTGTCAGCACTTCGGGGAAAGTGTTCTTTGGGAAAGAAAGTGAGAAGGCTAGTGAGGGGAAACCGGTGGAGGAGTTGAGTGGAGAGAAACCTAGTGAGCAGCCACATCCCAAGCCTAAGCCTAAGCTTGTGAGGTTCCATTGTGGCTATTGTGGGAGAGATGGCCATAAGGATGAGTTTTGCTTCAAGAGGAAGCGAGAGGAGAGGATGGCAAAGGAGTGGGCCAACAAGGTCAAGTACCACCCTTCCGATGGTGTACTTGAGCCTCGTGTGCAGATGCCCAGGGCAAAGGCGAGTGTGAGGACAGTTCGGGCTTGGGGAGAGCGGAAGGTTGTTGGAGGTGCTTTCGCCTCGAGGTCACACCGGTCGGACGGTGTGGGGCACGTCGGACCGGTGCGAGGCTCGAACGAGCGGCGTTTTGGGTTTCGTGCTCGTACAGGTGCGAGGGTTGTTTCTGGAGGTCATGGTTCTGGTGGTTGGGCTGGAGAGTTTGCAGGTGGTCAGGTTGCTAGGCGTTCTCCCCCTCGAGCTCACTACGGGGATGGGAGGAGTCTTAGCTTTGAGAAGGAGAGGAGGGACAATCCACGGGCTTTCTTTCGTGGTTTTGGTCCTCATCCAGGCAAAGAGGTTTGGTCACCTCATGGTGGATACCGTTGTGGTGTTCGTGGAGGTAGCTTTAGTAGGAAAGATGGTTTGGTTTGTGCTAACCCCACTTTCGAGCAAATGGCTAGGCACTGGTTTTACACATTTGGAACTAACCCCAGTGTTGAGTCGTTTGCTCGCTCTCGCTCTTGGTTTTGAGTTGCAGGTGGATGGCCCAGAGAACATTTGGTTGATATCAGGGGGTGGTTCTTGAGGTCCATGTGTGGTTCGAGGACCGGTGGATGGTCGCTTCTTTGTGTGATGAGTGATTGACAATGTTGTGTGGACTGATTCTTGGCTAAGTATTGCAGGTGCAGGTTGCGGCTTGGCTGGTGCTGGTGCAGGTGAAGAACAAGCGCGAAAGGTCGTCGCCGGTGAGGCCTCCAGGTGTGGAGAAGACAAGTAGGCTTCGTTCGAGGGACCTGGTGGCCAGCGGGGTCAAGTGCGGGCCGCATGGTGGCATGAACAACAAGATAAAGTCATGGATGAAGGATCAGATGGCGACTAGAGAGGAGGGAGTGAATAGGAGCCGGTAAAAATTCTTCTCAAAGAACCCGGCCTATGCCCTAGTCAAATCCCGGTCACACACAAGCGATGGATCGAATCACACACCAATCGCCAAGACAACGAGGTTATGGATCAACCTCTAGCCTTAGGAACGATTCCTTGAAGCACACGCGGAAGCACGAGAAAGGAAGGGAGGAAACGAACCAAGAAGCAAAGCTCACGGGGCTACGGCGGACCGTCCGCGGGAGGGGCGGACCGTCCCGGCCGGGGAGGGGCGGACCGTCCGCGCGGCCTCGCGGACCGTCCGCGCCGGCACCTCGGACCGTCCGGCCCTACGCGGCGTGGACCGTCCGTTATATCACACGGAACCAACGAGAAGCACACCACGAACCACGGACCGTCCGCGGGGAGCACGCGGACTGTCCGCCAGGCACCCGCGGACCGTCCGCCCGCTGCTGCGGACCGTCCGAAACTCCGTCCAACCAAACCTCAAAATCACGATGGATCAAAACGAAAGGCGAGCAAGAACACGAAGAACACGGGACGAACACGAGCGGCTCGGACCGTCCGCAAGGAGGGCGCGGACCGTCCGCGAGGCTCGGACAGAGCAGAAAAACGCCCAACCTCGAAAATCAACTCCCCCAAATCATCATCGGATTTCCCAAACGGTTGAAGCTGTGGAGACAATGGTTTGGGGACTTGAAAAGTGTCACACAAGGATGCTATAGCCCAAAAATCTTGCCTCCTAACTCAATAAATCACCGGGAATCGCGAATCCTTTGAGCACCACCAAAAGCTTGAGCACCGAACGAAAACTCTCAAATCGAAGTGGTTTCCCGGCGTTTGAGGGCACAAGATCAATCACAAAGATGCACGAGACATCTATCCATGTTTCCCTCAAAGAAATCCGGGGAGAAACCCACTCAAATCCGCGGAATCGCACCGAGAACGAAGGCACGAAAACAAGCACAAAAAGACCACGAAAAACACAACTCCGAACCTTCTATACAAACCAGGAAAGATTCACAAGGTCTAGCATGCCGCCTTAGCATCCATCCCTCTCAACAAATCTCTCATGAAGCTCTCATGCTAGCCTAGAGAAAATGGAAGAAAATAGCTACGAAAATGAGAAATGGGAGGGAGGAAATGAAACCCTAAGTCGCGGAGAGAGAGAGCCACTCACACACCCTCATGGCTTATATATCGGGTCCCGCCGGAGTGGTAAATGACTCGACTACCCCTAACTTAACTACCGCGATACAACCCACGCGAGGGGCATTTAGGTAATGTTTGTGGGTCTTGCCATCGGACGGCCACGCCTTTGCCGCACCCCGTGTCCTCCCGACGCAAGCCATGCGATCCCGCCGTGTGTCCTCCGCCTCGAAGCTTCCCGACACGCCCGGATCCCGCCTCCGTCGTGTTGGGCCCTCGGACTTGGTTTTGAGGCCCAAACCAAGAAACCGTCCTCCGATGGTTTTGTGGGCAAACCACCAAACCCTGCGTGCTCGGTCCGGCCTCCCGCCAAACCACTTTGACTCGACCGCCACCGTGCACCGGCTCGATTGTCCATGACTTCGTCTTGCTCGTGTCGCCACCATGTGGCCCGCACCCAGTCCCGCTGTCCACCGGGTCCCTCGAACCGAGCCTACTTGTCTCTCCATCTCCCGGAGGCCCCTCAAGGTCGAAGACCTTTCGCGCCCGTTCTTCACCCGCAACAACACGAACTAGGCCGCGGCCTACACACCGCACACTAAGCCAAGAGTCGGTCCAACACCCGTTGTCAATCACTCATCACCGAGGAGCGGTCATCCATCGACCATCGGGACGCTCCCCGATCCTCAATCTCCCCCTTGATGAGTGCATTGACAACACACAACGCGGAATGAAATTCAGAGAAAGAAAGAAAGGAAGAAGAAAGAAAAACAAAGAAGCTCAACTCATGACCAAAACCAAAGAAAGGCAAAGAAAGGTCACAAGCCAAGCAAAGCACAAACTCCACACCGAAAACAGCAAGAAAGCTCCCCCTGAACAAATGCAAGCTCCCCCTGAACATGTATGAAAACTTCCAAATTTTAGCTCACCTCTTCTGAATTTTCATTAAGCTCACCTCTTCTCCCCCTTGTTGACAATGTATGAATCAAGGTGAAAATGCAGAAATGCAAAACAAAGCATATAAACATCTACATGAGCTTCTCAAATAGGCCAAATCTAGTGTCAAAGGCTAAAAATGAGACAAAGATCACACATATGAATTATAGCATAGTAAAAGCATCGCCACAAGTAATATATGAAAATACAAGCATGTGACAAAGCAAAAATTTCAGATTTAAGCAGTTTTACCAAAAGAAGGCTCGCTTCACATGTAAAAGCCTATCCATGTCACACTTGAGCCACAAACATGCATACCATTCAAAGATCATACAAGGATATCAAATTCTCAGCAAAAGATCATGGCAAACACCCATAAAGCAAAGCATGTCATGTCAAAGCTCATGAGCCATGTGTCCACTTCGGGAAGACTTCTCCACTGGTGAACATCATGCAACATGTTTTGCAACCATATGTGAAAGATAAGACATTTTAAGCACAGACATGATGGATGGAGAATTTTCAAGAATTTTACACTTCTTTTCAGGATTAAATCATTTCATGGTACATGAAGTGCCTTTGCGGCAAAAAGAAGCTTATGCTCCCCCATGAATGCAACATAGGCTAAACATTCACAATGATATTCGGCCTTTGGCCCAAATGCAAGAAAAAACATCCAAGCACAATCTAAGCATAGAAAGCACATTGAGACCAAGACGTGACATGGATACACTACTACACATGAGTGGACCACATTTCACCAAAAATTAGTCAAGATTAGCATTTATTTCAAAAAGGGCTATCTCACCACACATATATCTCAAATATTTCAAGAGCATAGCCTCACATCACCATTTATTCACACATATGACCAATATCTCACAAATAGCCAAAGAAACTCAAATATGGCATATGAAAGAAGCTCATCATCCTAAAATGCAATATGATACAAATGCAACATGATATATGACAAGATGGCTATCCTACCATGGTTTATACATCAAGCAAAGCATGTATATAAATCAAAGTGAAACATGGTATGATACATATGGTACAAAAAGGAAATCCCCCAAGAATCAACTAGAAAGGGCAACAAACCCCAAGTTCCCCCTGCAAGCGCACAAATGTAGCTTGGTCGAGAGGCTTTGTGAAAATGTCTGCAAGCTGATCTTGGGTAGGGACATGGCTCAACACAATGGTTCCTTTCTCCACATTGTCCCTCAAGAAATGATACCTCACTTCTATGTGTTTGGTTCTGGAGTGAAGCACTGAGTTTTTGGCTACGCTTATGGCACTGGTGCTATCACAAAGAAGTGGGATCTAGGTGCACTCCTCACCAAAGTCTCTCAAAGTGTATGAAATCCACAACGGTGGGAACAACAACTCGCGGCGGCAACATACTCCGCCTCGGTGGTAGGCCGAGCTACACTAGGCCCCGCTTGCGGGAAGACCATGAGACCAACGAAGACCCAAGAAACTGGCAAGTGCCAGAAGTAGAATTCCTCTCGACTCGATAACCAGCGAAATCCGCATCGGAAAAACCATGAAGAGAGAGAGTCGAGGAGGACAAATACCAAAGACCAAGACCAGGGGCAGACTGTAGGTACCTGAAGATCCTCTTGACGGCCTGTCGATGTGATGTCCTCGGCGAAGCCTGAAAACGAGCGCACAGACACACACTGAACTGTATGTCTGGCCTCGTCGCCGTCGGTAGAGGAGGGAGCCGATCATGCCCCCGTACTCCCGCCGGTCCACCGGTTCTCCGTCCTCGTCCGCATCCAAAGTGGCCGTACTCCCCATGGGAGTCGACATCGGCTTCACATCTTGCATCCGGAACTTCCTCGCATGTCTTTCGTGTACTTGGTCCGGTGCACAAAAGTTCGTCCTTCACTTGCTTGATCGCGCGCCGAGAAAGTACTGCAACTCGCCCATCATGCTCATCTCGAACTCCCTGCTCATCTCATCTGCAAACTTGGCAACAAGGTTATGTGACGAGCCACCAAAGACAATATCATCCATGTATATCTGAACAATCAACAAGTCATTTCCATGCTTGAGGAGAAATAAGGTCCTATCCACGGTACCCATCACAAACCCTCTGCTCAACAGAAAACCTCTCAATCTCCCATACCAAGCACGGGGCGCCTGTTTCAACCCATACAGAACCCTTTTCAACTTGTACACCCTGTGTGGGTACAACTCACTCTCAAACCCAGGTGGCTGCTTCACATACACCTCCTCCTCTATGACCCCATTCAGAAAGGCACTCTTCACATCCATTTGAAACAACTTGAACCCTTTAGCCACGGCAAAGGCTAGAAGGATCGGAATTGCCTCAAGACGGGCCACAGGAGCAAAGGTCTCCTCATAGTCAATCCCCTCCTTCTGACTAAACCCCTGAGCAACAAGTCTGGACTTGTTCCTCACAACCATCCCATTCTCACCCTCTTTGTTCTTCCAAACCCACTTGGTTCCTATGGGATGGCAATTTGGAGGTGGTTCAATTAACTCCCACACCTGGTTCCTCTAAAAGTTTTCCAACTCCTCATGCATAGAATTGACCCAGTTTGCATCTGATAAAGTGTGTCTAATGTCCTTGGGCTCAAAGGTGGCAACAAAAGCAGCATGAGCAAAATGAGAAGAATTCCTGGACCTTGACCATGTAGTTCGTTCGTCGATGTCCCCAATGATCTTCGACAGGGGATGCACTTCTTGAATCCGCCGGGTAGCCTCACGCCTCGAGACTACCTCCCCCTCAACTTCAGCTTCTCTCGCCTGTTTCTCTTGTCGCACCGTCGTTGTCCATGAAGTAGACGGTCCACGATCCATAGTGGTCGTAGGGGAAGTAGTGGGTACACACTCAGCTTCAGGCGCATGGTTCTCCCCACCATCATCTCCAGCTTCATCCTTCTCCTCTTCAAAGAGGTCCTCGGCCATCTCCTCATCACCTGCACATTCAAAGCCAAGAGAGGTACATGGCATTGTCTCGTCGAAGGTTACCTCGCAAGTCTCCATGATTTTGTTAGTCTCAAGGTTAAGCACCCTATAGGCTCTAGAGTGGTTAGCATATCCAAAGAAAATACCATCACTAGACCTAGCCTCAAACTTGTCGAGTTTTCCCTTCTTAAGAATAAAGCACTTGCAGCCAAAGACTCGGAAATGACTCACCTTGGGTGCCCGACCATACATAAGCTCATAACAGGTCTTCTTCTTGAAAGCTCGCAATAAAATCCTGTTGGAAACATGGCAAGCCGTATTGACCGATTCAGCCCAATACCTCCTAGGAGTCATGTGCTCATCGAGCATCGTCCTAGCCATCTCACAAAGAGTCCGATTTTTCCTTTGCCCAACTCCATTTTGAGGGGGCACATAAGGGGTCGAATACTGATGTTCAACACCTAGATCACGGCAAAAGGCATCAAAACGAGAGTTCTTGAACTCTGAGCCATTATCACTGCGGATAGCTCGTATAGCATTCCCATGCCTCTCGTTTTTCAACCTCACGATTAGATCTCGAACAAAACCAAATGTCTCACTCTTATCTTCCAAGAAAAACACCCAGGCATAGCGAGAGTAATCGTCCACCACAACAAGGACATACCACTTCCCACCCACCGAGCGAACTCGAGCTGGCCCAACAAGATCCATATGCAACAGCTCTGTCAGACGCTCAGTCATGACATCGGTCAGGGGTGGATGGGGAGTGGCTACCATCTTGCCATGCCTACAATGAGTACAAACCAAATCCTTCTCAAGCTTCAACCTCGGCAATCCTCGGACAAGGTCAAGACCACTTAAGCGGGAAACCAAATCAAAGCTCAAGTGTCCCAACCGCCTATGCCATTTCCACAAATCAGAGGAAGGACCAGCCATCAAACAGCGAGCAGGACCCAAAGAACGAGAGAAATCAGCCCTGAAAATCTGACCCTCGGGGATGATCATATAGACAAGATCACCTCGAGAATCAAGCAAACGAGACTCGCCAGACTTGAAACGCACCTCAAAACCCTCATCAAGCAACTGAGAAACCGAAAGCAAATTGAAACCCAAAGACTTCACAAGCGCAACTCTCTTCAACGTTACCTTGTCACTCACATGCACAACACCCTCAGACATCACCCTTCCTCGTCCATTGTCCCCAAATGTGATGTACATCTTTTCCTTCAACGGGGTGAGGCTGGAGAACCACTTCTTATCTCCGGTCATGTGTCGAGAACACCCGGAGTCGATCAACCAAATGTCCTCCAAGCCTCCTGCCTGTAGTCAGAAACAAGAACGAGAGTGAGCTAGCGACTCGACACTGGGGTTAGCACACAGAAAGTTGAACCAGTGTCGAGCCATCTACTCAAAAGAGGGGTTAGCAAACATCATTCCCTTGCCACCAAACTTCCCATGTCCCATGGGAGGAGTATGAGCACCACGAGGGGGAAAACGTGGTCCGTAGTTCCTCTGGAACCCAAAGCTGCGATCATCTCCCCTAAACCCGTACTGAGGACGAGTAGGAGGACGTCCAGCAAAACCACCACGAGCCCGACCAAACCTCTCACCAGCACGCACACCATCATCTCTCCTGACAAACCTCTCACCACCACCTCTTTGTGGGAACCTGCCAACACTCCTCACACTTCCCACACCCCGTGGAAGTGGCACTCTAGGCTCAGGAATACCATGAGACTGGCGATACCTGTCCTGGTTTGCTTGCTCCCTAGCAAGCCTCTCATCCCTCTTCTTCTTGTAGCAAAACTCTGCAAGATGCCTCTCCTTGCCACAATACTCACACCTGAAGGGGATGGGTTTTGGTTTTGGCTCTGGCTTCTCTCTAGGCTTCTCACCCTTCTCACTCACAAACCTCACCGGTATTTGGAAGTCATTTGTCTTAGGTGGAAATTTGGGTTGATCTTGGGTTGTGTCAAGCTTGTTGCAAAGGTGGTTGGGCTTTGGTGTGAAAGAGTTCTTGGGTGCTTTTGGGAGTGGGACTTGGATGTCTCCGATCACCTCAAACTCGGGGTTAGACTCAACACACTTCTCATACACACTCTCCCCACTGTTCTCTCCTACTTTCTCACCCAACTTCTCAAAACCCAAACCACGACCATCCACTCTCTTGAACTCCTCAATCATGATTTTCAATTGAGGTTCCTGCCCAGACAACCAACCCAACACCTTCCTCAAATAGTCATTCTCCTCATAGATGACATCCAAATGGGAAGTAAGTTCAAGATTGCGCAATGTAACTTCATCACAGCTAGAACATGCATTTGCAACAGGAGATTTCAAAGATGCTTCCAAAGAACTAATGGTAGAACGAGCATCAACAAGCTTAGCATGCATAGTAGGACATGATCTACAAGCACCAAGCAAAGTAGGTCTAGCCTTAAGCTCATCATACTCAGTCCTAAGAGCATCTAGTTTAGCCAAAGTGGAAGCATTTTTCTCATTAAGCAACTTGATCTCATTCAACCATGCATCACACTCAAGACATTCAACATCATCAGGAGTAGTAGGAGCAAGTTTCAAAGAGTCATTCTCAAGTTTCAATTCAAGCAATTTGTACTCTAACGCTCCTACTTTCTCACTAGCATTCTCAAGTTGAGCCCTAAGATCTTTCCTCGTCTTTTTGGCATCTCTTAGCACACTATCACGGTTGTCAATCAAGCCATTCAACCTAGCGATCTCAGCAAGCAAAGAGTCGGGGTCACGATTTACCTCATCCTCCGAGTCGGAGTCGCTGTCTTCCTTCTCGCTCTTCTTGTCGCTTGAGCTGCGGGCCATGCCACAAAAGCCCTCAAGCGCCACACGGCTCAACCCGCCGAGGTTCCGGCCTGCACTCTTCTTGCCCTTGCGCCTCTCGGCGTCTTCATCTTTGCTGCTTGAGCTTGACTGCTCGTCGCTTGAGCTTGAGTCGACGTCGCTCGCACCGGCCACCATCGCTCTTGCCTTGTTCTTCTTGTAGTCGCTCTTGCTCGGTCGCCGCTTGTCCTTGTCCTTGCTCTTGGACTTGTTGAAGTGCTTGCCCTTGGAGGAGTACTTGTCTTCACACCTCGGGTGCGCCTTGTACTCGTTCACCTTGTACTTGTTCTCCTTCGCTTCCGGGCACTCGGCGATGAAGTGGCCACGCTTGCCACACTTGTAGCACGTCCCTGAGCTCCGCCTTGCATTCCTCCGACTCTCGTGTAGTCGATCAAACCTTCTTGAGAGCAAGGCCAGCTCTTCCTCGCCCAGCACATCAAACTCCTCATCTGGAATGGACATAAGAGAAGACAAGGAAAACTGTCGACAGGAAGGGTTAGATTTGCCCTTTGATCCGCCCACAAGAGCAAGACTATAGTCAGTCGAGCCCTCATGCTTGGATTGCAACTTCCTGTCAACCTCAGCCGACTTGAGCTTAGAAAAGAGGTCATCCAACTCAATAGTCAAATAATGCCCAGACTCCTTGATGGCCTCAACCTTAGCACCCCAAACATTTGGGTCCAAGACATGCAAGAGCTTCAAAGCCTGATCATGCTCGGTGTAAGGAAAATCCTCAACATTAGCTTTCATGTTGTTCACGATGGCGGTGAACCTCTGAAACATCGCATCGATGTCCTCACCGGGAAGTGGAGTGAAATTCTCATATTGCATCCGGTAAGAGACAAAGAGGCGAGCCTTCACATGGTTATCACCACCGTGAGCAACCAACAACTTTTCCCAAATTGGCCAAGCAAGATTCAAATGGTGAACACGCTCAAACCCAGGATCACACAAGCTCCGGACCAAGTGATCAACGGCTTTTGCATTAGCCTCATACTTGGCCTTAGCACCGGCATCGGTCACCATAAGAGTATGGATGTTGACCGGAATAGCATAGGTCTTGTCAAGCACAATGAAATCCAACAGCTTTCCACAAGAAAAATCATCATACGAGCCGCCCACTTGTGGTAACCCTTGCCATCGAAGTGCGGCGGACCGCCCCGCTCAACGTACGCCATCTTAGGATTCGAGACTTGTCAAAGTCGCAAAGAATCCGAGACCAAGCTCTGATACCAATTGAAGGATCAGATGGCGACTAGAGAGGGGAGGAGTGAATAGGAGCCGGTAAAAATTCTTCTCAAAGAACCTGGCCTATGCCCTAGTCAAATCCCGGTCACACACAAGCGATGGATCGAATCACACACCAATCGCCAAGACAACGAGGTTATGGATCAACCTCTAGCCTTAGGAACGATTCCTTGAAGCACACGCGGAAGCACGAGAAAGGAAGGGAGCAAACGAACCAACAAGCAAAGCTCACGGGCTGCGGCGGACCGTCCGGCCGGGAGGGGGGACCGTCCGCGCGGCCTCGCGGACTGTCCGACCTGATGCCGCGGACCGTCCGCGCCAACACCTCGGACCGTCCGGCCCTACGTTGCGGACTGTCCGTTAAATCACACAAAACCAACAGAAGCACACCACGAACCACGGGCCGTCCGCGGGGAGCACGCGGACTGTCCGCCAGGCACCCGCGGACCGTCCCCCCGCTGCTGCGTACCGTCCGAAACTCCGTCCAACCAAAACTCAAAATCACGACGGATCAAAACGAAAGGCGAGCAAGAACACGAAGAACACGGGACGAACACGAGCGGCACGGACCGTCCGCCAGGAGGGCGCGGACCGTCCGCGAGGCTCGGACAGAGCAGAAAAACGCCCGACCTCGAAAGTCAACTCCCCCAAATCATCATCGGATTTCCCAAATGGTTGAAGTTGTGGAGACAAGGGTTTGGGGACTTGAAAAGCGTCACACAAGGATGCTATAGCCCAAAAATCTTGCCTCCTAACTCACTAAATCACCGGGAATCGCGAATCTTTTGAGCACCACCAAAAGCTTGAGCACCGAACGAAAACTCTCGAATCGAAGTGGTTTCCCGGCGTTTGAGGGCACAAGATCAATCACAAAGATGCGCAAGACATCTATCCATGTTTCCCTCAAAGAAATCCAGGGAGAAACCCACTCACATCCGCGGAATCGCACCGAGAACGCAGGCACAAAAACAAGCACAAAAAGACCACGAAAAACACAACTCCGAACCTTCTATACAAACCAGGAAAGATTCACAAGGTCTAGCATGCCGCCCTAGCATCCATCCCTCTCAACAAATCTCTCATGAAGCTCTCATGCTAGCCTAGAGAAAATGGAAGAAAAATAGCTAGGAAAATGAGAAATGGGAGGGGGAAATGAAACCCTAAGTCGCGGAGAGAGAGAGCCACTCACACACCCTCATGCCTTATATATCGGGTCCTGCCGGAGTGGTAAATGACTCGACTACCCCTAACTTAACTACTGGCGATACAACCCACGCAGGGGCATTTAGGTAATGTTTGTGGGTCTTGCCATCGGACGGCCACGCCTTTGCCGCACCCCGCGTCCTCCCGACGCAAGCCATGCGATCCCGCCGCGTGTCCTCCGCCTCGAAGCTTCCCGACACGCCCGGATGAGGACCATGTGTGGTTCGAGGACCGGTGGATGGTCGCTTCCTTGTGTGATGAGTGATTGACAACGTTGTGTGGACTGATTCTTGGCTAAGTATTGCAGGTGCAGGTTGCGGCTTGACTCGTGTTGGTGCAGGTGAAGAACAAGCGCGAAAGGTCGTTGCGGTGAGGCCTCCGGGGTGTGGAGAAGACAAGTAGGCTTCGTTCGAGGGACCGGTGGCCGGCGGGGGTCAAGTGCGGACCGCATGGTGGCATGAACAGCAAGATGAAGTCGTGGACGGTTTCTTGGTAGAGCCTCGAAACCAAGGTCGAGCCGGGACTACGTGGGAGCCGAGTCATGAGTGGAGATTGGTGGAGGCTACACCGAGTTCGCGGGGTTTGCAGTGGTTCACCAGAAAACCACTGGGTTACTCGGTTGAGCCACAAAACCGAGGCCGAAGACTCGACGAGGAGGTGCGGCCACCCAGGCCGGTTCAACCGCCCAGGAGGGGCGGTCAGACCGCCTGGGGCCGGTCAGATCCACTGGGCCGGTCTAACCGCCCAGGGGGGGCGGTCTGACCGCCCTGGCCGCCGGCGCCGAGAAGCTTCGAAGCGGAGGACACGCGTCGGGATCACAAGGCGTGCGTCGAGGCTACGCAGGGTGCGGTCGCCGGGCATCCGTCCGATGGTGAAGACATCAAGAATTCCAAATCCGCCCTTGAGGGGCATGTATCCCTAGTTATTAGTGAGGGGCATTTTAGACATTCGGTTGCCGCCTATATAACCCAAGAGGTGAGAGGTTGGCAGCCAACTCTTGGAACCCTAGCTCATTTGGTTTTTTCATTTTCGTTCTCTATTTTCCCTAGTTTTTTAGAAGGCTAGTTTGAGAGCTTCATGTGAGATCTAGAGAGAGGGATGGATGTTTGGGTGGCCAACTAGACCTTGTACGAACCATTCATGGCAAGTATAGAAGGTTCGGCGTGGTTCCTCATGGTGGTTTTCCCGTCTCTTTGAGGTTGATTTTCGGAGCTCTTTTTGGCGGTGTTTTGAGAATGATTTCTTGGGGTTTTTGGTGGGTGTCACGTATGAGGTTCTTGTGCCTCTTTGGCTGGTGACTTTGCCCCCAAATCCCCTTTGAATCGAACTCGATTTGGTGGTTTTTCGAGTTGGACGAGTTCTTGACCTAGAGAAGCGTTTTCTTCGATTCCTCTTGATTGTGAGCGTTTCGGGTTGATTCCTTTGAGGTAGAGGTTGCCCAGGAGGTAACCCAGCTATCCCCGAAGTTTGGCTGCAATCCGTGGAGTGATTTGGGAGATCGAGCGCGAGGAAGTTGAGGTTTGACCCACGGGTTCGTTTTTCTGGAAGAGGCGGTCTAACCGCCTACAGGGGGCGGTCTAACCGCCCGGGGTATTTCCGGGTCAAAGTTCTGTTCCGCCGGATTTTCCTCTGTGAGTTTGTTTGCCTTGATCAGAGGAGTGTCTGGGTGAAATTTGGGGTCGTTCTCGTGCAGTTTGCTAGGTGTTCTTGTTTGGAGTTCGCTGCTGGGTACAGGAGGTTAGACCGCCCCTGGTAGCCGGTCTAACCGCCCCTAGGCCCTTGAGTGAAGTTTTGGTGTTCGCCAAGATTTTTCGGTAGCTAGCATGGCCTTGACCAGAGATCTCTGTTGGTGAAACCGTGGTGTGTTTTGGTGCTCGGAAGAGGCGTTTCGGAGGATTTCTTGGTTGCCGGGTGGAGGCGGTCTAACCGCCCCCTATACCGGTCTAACCGCCCCCTGCGGTTAGCCGGCTTTCGAGTTGTTTCGTTGTCGGTCTTGTGTGTGTGTTGTGGTTGCTGGTAGAGTTTGTTCCTAGGACCGGTAGCACTCCGGTGGCTACGTGGTTTTGGCAAACGGGTGGTAGAAGTGCGGAGCGTGTGATTTCGGGGGTTCGACCGAGCTAGTTCGTCTTGTCGGAGTTTCAATCTCCCTCGAGAAGAATTTTTATCGGCTCCCATTCACTCCCCCTCTCTGCGGTCGCCTTATCGGTCCTTCAAGTGGTATCGAGCCGGTTCGGGTCTTTGTTGACTCTAACCGAGTCTAAGATCCAAGGATGGCGTACCGAGAACGGGGTTCGGGTCCTCCACACTTCGATGGAAAGAACTACCGGATGTGGAGCAAGCGGATGGGTGCGTTCCTCCGCGGAAAGGGTCGGACTGCGTGGGATGTCACGGTGGACACGGGATATGTCCGGCCGATGGATTTCCTTGCTCCGGGGGTCGAGGGACAGATTCGACGCCAACAATAAGGCGGTCGACTACTTGTTTCGTGCTTTGTGTCAGTCGAGTTCGATCGGGTGCACACCGAGCACTTGGCTTGTAGGATTTGGGTGGTGTTGAAGGAGGCTCATGTTGGGAACGCCCAGGTTCAGGCACGGTTGTATGCGACCTACCGGAGAGAGTACGAGAACTTCACTCATCTCCCCGGTGAGTCCATCGATGCCTTGTTTCAGAGGTTCACGGTGGTGGTGAACAACATGAGGGCCAATGTGGACGTGCTCCCGTACGATGATCATGATAGAGCGGTCAAGCTCTTACACTCTTTGGATCGTACGATATGGGGCGGAAAGTTCGAGGCCATAGTCGAGTCGGAGAGGTATGATACTCGACGGTGAACGAGGGCGTTCTCGAAGCTCAAGTCGGGCCGAGGTGGATAGGGGCATGAGCGCCAAGCTCGAGGGACCGGCCGATTCCCATAGTCTTGCCCTCGTTGGTGGTTCCAAAGGAAAGACTAACTCTAACCCATCCACCGGGATGTTCTCGTTTTCCTCTTTGATGTCTATGCCAAATGAGGAGTTTGATGACCTTGGAGAGGACGAGCCGGCACCTTGTTGACGAGGCGGTTCGAGAGGCCGCACGAGAACCGCGTGAACATGAGGAGGAACACGAGGACTGCTTCCGGTGCGGCAAGCCGGGACACTTCGTTGCCGCCGGCCGGAGAAGACCGAGAGCAAGGACAGCTACAAGCACAAGCCGAGGAAGAACGATGACAAGTACCGTTCGAGGCGCGACCACAAGAGCAAGCACAAGAGCAAGTACAAGGACGAGCGACGATCAAGGAAGAAGGAGGGCCGAGGCAAGGCCCGAGCGATGGTTGGAGCGAGCGACGTCGACTCCAGTTCCGCGTACTCCACCTCGAGCTCGAGCGGCGAGCGACGACGAGGGAGATCGCTGCAAGAACAAGAGGTCGTTCAAGAACCCGAGCGGGGCCGAGGCGCCGCGAGGAGACGGCTTCGTACCATGGCGCCGAGCTCCGGCAGCAGAAGAAGAGCACACGGAGCGACTCGGACTGCGAGTCCGACGACGAGGTGCGTGATGAACTTCCCTTCTTGCGCCAGGAGAATGAGAGGCTTGGCTCTTTGCTTGATAACCGTGATGACATGCTTAGAGAGGCCAAGAAAATGAGGAAAGAGCTTAGGGCTTCACTCGAGGATGCTAGGACTAGAGTGGCTGAGCTAGAGACACAGGTGCTTGATAGCAAGCTTGAGATTGATTCGCTTAAGGCTAGCCCTATTGTTGCTGATGAAAATGACTGTGCTGATTGCTCCATATTCCTTGCTGATCTTGCTTTGTTTAAGGAGAAGCATGCCTCCAAGTGTGAGGAACTAGATGTGCTTAGGGTTGAAATGGCTGAGCTTAAGTCTAGACCGGCTTTGCTAGGTGCTTGCACTTCTTGCCCTGTTTTGCATGCTAAGATTGATGAGTTGCATGCTTACACTAGTTCGCTCGAGGCTAAATTGAAGGAACCCATGCCTACATCCTGCTCTACTTGTGAAATGCATGCATTGAAAAATTTGGAGCTTGCACATTATGTTGATCGCTTGCAGGATGAGAATGATGACTTGAGGAAGTTGATGGGTTGGTTGTCCGGTCATGAGCCTCAGTTGAGGATGATGATCGAGGCTTTTAAGAGGCAAGATGGTGAGGGGCTTGGGGCAAACAAGGTTGGTGAAGGAAGTGGAGAGAATATCCCGGAGCCACCAAAAACCCACCACAAAAATGATTTCCCTCCAAAACCCAACCATCTTAGGAACCGACTAGACACAACCCCGACTCCACCTATATTTCCTACACCCACAAATGATCTCCAAAAGCCCATCAAGTTTGTGAGCACTTCGGGGAAAGTGTTCTTTGGGAAAGTGAGAGAGAAGGCAAGTGAGGAGAAATCGGTGGAGGAGTTGAGTGGAGAGAAACCAAGTGAGCAGCCCCAATCCAAGCCAAAACCTAAGCTTGTGAGGTTCCGTTGTGACCATTGTGGGAAGGAGGGTCACAAGGATGAGTTTTGCTTCAAGAGGAAGCGGGAAGAGAGGATGGCAAAGGAGTGGGCGAACAAGGATAGGTACAACCCCTCCCATGGTGTACCTAAGCCTCGTATGCCACCGCCCGGGGGTAAGGCCGTGGTGAGAAGTGTTCCGGCATGGGGAGATGCGAGTTCCCGCGGCCGAGGAGGCGCTTTCGGGAGGGGGCGGTCGGGCCCGGCCCGGCTAGGCGGTCGGACCGGCCCGGCCCGAGAGGGGGGGCGGTTAGACCGGCCTGGCTAGGCGGTTTAACCGGCCCCCCCCAGAATTCTGGGCGGAGTGGTTTTCGAGGTGGTGAGTCGAGAGGTTTCAGGTCTGGAGGTGGAGTTGCTGGTGGTTGGTCTGGAGAGACAGCAGGTGGTCAGTTTGCTAGGCATTCTCCCCCTCGAGGTCACTACGGGGATGGGAGGAGTCGTAGCTTTGAGAAGGAGAGGAGGGACGTTCCACGGGTTGTCTTCCGTGGTTTTGGTCCTCCTCCAGGCAGTGAGGGGTGGTTCCCTCGGAGTGGTTACCGAGGTGGTGTTCGTGGAGGTAGTTTTGGTAGGAGAGATGATTTTTTTGGTGCTAACCCCACTTTCGAGCAAATGGCTCGGCACTGGTTTTCCTCTTTTGGTACTAACCCCAGTGCTGAGTCGTTTGTTCGCTCACGTGCTTGTTTTTGAATTTCAGGTGGGAGACTTGAAGAACATTTGGTTGATTGACTCCGGTTGTTCGAGGCATATGACCGGAGACAGGGGGTGGTTCTCAAGTCTCGTCCCGGTGGTGACGAAGAGGTACATCACCTTTGGGGACAATGGGCGTGGGCGTGTGCTTTCAGAAGGTGAGATAAAAGTGAGTGACAAGATCACTCTGAGACGTGTTGCTCTTGTTCAATCGCTGGGGTACAATTTGCTTTCTGTGTCTCAGTTGTTGGATGAGGGTTTTGAGGTGTTGTTTCGGCTAGGTGGTTCTCGGATTGTGGACTCTCGAGGGGACCTTGTTTGTATGGTCGTTCCCGAGGGTCAGGTGTTTCGTGCTGATTTTTCTCAGTCTTCGGGTGTTGAGCGTTGTTTCTTGGCTGGTTCTTCGAGTGAGTTGTGGAGGTGGCATAGGAAGTTGGGTCACTTGAGCTTTGACCTTTTGTCTCGCTTGAGTAAACTCAATTTGGTCCGAGGATTGCCACGTTTGAGGCTTGAGAAAGAGTTGGTCCGTGCTCCGTGTAGGCATGCTAAGATGGTGGCCTCTTCTCACCCGCCTCTCACCGATGTGATGAGCGAGCGTCCATGCGAGTCGCTCCATATGGACCTTGTTGGCCCGGCTCGTGTGCGATGCGGGTGGGAAGTGGTATGTTCTTGTTGTGGTGGATGACTATTCTCGGTATGCGTGGGTGTTCTTTCTTGAGGAGAAGGGGGGAGACGTTTGGTTTTGTTCGAGATCTAGTCTTGAGGTTGAGGAACGAGAGGCACGGAGATGCCATACGAGCTATCCGCAGTGATAATGGCTCGGAATTCAGGAACTCTCGTTTTGAAACCTTTTGTCATGACTTGGGTCTTGAGCACCAGTTTTCGAGTCCGTATACGCCTCCCCAGAATGGTGTTGTGGAAAGGAAGAACAGGACCTTGTGCGAGATGGCTCGGACGATGCTTGATGAGCATAGGACTCCGAGGAGGTATTGGGCTGAGGCGGTGAATACCGCATGCTATGTGTCGAATAGGATATACCTCAGAGTGCACAAGAAAAATACATGCTATGAGTTGATGCATGGTCGCACACCAAAGGTGAGTCACTTCCATGTCTTTGGTTGCAAGTGTTTCATTCTGAAGAAAGGCAGGAAGTTGGATAAGTTTGAGGCTAGGTCTGTCGATGGCATTTTCTTTGGTTATGCATCTCATTCTAGAGCATATCGTGTGCTCAATCTTGAAACTAACCAAATCGTGGAGACTTGCGAGGTAACCTTCGACGAGACAGAGCCACGTAGTCGGCTTGTCTTTGAGTGTGCGGGTGATGATGAGCTTGGCGAGGAGATCTTTCGGGGAGGAGGAGCATGAACATGGTGATGATGAAGATGGCGGTGCGGTGCCCCCGGCTGGACATGTACCCACTACTTCGACTACGATGATGGATGGACCCTCTCGCTACACCTACGACGACAAACCAAGAACGAGGAGAAGCTGATGTTGAGGGGGAGGTAGCTTCGAGGCGAGAACCTCCCCGGCGAGTTCAAGTGGATCACCCAGCTTCGAGGATCATCGGCGACATGGATGAACGCACTACACGGTCGAGGGTTCGGAACAATTCCCATTTTGCTCATGCTGCGTTTGTTGCTTCTTTCGAGCCCAAAGACATTGGACACGCATTATTTGATCACAATTGGGTTAACTCGATGCATGAGGAGTTGGAGAATTTTGAGAGGAATCAGGTGTGGGAGTTGGTTGACCCTCCCCCAGGGGTGTAAGCCGATTGGTACAAAGTGGGTGTGGAAAAACAAAGAGGGAGAGAAGGGTGAGGTTGTGAGGAACAAGTCGAGACTTGTTGCTCAGGGGTTCAGTCAGAAAGAGGGGATCGACTACGAGGAGACATTTGCTCCCGTAGCCCGTTTGGAGGCGATTAGGATCCTTCTAGCCTTTTCCGTGGCTAAAGGGTTCAAGTTGCACCAAATGGATGTGAAGAGTGCTTTTCTGAATGGTGTGCTGGAGGAAGAAGTGTATGTGAGGCAGCCTCCGGGGTTTGAGAGTGAGAAGTACCCCCACAGGGTGTACAAGTTGAGGAAGGCGCTGTATGGGTTGAAGCAGGCGCCTAGAGCTTGGTATGGCAGGTTGAGGGGGTTCTTGTTTGAGAGAGGTTTTGAGATGGGGAAGGTCGATCAGACCTTGTTTTTGCCGAGGGGGGGCGGAGATATCCGATTGTGCGGGTGTACGTGGATGATATTGTCTTTGGTGGCTCGTCTAACTCCCTTGTTGCGAGGTTTGCGAGATGATATGAGCGGGGAGTTCGAGATGAGTATGATGGGTGAGTTGCGGTTCTTCCTCGGGCTACAAATCAAGCAATCAAAGGAAGGAACATTTGTGCACCGGAGCTAAGTACACCAAGGACATTGTGAGAAAATTCAAGATGGAGGACTCCAAGGCTATGACGACGCCGATGAGTACAACTACGGCTCTTGATGCGGACGAGGAAGGTGAACATGTGGACCGGAAGGAGTGCGAAGCATGATCGGGTCACTCCTCTACTTGACGGCGACGAGGCCGGACATACGATTCTCGGTGTGTCCGTGCGCTCGCTTTCAAGCGTCTCCGAGGACTTCGCATCGGCAAGCGGTGAAGCGAATTTTCGGGTACTTGCGTCACACTCCCGACTTCGGCCTTTGGTACTCCGCGTCCTCTTCTTTGGCGCTTCATGGCTTTTCAGACGCGGATTTTGCCGGGTGTCGGTTGGATAGGAAGTCCACTTCTGGGACTTGCCAGTTTTTGGGTTCTTCGTTGGTGTCTTGGTCTTTTCGTAAGCAGTCGAGTGTTGCTCAATCCACGACCGAAGCCGAGTATGTTGCCGCTGCTAGTTGTTGCTCTCAGCTCCTTTGGATCACCTACACCATGAGTGACTTTGGTGAGGAGTATACCCATGTCCCACTTCATTGTGATAGCACCAGTGCCATAAGCGTTGCAAAAAACCCAGTGCTTCATTCCAAAACCAAACACATAGAAGTGAGGTATATGTTCTTGTGAGCTTGTTTGATATGGTACGGTTAGTTTGGTTTAGCTCTTGATGATCTTGATGAATGATCCATGGTTGATGGCTAATTTTTGAAAAATGTCACATACATGCTCTCTCATGTGTAAATGTCTATATATGATCTTGACATGTTTTAGTGGCTTTGCTATGCTTACTTTGTGGTTGGATAGCTAGTTTATTGATCATATGGAGCCAAAGGCTCACTTGCCATCATGAATGTTTAGCCCTCTTGCTTAATCTTGTGGAGGGGCATAAGTTCCTTTTTGTCGCAAAGACATTTCATGTACCATTTACAAATCTGAAAATGAAATGAAAGATGCTTGGAAAATATGTTCCCATGTCATATGTGCTGAAATTAATTTGCTTTGGGTGCTAAACCGTTGCATGTTGCCTACCAATGAGAAGTCTCATACATAGAAGTAGGCACATGGCTCGGTGGCTTTGACATGACATGAGGTGCTTTTGGGTGTTTATGATGGTCTTATGATTAGAATGGCTGTCCTAGCATGAAGTTTGAGTGGCTTTGCCATTTTGATATGTTTTGCTCATGTTTAGGTATTTGCTTGTGAGAGAGTAACTTTTCGCAAAATTACTAAAATCCTTTTTAGCCTTGTCCAATGGTTGTGAAACTTGGTGATCACGTAGTTAAGGTCCTTACGAACCTGTCGAGTATCTAACTTGCTCATTTGGACTTGTGTAGCTCCCTGTGATCAATTTTGTATATTCGAGAAGATATATGTTGCAAGTTTTCGCATTTTGCCTTGATTCATGCATTGTCAACAAGGGGGAGAAGTTTGTGCATGTTTTGGGCACCTGGTAGTGTTTGGAAGGTGTTCCAATTGTTTCGGGCAATTTTTGAGCAGTTTGGTGCAGGGCCGGTTTCTTTGGGCGGTCTAACCGCCCCCAAGGCGGTCAGGTCAGGCAGAGGCGGTCTAACCGCCCTGGGCAGGCGGTCTAACCGCCCTGGGTAGTGTGAGCAGGTTTTTGCTCCTTGTTGCATTCCCGAGTTGCATTGATGCATGTGTTCGGGGGGAGTGTCTTGTAGCTCGTGGGGAGCTTGCTTTTGTGCAGGGGGAGCTCTTTGTGGTGTTCGAGTTTTGCTTTGGTGGTTTGCGCTCTTTGCTTGAGCTGTGTTTTGTCTCGGATGTGTCGAGCCGTTGCCCTTGCCTAAGGGGTCCGAGACTTGTCTTCTTCAAGTGATCTTGCTCTTTGCCTTCCTTTGGCTTTCGATCGCTTGTTGGAGTTTCTTTTTATTTGTTTCTTTTCTTTTCCTTTTCTCTTGTGTTACTTCATTTGAGTGTGTTGTCAATGCACTCATCAAGGGGGAGATTGAGGACCATGTGTGGTTCGAGGACCGGTGGATGGTCGCTTCCTTGTGTGATGAGTGATTGACAACGTTGTGTGGACTGATTCTTGGCTAAGTATTGCAGGTGCAGGTTGCGGCTTGACTCGTGTTGGTGCAGGTGAAGAACAAGCGCGAAAGGTCGTTGTCGGTGAGGCCTCCGGGGTGTGGAGAAGACAAGTAGGCTTCGTTCGAGGGACCCGGTGGCCGGCGGGGTCAAGTGCGGACCGCATGGTGGCATGAACAAGCAAGATGAAGTCGTGGACGGTTTCTTGGTAGAGCCTCAAAACCAAGGTCGAGCCGGGACTACGTGGGAGCCGAGTCATGAGTGGAGATTGGCGGAGGCTACACCGAGTTCGCGGGGGTTTGCAGTGGTTCACCAGAAAACCACTGGGTTACTCGGTTGAGCCACAAAACCGAGGCCGAAGACTCGACGAGGAGGTGCGGCCACCCAGGCCGGTTCAACCGCCCAGGAGGGGCGGTCAGACCGCCTGGGGCCGGTCAGATCCACTGGGCCGGTCTAACCGCCCGGGGGGGGGCGGTCCGACCGCCCCGGCCGCCGCGCCGAGAAGCTTCGAAGCGGAGGGCATGCGTCGGGATCGCAAGGCGTGCGTCGAGGCTACGCGAGGGTGCGGTCGCCGGGCATCCGTCCGATGGTGAAGACATCAAGAATTCCAAATCCGCCCTTGAGGGGCATGTATCCCTAGTTATTAGTGAGGGGCATTTTAGACATTCGGTTGCCGCCTATATAACCCAAGAGGTGAGAGGTTGGCAGCCAACTCTTGGAACCCTAGCTCATTTGGTTTTTTCATTTTCGTTCTCTATTTTCCCTAGTTTTTTAGAAGGCTAGTTTGAGAGCTTCATGTGAGATCTAGAGAGAGGGATGGATGTTTGGGTGGCCAACTAGACCTTGTACGAACCATTCATGGCATGTATAGAAGGTTCGGCGTGGTTCCTCATGGTGGTTTTCCCGTCTCTTTGAGGTTGATTTTCGGAGCTCTTTTTGGCGGTGTTTTGAGAACGATTTCTTGGGGTTTTTAGTGGGTGTCACGTATGAGGTTCTTGTGCCTCTTTGGCTGGTGACTTTGCTCCCAAATCCCCTTTGAATCGAACTCGATTTGGTGGTTTTTCGAGTTGGACGAGTTCTTGACCTAGAGAAGCGATTTCTTCGATTCCTCTTGATTGTGAGCGTTTCGGGTCGATTCCTTTGAGGTAGAGGTTGCCCAGGAGGTAACCCAGCTATCCCCGAAGTTTGGCTGCAATCCGTGGAGTGATTTGGGAGATCGAGCGCGAGGAAGTTGAGGTTTGACCCGCGGGTTCGTTTTTTCGGAAGAGGCGGTCTAACCGCCTACGGGGGGCGGTCTAACCGCCGGGGTATTTCCGGTCAAAGTTCGTTCCGCCGGATTTTCCTCTCGTGAGTTTGTTTGCCTTGATCGGAGGAGTGTCCGGGGTGAAATTTGGGGTCGTTCTCATGCGGTTTGCTAGGTGTTCTTGTTTGGAGTTCGCCTTTGGGTACAGGAGGTTAGACCGCCCCGGTAGCCGGTCTAACCGCCCCTAGGCCCTTGGGTGAAGTTTTGGTGTTCGCCAAGATTTTCTCGGTAGCTAGCATGGCCTTGACCGAGAGATCTCTGTTGGTGAAACCGTGGTGTGTTTTGGTGCTCGGAAGAGGCGTTTCGGAGGATTTCTCGGTTGCCGGTGGAGGCGGTCTAACCGCCCCCTATACCCGGTCTAACCGCCCCCTCCGGTTAGCCGGCTTTCGAGTTGTTTCCGCTGTCGGTCTGCTGTGTGTGTGTTGTGGTTCGTTGGTAGAGTTTGTTCCTAGGACCAGTAGCACTCCAGTGGCTACGTGGGTTTGGCAAACGGGTGGTAGAAGTGCGGAGCGTGTGATTTCGGGGGTTCGACCGAGCTAGTTCGTCTTGTCGGAGTTTCAATCTCCCTCGAGAAGAATTTTTATCGGCTCCCATTCACTCCCCCCCCTCTCTGGTCGCCTTATCGGTCCTTCACCGGATCCCGTCTCCGTCGTGTTGAGCCCTCGGATTTGGTTTTGAGGCCCAAACCAAGAAACCGTCCTCCGATGGTTTTGTGGGCAAACCACCAAACCCCGCGTGCTCGGTCCGGCCTCCCGCCAAACCACTTTGACTCGACCGCCACCGTGCACCGGCTCGATTGTCCATGACTTCGTCTTCCTCGTGTCGCCACCATGTGGCCCGCACCCAGTCCCGCTGTCCATCGGGTCCCTCGAACCGAGCCTACTTGTCTCTCCATCTCCCGGAGGCCCCTCAAGGCTGAAGACCTTTCGTGCCCATTCTTCACCTGCAACAAGACGAACTAGGCCGCAGCCTACACCTGCGCACTAAGCCAAGAGTCAGTCCAACACCCGTTGTCAATCACTCATCACTGAGGAGCGGTCATCCATTGACCACTGGGACGCTCCTGGTCCTCAATGGACGGTTTCTTGGTTGAGCCTCAAAACCAAGGTCGAGCCGGGACTACGTGGGAGCCAAGTCATGAGTGGAGATTGGCGGAGGCTACACCGAGTTCGCGGGGTTTCCGGTGGTTCACCAGAAAACCACTGGGTTCCTTGGTTGATCCACAAAGTCAAGACAGAAGAACCGAAGACGGAGCTGTAGCAGCGCCAGACCGATCTGACCGGTGCGGACCGGTCTGACCGGTGTGCGACGACGTAGTCCGAAGACTTCGAAGTGGAGGACACGCGTCGGGATCGCATGGCTTGCGTCGAGGCTACGCAGGGTGCGGTCGTCGGGCATCCGCCCGATGGTGAAGACATGAAGACTTCCAAATCCGCCCTTGAGGGGCTTGTATCCCTAGTTATTAGGAAAGGGCATTTTAGATATTCGGTTGCCTCCATATAACCCAAGAGGTGAGAGGATGGCAGCCAACTCTTGGAACCCTAGCTCATTAGTTTTCCTATTTTCCACCTATTTTCCTTAGGTTTTCCATAGGACTAGCAAGAGAGCTTCACAGAGAGATCTTGTTGAGAGGGATGGATGATTGGGCGGCTTGCTAGACGTTGTATGAACCTTTGTTTCATGTATAGATGATTCGGCGTGGTTCTTCAAGGTTCGGATGTGTTTTCCCCGGTTGTTCTTGGTGGTGATTTTCGGAGCCCTCTCTTTGTGATTTCTTTGGGTTGTTTTCGGGACCTTTCTCTTGGGGATTTGATGGGGGAAATTTGTAGGAACCCTTCGTGGTTCTTTGGGCTGTGATTCCCCTTCCAAAATTCGTGAGTAAAGGTGCTCGATTTTGGGGTTTCTTGAGTTCTTGGGTTGGAAGTAATCTTGGCGGGATTTCCTTGATTCCTCCTTTTTGGACGAGTTTTGGTGGGATTAAACTTGGCTATGGACTGCTCATGAGGTGTTCCTAATATCCCCGAAGTTTGTTCAAGTCCATGGAGCGATTCGGGAGATCGAGATTTGGATTTGGGGGAGTGGACCCGCGGGTGCTGTTCATCCCGAGCTGCCCAGGCTACACCGGTCTGACCGGTGCTCTTGACTGGTCTGACCGGTGCGAGCCCTAGTGGGTTTTTGCTCGGGAGAACATTTGGGTGTGTTCGTTGTTGCCCTGTGTTGCTGTTGTTTCGAGTTTGGGTCAGTTTGGTGGTTGGTTGGCCTGTTTGGTGTTTTGGGAGCTTTCAGGCTTGGACCGGTCCGACCGGTGTAGAGCCACTTAGTGAAAGTTGCTCAGTTTCACCAGCAGGGACTAGTCTGACCGGTGGTGCTCACCGGTATGACCGGTGTGGGTCTGTAGACTCGAGGTTTGGTGTTCCGCTGCGTGCTCGAGTCGGAAGGCTGTGTGTGTTGGTTCCTAGGTCCAGTGGCACTCCAGTGGCTACGTGGGCTTCACCCACTTGGGTAGTGAGTTGGAGAAGTGTGTTGGAAGCCTCGTTCATCTTGTTGGAGTTTCGATCTCCATCGAGAAGAATTTTTATCGGCTCCCATTCACTCCCCCTCTCTGGTTCGCCGTATCAGTCCTTCAAGTGTTATCAGAGTCGGTTCGAGTCTTTGTTGACTCTAACCAGTCTGAGATCCAAGGATGGCGTACCAGGAACGGGGTTCGGGCCCTCCACACTTCGATGGCAAGAACTACCAGATGTGGAGCAAGCGGATGGGTGCGTTCCTCCGCAGAAAGGGTCAGATCCTTTGGGATGTCATGGTGGACACAGGCTATGTCCAGCCGATGGACTTCCTCGCTCCAGGATCGAGGGACAGATTCGACGCCAACAACAAGGCGGTCGATACTTGTTTCGTGCTTTGTGTCAGCCTGAGTTCGATCGGGTGCACACCGAGCACTTGGCTTGTAGGATTTGGGCGGTGTTGAAGGAGGCTCATGTTGGGAACGCCCAGGTTCAGGCACGGATGTATGCGACCTACCGGAGAGAGTACGAGAACTTCACTCATCTCCCCGGTGAGTCCATCGATGCCTTGTTTCAGAGGTTCACGGTGGTTGTGAACAACATGAGGGCCAATGTGGACGTGCTCCCGTACGATGATCATGATAGAGCGGTCAAGCTCTTACACTATTTGGATTGTACGATTTGGGGCGGAAAGTTCGAGGCCATTGTGGAGTCGGAGAAGTATGACACTCTGACGGTGAACGAGCTGTTCTCGAAGCTCAAGTCGGCTGAGGTGGATAAGGGCATGACTGCCAAGCTCGAGGGACCGACTGATTCCCATAGTCTTGCACTCGTTGGTGGTTCCAAAGGAAAGGCTAACTCTAACCCATCCACCAGGATGTTCTCTTTTTCCTCTTTGATGTCTATGCCAGATGAGGAGTTTGATGACCTTGGAGAGGACGAGTTGGCGCTGTTGACGAGGAGGTTCGAGAGGCTGCACGAGAACCAGGTGAACATGAGGAGGAACACGAGGACGTGCTTCCAGTGCGGCAAGCCGGGACACCTCGTCGCCGACAGCCCGGAGAAGGTCGAGAACAAGGACAACTACAAGCACAAGTCGAGGACGGATGGCAAGTACCGGTCGAGGCGCGACCACAAGAGCAAGCACAAGAACAAGTACAAGGACGAGCGACGATCGAGGAAGAAGGAGAGCCGAGGCAAGGCCCGAGCGATGATTGGAGCGAGCGATGTCGACTCCAGTTCCGCGTACTCCACCTCGAGCTCGAGCAGCAGTGAGGATGAAGGTGATCGTCGCAAGAACAAGAAGTCGTCCAAGAACCTGAGCGGGCTGAGCTGCTTTGCGAGAGACGGCTTCTGCACCATGGCGCTGAGCTCCGGCAGCAAGAAGAGCACACAGAGCGACTCGGACTCGGAGTCTGACGACGAGGTGCGTGATGAACTTCCCTTCTTGCGCCAGGAGAATGAGAGGCTTGGCACTTTGCTTGATAACCGTGATGACATGCTTAGAGAGGCCAAGAAAATGAGAAAAGAGCTTAGGGCTTCACTCGAGGATGCTAGGACTAGAGTGGCTAAGCTAGACACACAGGTGCTTGATAGCAAGCTTGAGATTGATTCCCTTAAGGCTAGCCCTGTTGTTTCGGATGAGGTTGATTGTGCTGATTGCTCCATATTCCTTGCTGATCTTGCTTTGTTTAAGGAGAAGCATGCCTCCAAGTGTGAGGAACTAGATGTGCTTAGGGTTGAAGTGGCTGAGCTTAAGTCTAGACCTGCTTTGCTAGGTGCTTGCACTTCTTGCCCTGTTTTGCATGCTAAGATTGATGAGATGCATGCTTACACTAGTTCACTTGAGGCTTAATTGAAGGAACCCATGCCTACATCATGCTCTACCTGTGAAATGCATGCTTTGAAAAATTTGGAACTTGCACATTATGTTGATCGTTTGCAGGATGAGAATGATGACTTGAGAAAGTTGATGGGTTGGTTGTATGGTCATGAGCCTCAGTTGAGGATGATGATCGGGCATTTAAGAGGCAGGATGGTGAGGGACTTGGGGCAAACAAGGTTGGTGAGGGAAGTGGAGAGAATATCCCGGAGCCACCAAAAACCCACCACAAAAATGATTTCCCCCCAAAACCTAACCATCTTAGGAACCGACTAGACACAACCCCAGCTCCACCCGTGTTTCCTACACCCACAAATGATCTACAAAAGGCGATCAAGTTTGTGAGCACTTTGGGAAAGTGTTATTTGGGAAAGAAAGTGAGAAGGCTAGTGAGGGGAAACCGGTGGAGGATTTGAGTGGAGAGAAACCAAGTGAGCAGCCACATCCCAAGCCTAAGCCTAAGCTTGTGAGGTTCCATTGTGGCTATTGTGGGAGAGATGGCCATAAGGAGGAATTTTGCTTCAAGAGGAAGCGTTAGGAGAGAATGGCAATGGAGTGGGCTAACAAGGACAAGTAGCACCCTTCTGATGGTGTACTTGAGCCTCGTATGCAGATGCCCAGGGCCAAGGCAAGTGTGAGGACAGTTCGGGCTTGGGGAGAGCGGAAGGCTGCTGGAGGTGCTGCTGCCCAGGTCACACCGGTCAGACCGGTGTGGAGCACCGGTCAGACCGGTGCAGGTCTGGATAGACAGCTGTTTGGGTTTCGTGCTCGTACAAGTGCAAGGGTTGTTTCTGGAGGTCGTGGTTCTGGTGGTTGGGCTGGAGAGTTTGCAGGTGGTCAGGTTGCTAGGCGTTCTCCCCCTCGAGTTCACTACGGGGATGGGAGGAGTCGTAGCTTTGAGAAGGAGAGGAGGGACGGTCCACGGGTTCTCTTTCGTGGTTTTGGTCCTCCTCCGGGCGAGAGAGGGGTGGTTCCCTCAGGGTGGTTACCGTGGTGGTGTTCGTGGAGGTAGCTTTGGTAGGAGAGATGCTTTGGTTGGTGCTAACCCCACTTTCGAGCAAATGGCTCGGCACTCGGTTTTACTCTTTTGGTACTAACACCGAGTCTTTGAGTCGTTTGTTCGCTCACGTGCTCGTTTTTGAATTTCAGGTGGGAGACTTGAAGAACATTTGGTTGATCGACTCCGGTTGCTCGAGGCATATGACCGGAGACAGGGGGTGGTTCTCAAGTCTCGTCCCGGTGGTGACGAAGAGGTACATCACCTTTGGGGACAATGGGCGTGGCGTGTGCTTTCAGAAGGTGAGATTAAAGTGAGTGACAAGATCACTCTGAGGCGTGTTGCTCTTGTTCAATCGCTGGGGTACAATTTGCTTTCTGTGTCCCAGTTGTTGGATGAGGGCTTTAAGGTGTTGTTTCGGCCAGGTGGTTCTCGGATTTTGGACTCTCGAGGGGATCTTGTTTGTATGGTCGTTCCCGAGGGTCAGGTGTTTCGTGCTGATTTTTTTCAGTCTTCGGGTGTGGAGCGTTGTTTCTTGGCTGGTTCTTCGAGTGGTTTGTGGAAGTGGCATAGGAAGTTGGGTCACTTGAGCTTTGACCTTTTGTCTCGCTTGAGTAAACTCAATTTGGTCCGAGGATTGCCACGGTTGAGGCTTGAGAAAGAGTTGGTTTGTGCGCCGTGTAGGCATGCCAAGATGGTAGCCTCTTCTCACCCGCCTCTCACCGATGTGATGACTGAGCGTCCATGCGAGCTGCTCCATATGGACCTTGTTGGCCCAGCTCGTGTGCGATCTGCGGGTGGGAAGTGGTATGTCCTTGTTGTGGTGGACGACTATTCTCGGTATGCGTGGGTGTTCTTTCTCGAGGATAAGGGGGAGACGTTTGGTTTTGTTCGAGATCTAGTCTCGAGGTTGAGGAACGAGAGGCACGGAGATGCCATACGAGCTATCCGCAGTGATAATGGCTCGGAATTCAGAAACTCTCGTTTTGAAACCTTTTGCCATGACTTGGGTCTTGAGCACCAGTTTTCGAGTCCGTATACGCCTCCCCAGAATGGTGTTGTGGAAAGGAAGAATAGGACCTTGTGCGAGATGGCTCGGATGATGCTTGATGAGCATAGGACTCCGAGGAGGTATTGGGCTGAGGCGGTGAATACCGCATGCTATGTGTCGAACAGGATATACCTCAGAGTGCACAAAAAGAAGACATGTTATGAGTTGATGCATGGTCGCACACCCAAGTTGAGTCACTTCCATGTCTTTGGTTGCAAGTGTTTCATTTTGAAGAAAGGAAGGAAGTTGGATAAGTTTGAGGCTAGGTCTGTCGATGGCATTTTCTTTGGTTATGCATCTCATTCTAGAGCATATCGTGTGCTCAATCTTGAAACTAACCAAATCGTGGAGACTTGCGAGGTAACCTTCGACGAGACGAGCCACGTAGTCGGCTTGTCTTTGAGTGTGCGAGGTGATGATGAGCTTGGCGAGGAGATCTTTCAGGAGGAGGAGCATGAACATGGAGACGATGAGGATGGCGGTGCGGTGCCCCCGGCTGAACATGTACCCACTACTTCGACTACGATGATGGATGGAGCCTCTGCTACACCTACGACGACAAATCAAGAACGAGGAGAAGCTGATGTTGAGGGGGAGGTAGCATCGAGGTGAGAACCTCCCCGGCGTGTACAGATGGATCACCCAGCTTCGAGGATCATCGGCGACATGAATGAATGCACTACACGGTCGAGGGTTCGAAACAATTCCCATTTCGCTCATGCTGCGTTTGTTGCTACTTTTGAGCCCAAAGACATTGGACACGCACTATCTGATCACAATTGGGTTAATTCGATGCATGAGGAGTTGGAGAACTTTGAGAGGAATCAGGTGTGGGAGTTGGTTGACCCTCCCCCAGGGTGTAAGCCGATTGGTACAAAGTGGGTGTGGAAGAACAAAGAGGGAGAGAAGGGTGAGGTTGTGAGGAACAAGTCGAGACTTGTTGCTCAAGGGTTCAGTCAGAAGGAGGGGATCGACTACGAGGAGACCTTTGCTCCTGTAGCCCGTTTGGAGGCGATTAGGATCCTTCTTGCCTTTTCTGTGGCTAAAGGGATCAAGTTGCACCAAATGGATGTGCAGAGTGCTTTCCTGAATGGTGTGTTGGAGGAAGAAGTGTATGTGAGGCAGCCTCCGGGGTTTGAGAGCGAGAAGTACCCCCACCGGGTGTACAAGTTGAGGAAGGCGCTGTATGGGTTGAAGCAGGCGCCTAGAGCTTGGTATGGCAGGTTGAGAGGGTTCTTGTTTTAGAGAGGTTTTGAGATGGGGAAGGTCGATCGGACCTTGTTTTTGAGCGAGGCGAGGAGATATCCGATTGTGCGGTATACATGGATGATATTGTCTTTGGTGGCTCATCTAACTCTCTTGTTGCAAGGTTTGCAGATGATATGAGCAGGGAATTTGAGATGACCATGATGGGCGAGTTGCAGTTCTTCCTCGGGCTACAAATCAAACAATCAAAGGAAGGAACATTTGTGCACCAGGCTAAGTACACCAAGGACATTGTGCGGAAGTTCAAGATGGAGGACTCCAAGGCTATGACGACGCCGATGAGTACGACTACAGCTCTTGATGCGGACGAGAAAGGTGAACACGTGGACCAGAAGGAGTACCGCAGCATGATCGGGTCACTCCTCTACTTGACGGCGACGAGGCCGGACATACAGTTCTCGGTGTGTCTGTGCGCTCGTTTTCAAGCGTCTCTGAGGACTTCGCATCGGCAAGCGGTGAAGCGAATTTTTAGGTACTTGCGTCACAGTCCCAACTTCGGCCTTTGGTACTCCGCGTCCTCTTCTTTGGCGCTTCATGGTTTTTCGTACGCGGATTTTGCCGGTGTCGGTTGGATAGGAAGTCCACTTCTGGGACTTGCCAGTTTTTGGGTTCTTCTTTGGTGTCTTGGTCTTCCCGCAAACAGTCGAGTGTTGCTCAATCCACTACCGAAGCCGAGTATGTTGCCGTTGCTAGTAATTGTTCTCAGCTTCTTTGGATTTCTTACATCATGAGTGACTTTGGTGAGGAGTATACCCATGTCCCACATCAATGTGATAGCACCAGTGCCATAAGCGTTGCAAAGAACCCAGTGCTCCATTCCAAAACCAAGCATATAGAAGTGAGGTACCATTTTCTGAGAGACAACGTAGAGAAAGGAAAGATAGCCTTGATCCATGTACCCACACACGACCAGCTAGCTGATATTTTCACCAAACCCCTAGATCAAGCAACTTTCACTCGTTTGTGGGGGAACTTGGTGTGTGCTTGATTTCTTGAGTTGGGTGTGTGGGAGCTCTCTTTGTAGCATATGTATAGTTTCCTTTGTGCATTTCTTGCATTTGGCATGGCATATGTAACATGATGTATAGGCATCCTTGTATCCTAGATTGCATGCTTTTTGTATCATATGCATTGGGTAGGAAAAGCTTCTCTTCTATACGTTGTTTACCACGGAATGAGATATATGTCTTTGTGAGCTTGTTTGGTATGCTATGGTTAGTTTGGCTTAGCTCTTGATGATCTTGATGAATAATCCATGGTTGATGGCTATGTTTTTGAAAAATGTCACATGTATGCTCTCTCATGTGTAAATGCCTTTATATGATCTTGACATGTTTTAGTGGCTTGGCTATGCTTAGTTTGTGGTTGGATAGCTAGTTTATTGATCATATGGGGCCAAAGGCTCATTTGCCATCATGAATGTTTAGCCCTCTTGATTTATCTTGTGGAGGGGCATAAGTTCCTTTTGGTCGCAAAGACATTTCACGTACCATTTATAAATCTGAAAATGAAATGAAAAATGCTTGGAAAATATGCTCCCATGTCTTATGTGCTGAATTTAATTTGCTTTGGGTGCTAAACCGTTGCATGATGCCTACCAATGAGAAGTCTCATACATAGAAGTAGGCACATGGCTCGGTGGCTTTGACATGACATGAGGTGCTTGTGGGTGTTTATGATGGTCTTATGATTAGAATGGCTGTCCTAGCATGAAGTTTGTGTGGCTTTGCCATTTTGATATGCTTTGATCATGTTTAGGACTTTGCTCATGAGAGGCAAGTTTTTAGCAAAATTGTCCAAATCCATCTTAGCTTCGTCCAATGGTTGTGAAACTTGGTGATCATGTAGTTGAGATCAATACGAAGTTGTAGAGTATCTAACTTGCTCATTTGGACATGTGTAGCATCCTATGTTGAATTTTGTATATTTGAGAAGCCCTAGGTTGAAAGTTTTGCATTTTTGGCTTCATTCATGCATTGCCAACAAGGGGGAGAAGTTTGACCTTGAAATGGCTTACTGGACGCATTTAGAAGGTTTTCAGGTGGTTTCGAGCCATTTCCGGGCTTTGTTGTACACCGGTCTGACCGGTGAAGAGCACCGGTCTGACCGGTGTGAGTGCTGGTCCTGTACACATCTTAGGCACCGGTCTGACCGGTGGTGGTGACCCGTCTGACCGGTGTGAGCTGAAGTTGCTACAGCTGCCCTGTTTTCAGCTGGTTTGCATGCATTTGTCCAGCGGGAGGTGCATTGGTTCAGGGGGAGCTTGCATGTGTGCAGGGGGAGTTCTTTGTGGTTTTTGGAGCTTTGCTTTGGTGGTTTACGCTCTTTGTTTGAGCTTTGCTTTGTCTCGGATGTGTCGAGCCGTTGCCATTGCCTAAGGGGTCCGAGACTTGTCTTCTTCAAGTGATCTTGCTCTTTGCCTTTGTTTGGCTTTCGATCGCTTGTTGGAGTTTCCTTTTGTTCATTTCTTTTCGTTTTCTTTTCTCTCTTGTTACTTTCGTGTGGGTGTTGTCAATGCACTCATCAAGGGGGAGATTGAGGACCATGTGTGGTTCGAGGACCGGTGGATGGTCGCTTCCTTGTGTGATGAGTGATTGACAACGTTGTGTGGACTGATTCTTGGCTAAGTATTGCAGGGTGCGGGTTGCGGCTTGACCGGTGTTGGTGCGGTGTGAAGAACAAGCGCGAAAGGTCGTCGCCGGTGAAGCCTCCGGGGTGTGGAGAAGACAAGTAGGCTTCGTTCGAGGGACCCGGTGGCCGGCGGGGGGTCAATTGCGGGCCGCATAGTGGCATGAACAGCAAGATGAAGTCATGGATGGTTTCTTGGTTGAGCCTCAAAACCAAGGTCGAGCCGGGACTACGTGGGAGCCAAGTCATGAGTGGAGATTGGCGGAGGCTACACCGAGTTCGCGCGGTTTCCGGTGGTTCACCAGAAAACCACTGGGTTCCTTGGTTGATCCACAAAGCCAAGACAGAAGAACCGAAGACGGAGGCTGCAGAGCGGCGCGACCGGTCTGACCGGTGGGGACCGGTCTGACCGGTGAGGAGCACCGGTCTGACCGGTGTGCGACGACGCAGTCCGGAGACTTCGAAGCGGAGGACACGCATCGGGATCGCATGGCTTGCGTCGAGGCTACGCAGGGTGCGGTCGCCGGGCATCCATCCGATGGTGAAGACATGAAGACTTCCAAATCCGCCCTTGAAGGGCTTGTATCCCTAGTTATTAGGAAAGGGCATTTTCGACATTCGGTTGCCTCCATATAAGCCAAGAGGTGAGAGGATGGCAGCCAACTCTTGGAATCCTAGCTCACTAGTTTTCCTATTTTCCACCTATTTTCCTTAGGTTTTCCATAGGACTAGCAAGAGAGCTTCACGGAGAGATCTTGTTGAGAGGGATGGATGATCGGGCGGCTTGCTAGACCTTGTATGAACCTTTGTTTCATGTATAGATGATTCGGCATGGTTCTTCAAGGTTTGGATGTGTTTTCCCCGGTTGTTCTTGGTGGTGATTTTCGGAGCCCTCTCTTTGTGATTTCTTTGGGTTGTTTTCGGGACCTTTCTCTTGGGGATTTGATGGGGGAAATTTGTGGGAACCCTTCGTGGTTCTTTGGGTTGTGATTCCCCTTCCAAAATCCATGAGTAAAGGTGCTCGATTTTGGGGTTTCTTGAGTTCTTGAGTTGGAAGTGCTCTTGGCGGGATTTCCTTGATTCCTCCTTTTTGGACGAGTTTTGGTGGGATTAAACTTGGCTATGGACTCCTCATGAGGTGTTCCTAATATCCCCAAAGTCTTGTTCAAGTCCGTGGAGCGATTCGGGAGATCGGGATTTGGATTTGGGGGAGTTGACCCGCGGGTGCTGTTCATCCCGAGCTGCCCAGGCTACACCGGTCTGACCGGTGCTCTTGACCGGTCTGACCGGTGCGAGCCCTAGTGGGTTTTTGCTCGGGAGAACGTTTGGGTGTGTTCGCTGTTGCCCTGTGTTGCTGCTGTTTCGAGTTTGGGTCAGTTTGGTGGTCGGTTGGCCTGTTTGGTGTTTTGTGAGCTTTCAGGCTTGGACCGGTCTGACCGGTGTAGAGCCACTTAGTGAAAGTTGCTCAGTTTCACCAGCAGGGACCGGTCTAACCGGTGGCGCTCACCGGTCTGACCGGTGTGGGTCTGTAGACTCGAGGTTTGGTGTTCCGCTGCGTGCTCGAGTCGGAAGGCTGTGTGTGTTAGTTCCTAGGTCCAGTGGCACTCCAGTGGCTACGTGGGCTTGACCAACTTGGGTAGTGAGTTGGAGAAGTGTGTTGGAAGCCGCGTTCATCTTGTTGGAGTTTCGATCTCCATCGAGAAGAATTTTTATCGGCTCCCATTCACTCCCCCCCTCTCTGGTTCGCCGTATTGGTCCTTCAGCTCTCCGGCCTCATATCCCGGTGGTGACATGTAGGTGCATCACTTTCGGGGATGGTGGACAAGGATGAGTGAATTGTGAAGAAATGATAAAGGTAAGTGTTTTTGTGACCTTCGAGTGTGTGGCCCTGGTCAAGCCACTTGGTTTGTTTTGCTCCTTCTCTATCTCATGTGTGTAGGGTGAGCTTTGTATGCTCTTTGGCCCTAGTGCATGTGTTTAGGGGGAGCTTGTGAGTTTTTGTGCTCCTTTGCTCTTTTGCCAGTGGTGTCGAGCCCTTTTTGCCTCCCCTCGAGGAGCCGGTCGTTTGTGAGCTTTGTGTGTGGGAGCTCTCTTTGTAGCATATGTATTGGTTCCTTTGTGCATTTCTTGCATTTGGCATGGCATATGTAACATGCTGTATAGGCATCCTTGTATCTTAGATTGCATGCATTTTGTATCATATGCATTGGTTAAGAAAAGCTTCTCTTATATGCATTGTTTACCATGGAATGAGATATATGTCTTTGTGAGCTTTTTTGGTATGCTATGATTAGTTTGGCTTAGCTCTTGATGATCTTGATGAATAATCTATGGTTGATGGCTATGTTTTGGAAGAATTGTCACATGTATGCTCTCTCATGTGTAAATGCCTTTATATGATCTTGACATGTTTTAGTGGCTTGGTTATGCTTAATTTGTGGTTGGATAGCTAGTTTATTAATCATATGGGCCAAAGGCTCATTTGCCATCATGAATGTTTAGCCCTCTTGCTTCATCTTGTGGAGGGGCATAAGTTCTTTTTTGTCGCAAAGACATTTCATGTACCATTTATAAATCTGAAAGTGAAATGGAAAATGCTTGGAAAATATGCTCCCATGTCATATGTGCTGAATTTAATTTGCTTTGGGTGCTAAACCGTTGCACGATGCCTACCAATGAGAAGTCTCATACATAGAAGTAGGCACATGGCTCGGTGGCTTTGACATGACATGAGGTGCTTGTGGGTGTTTGTGATGGTCTTATGATTAGAATGGCTGTCCTAGCATGAAGTTTGTGTGGCTTTGCCATTTTGATATGCTTTGGTCATGTTTAGGACTTTGCTCATGAGAGGCAAGTTTTTCGCAAAATTGCCCAAATCCATCTTAGCTTCGTCCAATGGTTGTGAAACTTGGTGATCTTGTAGTTGAGATCGATACGACGTCGTAGAGTATCTAACTTGCTCATTTGGACATGTGTAGCACTCTTTGTTGAATTTTGTCTATTTGAGAAGCTCTATGTTGAAAGTTTTGCATTTTTGGCTTGATTCATGCATTGCCAACAAGGGGGGAAGTTTGAGCTTGAAATGGCTTGCTGGACGCATTTAGAAGGTTTTCAGGTGGTTTCGAGCCATTTCTGGGCTCTGGTGTGCACCGGTCTGACCGGTCAAAGTCACCGGTCTGACCGGTGTGAGTGCTGGTCCCGTGCACATGTTAGGCACCGGTCGACCGGTGGTGATGACTGGTCCGACCGGTGTGCGCCGAGTTGCTGCTTGCTGCCCTGTTTTCGTTTGTTTTGCATGCATTCGTCCAGGGGGGAGGTGCATTGGTTCTGGGGGAGCTTGCATGTGTGCAGGGGGAGATCTTTGTGGTGTTTGAGCTTTGGTTCGGTGGTTCGCGCTCTTTCCTTGAGCATTGTTTTTTGTCTCAGATGTGTCAAGTCGTTGCCCTTGCCTAAGGGGTCCGAGACTTGTCTTCTTCAAGTGATCTTGCTCTTTGCCTTTGTTTGGCTTTCGATCGCTTGTTGGGGTTTCTTTTTATTTGTTTCTTTTCGTTTTCTTTTCTCTCTTGTTACTTTCGTGTGGGTGTTGTCAATGCACTCATCAAGGGGGAGATTGAGGACCATGTGTGGTTCGAGGACCGGTGGATGGTCGCTTCCTTGTGTGATGAGTGATTGACAACGTTGTGTGGACAGCGTGAAGGAACTTGTAGTTGTCACCAACTATGTGCTCCAAATCCTCCATACGTTGCTTCATCGCTTCCATGGCTTGGAGACATTCATCGACCGACGTGTAGAGAGCTCCGATGGATTGACGGCAAGTTCGACAACACATCGGATGCAATCCAAAGGGGTCTTCATCGCCATTGTCTCCACCGTCGTCACCGCCGTCGTCGCCACCTCCATTGTCGTTGCCGCTCTCGTTGCCATCGTTACCGTCGTCGTTGGGGCCTTCGGGAGTCCTTTCTTTGGGCTGATCGTCCCAAATGTAGAGGTCGTTATCTTCGACGGCAGCCCACGAGCTCGGGCTACGATCGTCTCCTTCGACGGGGTTGCGAGATGCAAGCGCTCCAATCGGGACACGCCCTCCGCAACGGATGCGGGCGGTCCTCTTGACGGGTAGCTTGAGCTCGCATCGCATCACCTCCTCCATCGATGGCTCCTTGGCTTCTAGCTTTGAATCTAAGCTTCTTGGGGGCACAATGGCTGCTGCAAGGGCGCAAAATATTGCTTGGAGGGGTTGATTCCCGAGCTCCCAATTCGAACAGATAAATAGTGAGGACCATGTGTGGTTCGAGGACCGGTGGATGGTCGCTTCCTTGTGTGATGAGTGATTGACAACATTGTGTGGACTGATTCTTGGCTAAGTATTGCAGGTGCAGGTTGCGGCTTGACTGGTGTTGGTGCAGGTGAAGAACAAGCGCGAAAGGTCGTCACCGGTGAGGCCTCCAGGTGTGGAGAAGACAAGTAGGCTTCGTTCGAGGGACCCGGTGGCCAGCAGGGTCAAGTGCGGGCCGCATGGTGGCATTAACAGCAAGATGAAGTCGTGGACGGTTTCTTGGTTGAGCCTCAAAACCAAGGTCGAGCCGGGACTACGTGGGAGCCGAGTCATGAGTGGAGATTGGCGGAGTCTACACCGAGTTCGCGGGGTTTCCGGTGGTTCACCAGAAAACCACTGGGTTCCTTGGTTGATCCACAAAGCCAAGACCGGAGAACCGAAGACGGAGGTGCAAGAAGCACCGCACCGGCCCGACCGGTGGGTCGGCCGTCCGACCGGTGGGTCCGACCGGTCCGCCGGTGTGTACCGGCTCGACCGGTAGGGGGCACCGGTCCGACCGGTGTGCAACGACGCGGTCCGAAGACTTCGAAGCGGGGGACACGCGTCGGGATCGCATGTCTTGCGTCGAGGCTACGCGGGGGTGCGGTCGCCGGCATCCGTCCGATGGTGAAGACATGAAGACTTCTAAATCCGCCCTTGAGGGGCTTGTATTCCTAGTTATTAGGAAAGGGCATTTTAGACTTTCGGTTGCCTCCATATAACCCAAGAGGTGAGAGGATGGCAGCCAACTCTTGGAACCCTAGCTCATTTGTTTTCCCATTTTCCTTCCTATTTTCCTTAGGTTTTCCATAGGACTAGCTTGAGAGCTTCATGGAGAGATCTTGTTGAGAGGGATGGATGATCGGGCGGCTTGCTAGACCTTGTATGAACCTTTGTTTCATGTATAGATGATTCGGCGTGGTTCTTCAAGGTTTGGATGTGTTTTCCCCGGTTGTTCTTGGTGGTGATTTTCGGAGCCCTCTCTTGGTGATTGCTTTGAGTTGTTTTCGAGACCTTTCTCTTGGGGATTTGATGGGGGAAATTTGTGGGAACCCTTCGTGGTTCTTTGGGCTGTGATTCCCCTCCCAAATCCGTGAGTAAAGGTGCTCGATTTTAGGGTTTCTTGAGTTCTTGGGTTGGAAGTGCTCTTGGCGGGATTTCCTTGATTCCTCCCTTTTGGACGAGTTTTGGTAGGATTAAACTTGGCTATGGACTCCTCATGAGGTGTTCCTAATATCCTCAAAGTCTTGTTCAAGTCCGTGGAGCGATTCGGGAGATTGAGGATTGGATTTGGGGGAGTTGACCCGCGGGTGCTGTTCATCCCGAGCTGCCCAGGCTACACCGGTCTAACCGGTGCTCTTGACTGGTCTGACCGGTGCAACCCTCAGTGTGATTTTGCTCGGGTGAACGTCTTGGTGTGTTCGCTGTGGTCCTGTGGTGCTGTTGTTTCGTGTTTGGGTCAGTTTGGTGGTCGGTTGGCCTGTTTGGTGCCTTGGGGGCTTTCAGGCTGTGATCGGTCTGACAGGTGTGTCTCACCGGTCTAACCGGTGTGGAGCCACTTAGTGAAAGATGCTCAGTTTCACCAGCAGGGACCGGTCTGACCGGTGGTGCTCACCGGTCTAACCGGTGTGGGTCTGTAGACTTGAGGTTTGGTGTTCTGCTGCGTTCTCGGGTCGGAAGGTTGTGTGTTGGTTCCTAGGTCCAGTGGCACTCCAGTGGCTACGTGGGCTTGACCAACTTGGGTAGTGAGTCGGAGACGTGTGTTGGAAGCCGTGTTCATCTTGTTGGAGTTTCCATCTCCTTCGAGAAGAATTTTTATCGGCTCCCATTCACTCCCCCCTCTCTGGTTCGCCGTATCGGTCCTTCAAATAGTCCGAAGAGAAAAACCCTGAAAACCTAATTTTTTCCTTTTTTAAACTTCCCTTAAGATTTTCTAACCAAGGAAGGAAGTCGAAAAGGAGCAATTTGGGCGAAAATCGGGGACGACGGCCGTCGGGACCCGGGCCGGGGCCGGTCGGCTCGGGGCCGGCCGCCCACCCCCGTCTCGGGGGCCGGGTCGGTCCGGTTTTCGCGTACCGCCCTTATTTCGCCTCCTTAGCCCATGGGAAAAAGTTGGCCCAAGAAATCTTCGCGAGAAACTCCAGAAAATTAAAAGAAAAACTATTTACAGAAATTCATGCCTTGTTTTTCGTCCTAGGCGGGACGTTCGGGCTCTTCCTCCATGGTGAAGACATCAACATGGTGAAGGGGCACAACGTCAGGTTCGTAGTAAACCTTAAGCCGCTGACCATTCACCACAAACTGATCGCCGTTTATATCCATAATGGTTACCGCTCCTTGGAGAACACCGAATGCACAACATAAGGTCTGTCTCACTTTGTTTGCAATTTCCCTTTTCCGAAGGTTTTAAACCTCGAATTGTAGAGGAGGAACTTATCTCCTTCTTTGAATTCTTTCTTTTCAATCTTTTATCATACCAGCTTTTGATTCTCTCTTTGTATATGCTTGCATTTTCATATGCTTTCAACCTCAACTCCTCTAGCTTGCTTATTTGGATCCTTCGTTTCACCATCGCGGCATCGAGATCGAGGTTCATCTTTAATTGCCCAATAGGCTTTATGTTCCAACTCAACCGGAAGGTGGCAAGCTTTTCCATAGATGAATTGATAAGGGGTCATACCTATCGGTGTTTTGAACGTCGTTCGATAAGCCCATAAAGCTTCGTCTAATTTCTTTGACCAATCCTTGCCTCCCTTCTCTATGGTCTTGTTGAGTATGCTTTTTAATTGCCTATTTGACGTTTCTGCTTATCTGTTGGTTTGTGGGTGATAAGCCGTAGAGACCCTATGCTCAATTCCCAACTTGGACAAGCACTTTTTGAAATTCTTCCAGGTGAAGTGAGTTCCTCCCTCACTTATCAAGATTCTCGGTGTACCAAAACGGGGAAAAATCACGTTCTTGATCATAGTAATGGACTCCTCCGTGGAAGCTTTACGACATTGTATAGCCTCTACCCACTTGGATACATAATAACCCATGACTAGGATATACTCAAATCCAAATGAATTTTTAAAAGGCACCATGAAGTCTATACCCCATACATCAAATATGTCGATTTGTAGGTTGTATTTCAAAGGCATAGAATTTCTTTGAGAGATGTTTCCGGTTCTTTGGCATTCGGGGCATGATGCAACATATCTTTTAGTATCTTCATGCATCTCCGGCCAAAAGAATCCGCTCGACCATACTTTTGCTTGGGTTCGAAAATGACTATAGTGCCCACCGTACTCCGCCGAGTGGCAGTTCTGAAGGACCGATAAGGCGACCAGAGAGGGGGGAGTGAATGGGAGCCGATAAAAATTCTTCTCGAGGGAGATTGAAACTCCGACAAGACGAACTAGCTCGGTCGGACCCCCGAAATCACACGCTCCGCACTTCTACCTCCCGTTTGCCAAAACCACGTAGCCACTGGAGTGCTACCGGTCCTAGGAACAAACTCTACCAAGCAACCACAACACACACACAAGACCGACAGCGGAAACAACTCGAAAGCCGGCTAACCGAGGGGGCGGTTAGGACCGGGTATAGGGGGCGGTTAGACCGCCTCCACCCGGCAACCGAGAAATCCTCCGAAACGCCTCTTCCGAGCACCAAAACACACCACGGTTTCACCAACAGAGATCTCTCGGTCAAGGCCATGCTAGCTACCGGGAAATCTTGGCGAGAACCAAAACTTCACCCAAGGGCCTAGGGGCGGTTAGACCGGCTACCCGGGGCGGTCTAACCTCCCGTACCCAGCAAAGAACTCCAACCAAGAATACCTAGCAACCGCGCGAGAACGGCTCCAAATTTCACCCGGACACTCCTCCGATCAAAGCGAACGAACTCACGAGAGGAAAATCCGGCGAAACAAAACTTTGACCCGGAAACACCCGGGCGGTTAGACCGCCCCTCGTAGGCGGTTAGACCGCCCCTTCCCGAACGAGAACCCGCGGGTCAAACCTCAACTTCCTCGCGCCCAATCTCCCGAATCACTCCACGGATTGCGGCCAAACTTCGGGGATAGCCGGGTTACCTCCCTGGGTAACCTCTACCTCAAAGGAATCGACCCGAAGCGCTCACAATCAAGAGGAATCGAAGAAATCGCTTCTCTAGGTCAAGAACTCGCCCAACTCGAAAAACCACCAAATCGAGTCCGATTCAAAGGGGATTTGGGGGCAAAGTCACCAGCCAAAGAGGCACAAGAACCTCATACGTGACACCCACCAAAAACCCCAAGAAATCGTTCTCAAAACACCGCCAAAAAGAGCTCCGAAAGTCAACACCAAAGAGACGGGAAAACAACCATGAAGAACAACGCCAAACCTTCTATACATGCCATGAATGGTTCATACAAGGTCTAGCTTGCCACCCAAACATCCATCCCTCTCTCTAGATCTCACATGAAGCTCTCAAGCTAGCCTTCTAAAATCCTAGGGAAAATAGAGAACGAAAATGGAAAAACAAATGGGCTAGGGTTCCAAGTGTTGGTCGCCAACCTCTCACCTCTTGGGTTATATAGGCGGCAACCGAATGTCTAAAATGCCCCTCTCTAATAACTAAGGATACATGCCCCTCAAGGGCGGATTTGGAATTCTTGATGTCTTCACCATCGGACGGATGCCCGGCGACCGCACCCTCGCGTAGCCTTGACGCACGCCTTGCGATCCCGACGCGTGTCCTCCGCTTCGAAGCTTCTCGGCCGGCGGCCGGGCGGTCGACCGCCCCCCCGGGCGGTTGGGGACCGGCCCGGTGGATCCGACCGGCCCCGGGCGGTCCGACCGCCCCTCCCGGGCGGTTGAACCGGCCCGGGTGGCCGCACCTCCTCGTCGAGTCTTCGGCCTCGGTTTTGTGGCTCAACCGAGTAACCCGGTGGTTTTTACGGTGAACCACCGCAAACCCCGCGAACTCGGTGTAGCCTCCGCCAATCTCCACTCATGACTCGGCTCCCACGTAGTCCCGGCTCGACCTTGGTTTTGAGGCTCTACCAAGAAACCGTCCACGACTTCATCTTGCTCGTTCATGCCACCATGCGGCCCGCACTTGACCCCCGCCGGCCACCGGGTCCCTCGAACAAAGCCTACTTGTCTTCTCCACACCCGGAGGCCTCACCGGCAACGACCTTTCGCGCTTGTTCTTCACCCGCACCAAGACGAGTCAAGCCGCAACCTACACCTGCAATACTTAGCCAAGAATCAGTCCACACAACGTTGTCAATCACTCATCACACAAGGAAGCGACCATCCACCGGTCCTCGAACCACACATGGTCCTCAATCTCCCCCTTGATGAGTGCATTGACAACACACTCACATGAAGTAACATAAGAGAAAAGGAAAAGAAAAGAAACAGATAAAAAGAAACCCAACAAGCGATCGAAAGCCAAAGAAAGGCAAAGAGCAAGATCACTTGAAGAGGACAAGTCTCGGACCCCTTAGGCAAGGGCAATGGCTCGACACATCCGAGACAAAACACAGCTCAAGAAAAGAGCACAAACCACCAAAGCAAAACTCGAACACCACAAAGAGCTCCCCCTGCACAAATGCAAGCTCCCCCGAGCCACAACACACTCCCCCCCGAACACATGCAGCAATGCAACTCGGGAATGCAACAACGAGCAAACACACGCTCAAAGCGCCGGGGCGGTTAGACCGCCGCCCGCCCGGGCGGTTAGACCGCCTCTGCCGAACGGACCGCCCGGGGGCGGTTAGACCGCCGGAAGAAACCGGCCCGCACCAAACTCGCTCAAAAACTCGCCCAAAACAAATGGAACACCTTCCAAACACTCCCAGGTGCCCAAAACATGCACAAACTTCTCCCCCTTGTTGACAATGCATGAATCAAGGCAAAATGCGAAAACTTTCAACATATAGCTTCTCGAATATACAAAATTCAACACAAGGAGCTACACAAGTCCAAATGAGCAAATTAGATACTCGACAGATTCGTAATGACGTTAACTACGTGATCACCAAGTTTCACAACCATTGGACAATGCTAAAAAGGATTTGAGTAATTTTGCGAAAAGTTACTCTCTCACAAGCAAATACCGAAACATGAGCAAAACATATCAAAATGGCAAAGCCACTCAAACTTCATGCTAGGACCACCATTCTAATCATAAGACCATCATAAACACCCAAAAGCACCTCATGTCATGTCAAAGCCACCGAGCCATGTGCCTACTTCTATGTATGAGACTTCTCATTGGTAGGCATCATGCAACGGTTTAGCACCCAAAGCAAAATAATTTCAAGCACATATGACATGGGAACATATTTTCCAAGCATTTTTCATTTCATTTTCAGATTTGTAAATGGTACATGAAATGTCTTTGCGACAAAAAGGAACTTATGCCCCTCCACAAGATTAAGCAAGAGGGCTAAACATTCATGATGGCAAGCGAGCCTTTGGCTCCATATGATCAATAAACTAGCTATCCAACCACAAAGTAAGCATAGCAAAGCCACTAAAACATGTCACGATCATATATAGGCATTTACGCATGAGAGAGCATGTATATGACATTTTTCAAAAGATTAGCCATCAACCATGGATCATTCATCAAGATCATCAAGAGCTAAGCCAAACTAACCGTACCATATCAAACAAGCTCACAAGAACATATATAGCAACCCATGGTAAACATTGTATATAGGAGAAGCTTTTCCTAAAGATGCATATGATACAAAATGCATGCAATCTAAGATACAAGGATGCCTATACATCATGTTACATATGCCATGCCAAATGCAAGAAATGCACAAAGGAAAGCTATACATATGCTACAAACCGGCTCCTCGAGGGGAGGCAAAACGGGCTCGACACCACCGGCAAAGGAAAGCCCCCACACACCCAACTCAAGAAATCAAACACACACCAAGTTCCCCCCGCAAACGAGTGAAAGTTGCTTGATCTAGGGGTTTGGTGAAAATATCGGCTAGTTGGTCATGTGTGGATACATGGATCAAGGCTATCTTCCCTTTCTCTACGTTGTCTCTCAGGAAATGATACCTCACTTCTATGTGTTTAGTCTTAGAATGGAGCACTGGGTTCTTTGCAACACTTATGGCACTGGTGCTATCACATTGAAGTGGGACATGGGTATACTCCTCACCAAAATCACTCATGGTGTAGGTGATCCAAAGGAGCTGAGAGCAACAACTAGCAGCGGCAACATACTCGGCTTCGGTCGTGGATTGAGCAACACTCGACTGCTTACGAGAAGACCAAGACACCAACGAAGAACCCAAAAACTGGCAAGTCCCAGAAGTGGACTTCCTATCCAACCGACACCCGGCAAAATCCGCGTCTGAAAAGCCATGAAGCGCCAAAGAAGAGGACGCGGAGTACCAAAGGCCGAAGTCGGGAGTGTGACGCAAGTACCAGAAAATTCGCTTCACTGCTTGCCGATGCGAAGTCCTCGGAGACGCTTGAAAGCGAGCGCACAGACACACTGAGAACTGTATGTCCGGCCTCGTCGCCGTCAAGTAGAGGAGTGACCCGATCATGCTTCGGTACTCCTTCTGGTCCACATGTTCACCTTCCTCGTCCGCATCAAGAGCCGTAGTTGTACTCATCGGCGTCGTCATAGCCTTGGAGTCCTCCATATTGAATTTTCTCACAATGTCCTTGGTGTACTTAGCCTGGTGCACAAATGTTCCTTCCTTGGATTGCTTGATTTGTAGCCCGAGGAAGAACTGCAACTCACCCATCATACTCATCTCGAACTCCCTGCTCATATCATCTGCAAACCTCGCAACAAGAGAGTTAGACGAGCCACCAAAGACAATATCATCCACGTACACCCGCACAATCGGGATATCTCGCACCGCCCGCCTCTCGCAAAAACAAGGTCCGATCGACCTTCCCCATCTCAAAGCCTCTCTCAAACAAGAACCCCCTCAACCTGCCATACCAAGCTCTAGGCGCCGCTTCAACCCATACGGCGCCTTCCTCAACTTGTACACCGGTGGGGGTACTTCTCACTCTCAAACCCCGGAGGTCGTCTCACATACACTTCTTCCTCCAACACTCCATTCGAAAAGCACTCTTCACATCCATTTGGTGCAACTTGAACCCTTTAGCCACGGTAAAAGGCTAGAAGAATCCTAATCGCCTCCAAACGGGCTACGGGAGCAAAGGTCTCCTCGTAGTCGATCCCCTCTTTCGACCGAACCCCCCGAGCAACAAGCCTCGACTTGTTCCTCACAACCTCACCCTTCTCTCCCTCTTTGTTTTTCCACACCCACTTTGTACCAATCGGCTTACACCCCGGGGGAGGGTCAACCAACTCCCACACCGATTCCTCTCAAAGTTCTCCAACTCCTCATGCATCGAGTTAACCCAATTGTGATCAGATAGTGCGTGTACAATGTCTTTGGGCTCGAAAGAAGCAACAAATGCAGCATGAGCAAAATGGGAATTGTTTCGAACCCTCGACCGTGTAGTGCGTTCATTCATGTCGCCGATGATCCTCGAAGCCGGGTGATCCACTTGAACTCGCCGGGGAGGTTCTCGCCTCGAAGCTACCTCCCCCTCAACATCGCCTTCTCCTCGTTCTTGATTTGTCGTCGTAGGTGTAGCGAGAGGGTCCATCCATCATCGTAGTCGAAGTAGTGGGTACATGTCCGGCCGGGGGCACCGCACCGCCATCCTCATCATCACCATGTTCATGCTCCTCCTCCCGAAAGATCTCCTCGCCAAGCTCATCATCACCGCACACTCAAAGACAAGCCGACTACGTGGCTCGTCTCGTCGAAGGTTACCTCGCAAGTCTCCACGATTTGGTTAGTTTCAAGATTGAGCACACGATATGCTCTAGAATGAGATGCATAACCAAAGAAAATGCCATCGACGAGACCTAGCCTCAAACTTATCCAACTTCCCGCCTTTCTTCGAATGAAACACTTGCAACCAAAGACATGGAAGTGACTCACCTTGGGTGTGCGACCATGCATCAACTCATAGCATGTCTTTTTCTTGTGCACTCTGAGGTATTTTCTGTTCGACACATAGCATGCGGTATTCACCGCCTCAGCCCAATACCTCCTCGGAGTCCTATGCTCATCAAGCATCGTCCGAGCCATCTCGCACAAGGTCCTGTTCTTCCTTTCCACAACACCATTTTGGGGAGGCGTATACGGACTCGAAAACTGGTGCTCAAGACCCAAGTCATGACAAAAGGTTTCAAAACGAGAGTTCCTGAATTCCGAGCCATTATCACTGCGGATAGCTCGTATGGCATCTCCGTGCCTCTCGTTCCTCAACCTCAAGACTAGATCTCAAACAAAACCAAACGTCTCCCCCCTTCTCCTCAAGAAAGAACACCCACGCATACCGAGAAAAGTCGTCCACCACAACAAGGACATACCACTTCCCACCCGCGGATCGCACACGAGCCGGGCCAACAAGGTCCATATGGAGCAGCTCGCATGGACGCTCAGTCATCACATCGGTGAGAGGCGGGTGAGAAGAGGCCACCATCTTGGCATGCCTACACGGAGCACAAACCAACTCTTTCTCAAGCCTCAAACGTGGCAATCCTCGGACCAAATTGAGTTTACTCAAGCGAGACGAAGGTCAAAGCTCAAGTGACCCAACTTCCTATGCCACTTCCACAACTCACTCGAAGAACCGACCAAGAAACAACGCTCAACACCCGAAGACTGAGAAAAATCAGCACGAAACACCTGACCCTCGGGAACGACCATACAAACAAGGTCCCCTCGAGAGTCCACAATCCGAGAACCACCGAGGTCGAAACAACACCTCAAAGCCCTCATCCAACAACCGAGACACGAAAGCAAATTGTACCCCGGCCGATTGAACAAGAGCAACACGCCTCGCAGTGATCTTGTCACTCACTTTTATCTCACCTTCCGAAAGCACACGCCCACGCCCATTGTCCCCAAAGGTGATGTACCTCTTCGTCACCACCGGACGAGACTTGAGAACCACCCCCGTCTCCGGTCATATGCCTCGAACAACCGGAGTCAATCAACCAAATGTTCTTCAAGTCTCCCACCTGAAATTCAAAAACAAGCACGTGAGCGAACAAACGACTCAGCACTGGGGTTAGTACCAAAAGAGGAAAACCAGTGCCGAGCCATTTGCTCGAAAGTGGGGTTAGCACCAACCAAAGCATCTCTCCTACCAAAACTACCTCCACTAACACCACCTCGGTAACCACTCCGAGGGAACCACCCCTCACTGCCTGGAGGAGGACCAAAACCACGGAAGACAACCCATGGAGCGTCTCTCCTCTCCTTCTCAAAGCTACGACTCCTCCCATCCCCGTAGTGACCTCGAGGGGGAGAATGCCTAGCAACCGACCACCGCTCGTCTTTCCGGACCAACCACCAGCAACTCCACCTCCGGACACCGAAACCTCTCGACTCACCACCTCGAAAACCACTCCGCCCCGAGTTGGGGGGGCCGGTTAAACCGCCTAGCCGGGCCGGTCTAACCGCCCCCCTGCTCGGGCGGGCCGGCCCGACCGCCTAGCCGGGCCGGTGCCCCGACCGCCCCCTCCGAACGGCTCCTCGGCCGCGGGAACTCGCATCTCCCCATGCGCGAACATTTCTCACCACGCCTTTACCCCCGGCGGTGGCATACGAGGCTTAGGTACACCATGGGAAGGGTTGTACCTATCCTTGTTCGCCCACTCCTTTGCCATCCTCTCTTCCCGCTTCCTCTTGAAGCAAAACTCATCCTTGTGACCCTCTTTCCCACAATGGCCACAACGGAACCTCACAAGCTTAGGTTTTGGCTTGGATTGAGGCTGCTCGCTAGGTTTCTCTCCACTCAACTCCTCCACCGATTTCTCCTCACTTGCCTTCTCTTTCACTTTCCCAAAGAACACTTTCCCCGAAGTGCTCACAAACTTGATGGGCTTTTGGAGATCATTTGTGGGTGTAGGAAATATAGGTGGAGCTGGGGTTGCGTCTAGTCGGTTCCTAAGATGGTTGGGTTTTGGAGGAAAATCATTTTTGTGGTAGGTTTTTGGTGGCTCCGGGATGTTCTCTCCACTTCCTTCACCAACCTTGTTTGCCCCAAGCCCCTCACCACCTTGCCTCTTAAAGGCCTCGATCATCATCCTCAACTGAGGCTCATGACCGGACAACCAACCCATCAGCTTCCTCAAGTCATCATTCTCATCCTGCAAGCGATCAACATAATGTGCAAGCTCCAAATTTTTCAATGCATGCATTTCACAAGTAGAGCAGGATGTAGGCATGGGTTCCTTCAATTTAGCCTCGAGCTAACTAGTATAAGCATGCAACTCATCAATCTTAGCATGCAAAACAGGGCAAGAAGTGCAAGCACCTAGCAAAGCAGGTCTCGACTTAAGCTCAGCCACTTCAACCCTAAGCACATCTAGTTCCTCACACTTGGAGGCATGCTTCTCCTTAAACAAAGCAAGATCAGCAAGGAATATGGAGCAATCAGCACGGTCATTTTCATCGGCAACAACGGGGCTAGCCTTAAGCGAATCAATCTCCGACTTGCTATCAAGCACGTGTCTCTAGCTCGCCCACTCTAGTCCTAGCATCCTCGAGTGAAGCCCTAAGCTCTTTCCTCATTTTCTTGGCCTCTCTAAGCATGTCACCACGGTTATCAAGCAAAGAGCCAAGCCTCTCATTCTCCTGGCGCAAGAAGGGAAGTTCATCACGCACCTCGTCTTCGGACTCGGAGTCCGAGTCGCTCCGTGTACTCTTCTTGCTGCCGGAGCTCGGCGCCATGGTACGAGGCCGTCTCTCGCGGCGGCTCGGCCCGCTCGGGTTCTTGGACGACCTCTTGTTCTTGCGGCGATCTCCCTCGTCGTCGGTCGCCGCTGCTCGAGCTCGAGGTGGAGTACGCGGAACCGGAGTCGACGTCGCTCGCTCCAACCATCGCTCGGGCCCCGCCTCGGCCCTCCTTCTTCCTCGATCGTCGCTCGTCCTTGTACTTGTTCTTGTGCTTGCTCTTGTGGTCGCGCCTCGAACGGTACTTGTCGTCGTTCTTCCTCGGCTTGTGCTTGTAGTTGTCCTTGCTCTCGGCCTTCTGCGGGCGGTCGGCGACGAAGTGTCCCGCTTGCCGCACTGGAAGCAGGTCCTCGTGTTCCTCCTCATGTTCACGCGGTTCTCGTGCAGCCTCTCGAACCGCCTCGTCAACGGCGCCGGCTCGTCCTCTCCAAGGTCATCAAACTCCTCATCTGGCATAGACATCAAAGAGGAAAACGAGAACATCCTGGTGGATGGGTTAGAGTTAGTCTTTCCTTTGGAACCACCAACGAGGGCAAGACTATGGGAATCAGTCGGTCCCTCGAGCTTGGCGATCATGCCCCTATCCACCTCGGCCGACTTGAGCTTCGAGAACAGGCTCGTTCACCGTCGAGTATCGTACCTCTCCGACTCGACTATGGCCTCGAACTTTCCGCCCCATATCGTACGATCCAAAGAGTGTAAGAGCTTGACCGCTCTATCATGATCATTGTACGGGAGCACGTCCACATTGGTCCTCATGTTGTTCACCACCACCGTGAACCTGCGGAACAAGGCATCGATGGACTCACCGGGGAGATGAGTGAAGTTCTCGTACTCTCTCCGGTAGGTCGCATACAACCGTGCTCGAACACTCGGGCGTTCCCAACATGAGCCTCCTTCAACACCGCCCAAATCCTACAAGCCAAGTGCTCGGTGTGCACCCGATCGAACTCGGGCCGACACAAAGCACGAAACAAGTAGTCGACCGCCTTATTGTTGGCGTCGAATCCGTCCCTCGACCCCGGAGCAAGGAAATCGATCGGCCGGACATAGCCTTGTGTCCACCGTGACATCCCAAAGCATCCGACCCTTTCCGCGGAGGAACGCACCCATCCGCTTGCTCCACATCCGGTAGTTCTTTCCATCGAAGTGTGGAGGACTCGAACCCCGTTCCGGTACGCCATCCTTGGATCTTAGACTGGTTAGAGTCAACAAAGACCCGAACCGGCTCTGATACCACTTGAAGGACCGATAAGGCGACCAGAGAGGGGGGGGGGAGTGAATGGGAGCCGATAAAAATTCTTCTCGAGGGAGATTGAAACTCCGACAAGACGAACTAGCTCGGTCGGACCCCCGAAATCACACGCTCCGCACTTCTACCTCCCGTTTGCCAAAACCACGTAGCCACTAGAGTGCTACTGGTCCTAGGAACAAACTCTACCAGCAACCACAACACACACAAGACCGACAAGCGGAAACAACTCGAAAGCCGGCTAACCGAGAGGGGCGGTTAGACCGGGTATAGGGGGCGGTTAGACCGCCTCCACCGGCAACCGAGAAATCCTCCGAAACGCCTCTTCCGAGCACCAAAACACACCACGGTTTCACCAACGGAGATCTCCGGTCAAGGCCATGCTAGCTACCGGGAAATCTTGGCGAGAACCAAAACTTCACCCAAGGGCCTAGGGGCGGTTAGACCGGCTACCCGGGGCGGTCTAACCTCCCGTACCCAGCAAAGAACTCCAACCAAGAATACCTAGCAACCGCGCGAGAACGGCTCCAAATTTCACCCGACACTCCTCGATCAAAGCGAACGAACTCACGAGAGGAAAATCCGGCGAAACAAAACTTTGACCCGGAAACACCCGGGCGGTTAGACCGCCCCTCGTAGGCGGTTAGACCGCCCCTTCCCGAACAGAACCCGCGGGTCAAACCTCAACTTCCTCGCGCCCAATCTCCCGAATCACTCCACGGATTGCAGCCAAACTTCGGGGATAGCCGGGTTACCTCCGGGTAACCTCTACCTCAAAGGAATCGACCCGAAGCGCTCACAATCAAGAGGAATCGAAGAAATCGCTTCTCTAGGTCAAGAACTCGCCCAACTCGAAAAACCACCAAATCGAGTCCGATTCAAAGGGGATTTGGGGGCAAAGTCACCAGCCAAAGAGGCACAAGAACCTCATACGTGACACCCACCAAAAACCCCAAGAAATCGTTCTCAAAACGCCGCCAAAAAGAGCTCCGAAAGTCAACACCAAAGAGACGGGAAAACAACCATGAAGAACAACGCCAAACCTTCTATACATGCCATGAATGGTTCATACAAGGTCTAGCTTGCCACCCAAACATCCATCCCTCTCTCTAGATCTCACATGAAGCTCTCAAGCTAGCCTTCTAAAATCCTAGGGAAAATAGAGAACGAAAATGGAAAAACAAATGGGCTAGGGTTCCAAGAGTTGGCTGCCAACCTCTCACCTCTTGGGTTATATAGGCGGCAACCGAATGTCTAAAATGCCCCTCTCTAATAACTAAGGATACATGCCCCTCAAGGGCGGATTTGGAATTCTTAATGTCTTCACCATCGGACGGATGCCCGGCGACCGCACCCTGCGTAGCCTCGACGCACGCCTTGCGATCCCGACGTGTGTCCTCCGCTTCGAAGCTTCTCGGCGCCGGCGGCCGGTGGCGGTCGGACCGCCCCCACGGGCGGTTAGACCGGCCCGGTGGATCCGACCGGCCCCGGGCGGTCCGACCGCCCCCCCCGGGCGGTTGAACCGGCCCGGGTGGCCGCACCTCCTCGTCGAGTCTTCGGCCTCGGTTTTGTGGCTCAACCGAGTAACCCGGTGGTTTTTCGGGTGAACCACTGCAAACCCCGCGAACTCGGTGTAGCCTCCGCCAATCTCCACTCATGACTCGGCTCCCACGTAGTCCCGGCTCGACCTTGGTTTTGAGGCTCTACCAAGAAACCGTCCACGACTTCATCTTGCTGTTCATGCCACCATGCGGCCCGCACTTGACCCCGCTGGCCACCAGGTCCCTTGAACAAAGCCTACTTGTCTTCTCCACACCTGGAGGCCTCACCGGCAATGACCTTTCGCGCTTGTTCTTCACCCGCACCAAAGACGAGTCAAGCCGCAACCTACACCTGCAATACTTAGCCAAGAATCAGTCCACACAACGTTGTCAATCACTCATCACACAAGGAAGCGACCATCCACCGGTCCTCGAACCACACATGGTCCTCAACTTCCTTAGAATCTCAGCCCTCTCTTCTCTTGGCACACATCTTCTCATTACTCCATCATTGCCAAGTTTGAAGAGGTATGGTGCATCCCAAAAATATTTCCTACTTTCAAAGATTATATTCCTTTGGGAGTTTTTATCTAGATGATCGAGAGGCATCTTTCGAATTGCTCGAATGATATCGATCATACAAGTATCCTTGTCAAGCACTCGACAGAGGTGGTCATCTCTCATCTTATCTTCTATGGGCTCTTTATCATCTTGTCCACGATTCATCCTAGACAAATGATCGGTTACAACATTTTCCACCCCCTTTTTATCACGAATTTAAACATCAAATTCTTAGAGAAGAAGGATCCAATGAATCAAACGTGGTTTAGCTTCCTTCTTAGCCAAGAGATACTTAATGGCTGCGTGATCAGTGTAAACAATGACCTTCAAGTTCACGATGTAAGATCTGAATTTTTTTGAACATGAATACCACCGCTAGCAGCTCTTTTTCCGTTGTGGCATAATTTAATTGCGCCTCACGATGTAAGATCTGAATTTTTTGAACGCGAATACTACCGCTAACGACGTGAACTCGGCCTTCCTTTCTTTGACCCAAGACCGCGCCTACGGCGTAGTCACTTGCGTCACACATGATCTCGAAAGGTTGGATCCAATCCGGAGGTTGGATGATGGGAGCACTCACCAACGCATTTTTCAAGGTCCGGAATGCCGCTAGGCACTTCTCATCAAAGTCGAAAGCCATATCCTTTTGAAGAAGATGTGTTAAAGGCTTAGTGATCCGGCATGGCCTAGAAAGCTCCTTAAGGACTTAACATCCGTAGAAGGTGGGAGTTGCTCAACCGTCTCTACCTTAGCCTTGTCCACTTCAATTCCTCTCTCGGATATAACATGTCCGAGTACTATGCCTTGTCTAACCATGAAGTGGCACTTTTCCCAATTTAATACCAAGTCTACCTCCGCACACCTCGTGAGGACCTTTTCGAAGTTTGCCAAGCAATCCATGAACGTCTTCCCATAAACAGAAAAATCATCCATGAACACCTCGACAATCTCCTCGATGAATTCCGAAAATACGGCCATCATGCAACGTTGAAAAGAGGCCGGAGCGTTGCATAGACCGAAGGGCATCCTTCTATATGCAAACGTTCCGTAAGGGCAAGTAAACGTTGTCTTGTGTTGATCGTCCGGGTGAATGGGAATTTGCATGAACCCCGAGTACCCATCGAGAAAGCAAAAATAAGCGTGGTTTGCTAACCTCTCGAGCATCTCGTCGATGAACGGTAGGGGGAAGTGATCTTTCTTCGTCGCTTTGTTAAGCTTACGATAATCGATACACATTCGCCACCCAGTCACGGTTCTTTGCGGTATCAATTCGTTCTTCTCATTCTTCACCACGGTCAAACCTCCTTTCTTTGGTACACAATGTACCGGGCTCACCCACTCGCTATGCGGCACCGGGTAGATGATTCCGGCATCAAGTAACTTGATAACCTCTTTCTTTACTACCTCTCGCATGGCATGGGTTAGCCTCCTTTGGTGGTCCACTACGGGCTTACATTGGTCTTCCATTGGTATACGATGAGTGCAAAAGGCTGGGCTAATACCTTTGAGATCATTAATCGAATATCCAATCACCTTCCTATGTTTTTTCAATAAAATCAGCAACGCCTCATTTTCTTCGGGACTCAACTCATCGCTCACGATGACTGGATAGGTCTTGTTTCGGCCCAAAAATTCATACTTTAATCCTTTGGGCAAAGGTTTAAGGTCTACCTCGGGCGCTTGTGGCTCCTCGGGTTTTATTTCTCCTATGTCTTCGAATTTTCCTTCATCCATGCTTCCATCATGTGGCTCTAAGCCTTTTGTTGCTTCTTCTAGTTCTTCATCTTGTTGATCACTAATTTGATTTTCCATCGCTCTTTGCAGCGGGTCTCTAAGAGTTTCACCAAAACAAAGACTATCTATCTCTTCTACTTCTTCCTTCTTCATCTTCGGGAGTAAAGGGTGTAAGGTGTTTAGAAGCACGAAGAAAGTTATATGTGTACTTTGTTCCATTAAGGTTCGTTGTTACTTTGCCTTCTCCGGCATCTAACACGGCATCAACCAACTTAAGAAAAGGCCTACCTAAGATTATGTGATCATTATTACTATGGTAAGCATCAATAACAAAGAAATCGATTGGTATATAGTTTCTAGAGATTTTTACTTTCATGTTGCAAGCAATACCTAGAGGTTTGATAGTTCTACCATCACCCATAATTAATTTCGTTGATGTTGGAGCTAAGTCTAGGTTGTGGTCTTGAACTTTATCGTAAATTTTAGAAGATAGAACACTTACTTGGGCTCTGATGTCGCATAAAGCCTTGCATTGAACTCCGTTGATCTCGCAACTCAAGTGTGGTGAAATCTTCTCTTCTTCTTCGGATCCTATCGCGTAAATTTCGGCGAGGCGAGCGTATGGTGATGCTTCGGGCTTGATCCCCATGATTCTCTTCAGCTCGGCTATGTGTTCCGGATCCACTATGTCATCTCCAAAGAGTTTTTCAAAAATCTCACCGGTGGTTTCAAGGTTGTATGAATTTTCCGCTTTCTTCTCCGGTGGGAAATCCACTTCCAATGCTCTTGCCATTCCCTTTTGATTAGGGAACGGTCTTCTCTTGTCGAATACTTCTCCGTAATCGATAGGAACCCAATCCATTGGCTCGAACTCCCGTAGTGGCTTCGCGCTTGACATGCTTCTCTTGTTCGTCTCATTTGGTGTGGCGAAGTCGACGCTTGGTGTAGTTCTTGACTTGATGTGTTCTTGTTCAAGCTTTTCCATGATTGGCTCCTCTTTTGTGACTTCCGGGGTTGCCTCTTTAGAAAAATCAGCACACTTCTTCTTCCTCGAATTATATTCCGGCTCTTCCGCAAGTCTTGTTTCCTAATCTCTTCGCATGGCAGCCGCTTTACTAATTTTTTGTAGAAGTTGAGCGGCTTCCGTGAGTGTTTTCTCCATGAGATCCCCACATGCACACATTTCGACGTGTTACATGCAACTAGGGGTTAGGGAAAAGAAAAATGTATGCAAGAGTACGTCACCGGTGAAGCCGAGTCTTGGTCCTTGTTCGATCAACCCATTAAACCTATCCCAGGCTTGGTCTATCCCTTCCTCTTCTCCTTGCATGAAATTGATCACTTGCCTCCTTAGATGTTGAACCTTGCTAATTGGAAAGAACTTCTCGCAAAACTTCTTTGTCAACTTGTTACAATTGCCTTCAACTTCAAAGGACGCAACCGAATACCATGTCTTTGCATTACCGGCAAGTGAGTAGGGAAAGAAATTCCATTTGAACCATTCATCGGGGACTCCTTCTTGACGCACCGTGTTGCATATCGTCGTGAAATCCCTTATGTGTCTATATGGGTTCTTCGTAACCATCCCTTCGAATGGGTTTGCCGCCACCATCTCGATGATTTTGGATTTAATCTCATACTTGGTCGCTTCGAGCTTCGAATCCGACTCTTGTACTTTTATGTCTTCACATCGAGGGCTAGCGTAATCCCTTAATGATTTCTCCGGTTCTTCCACGGGTTGATTAACGAACGCCATCTAGACAAGAAGATAAAAACAAAAACAAAACAAAACAAGGTGTTTTTCTAGATAATAGGTGTTAGATCAAGCAAACAAAAGATAAACTGAATATAAAACTAAGTTAAAAGCAAACCAAACGATGTAAACTAGCTTGATCCCCGGCAACGGCGCCAGAAAAGGGGCTTGTTGACGGGTAAAAGACGTATCCCTATATGATCCGCAAGCGTACGGACCCCACACCTTTTTCACCACGGGATTCACAAGGTTCTTGTCAATCCGCGGAGCAAGAGGATTACAAGCGTTTAATCTACAACGACACACTAGCTACTAAAACCCTAACTATTATTATACTAGAAAACAACTAATACACTAGAGAGAATGATAAACGATCAAGGTAGAAGACACTCGCCCACGGGTCTACGATACTAGAGCATGCAATCGCTTAAAGACATGAAAACCAATCTAATCTATCGGGGGTTGTGACCATGGTTTCGCCCTTTCCCTCCTCTCGTACTATCACTACGCGAAGGTATTCATGACTAGACCTATGATGGACACGGCGTATTGAATGGATCCAAGGAAGCATTGGAGCTCTACTCCCTTTACGGCATGGTAGCTAACCTTAAGCATTAAAGTATATTCAACACAAGATGATAGATAGATAATCCTACAAAGTGCGATTACATCTCAAGATCGATTACAACCCATGGATGAATGAGAAGATTACCCCATCAAGGTGCTGATCATGGCACCGTTGATCATGGTTTTCCTTCCGACGGTGTCTTCCTTCTTCTCCACGAGAGGGTGCTTCCTTCGAGGTGGTTGATCTCCCTCCGGAGATCCTCCTCCTCTCTCTAGCTTGTGGATGCCCTTCTGGTGCGAATGACTCCCCCCTCTGTCAAATGGTGGCGCCCAGACTTTTAGGGTTCAAGATCCTTCAGGTGCAAGGAAAACGGGACCGACCGGCCACCGGAGTGGGCTGGGCCGGCCGGCCTGGGCCGACCGGCCTGGGCCCACCTCGGCCCGGTTCGGTCGCCCCTTTCGCTCCGTGGGTCCTTATGCATTTATGTACTTTGCCCCCTCCACTTGCATGATGTTGACAATGTTATCCTCGCATCCAAGATGGAGGTTCCCTTCGCATGAAGTTTGATCTTTTACGCTTCAATCCCCGGGGGTGTTCCTCGTAGCACTTCGGTCTTTGCCACCTTTGGAAGTGATTTCATCAAGCTCATGAACACGAACAAGACTCCATAAATGCTCCTTTGAACTTGTTGCGAATCCGTCCTTTATGTCCATGTTTTCCTACATAAACACAATACTTCCAAATGCATGCACATAGATGAACTTGTTATATGATTAGTGTGCCTAGTGGCGGGTTAGTTCTATAATCAAATCCAAACCAAAGTGTAATGAGCATGCTAGGTGTACCAAAATACACCGTCAACATGCGTAGACTTCGTATCAACATGCCATTATTGGATGCCCTTCAAGTACCTACATATTCTCGTTACTTTAAAGATATACTTGCAAATTAATATGAGATAGCAACACTCGGGGTAGATCATGTCAAGATGTTCGAGGAGTGCAGTGCCGCTATTGCTAATGGGCTAGAGAAGCAAAAGGATCCCGGATGCCCTACAATTCCATGTTTTGTTGTTTCTTTCAAGTTCGAGAAGGCGTTATGCGACCTTGGAGCAAATGTGAGCGTCATGCCAAGGGATGTGTTCGAGAAGCTACGCCTACCGTTGGAGCCTACGGGTATGTACTTGGAGTTGGGTGACAACTCCATTCGCTATCCCTTGGGCATCGCCGAAGATGTACCCGTGAAGGTCGGACACCACTTCATCCCCATTGGCTTCGTGGTGCTCGAGATGGGAGAGAGGGAGAAGCCGCCGCTCATCCTTGGGAGGCCTTTCCTCAAGACCGTGGGAGCTACTATTGATGTTGGCAAGGGGGAGATCAAGTTCGATATTAACGGAGAAAGGAGTTCCTTCTAGTTCCGACCACGACTCGAGGCATGCAATATGTGTGACAACCCGCCAAGGAAAATACCGTACTATCGCCTAAGACCGATCCACTCTGGCCATTAAGCAATAGTAAAGTATCATCCTGTCGTTAGTTGCCGGGTTAACGCCTGGTAAATCACTTGGAATTCAAATAGAGGATCGACATATGCATTAAAACTCACGCGAAGGCGAGTCCAGAGTACAACACGAGTTAACATAATTTATTACAAACCATTGTTCATGACATGGAGTAAAGGTTCAGAGTTTGAAAGCAGCGGAAATAAAATAAACTAGCGCAACGGTAAACATCACAGGAGGCCATCCGTGATGTCATCACTTGTCGTCACCCTTCCGGTCAACAACACCTGCAACAACGAGTTTTAAAGCAAGGCTGAGTATACTAATACTCAGCAAGACTTAACCGTCGGGTGATAACTACATCACCAAACTCTAGACATGAAAGGCTTTTGGTCGGTGGAGTTTCTTTTGCTGAACAACTACTAAAAGTAGGTCCTTACTTTCAATATTTTAGCACAAGTTCTAGTTGATTACCATTTCTAAATGTGCCATCTAATTCAATCAAGAATTGGACAAGCAATTAATTCATACAACAATATTCCTCGAGTTCCATCATTATGGGATATCATGGCCAGTTGATTAAGCAGTCTCGGATAACGGTGAGAGGCCGACAATAGATTGATTTAAACCTTGCAAGGTAAACCCAAACACACGGTAGGCTGCCCCCGAAAGGACAACTTTCCCAGGCCGTTTCCGTCGATCTTCGGCTCGGGAGCGGAACCTACATTACTTGGTACAAGGATTACTGGATCGCTCCCACACGAACGTCCAGACTCACGTAGGTACCACACTGTTGCAGGCAGGGGGACACAAGTGCCCCAGGTTTAGTAGGGAAAGGTTCCCTTACCACGTCAATCAGGCACTAGGCTTACCGGTCCCATACCCGGCATATGTTTAGTACGTTCAAAAGCTTAGCCCACGAAAGACACTGGACCGGAGCCCAAATGCCATGCTCTTACCACATGAGCAATCCATTTATAAAGATCTTATGATTCCAACATAAGAACCTATTCTCGCGAGTGACGAATATCACTCGACTTCTACCGGGTCCTATAGCATAGCAGCTATCGACCTAGCATACTAATAAAAGGACATAGGTGCCTAGGGATCATGCATCTAGGGTTTCAAATCAACTCCTGAAACGTAAATGCGCAATCATAGCAACGATAATTACATAAATTTCAAAATCAGGGTTAATGATCTGGGGCTTGCCTTCGATGGCAAGGTTGGCCCTGGGCCCTTCTGGACTTTGGTCCAGGTCTTGCTCTACAACGACGTGGTGCACGTCTCCGTCAGCTCATCAGTCTCCTCCTTCCGGCACACGCGTACAGCTGCCGCTCGGGAGATCTACACGAGGATGCAAATGCAAGATTTAATTGACGATTTTTAATTTAATTCACCACAAACCATAAATGACAATCAAGGGATGTATTAGTTGGACACATTCACTTAGATAAGAATACATTTAGCATACTCTTCCAAAAGGAACAATTTGCAACTCTTTATTAAATGCTCTTTTTGATGGTGACTGTGTACATATATATGTAAATAATTTAATTCAACTTCACAAACAGTAGTGGGTGGGTGTATTTAGCTTTTTAAATCAATTTACAACCACACACAAGTTACCAAGGATGGGTTTGGTGATTTTTCCCATTTAATGACTATTAAGCCCTTAATGACTTACATAGCTTTTATTCGTGGAATTAATTAGCAAAATTCTTTGGAAGGGTGTGTTACACACTAAACACCTATAACAAGCCACTGAACACATATGCATGCTTTGGATAGCTAGAAATTAATTATTTTTTAAAAAGACAAAAGCTAGCTAGATGGACAAGGTAAATGCACACAAAAATAAATACTTGACAAAATGATCCCAACTTTCTCACACATGTTATATGGTCCAAAACTAGCCTAGTGGTGCAGCACATACACCTAGAACTAATATGGAACTTGAGTTATGAAATTTTAAAGAAAAACAAGCATAATTCAAGAATAAATATTTCTGTAATTATAAAATTATGAGTGATTCACCAGAGGTGTGTTTTGGAATAGAAAGACAGTGTGCACAAGTTGGTTGCAAAAACCTAATTATTGTTATCTAAAAAATCATTTATGCAGATTCTGCAGAAAAAGAAAAACATTTTTAGAAAACGATTTGCATCATAACTTTGTGTAAGTTTTGGCTCAGGAGCTAGTCATGACCTAACACACAACATATCCAAAAATTGGACACAGAGAATTTATAGTTTTTGAGTTATTGCAGATCTAGGTTTTCACGTTTGTATTTTTCATGCAAAAACTAAAAGGAACTAGCTCAGGAAAGAATAACAATAGTTGTAGGATAATTCACAACGGATCCAACAAAATTGGTTTTGCATTTTTCTGATGTTCCTACGATTTTCTATGCAATTTACAAGAAACAGCCAAAACACTTTTACTATTTGAGTTTCCAATTGCAGGGAGGCCCTCGAAAAGAACTCCAGTTTCGCAATGTGGTCCCTGGGCGGGCCGGCCGGCGCGTCTCGCGGTAATTGAGCCACTTCGATGGGGGTTTTGGCCGGGGGATGGGTGGAGAAGGTAGAGGAGGTCACCAACCGTCGATTTGAGGCCGAGGATGGGTGGTAGAGCACCGGGGAAGGGCCGGCCGCCGGCGCTCAGGGAGCACGGCCGCGCGCGCCTGTCTCCGGTGGTGCTCCGGTCTGGGAGGGGGCGGTTGGAGCTGGGCGGTTTGGGAGGCCATGCGGCACCGCTAGGACGGCATTGGACCGCGGCCAATGCGCCAGAGGAAGGGGGGACGCTCGGGAGCGGACGCACGGCGTGCGCCGGCAATGGCGTGCGCGGACGGCTCGGTGCGGCGGGGAGGAGCGATGCACGTCGCAGCCAGGGGCCGGGGCTCCTTTTAAGGCGACGTGCAGACCCCCAAGTGACCGGCAGACGGGCGGAGGACACCTCGGGAACGCGCGCTTGACAGGGGCAACGTGACGGACCGGTGGTCCAAGGCATGGCGCGTACGGGCGGCGCAGAGCACGACACGTTCCCGGCGTTCAAGACATCGGGAGGCGAGCCGTGACCTCGGGAAGGCGCGAGCGGCCTTGGGAACACGCGCGGCGGGACCGGATGCCGAGGCGGCGCGATGGGCGGCATGCGGCGCGCGGCGCAACCAGGCCGGCAGAACACCCGGCACGCTGGCGGCGCCCTAGAGCGCGGCTGTGCAGCGTTTCAGCCGGTCAACGCATCTTCGACTGGGTTTTTCTCCAAAATGTTGAATAGAAGTGCACAAAGTGGTGAATAGGAAAGTTGTAGATCTAACTACCTTCTACAACTTTTGTAAAGGCCGTCTAGTGTTTTTCTCAACGGATTTTGCAGGAAAATCATGCCAACTTTGAATGCCGGCCTGTTCTGGGAAACAGGAGGTACTAGCGGTTGACCAAGTTTTTCACCCTTTTCTGCTCAAAATTTGAAATGCCAATCTACACGAAAGTTGTGTCCCTCAACAAGATGGACAACTTTCATGAAGGTAGATTTTGAAGTGTTTAGGTGAAATTTGGAGAACGCGGCAAAAGTTCCGGACGACATTCGCCGACGTCAATGGTTAAGCGGGGTTTGACCGTGTCTTTGACCACGGGTTGACCACGGGTGTGTGTAGGCTTGGTTAAGGGGTTCAATAGGGTTCAATGGCAAGGTTTTCGGGGTGATGACCCAGGTTGACCTAGGTTTGACCGATGCTCGGCCGGTTTGACCCGGCTGATCCGGTCATTAGCGTTAATGACGGTAATTAAAAACTTGGGGCGTCACAATATGATTGAAGTTAAAAATGTTCCACCTCAACGTCGCGTTGTTAAGGAAGAAGCAAGGAAGAAGGAAGGGCTGAAAAAGAAGAAAGTGCCGAAGAAGAAGGACGTAAAGAAAATCAAGGAAATTGTTGCATCCGTCAAGACAAAGGAAGAAAAGCCGCCTGTGAAGACAAAAAATGAATAAGTCGGAAGATAAGCCCGTGCCCAAGATGGTGCAGAAGTGGGTACCCAAGATTGCAATGCCCGCAAAGAGCGTTGATCCGAAGTAATCAAGTGAAGAAGTCTAGCCATGGACTGTAAAATAAACCACAACCAACTAAATTCCGAACCTAACTCAACCATTCATCCTAGTTATGGTGTTGTGGTTGACTTGTTTTTCATGCTAAAAACACACGAGTAGAGCCACGACTTATACCTAGGTGTTAATTAAATTTCAGCACGTGGTAGGACTCACGTGAACATAGAAACTAAACTTTTGGTTGGTTTAAAAATCTATATCCTTGGTTTGTCTAAGATTAGAATTTTTCTAAGCCTCATTTAATTTTATTTTATTCAAAATCTCTCTCATTTAGCCAAAATTAGAACCTAAACCTATGCCCCCACGATCAAGCCGGGAAAAGTTTGCTCTCGACCAATGAAGGCGAACTCTACCGGTGAGACCGATATCAATATAGTCGGAAAATATTTTCGACTTACATTTGTTTTTAATGGTTTAAAAACTTATCTAAATTTATGCTTGAGCTTTTCCATAGCTCTGGAAATATTTTTAATCTCCGAAATTAGAGAAGTGCTTAGCCTTAAACATACTTAGAGGGAGGCAATCTAGTTAAAGTTAATCATGCATGCACCATTGGATGCCCTTTCATCAACATTCATCAAGACCACGTGCAAAGGACAAGCATGGGTGGGCAGCAAGCATAACTTTACAGAAAATTCATGGTGACATGTGAAGCAAGTGGAGCAAGGGAGCATGGACATGACTCAAAGCATGAAGCATCAAGTGGAAGGACCAATAATGCAAGAAAAGGAGTGGACGAGAGCATTTGGGTGGTGCAACTCGTGGAGCACGTGGGCAAGAAAGTCAGGGAGGAGGAATGATCACTCTGGAGGAAAACCGGACCCTGGGGAGGCACGTGGCCACCCAGGCCGGTCGGCCTTCCCTACAAAAGGAGCCCCCTGCTCCCGTCTTCTGCAGGCAAGCATCCCTCTCCTTCCTCAGTTTGCGTGCTCAAGTTTTAGTGCCTGGAACCACCATAGACGTAGACAACCTTCCCAAGCTTGATAGCTCAAGCAATACACACCCTTAATCCACTCAAAGTCCACATCGTGAATTAATCTTTGAAATACCTAGTCACCGGTTGAAACCCGGAACTTTAGTAGAAAGAAGAGTGATGCAATCATGTGGAAGAAAACCACAAGTATCTTCACCAAGAAGAAGGGGTCATCATCATCCAAGCCGCCTTCGACGACGTCTTCGAGGAGGCACTCGGTTTTTGAGTCTCCTCGGAGCATGGAGGAGGACACGACACCGCCAAGGAGGAACGACACTCTCCTCCTCAGTGGCATGAGGGAAAAAAGGAGCACGTCCATGAGGTTTACCGAACCTCAAGGGCGTACAGAGGAGCCGCCCGTCCCACCTCATCGATCGACCCGTTCATCCGCGCCACCTCCGTACACTCCATGGTATTCCACATATGGCTTCATCATATTGTCGGAGAAGGAGGAGAAGAAACTCTCTCGTCTTGAGAAGAGGCTTGTGGCAAACGTCGATTTCGACGATCAAGCACTCAACTATTTGGGTTTCGGCACGGACATATATTATATGTTGGGGCACCTTGGATGGGTGCAATTCTCCAACGGGGTGTCGGCAAACACTCACAAGGAGTTTGCCTTGGAAATCTTGATGACTATGGCGCCCATCCTTGATGAGGGGGTGCAAAGTTTATCATTCCGTTTGGAGGGAATCCAACAAGTGGTTCCCTATGAGTATGTTAGGGAGCTACTTGGGTTCCAAAAGGGATCTCCGGAGAAAGTTGATGTGTCGGACGGCTGGTTAGATGGATTTTGGAATTTAATCTCCGGAGAAACCCACCAACTACGCAATTCCATCCTCAACTCCATTATCCAAGTATTCCACTCTTGGATGTGCAAGAGGATTATGGGGAGGATGAGGGAGACGAAATTGACCGACACGGAGTTGAATTGGCTCTACTCGGCTTTAATTGCCAAGCAGCCAATAGACCCCTCATACCTTATGATCAACCGATGGTGTTGCAAGGCAACATCGGGATCGAGAGATATTGGTTCAGGGTGCTACCTCTTTATGTTAGCTATCTCCTTAAGGCCGGGGATTACAAGAAATCCCGAACATCTTTTACGTGGGACCCCTCTCGGTTTTGAGTACTTGAAACAAGGAAAATATATTAGTGGAGATGAGAGAGTAGGCTTTCATGTGGCCAAAGTGAACCTACCCCTTCCGGACTCAAGGCTTAGGCTTTTCATTCAAGGGAAGGAAGATTGGTTGGAGGAGGGACTCCTTGTCCCGGCTAAGAAAAAAAAAGAGGAAGAATTGTAGAGGAGGGACCTTCCTCCGCGCAAGCGGGTGGTGCACAACCTAACTATGTGCCACCATTCGGCGGGATCCCTACTCCGCCAAGTTATTACGGAGGGCCACAAATGCAAGCATGGGGGTGGTGCACCGGTGCCCCCACAAAATTATGTGGTGCTCAACGTAACCTTCGCGGAGCCCTACACACAATATCCCCAACCACAACAAAGCATGGCTATAATTGGAGGGTATGTTGCGAGAAACATGCAAAACGTCGTAGCCATCCAATCCAACGCGGCTCAACTTGGTGAGGGCAATGCAAATATTTCCTATGAGCTTGGGCGCCTTCACCTAGTACAGCCGAATTAATTCATTGGAGGGGATGTCCAAACCTACTAAGAGCAAGGGTACAACTACCAAGACCACCAATACCAACCGCCGGCGGAGGATTAGGAAGGAGGAACTTTAGTTTTCTTTTCTTTTCCCTTTTTCTGTAATTTTCAGCTTGTGTTTGCGTAGTATTTTCAGTTTTCATTTCAATTTCAGCAAGTGTGTTAGTTTATTTTCAGCATGTATTTCAGTTTGTTTTCATCATTAATAAAGACACCACCTTGTTTACACCATTGGAAAAGTTACAAAATTTGTGCCATGATGATATATGATTATAATTGCCGCTTTGTTTATCTTTGTAATTGATTTATGCATGTCAAAGCTAGTGCTCTCTTAAAATATGAATCTGTTAACACCAAAAATTGGTACAGGAAAGGGACTGACTTGTGGGCCGAGTTTGGTAAAGAAGCGCCATTCGGCAGGAAATTCTCCTCAAAGGATTCGGCAAAGATACTTGCGGTCGGTAGTACACCATCATTCGGCAGAAGGGCTGTTTGCACTTAGAAAAGGAAGCATTCAGGAATACGTGATGACGTGGCCCGGATATAAGGAAGGGATGAATTGATGACAGGTGCGAGATGGACATTGGCGCCGGGACATTAATTTAGGCAATTAATGTTGTACTCGTAGTCGACCAGGAGTCGTGTTAGGACAAGGGTATAAATATAAACCCTTAGTGTTTGTAATAGGGATCGAACATTTTCACAACCAAACCAGCCCTGTGCCAACCTTCGAGTCCTTTAGTCGAGTCATCGAGTTCTTTGAGAGGAGTCATCGATCCGTCGACCTCCGTAAGTACCGACAACCTTGTATCATGTCTAGTATCATGCGGTGGATTTAGATCGTGATGCAAGTAGTCTTGTTACCTTGCTTAGTATCATGCGGTGGATTTAAGCTTGGTTCAAGAGGGTTTCCTGTTAGATCACAAGCCATGCGGTAGGCTAAGATCTTGCTCGAAGCTAGTTATCAGCTCTATTAGATTTCGCAAGATCTAATAGATTCATTAAGTTACCACGTGTTGCTTTGGATCTCGCTTTATGTTTAATTCATGTAACATTCTTTTGCCCAATCTAGATCGATTAGTTTTGGCTCTATCTCTTTGAGATCCATGTATTATACTTTCAAATCTTTGGTTTATTATAAAAGGATCAAGTGCTCTCAATAGCCGAATTTAGATCAATCTAGATTGTCACGTGTTGCGGGTTCAAGCTTGTTGACTTTTCAATGTTTGTTCCTTCTCCATGGAACTCGGATCAGCTGTACAGCCGTATTCAGCAATTCTACCACAAGTGAAACGTGTTCATAAGTTTGTTTTAAATAATGTATGCTTTTAGCCTTCCACGTTTAGATTGTATCATGCGGTGGATTGATCTATTCTTGGTTGGTGGTGTGGTTTCAAACAAGTCGTATCATGCGGTGGATTAACTTGTTTGGTGTCACACTCGACAGGTTTGAAAGTACCTAGACATGCGGTAGACTAGTGCTTTTGGCCTATGCATGCTTGTTTGCTTCAAATTTATAATCATGCTTTCACCTTATTTATTTTATTGTAATTTATCCTCGAAAATCGGTCATGACCATGTGCGAGCAATGCTGTTTAAACAAAGACCGATCTTTTGGCATGCTTACGTCATGCATTCGGCTATATCCTGGTTTCATGTTTTAGAGCTCACGAATGATATTCAAACTACTGACAGATAGCTTGTTGTAGCTATATGTCATTTTAATTGGCTTTATGGCTGTAAATACGGAACTGTCTGGTACCACCCGGCAAGTTCCAGGTTACATCTAACTATTTTCCATCCTTTGTCAGTTTCAGGAAAATTGACTGGCACGCTTTGGATTCGGCACGTGTGTTAAGCCAGCTTTGTTCGGCTTGCTATGTGCTTGGCCTGAGGTGCTGATTTTGTGTCAACACACTTTTTGGCACGCCCGGTGGGACAATCTAGCTGATCAAGATACTTGATATTTATGATGTCATGGATGTCACCAGAGGAGCTGTCTTCAGAGTAGCAGTTGCAATTAAAGGATGCTATTGATCAATTTCAGCAGAAGTGCCTAATGTCGTTTGCTAAAACCAGAAGTGGTGTGCCATATCTTAAGTCTGACATGCCAAGAGTTCTACTACCAGGAGAACCTGACACCACATCTCCTGAAGAGAAACAGGAAGTTATGAATGCGGTTCAACAAACTATGGAAAGCATAATGGCCAAACACAATACTGCTTTCTTGAATATGTTCCGACAAATGATGGTTGGTGTCTTTGGCCCAGGCATGGAAAAGGTGCTTGATCGAGTGTCACCCCAAGGGCCTAGTGTGGAGATAGGAGAATTAAGTGCTGCTGTCAATAGCTAACCAGCTCGAGATGCAAGTGCTCAGCCACCTCTGCAAAGTGTGGGAGGTCAGCCAATCTAGCCGCCTCTGCAAAGCACGGGAGGTCAGCCAATTCAGCAACAAAACCCATATCAGGCAATGCCCAATAGGCCTACTTATGGAGAATTGGCATTCGACTCTTCTAGAGTTCCACCTGGCTCTACTTATAGGATAGCCCCAGCAAATAATAGGCTACAGAAGAACATGTATGGGGGTGGATATTCTGAATTCATGGACTACGGTGCCATTGATGCTTTCCCGAATCCTAGATATGGTATGGCCACAAGAATGCCTGTTGGGCCTGTTGGAAGGCTAGGTGATCAAGACGCTAACGTTGATCTTATGGTGCAGAAAATGGCTGATGTGTTACAAAATCAATTCGGCCTGAAACCCAAGAATCAAGGGCATGTGTATACACCTCCTTTCCTAGAATGGTATAATAGGGTGGCTTTGCCACACAGGGTGAAAGCTCCTGCAGATTTCACGAAGTTTTCTGGGCAAGATGATACTAGCACTGTGGAGCATATAGCCCGATATTTGATGCATCTTGGGGAAGCTTCAGCTGATGAAGCATTCAGGATCAGATATTTTCCCTTATCACTGACAGGCCCGGCCTTTACATGGTTCGCTTCTTTGCCTGCTCAATCAATCTGTTCCTGGAAGGATTTAGAACAAAACTTTCATGCTCATTACTTCATTGGCAGTAATGAGAAAACGCTAATTGATCTAACCATCCTGAGACAGAGGCATAATGAGACACCCATGGAGTTCCTCAGGAGGTTCAGAGAGACTAAAAGCATGTGCTTCTCTTTGAATCTACCAGATGATCAATTGGTGCGATATGGTCATGCTTGGTGTATGTTGCCAGCTATTTGGGAAAAGCTATTCAGCATGGAGTTCGATAATCTTGGACAATTGTCACACAGACTGTCATTAATGAGCAACCAAGCTTATGGCTTCAAGAAAGACTCCAGGTTTGCCAAACACAGTGATATAGCTGACATCTACAACCAATTCCTCAAAAGAGCTGATCAAAGAGAGGAATTTGATGATGAAGAAGAGATAGCTGCAGCTGAAATAGTGTGGGGCAAAGAGCCAGTAACAGTGAATCAGAGGTGGGGCAAAGGGCACATATGATTTTGATGTGACCAAGGCTGATAAGCTCTTTGAATTCCTTGTAAAGGAAGGCCGAATCAAGTTGCCAGAGAGGCATTCTATGCTTCGGCCTGATGAAGTTAAAGAAAAGAGATACTGCGGGTTTCATGACCGGAATTCTCACTCCATTAATGAGTGCAGGGTTTTCAGGATGAGGATTCAAAAAGCTATCCAAGAAGGTCATCTAAAATTTGACAATAAGATGAAGTTGGATGGCAATCCTTTTCCTCAAAACATGATTGGATTTTCAGTCAACATGGTGACTGCTGAGGAAAAAGGAAAAGTGAAAGTTTTGACTTCAGCGAGGGCAAAGCAGGATGGATCAGTTGACCCTGCTCAAGAAGTAACAGTGGAACAAGTCCACAAGGAAGTGCCTCGCATCCTGAAAAGTCAAGTTGAAGTGGGGGAATCTTCTAAACCCAGGGTGACTTCGCGTATTCTCCTTAACAAGTGGCAACGTTAGCAAGAGAAAGAACACTACCAGAAAAAAAGTACGAGGAGGAGAAGCGAAGATATGAAGAAGAAGTGCACAGGAAAGAACGAGAAGAGCATGCACGAGAGCAAGAGCATGCGCATTGGGGATGTGCGTTCTTCAGGCACTGCTGGAATGAAGGTTTGAAGCTCCCCATGTTGAACAATTGTCCTGAATGTAGTGATAAATATACTGAGTATAGGCAGGATACTGTCAATCGCCGATCCGTCCATGAGATAATTGGAAGGATGCATCCAGCGACGGTCGGCGCATAAAAATGAATGAGGTTAATGATCAACCAAGGAAAAGATATGTTGATCACAGATGGATTGATAATGAAGAAGAAGAGTGTGACTATGTTTGGCAGAAAGGACAGTGGTGCCCACCTGGCTTGAGGAGAAGCCAAAAGAGAAGAGTTCAACGCTTGAGAAATCAGGAGTTGAAGCAGGCAGAGATCAAGAGGAAACATGTGTGGTGTCCTAAAGATAAGCCTGATGGATTTGATCGTTCGGCTCCAGCGTGTGGTATGCTTCTTGCCGAATGAATTCATGGCTCCAGCTAATCAGGTTGTGCAGGAAGAGGCGTCGCTAGACATCGATGAGGCTGAGCAACTTGGGCTGATGGCATAGCTGGTGTTGGCCAAGCAAGCAACCTTTGACAAGCCAGCCAAGAATCGACACATGAGACCGCTGTACTTGAAGGGATATGTCAATGGAAAGCCATTGACCAAGATGTTCGTTGATGGTGGAGCTGCGGTCAATGTGATGTCGTATACTACGTTCAGGAAGCTTGGCATGGGCCCTGGGGATTTGACGCCAACAAGTATAGTTCTGAATGATTTTGCTGGGAATCCTTTAGACACCAATGGCTGTGTACATATGAGTTTGATGATCGGGTCTAAGACCTTGCTCACGACCTTCTTTGTCATTGAGGGCAAAGGGGCATATAGCTTGCTACTTGAATGGGACTGGATCCATGCAAATTGTTGCATCCCATCTACCATGCATCAGCAGGTTGTTCAATGGGTGGATGATGATATAGAAGTGGTCCAAGCAGATGATTCAGTAAGCGTGCCTAACGTGGAACCAGCCTTCTGGGAGTATCAAGGTATAGATTGCTTCTCAGGCAGGGACTAGGGTGAAGGTCCTGTTGAACCAGTCAGCAGTGATTAACAGCCGATTCAAGCAGTCGGCTCTTATAGCAATTTTTAATGGATAATCCAATTGATGGGACTGATGGAAAGTTAGGACGTGGATTCATGTCGGCTGACAAATTGGAAGAAATTGACATTGGAGATGGTGATAAGCCAAGGCCGACTTTTATCAGTGCTAACTTTGATTCAAGTTTCAGAAGGGAGTTGATCAAGCTACTGAAAGAATACAAAGATTGCTTCGCTTGGGATTATTCGGAGATGCTTGGTTTGGATCGTTCCATTGTTGAGCATCGGTTGCCAATCAAGCCTGGTTTTAAACCTTACAAGCAACCTCCCCAAAAGGTCTACAAGGATGAAGTATTGGCCGACGTGGAAAAACAAGTTGAGAGATTGATCGAAGCAAAGTTCATTTGGCCATGCAGATATGCGGAGTGGATCACTAACATTGTCCCTGTTTACAAGAAGAACGGGAAAATGAGGGTTTGCATAGACTTTAGAGATCTAAACAGAGCTACACCCATGGATGGATATCCAATGCCTGTTGCTGACTTGTTGGTTGATGCCGCTGCTGGACATAAAGTTATTAGTTTCATGGATGGCAATGTAGGGTACAATCAAATTTTTATGGCAATAGAAGATATATCAAAGACAGCCTTCAGATGTCTTGGACATATAGGTCTTTTTGAGTGGATTGTTATGACATTTGGGTTGAAAAATGCCGGTGCAACTTATCAAAGAGCCATGAATTATATTTTTCATGAGTTGATGGGCAGAATTGTTGAGATATACATTGATGATGTCGTGATCAAGCCTTTAGATCATGAATCACACTTGAATGATGTGAGGAAAACTCTAGAGTGCACCCGAAAGCATGGGCTTAAGATGAACCCGAATAAATGTGCCTTTGGAGTTTCAGCTGGAGAATTCTTGGGATTTTTGGTAAATGAGGGAGGAATAAAAGTCGGCAAGAAAAGCATGAAAGCTATTGATGAAGTTGTTCCTCCTACCAATCTCAAAGAATTGCAATCATTGCTGGGCAAGATCAATTTTGTGAGAAGATTTATTTCAAATTTATCACAAAAGGTGTTGCCTTTTTCTCCGTTGTTGAGGATCAAGAAGGATCAGAAGTTTGTATGGGGTGACAAACAACAAAGGGCTTTCGATGAGATCAAGGAGTACATGAAGGAACCACCAGTGTTGGTACCTCCACAATTAAACAAGCCTTTTAAGTTCTATGTGGCGGCTGATACCCAAACTATTAGATCGGCCCTTATACAAGAATTTGAGGGAAAGGAACGAGTAGTTGCGTACCTTATCCGAAAATTGCTTGATCCCGAAACAAGATATTCGGCTACGGAGAAGCTTTGCATGTGTGTTTATTACTCATGTACAAAGTTTCGGCACTATTTGTTGAATGTCGAATGCGTTGTATATTCAAAATTTGATGTAATTAAACACATGTTGTCTATGCCAATTTTGAATGGAAGGATTGGCAAGTGGATTTTAGATTTGTCTGAGTTTGAGTTGAAATTCGAATCGGCGAAAGCTGTTAAAGGTCAGATTATTGCTGATTTCATTATTGAACATCGCGATCCATCAATTAATTTGCTTGAAATCACTCCTTGGGCTTTGTTCTTTGATGGATCCTCATGTGGCAAAGGTGGTGGAGTAGAAATTTTATTGATATCACACAGAGGTGAGATGTTTGAGTTTGCTATCCCTATTCAGCCTACTGTCACAAATAATCAAGCCGAATATGAGGCATTGCTTAGAGGGCTTCAGTATTTGAAAGAGGCAAAGGCTATTTCAGTTGAAATTTATAGAGATTCATAGCTAGTTATAAAACAATTGAATGGCCAATATGAATGTAGAAATGATATCCTGAGGAATTACTACGAGGAATGCAAGGAAATTTTGAAAAGTTTTCAGTTAGTGATTCTGTGACATATTCCTAGGGAACACAATGAAGAAGCAAACAGGTTGGCTCAAAGTGCTTCAGGTTATAGAGAAAATCAAGAAGTGTTTGCCAACGATGTGTGTGCTTTCGGGAGTGATCTAGCAGAAGATGATTCGAGAAAAGAAATTGTTGATTATCTGGAAAATCCATCTCGAAAGGTCTCTAGGAAGCTCTGGTATAAAGCTATAAAGTTTGTTCTTCTTGATGGACGTTTGTTTTACAAATCATTAGATGGGGTGTTGCTACAATGCCTAGGTCAAGAAGAAGCAAAGAAAATGATGAGTGAAGTGCATGATGGGCTGTGTGGAGCGCATCAATCGGCTTACCGAATGAAGTGGGTTATCAGGCACATTGGGTGTTATTGGCCGACGATGCTGGAAGATTGCTTTGAGTATTACAAAGGGTGTCAAGATTGTCAGAAGTTTGGGAATATCCAAAGAGTTCTAGCATCGGCTTTGAATCCTATTATGAAGCCATGGCCATTCAGAGGATGGGGTACAGATTTGATTGGACAAATAAATCCTCCATCTAGCAAGGGGCATAAGTTTGTGCTTTTGGCAATAGATTATTTCACTAAATGGGTTGAGGCAATTCCATTAAAGAAAGTAACATCAGAAAACATGGTTGAGTTTGTCAAAGAGCACATCATCTACAGATTTGGAATTCCTCAAACAATTACAACTGATCAAGGAACTCAATTTACATCTTCAAAGTTCAGGGAATTTGCTGAAAGCATGGGGATAAAATTGTTGAATTCTTCTCCTTATTATGCCTAAGCTAATGGTCAGGCAGAGGCTTCTAACAAGATCATGATCAAGATTATACAAAAGAAGATTGATTAGAAGACAAGAAGGTGGCATTCGGTACTCAATGAAGCCTTGTGGGCTTACTGAATGGCCCCTCATGGAGCTACAAAAACATCTCCTTATGAGTTGGTTTATGGGCATCATGCTGTTTTGCCATGGGAAATGCAATCAGATTCAAGGAGAGTGGTTTTGCAAAAGGATTTAAGTTCCAAAGATTATAATGGCTTAATGATGGATGAGTTAGAGGATTTGCATATGATTCATCTTAGGGCATTGGAAAATATTGAGAAGAACAAGATGCGAGTTGCTAAATATTACAACAAGAAAGTAAAAGTCAAGCAATTTGCAGAAGGGGATTTAGTTTGGAAAGCATTACTGCCGAATGGGACTAAGTATAGTACGTTCGGCAAGTGGTCCCCGAATTGGGAAGGTCCTTTTTTGGGTAGTTAGATGTACGCCTGGAAATGCGTATATCTTGAAAACTTTACTAGTAGAAGAATTTACTACTGCTATAAAGGGGAGATACTTGAAGAAATATTATCCTAGTATTGAAGTTGATCGTTGATTACAAGCATCAGGATTACAAGCATCAGAAATATAGAAACAACCGACGTTCGGGAAAGAAGCCGCCTTCAGAACAAAAGTCTTAACAAAGGAGATGGCCAATACTAAAGTGTATTGCCCTTAGCACAAAACAATGTTCTGCATTACAAACGTTTCTTGTAGGTTCTTTATTCGGCAACCCAACTACCTAAAATTACAAAAGGAAGCCCGTGGGAAGCAGAAGGCCTAGAGGAAGAAGCGAAAGTATGCTTCATTTCTTTGATTCTGCGTTTTCCGCTTCAGCTCTTCCTTCTTCAGCTGTTCCAGGACCACCGTGACGGCAATGTAGAAGCTTCGGGGATTGCCGTGACTTGCAGCTTCCATCAAGCTATCCCAGGAAGCCTTCAAGTTGTTATACCTGTCAGAAACACCTGAAGAAAGGGAACAAGGTCTTGTTGAAAGTGAGATCTAAAATTTAAACATGAGAATCCAATGAGGATGAAGATCTTACCCCCTACCAACGCTTCCAAGCTCATGCAGCGTTCACGTTCGGCACTGCAGCGGGCGGTGATGTCCCGCAGGTTGTGTTCTGGATGCCGAATGCGACGGCGCAGTTGGTGGTTGGTCTTCTGTTCCGGCGTAGCGTCTTCTTCTTCAGCAGAGGAATCAGAGAAGATGTACTCGGGAACCTCTTCAGTTCCAAAGATCTCCTCTGGGAGCAAGTCAAGGCTGAAAACAAGAGAAGGTGAATCATGATATTGCAGTCGAGGGCATAAGAAAGGATTGAGAAGGAAAACTTACTCTCGAATGGTTCGTTTCTTTGGTGGGGTGCTGCTTTCCTCGATTGACTGCTTTCCTTGTCCGCCATGGCCTTGGAGTTTTTTCCTCTGGAGAAGCATGGTGAGAAGACGTGAGGTGATGGAAGTGTATGCGAGTGGATTTGCAGAGCACCAAGGGGGCTATTTTATTAGCTGTGAGAGCGCATTGGGAGTGATGACTGGTTGGCGTACATTAATGGGAATACCAAACGGCAGGGTTTTCTCCCCGAATGCGAAGGGTTTTTCATTGAACAGTGTTCATGGCTCCCGAATGAGGATTTTCTGCGGATTCTACGCCAAGGGACAAGAGTTTGTGCGTATTCGGCTAGGATAAAAGTTCCTGAATGCGTTCAAAATAGTAAGGTTCGCATGCACAAATCGAAGGAAATCATGACAACACAAATGCAGGAGATAAAATTTCATTATTTATTACCAAAATTCCAACATCCCTAGTACAAACTAATCAAAAAGCTTGTTCAGCACAGACTGGGGATGAATGGAGTCGGCAATGGCGTCGCCGTGGCCGTCGAGGAGCTCCAGGATGACCTTGATGTCATCGATGTCCTCCGGCGTGCCACCATGGAAGCCACGCGGCCGCGTGGAGTAGTCGACACCGGTGTGCATCGCCATGGCGGACAGGCCCAAGCTGGTGCCCAAACGGACACCGTGGAGGGCCACCTCGTTGACGCGGTCTTCCACCGTGCCAAGGCGAGCTTCCGGCGTGTCTCCGGGAGCGTTCACCTTGTCCGCCATCTTCTTTACCAGCGTCTTCAGCCAGTTGAGCTCGGCATCGTGGTCTGCAGCAATTACGGAGCAATGGCGTTTAGTTCAAAGTTAAGTTGAATTAAAACAAATCACAAGATTCACCGTCGATGGTCTCCAGCAGCTGCTTGCGCTGGTGCTCCCATTCGAGCTCGACGATTCTGGCCTTTTTGGAGACGTCCCCCAACTCGCACCGAGTTTCATCACGCTCCGCCTTGAACCTGCGGGCATCGCGATAGTTGTAGCGCGAGCTGGGGGAGTGGGAATAGCTGGACGATCTCGAGGAGTCACCCACCATGGCCGGAGTCGTGGCCGGTACAGGAGCAGGGTTCCACTGTATGAACGTGGAAACACGAAGAGGGTTGTCAAAGACTAAAGAAATCTAGAAAAAGCTGTGAAGAAATCGACAATCACCACCTCCGGCGAGTGCCAGCGCAGCTCCCCTCAGCCTCGTTGCTGGCCCGGCGCCTATTGCTGCTTCCTGCCATTGAGCTTTTTGGAGTACTAGTGCTAGAGAAGAGAAGTTTAGATTGGCAAAGGCTTGAAAGCAGAGGACTTGGTGAAAGGCTAGGGGCACCCGAAGTTCTTATTTATGGGACTAGCAAAGAGATCGTGGCCAGAGATCGTGGTGCATATCCTGAGAAATTTGGGAGGTGGAGAGACTTCCTTAACCGAATCGTCGTCGGGTCATTTGGGATTCAAGCTGAGTCATATTCGGTTTGACTGGTTGGAATTCGGCTGAGTTGCGGTCGGATCGCTATTCGGTTCTAACACTGTTTGGCTGGAGTTGCCGAATGAATCGTCTAAAAGTTGCTCGCTAAAGTAAGACAAGACAAATATTGGAAAGTAAAGTTTATGGTGAGCAAAATTACAAGGATGATGAACCATTCGGATACAAAATGTTTGGTACAATCATATACTAAAGTATTTTGAGATTACACTGGAAGCATCTGATATCATCTTGCTGATGTTCTCCAGCAATTTCTGATCAGCTTCCTGGGTGTTAGACAGAGCGGAGAGCTTTGTCTTGAGCTGACTTGATTCAATAAAGGCTGTTGTAGCTTCCTTTTGATTTTCTCTGTTAATCCAGGAAGTTCGGCTATCTTTTCTTGTCAGCCTCGATTTCAGCTGTCAAGTTCTTCAGTTCGACATCTAGTTCAGCTTTTCTGACGATCTTCAACTCAAGTGCGGTACGGCAGGTTCGGCCAAAGCAATTCCTTATTGTTTTGGATCTGAGCCTGTGAGTCTTTTACGAATTGCTTCGCTTTGGCTCTCTTTTGTTCCAGGGCTGGTCGGGAAGATTGATTCTTCAAAGCTCGCCTCACTGCTGCAAAGTGATTATACAATTGTGAGATAGGCTCCAAGGAGGCTTTGATATCATCAGGAAGCTCTTGGTTGATGGATTCAAGCACTTCTTCTAGAAGATCCACATCCCTGACTTGATCCTGGATGTCCCTTTGCAGCAAAGAGAGGATTTCTTTTAGCTTTTCTTGGTTTTCCTCTGATAAAGCTTGGCTTGAAGATGCCTCATCTCCTTTTTCATCAGTTAAGTCATCCACAATAAAAGAAAAGCTTGGTGGTGATACAGCCTGATCCTTAAAAGAAAGGCTTGCCGAATTAAGGATGATTTATTAAATGGAAATAAAAGAGATAAATATTCATGCTTACCTCATTCCTGGCCTCTTGAGTTGGAGAAGGGATTTTTTCAGGTTCAAGAAGAGGTTCCTGGATGATCAGTCGAGGAGAAGCTTGAGAGGTCCCTGGTAAAGCCGAAGCTTCTAACTGAGGAGAAGCTGGTGGAGTCCTTGGTAGGTTTGAAGTTTATGGCTAAGGAGAAGATGGATCCATACCTGGTGAAGCTGAAACTTCTGCTTGAGAAGAAAATGGCTGGATACTTGGTGAAGTTGGAACTTCTGCTTGAAGAGGGGATGGCTGGATCCTTGGTGAAGCTGGGTTTGAAGCATGTTGAGGAGAAGAACTCCCCACAGTTTGGTTCACCAATGTTTCCTCTGCAAATAACAAGTAGAGGGTAAATGCCAATGAAGAAAATGGTTTTTAAAAGGAAAGAACGGGTGTTGAACAGATTTAGCTCGGAGAAGTTGAGCATTTATAATCAATTTCGGAATAAAATCACTTTTTATCCCGTAACTGAAGGGACATATGTTAACACCAAAAATTGGTACAGGAAAGGGACTGACTTGTGGGCCGAGTTTTGTAAAGAAGCGCCATTCGGCAGGAAATTCTCCTCAAAGGTTTCGGTAAAGATACTTGCGGTCGGTATTACACCATCATTCGGCAGAAGGGCTATTTGCGCTTGAAAAAGGAAGCATTCGGGAGTACGTGATGACGTGGCCCGGATATAAGGAAGGGACGAATTGATGACGGGTGCGAGATGGACATTGGCGCCGGGACATTAACTTAGGCAATGAAGGTTGTACTCGTAGTCGACCAGGAGTCGTGTTAGGACAAGCGTATAAATATAAACCCTTGGTGTTTGTAATAGGGATCGAACATTTTCACAACAAAACCGGCCATGTGCCAACCTTTGGGTCCTTTAGTCGAGTCGTCGAGTTCTTCGAGAGGAGTCATCGATCCGTCGACCTCCGTAAGTACCGGCAACCTTGTATCACGTCTAGTATCATGCGGTGGATTTAGACCGTAATGCAAGTAGTCTTGTTACCTTGCTTAGTATCATGTGGTGGATTTAAGCTTGGTTCAAGAGGGTTTCCTGTTACATCACGAGCCATGCGGTAGGCTAAGATCTAGCTCGAAGCTAGTTATCGGCTCTATTAGATTTGGCAAGATCTAATAGATTCGTTAAGTTACCACGTGTTGCTTTGGATTTCACTTTATGTTTAATTTATGTAACACTCTTTTGCCCAATCTAGATCGATTAGTTTCGGCTCTATCTCTTTGAGATCCATGTATTATACTTTCAAATCTTTGGTTTATTGTAAAAGGATCAAGTGCTCTCAATAGCCGAATTTAGATCAATCTAGATTGTCACGTGTTGCGGGTTCAAGCTTGTTGACTTTTCAGTGTTTGTTCCTTCTCCTCAGAACCCGGATCGGCTATACAGCCGTATTCGGGAATTCTACCACAAGTGAAACGTATTCATAAGTTTGTTTTAAATAATGTATGCTTTTAGCCTTCCACGTTTAGATTGTATCATGCAGTGGATTGATCTATTCTTGGTTGGTGGTGTGGTTTCGAACAAGTCGTATCGTGCGGTGGATTAACTTTTTTGGTGTCACACTCGACAGGTTTGAAAGTACCTAGACTTGCGGTAGACTAGTGCTTTTGGCCTATGCATGCTTGTTTGCTTCAAATTTATAATTATTGACGGATAAAATATGTATCCCTCTACGATCCGAAAGCGTACGGACCCCACACCTTTTTCACCACGGGATTCCCAAGGTTCTTGTCAATCTGGGGAGCAAGGGGATTACAAGCATTCGATCTACAACGACACACTAGCTACTAAAACCCTAACTATTATTATGCTAGAAAACTACTAAACTACACTAGAGAGAATGATTAAGATATCAAGATAAAAGACACTCGCCCGCGGGTCTACGATACTAGAGCATGCAATAGCTTAAAGACATGAAAACCATTCTAATCTATCGGGGTTGTGACCACGGTTTCGCCCTTTCCCTCCTCTCGTACTGTCACTACGCGAAGGTATTCATGACTAGACCTTTGATGGACACGGCCTATTGAATGGACCCAAGGAAGCATCGAGGCCTATACTCCCTTTACGGCATGGTAGCTAACCTTAAGCATGAAAGTATATTCAACACAAGATGATAGATAGATAATCCGACAAAGTGCGATTACATCTCAAGATCGATTACAACCCATGGACGAATGAGAAGATTACCCCATCAAGGTGCTGATCATGGCACCGTTGATCATGGTTTCCCTTCCGCCGGTGTCTTCCTCCTTCTCCACGAGAGGGTACTTTCTTCGAGGTGGTTAATCTCCCTCCGGAGATCCTCCTTCTCTCTCTCTAGCTTGTGGATGGCCTTCTGGTGCGAATGACTCCCCCCATCGGTGTTGGCGGCGCCTCTGGGCTTTTAGGGTTGAAGATCCTTTGAGTGCAAGGAAAACGGGACCGAACCGGTGCCAGAACTGGGCTGGGCCGGCCGGCCTGGGCCGACCGGCTGTTGACGGTTAATAATTGTATCAAAGTTCGTTTGTGACTCGCAAGCGTACAAGTCTCCCGTCGTAGTCAAGGGACCCTTCTTCCCTCGAGTGGTGAACCCAAGGTATCGAATCCGTGGAACAAATGTGTGACGCAAGAGTTGATCTAGTAAAGCCAAGTAACTTCAATCTTTGGTAAAAGAGAAACCCTAATGCATCTAGATAAGAACACAAAACAAAGATAAATCTAATCTACTAAAGACCGGAGAAAACAAAGTAAGATTGGGTAGATAAACCGATCTAGAGGGATCGGGGTAAGCCTTTTGTTGAAGTTCCAAGCAAGAGAAGAAGTAGCAAATCGAATCTTAATAAAAGCCTCTTTAAATCGTGGTTTCCCGTCCAAATCCGAAAACATCCGCCTTTCGAGACCCCCGTTCGTCACAACGTATCCCTATTCATGCGGGGAGCTTAGGGCGAGTCAAAAGACAAGTCGAGATTCTTTCGGAAGATCCGGCGTGTACCTCTAGCCACCGCGGCTACAAGAACACCCTATGTAATCTATCGCGCGAATAGAATTGGAATAAGCAAAGCCGATCGAAAAACGAAATCTTCGAGGAAACACTTGATCGCTAAGAAAAGATTCAACTTGATAATTCAACTATGACAATGATACATACACAAGATCACCACCGGGATCCTTCCTTGATCTTGCTTCTAGCTCGGGAACTCCGACGTGGTCTTCCATGCAAGGTTCCCACGTCGGCTAGGGAAACCCTAGTCAACTAGCTCGACCCTCTCCTCTCCGACATGGTGTCCCTCTCTTCTCTGCTTCTCGGCGGCCGAAGACGAAATCTTCTCTTCGTGGCTCTCGGTCAGGGGGCTATAAATAGCCCGATTGGCGGCTAGGGCAAAGGAGGGCGAAATTGGGCCCAAAATGGGCCTGGGCCGACCGGACTGGGCCGGCCGGCCCGGGCCCATTTAGGCCCGGCCCCGTGGGCTCCTTTGCCCCACGTCGGTTCCCTTGCTTCTGGATGTTTCCCCCTTCGCATGTAGGTCCATGTCGTCGGTTTCTCTCCGAATTGGACTCAACTCCTTGTCTTGCAAGATTCCGAAGCACTTTTCCGGTCAAGTCCCCGGAGTCCGTCGTCTTCTCGGATCAAGTCCCCGGCTTCTTGGAGTTAAGTTTGCTTCATTGCATGACTTGTTCAGGGCTTCAAGGTCTTGTCATGAGGTGCTTGATGAACTTATCCCGAAAGTCTTGCATTCAACACTAAATCCCTGCATAAACATTAAACTCCAAAACCGACATGCACACGTGAACTTGTCATACCACGGGGGTTAGTACCAATGGATAAGGTATAAAACTCATGCCAACACCGAAGGTAAACTCATGGCTAGGTTGACGGATTTTCACCGTCAACATCTCCCCCATGCTTAAACCTTGCTCGTCCTCGAGTAAGCCTTCGATGGATATCATCATTGCTAAACAATGTTTAAACTTTGCACTTGATTACACATGAGAAAACATATTGCTCTCAAAATTTTAATTCATTAAAGTTCCATAATGTACTAGCCTTCATCTCTACGGAGGGTAGATTCTTATTAAGCTTATCCCACAAGTATTAACATGCTCACAAAGTTTTAAATCGATCTCAGAATTTTTGAAACGAAGAACGAGATAAAGAAAAGCTAAACCAAATTCACAAATTTAAATCATCTCATGCATTGCTCAAGAACTCTCATCTCACTTGTCTCTCAAGCCTATATATTCTACTCCTTTCCCTCTCATATATATGTGGTAGGCTTTATATGGAGCTTTGGGAAAGTTTAGTCCTAACAAGATTTTATAAATGAGGTGTTGTCAAAACAAGACAAGCTTCTCATGGTCTTACCGAGACTCGTCAAAAAGGTCATTAGAAAATAATGTTAAATCAAGGAAGGGAAAGAGAAAAATACACACACTTTAGATGAGTGGACATGTGCAAATGGCAAAGAGTGATCCCGAGGCACAAAAGAAGTCCTCGTTATCGGATTGCACATGGTTGGAAAATGAGAATGGATATTCTTATCTTGAAGCCTTGAATGCACTCTTAGAGGACCGGGGAGTTCACTCTACGCACAAATATATTTTTTCTCTTTCTCATATTTCTCATTCTTTTCTTTCTTTCTTTCTTTCTTTCTTATATACATATATATTTTTTACCTTGAAAGTCATGAATACCGCTGGATTTTTTTTCTTTCATCATTATATATTTTTTTAAAATACTCCCTTTTGAACTCTAAAACTGCACCGTACCTACCTCCTCCCCCATGCTTAGACGTTGCTCGTCCTCGAGCAAAGAGGCGAAAAATAAGGTAGGTACCGGAGATATTTTTCCTTGGAGAGATACTTGAAATCTTCAACGTTGGCACCGTCTTGCGATCTTCCTTGAATTGATGATCCATTCTCAATGATAGGTTGTGGTCAAGGAGTTAATCACAAAAAGATGATATTTGGTTTAAGGGTGGATATCCGGCGAAGTTTGTGAGATCACCGATGCGGGGATACACAATGCACGGATAAAAGGCTAGCAAAAAGATAGATACGCAAAAACGGAATGACCAGCTTCTTAGTCTCGGGCCAGAGAAATCATGGCCTGCAATAACGCACTCAAAAATAAATCTTGTACACTAAGGTTTATGCACTCAAATATATATAAGGCTTTGGATAGGTTGAGCAACACACAAGCGATATTTGTGACAAGGTTAGCAATATTTTTGAGCATAAAAGACATCTTTAATCTATTCATAACTTGAGAGCACAAAAAACACTATGGATCTTTATTTTAATCATAACCTCCGCTGAAACATAAGCTAGCATTTAAATAAATTCAGATCTGTATTTTTAAGAGAGCACTAGCTTAAACATGCATAAATCAATTACAAAGATGAACAAAGCTGCAATTTTAATCATATATCATCATGGCACGAATTTTGTAACTTTTCCAATGATATAATCAAGGTGGTGTCTTTATTAATGGTGACATCAAGTTGAAATACAAACTGAAAATAAACAAACATGCTTGCTGAAATTTAAATAAAAACAGAAAATACTACGCAAACACACATAAGCAAAAGCTGAAAATTACAGAGAAAAAGAAAAGAAAAGAAAACTAAAGTTCCTAAATCTTCTAGTCCTCCGCCGGTGGTTGATGTTGATAGTCTTGATAATAATACCCTTGCTCATAATATGATTGGACATTTCCTCCGACGAATTGATTTGGCTCCACAAGGTGAAGGCGTCCAAGTTCGAAGGCGATATTTGCGTTGCCTTCACCGAGTTGAGTTGCGTTAGCTTGGATGGCTGCGATGTTTTGAGCGTTTCTTGCAGCATACCCTCCATTAATGGCCATGCTTTGTTGTGGTTGGGGATGATGAGCGTAGGACTCCGCGAAGTTAGCGTTGGGCACAACATAATTTTGTGGGGGTACCGGTGCACCACCCCCCCATGCTTGCTCTTGTGGCCCTCCGTAATAACTTGTCGGAGGAGGGACCCCGCCGAATGGTTGCACATTGGGTTGTACTCCACTCGCTTGTGCGGAGGATGTTCCCTCCTCTACGATTCTCCCTCTCTTGTTCTTCCTTGCAGGGACAAGTAGTCCCTCTTCCAACCAATCTTCTCTCCCTTCATTGAAAAGCCTAAGCCTCTCGTTGGGAAGGGATAGGTTCACTATGGCCAACCGATAACCTCCTCTCTCATCTCCACTAATGTATTTGCCTTGCCGCAAATATTCAATGCCGAGAGAGGTACCACGCAAAAGGTGGTCGGGGTTTCTTGCGATCCCCGGCCGCAAGGAAAAGGCCAACATGGAGAGGTAACACCCCGAACCAATATTACCCGCCCCCGATGTTGCTTCACAACACCAGCGGTTGATCATGAGGTAAGAGGGGTCTATTGGCTACCTGGCAATTAAAGCCGAGTATAGCCAATTCAACTCCGTGTCGGTCACCTTTGTTTCTTTCATCCTCCCCAATATCCTCTGGCACATCCAAGAGTGAAATATCTGGATAATGGGGTTGAGGATGCAATTGCGTTGTTGATGGGCTTCTCCGGAGATCATGTTCCAAAATCCCGCTAACATGCCGGGTGGCACGTCAACTTTCTCCGGAGCTCCCTTGTGGAATCCAAGCAGCTCCCTCACGTGCTCGTAGGGAACCACTTGCTCGATTCCCTCCAAACGGAATGACAAGCTTTGCACCCCATCATCATCAACGATGGGTGCAATAGTCATCAAAATTTCCAAGGCGAACCCCAAATGGGTGTCCACCGATACTCCGTTGGAGAACTGCACCCATCCGAGGTGCCCCAACATATAGTATATGTCGGTGCAAAAACCCAAGGTGTAGAGTGCTTGGTCGTCGAACTCGACGTTGGGCACAAGCCTCTTCTCAAGATTAGAGAGCCTCTCCTCCTCCTCCGCCGACAAGATGATGAAGCCGTACGAAGAGTATGTCGGGGTGTAAGGAGGTGGCGCGGTTGAGCGAGTCGATTGTCGTGGTGGCGCAGGCTGCTCCTCCGTGTGCCCACGAGGTTCGGTAAACCTCATGGAAGTGCTTCTTGCAGCCCTCATACCACCAAGGAGGAGAGCAACGTTCCTTCTCGGTGGTGCCATATCCGTCTCCATGCTCCGGGGAGACTCGGAAACCGAGTGCCTTCTCGAAGACGTGGTTGATGACGGCTTGGATGACGACGAACTCTTCTTCTTGGAGAAGAGACTTGTGGTTTTCTTCCACATGGTTGCTGCACTCTTTTCTTCAACTAAAATTCCGGGTTGCAACCGGTAACTAGGCACTTAAACTCTTTGCTTCGGATGTGGACTTTGAGTGGATTAAGGATGTGGATTTTTTTTTCTTGAGCTATCAAGCTTGGGAAGGTTGGCTATGTCTACGGAGGTTTTGGGCACACAAACTTGAACACACAAACAAAGGAAGGAGAGGGAAGCTTGCCTGCAGAAAACGGGAGCCGGGGGCTCCTTATGTAGGTGAGGACGGCCTCGGTGCTCCTCCCCGCCTCGTCTTTCTCCGGCACGATCATTTCACCTCTGCAACTTTCCTGCCCGCGTGTGCTCCACGAGTTGCACCGCCCAGACGCTCTCGTACACTCCTTTTATTGGTCCTTCCACTTGATGCTTCATGTTTTGGGTCATGTCCATGCTCACTAGCTCCACTCGCTTCACATTCCACCATGAAATTCCTACAAAGTTGATGCTTGCTGCCCACCATGCTTGTCCTTTGCATGTGAAATTGGTGAAAGTTGATGAAAGGGAATCCAATGGTGCATGCATGATTACTAGATTGCCTCCATTTAGGTGTGTTTAAGGTTAAGCACTCCTCTAATTCGAAATTTAAAATATTTTTCAGAGCCATGCAAGAGCTCGAACATAATTTTAGAGAAGTTTTTAAACCATTAAAAACAAATGCAAGTCGAAAATATTTTCTTTTTACGTCGATTTCGGTCTCACCGGTATAGTTTGCCTTCATTGGTTGAGAGCAGACATTTTCCCGGCTTGATCATGGGGGCATAGGTTTAGGTTCTAATTTTGGCTAAATAAGAAAGATTTTGAATAAAACAAAATTAGAACAGGCTTAGAAAAATTCTAATCCTAGAGAAACCAAGGATATAGATTTTTAAAACCAACCAAAAGCTTTGATTTCTAGGTTCACGCGAGTTCTACCACGTGCTGAATTTTATTAACACTTAAACATAAATCGTGGCTCTACTCGTGTGGTTTTAGCATGAAAAAAAAATAAGTCAACCTCAGCACCATAATGAGGGTGAAAGGTTGAGTTAAGGTTCTGAAATTATTTGGTTGGGGGGGTTTCTCGAAAAGAAAAGAATCAAACAAGCACATAGGAGGGTTCATGCAAAGGGTTTATGATAAAGCAAACAATCAATCAAGAATTATGTCTCTAATATTGTTCAACCACTTCTAAGTCTAATGTCTTTGCGTAATAAAACTCAAAAACTAAATTATTAAAAAGACTCGAAAAACCTGGAATCGGGTTGTCCTCCCGGTAGCTTATTCTTGACTCGACGAAACGGGTTGCCTCCCGCCTAGCGCTTCGTTTATAGTCCATGGCTAGACTTCTTCACTTGATTACTTCGGATCAATGCTCTTTGTGGGCGTTGCAATCTTGGGTACCCACTTTGGCTTAGTCAATTTTTTTTGGTCTTCACAGGCTGGCTTTGTCTTTTGGTCTTGACGGATGCAACAACTTTCTTGTGGCTCGGCATCTCGAACTCCGGTCTTCGGTTGTGATCTTCATGGTGATCCTTCATCTCTCCCGAGTGAGCTTGAGTAGCCTTCGCCGTCTTGGGACCTTGGAGTTGTCTCGGATATTCTTCTTTGTCACCATCGGGCGCCCGGCAAGTTGTCCCACTTGCGTCTCTAGCATCTTCATCACGATGAACACTTCACACTCCTTGCATGTGGATCTTGCTTCGGCGGCCTTTAGGTGTTGAGCTTCTTTCTCCATCTCCATCTTCTCCATCCTCCTCTTAAGTGAACCGATATGCCACTCAAGGAATCCGGCTCAAATGCATTCAGCTCTCGCAATCGTCATGCGGATAGTTGAGACCTTGATCTTGAACGGCCTCCCGGCGTCTTGAAGGTTTATGATAGGTAGATCAACGATGTCCGGGGTGCGCAGCGCTCCGGTGGTTGAGGTTGATCTTCCTTTGGACTTGGAGGTGGTGATTCCCTTGGAGATTTTGACGGTCCTTCGACTTTAGATCTAGGGTTTCCAACCCTTTAGCTTGTGTTGCACGTCACCTTTGCCTGTAAAGTTTTCCTGGATCATCCACAAAAAAGCTTGGGTTTCTTGGAGAGGTAGCCAACCATCTCCGGTTAGGGTTAGCAATAAGCAAAGTATGCAGAAACTAGAAAGGAAAAATAAATCTATGAAAACTAGGGTTAGACAAACTAGATTAGATGTATTTTGAGGATGATCAAAGTTTAGTAGATGCAAAAATAAAACAAAATCAGTACTGAAAATTACAAAAAGGCAATAAAAAATCAAATCTTGATCACTTGTTCCCCGGCAACGGTGCCAGAAAAAGGGGCTTGTTGACGGTTAATAATTGTATCAAAGTTCGTTTGTGACTCGCAAGCGTACAAGTCTCCTGTCGTAGTCAAGGGACCCTTCTTCCCTCGAGTGGTGAACCCAAGGTATCGAATCCGTGGAACAAATGTGTGACGCAAGAGTTGATCTAGTAAAGCCAAGTAACTTCAATCTTTGGTAAAAGAGAAACCCTAATGCATCTAGATAAGAACACAAAACAAAGATAAATCTAATCTACTAAAGACCGGAGAAAACAAAGTAAGATTGGGTAGATAAACCGATCTAGAGGGATCGGGGTAAGCCTTTTGTTGAAGTTCCAAGCAAGAGAAGAAGTAGCAAATCAAATCTTAATAGAAGCCTCTTTAAATCGTGGTTTCCCGTCCAAATCCGAAAACATCCGCCTTTCGAGACCCCCGTTCTGTCACAACGTATCCCTATTCATGCGGGGAGCTTAGGGCGAGTCAAAAGACAAGTCGAGATTCTTTCGGAAGATCCGGCGTGTACCTCTAGCCACCGCGGCTACATGAACACCCTATGTAATCTATCGCGCGAATAGAATTGGAATAAGCAAAGCCGATCGAAAAACGAAATCTTCGAGGAAACACTTGATCGCTAAGAAAAGATTCAACTTGATAATTCAACTATGACAATGATACATACACAAGATCACCACCGGGATCCTTCCTTGATCTTGCTTCTAGCTCCGGGAACTCCGACGTGGTCTTCCATGCAAGGTTCCCACGTCGGCTAGGGAAACCCTAGTCAACTAGCTCGACCCTCTCCTCTCCGACATGGTGTCCCTCTCTTCTCTGCTTCTCGGCGGCCGAAGACGAAATCTTCTCTTCGTGGCTCTCGGTCAGGGGGCTATAAATAGCCCGATTGGCGGCTAGGGCAAAAGAGGGCGAAATTGGGCCCAAAATGGGCCTGGGCCGACCGGACTGGGCCGACCGGACTGGGCCGGCCGGCCTGGGCCCATTTAGGCCCAGCCCGTGGGCTCCTTTGCCCCACGTCGGTTCCCTTGCTTCCTGGATGTTTCCCCCTTCTGCATGTAGGTCCATGTCGTCGGTTTCTCTCCGAATTGGACTCAACTCCTTGTCTTGCAAGATTCAAGCACTTTTCCGGTCAAGTCCCCGGAGTCCGTCGTCTTCTCGGATCAAGTCCCCGGCTTCTTGGAGTTAAGTTTGCTTCATTGCATGACTTGTTCGGGGCTTCAAGGTCTTGTCATGAGGTGCTTGATGAACTTATCCCGAAAGTCTTGCATTCAACACTAAATCCCTGCATAAACATTAAACTCCAAAACCGACATGCACACGTGAACTTGTTATACCACGGGGGTTAGTACCAATGGATAAGGTATAAAACTCATGCCAACACCGAAGGTAAACTCATGGCTAGGTTGACGGATTTTCACCGTCAACACCGGCTTGGGCCCACTTCGGCCCGGTTCGGTCGCCCCTTTTGCTCCGTGGGTCCTTATGCACTTATGTACTTTGCCTCCTCCACTTGCATGATTTTGATGATGTTATCCTCGCGTCCAAGATGGAGGTTCTCTTCGCATGAAGTTCGATCTTTTACGCTTCAATCCCCGGGGGTGTTCCTCATAGCACTTCGGTCCTTGCCACCATTGGAAGTGATTTCATCAAGCTCATGAACACGAACAAGACTCCGTAAATGCTCCTTTGAACTTGTTGCGAATCCGTTCTTTATGTCCATGTTTTCCTACATAAACACAACACTTCCAAATGCATGCACAAAGATGAACTTGTTATATGATTAGTGTGCCTAGTGGCGGGTTAGTTCCATAATCAAATCCAAACCAAAGTGTAATGAACATGCTAGGTGCACCAAAATATACCGTCAACATCTCCCCCACGCTTAGCTCTTGCTTGTCCTCGAGCAAGTACTCGTAAAAGAACTTCGTCCAAGGTGTTGTAATCATATACCACTTATCCTTCTTCACAAGTTAGTCAATCCCTTCATCTTTAATACATAAACACAAAGTAATGATAATCAAACATAAACATGAGCGTTTAGAATTTTTACAACGTCAAGTTTTACCCCACAACTCAAACTCTTCACTCGAAGCTTTCAATCTCAACCATGCTTACTTCTTTGCTTCCATCGGAGGGTTTTTATGATTTTCAAAACAAAAATTCCTGCAACAAGTATTAGACAAAAACCTTTCTCCAAGCTCTCTCAAGTCACTCATATGAAGTGGCTATCCTAACAAAATTTTATAAAACTCTCACCTCCCATTAATCTCTCATATATCATGTAAAGTGGAGCTATAGGTAGGGCTAGCACAATCAACACAAGTGTTGTCAAACTAAGAACTTCCTCTAATGGTTGTCTACCTTTCAAAGCCAATGATCATGATAATTAACCATATGTAGGAATATCAAGGATGAGAAGATTTAGAATGGTGGACATGTGCAAGGGCAAAAGAAAATTGTGACTACAAGGCACCGATGACGTCCTCGTTGTCGGATTGCACATGGTTGGAAATAGAGTAAAAGTTTCGTCTCACAATCAACGTGACACCCTTCGTTACACTTTATTTTTTTTCTTTTCTTTCACTTGATCCATCCCTCTCATATCTTTATTGCTACCTCATTTTTTCTTTTTCTTTTTCTTCTTTCATTCACATATAATTAATTTTTTTCTTTCTTTCTTTCTTTCTTTTCTATACTCATACTTTTTCTCTTTATTTTTCTCTCTCTTGACAACTTTTCAAAGCTTTCAATTCTCTCTTTCCTTGCATGCATACAATCTGAAATTTTAAATAAATCATGCTAGAGACAAGACGAAACTTTGAAAATAGGTTGTGTTCAAGGAATACGATGTACAAAAGAGATGTATAGGTTTGGGTATGGAATTCGGCGATGTACGTGACTTCCATTGTGAAAGTCATGTTACCGAATATATGACGAGGCTAGCAAAAAAAGATAAGCACAAGAACATGATCATTGCTCGAAATTAAAACTTACCAAGAGAGAAGGGTCCTAGCCTAACTCATCGTGCTAATCACACTTATGGTGGAGCGAAAAAAAATAAACTTGGCTTTGGATAGGAATTTTTTCATACTCTCAACTTGGAAAAAGAGGTTTTGCTAACCTTTATTACAAGAGTTTTAACATAATTTTCATAACTGAAATCCTCCAACTCGTTAGCATTGAACATAGCACAACTAACATGTGAAGCTCAAGATCGAAGTGCGGTATGGGTACTTTAAGTAGTAGCAATTCCACTAAGCACCACGGTAAACGTTTTTCAAACCACATACTTATGTTCATATATCAAGAATCGAAGATTAAACAAACAAGTGAATAAAGATAAGCAATACATAAAACACAAAGATATATATATATATAGACTCTTTTTATTTGATTTTCTTTGACTAAACACTAATTTAAGACACTTGCAAAAATTTTAAAACACACTCAAAAACTAAAGACTCATTAAAACACTAAGACTCATTAAAACACGAAAACTCTCACATGAAGATTAAACCGAACCTAAACTTGAAGTTCAAAAGCTAAGGCTAGCGAGCTAGCTCTCCCCCACGCTTAAAACATACGACGTCCTCGTTGTATCTTACAAATTCCTAAGGGGAAAACTAGATCTAGTGGTACTTCAAGCAAGTATTGCACCACTTGCCTCTCATGTTTCCAACAATGCCGAAAAGTTTGCGCACGTTACAGTTAAGGAACTTGAAATTTTCTCCAACTACGTGCTCCAAATCCTCCATATGCTGCTTCATCGCTTCCATGGCTTGGAGACATTCATCGGTCGACGTGTAGAGATCCCCGATGGATTGACGGCAAGTTCGACAACACATCGGATGCAATCCGAAGGGGTCTTCATCGCCATTGTCTCCACCGTCGTCACCACCGTCGTCGCCACCTCCATTGTCGTTGCCGCTCTTGTTGCCATCGTTGCCGTTGACGTAGGGGCCTTCGGGAGTCCTCTCTTTAGGCTGCTCATCCCAATCGTCATCATCTTTCCCGGCGGCCGCCCACGAGCTCGGACTTTGATCGTCGGAGTAGTCGCTACCCCCATAATCCTTAGGCTCCGGCGACGCCTCCTTGTAGTCTTTGTGCTTCATGCCTTGGATGCGTGCTGACCTTCGAACGGGCGAAGGGACCTTCTCTCCTTCGACGGGGTTGCGAGATGCAAGAGCTCCGGTCGGGACACGCCCTCCACAACGGATGCGTGCTGTCCTCTTGACGGGTAGCTTGAACTCGCATCGCATCGCCTCCTCCATCGATGGCTTCTTGGCTTCTAGCTTCAACTCTAAGCTTCTTGGGGGCACAATGGCTGCTACAAGGGTGCAAAATATTGCTTGAAAGGTTTGATCCTCGAGCTCCCAATTCGGCCAAATAAGTAGTCCTGAGAGAAAAGCCCTGCGAACCTTATTTTCCTTTTTTACACTTCCCTTAAAATTTTCTGACCAAACAAGGAAGTCAAAAAGGAGCAATTCGGGCGAAATTCGGCGTCATCGGCCGCCGAAATCCTTTGGGCCGGTCGGCCTGGGCCGGCCGGCCTACCCTGCCTCGGGGGCCGGGCTGGTCCAATTTTTTGCACACCGCCCTATTTTTTTCTTCCTTAGCCCATGGGAAAAAGTTGGCCCAGTAAATCTTCGCGAAAAACTCCAGATAATTAAAAACAAAAACTATTTACAAAAGTTGATGCCTTGTTTCTCGTCCTAGGCGGGACGTTCGGGCTCTTCCTCCATGGTGAAGACGTCAACATGGTGAAGGGGCACGACGTCGGGTTCGTAGTAAACCTTAAGCCGCTGACTATTCACCACAAATTGATCGCCGTTTATATCCATAATGGTTACCGCTCCGTTGGAGAACACCAAATGCACAACATAAGGTCCGTCCCATTTGCTTTGCAATTTCCCCTTTCCGAAGGTTTTAAACCTCGAATTGTAGAGGAGGACCTTATCTCCTTCTTTGAATTCTTTTTTCTTCAATCTTTTATCGTACCACCTTTTGATTCTCTCCTTGTATATGCTTGCGTTTTCATATGCTTTCAACCTCAACTCCTCTAGCTCGCTTATTTGGATTCTTCGTTTCACCGCCGCGGCATCAAGATCAAGGTTCATCTCTTTAATCGCCCAATAGGCTTTATGTTCCAACTCAACCGGAAGGTGGCAAGCTTTTCCATAGACGAATTGATAAGGGGTCATACCTATCGGTGTTTTAAACGCCGTTCGATAAGCCCATAAAGCTCCGTCTAATTTCTTTGACCAATCTTTGCCTCCCTTCTCTATGGTTTTGTTGAGTATGCTTTTTAATTGCCTATTTGACGTCTCCGCTTGTCCGTTGGTTTGTGGGTGATAGGCTGTAGAGACCCTATGCTCAATTCCAACCTGGACAAGCACTTTTTGAAATTCTTCCCGGTGAAGTGAGTTCCTCCATCACTTATCAAGATTCTCGGTGTATCGAAATGGGGAAAAATCACGTTCTTGATCATAGTAATGGGCTCCTTTGTGGAAGCTTTACGACATGGTATAGCCTCTACCCACTTGGATACATAATCTACCATAACAAGGATGTACTCGAATCCAAATGAGTTTTTAAAAGGCCCCATGAAGTCTATACCCCATACATCGAATATGTCGATTTGTAGGTTGTGTTTCAAAGGCATAGAATTTCTTTGAGAGATGTTTCCGATTCTTTGGCATTCGGGCATGATGCAACATATCTTTTAGTATCTTCATGCATCTCCGGCCAATATAATCCGCTCGACCATACCTTTGCTTGGGTTCGAAAATGGCTATAGTGTCCACCGTACTCCGCCGAGTGACGCTTTCTCTTGGCACACATCTTGTCATTACTCCATCATTGCCAAGTTTGAAGAGGTATGGTGCATCCCAAAAATATTTCCTACTTTCAGAGATTATCTTTTTTTGAGTGTTTTTATCTAGATGATCGAGAGGCATCTTTCGAATTGCTTGAATGATATCGATCATCCATGTATCCTTATCAAGCACTCGGTAGAGGTGGTCATCTCTCATCTTATCTTCTATGGGCTCTTTATCATCTTGTCCACGATTCATCCTAGACAAATGATCGGCCACAACATTTTCTACCCCCTTTTTATCACGAATTTCAACATCAAACTGTTGGAGAAGAAGGATCCAATGAATCAAACGTGGTTTAGCTTCCTTCTTAGCCAGGATATACTTGATGGCTGCGTGATTGGTGTAAACAATGACCTTTGAGTTCACGATGTAAGATCTGAATTTTTCGAAAGTGAATACCACCGCTAGCAACTCTTTTTCCGTCATGGCATAATTTAATTGCACCCCACTAAGAGTTTTGCTAGCATAGTAAACGGCGTGAACTCGGGCTTCCTTTCTTTGACCCAAGACCGCGCCTACGACGTAGTCACTTGCGTCACACATGATCTCGAAAGGTTGGCTCCAATCCGGAGGTTGGATGATGGAGCACTCACCAACGCATTTTTCAATGTCTGGAATGCCGCTAGGCACTTCTCATCAAAGTCGAAAGCCACATCCTTTTGAAGAAGATGCGTTAAAGGCTTAGTGATCTTCGAGAAGTCCTTAATAAATCTTCTATAGAATCCGGCATGGCCTAGAAAGCTCCTTAAGGACTTAACATCCGTAGGAGGTGGGAGTTGCTCAACCGTCTCTACCTTAGCCTTGTCCACTTCAATTCCTCTCTCGGATATAACATATCCGAGCACTATACCTTGTCTAACCATGAAGTGGCACTTTTCCCAATTTAATACCAAGTCTATCTCCGCACACCTCGTAAGGACCTTTTCTAAGTTTGCTAAGCAATCCATGAACATCTTCCCGTAAACGGAAAAATCATCCATAAACACTTCAACAATCTCTTCGATGAATACCGAAAATACGGCCATCATGCAACGTTGAAAAGAGGTCGAAGCATTGCATAGACCGAAGGGCATCCTTCTATATGCAAACGTTCTGTAAGGGCACGTAAACGTTGTCTTATGTTGATCTTACTGGTGAATGGGAATTTGCATGAACCCCGAGTATCCATCGAGAAAGCAAAAATAAGCGTGGTTTGCTAACCTCTCGAGCATCTCGTCAATGAACGGTAGGGGGAAGTGATCTTTCTTTGTCGCTTTGTTAAGCTTACGATAATCGATACACATTCGCCACCCGGTCACGGTTCTTTGCGGTATCAATTCGTTTTTCTCATTCTTCACCACGGTCAGACCTCCTTTCTTTGGTACACAATGTACCGGGCTCACCCACTCGCTATGCGGAACCGGGTAGATGATTCCGGTATCAAGTAACTTGATAACCTCTTTCTTTACCACCTCTCGCATGGCATGGGTTAGCCTCCTTTGGTGGTCCACTACGGGCTTACATTGGTATTCCATTGGTATACGATGAGTGCAAAAGGCTGGGCTAATACCTTTGAGATCATCCATCAAATATCCAATCACCTTCCTATGTTTTTTAATAAAATCAGCAACGCTTCATTTTCTTCGGGACTCAACTCGTCGCTCACAATGACTGGATAAGTTTTGTCTGGGCCCAAAAATTCATATTTTAATCCCTTGGGCAAAGGTTTAAGGTCTACCTCGGGCACTTGTGGCTCCTCGGGTTTGATTTCTCCTATGTCTTCGAATTTCTTTTCCTCCACACTCCCATTATGCGGCTCCAAGCCTTTTGTTGCTTCCTCTAGTTCTTCATCTTGTTGATTACTAATTTGATTTTCTATTGCTCTTTGCAGTGGGTCTCTAAGGGTTTCAACAAAACAAAGACTATCTATCTCTTCTACTTCTTCATCTTAGGGAGGAAAGGGTGTAAGGTGTTTAGAAGCACGAAGAAAGTTATATGTGTACTTTGTTCCATTAAGGTTCATTGTTACTTTGCCCTCTCCGGCATCTAACACGGCATCAACCAACTTAAGAAAAGGCCTACCTAAGATTATGTGATCATGATTACTATGGTAAGCATCAATAACAAAGAAATCGGTTGGTATATAGTTTTTAGATATTTTTACTTTCATGTTGCAAGCAGTACCTAGAGGTTTGATAATTCTACCATCTCCCATAATTAATTTCGTTGATGTTGGAGCTAAGTCTAGGTTGTGGTCTTGAACTTTATCGTAAATTTTAGAAGATAGAACACTTACTTGGGCTCCGATGTCGCATAAAGCTTTACATTGAATTCCGTTGATCTCGCAACTCAAGTGTGGTATTGCCTTCTCTTCTTCTTCAGATCCTATCGAGTAGATTTCAGCGAGGAGAGCATATGGTGATGCTTCGGGCTTGATCCCCATGATTCTCTTCACCTCGGCAATAAGTTCCGGATCCACTATATCATCTCCAAAGAGCTTTTGAAAAATCTCACCGGTGGTTTCAAGGTCGTATGAATTTTCCGCTTTCTTCTCCGGTGGGAAATCCACTTCCAATGCTCTCGCCATTCCCTTTTGATTAGGGAACGGTCTTCTCTAGTCGAATACTTCTCCGTAATCAATAGGAACCCAATCCATTGGTTCGAACTCCCTTAGTGGCTTCGCGCTTGACATGCTTCTCTTGTTCGTCTCATTTGGTGTGGCGAAGTCGACGCTCGGTGTAGTTCTTGACTTGATGTGTTCTTGTTCAAGCTTTTCCATGATTGGTTCCTCTTTTGTGACTTCCGGGGTTGCCTCTTTAGAAAAATCAGCACACTTCTTCTTCCTCGAATTATATTCCGGCTCTTCCGCAAGTCTTGTTTCCCAATCTCTTCGCATGGCAGCCGCTTTACTAATTTTTTGTAGAAGTTGGTCGGCTTCCGTGAGTGTTTTCTCCATGAGATCCCCACCTGCACACATTTCGACATGTTGCATGCAACTAGGGGTTAGGGAAAAGAAAAATGTATGCAAGAGTACATCACCGGTGAAGCCGAGTTTTGGTCCTTGTTCGATCAATCCATTAAACCTATCCCAGGCTTGGTCTATCCCTTCCCCTTCTCCTTGCATGAAAGTGATCACTTGCCTCCTTAGATGTTGAACCTTGCTAATTGGAAAGAACTTCTCGCAAAACTTTTTTGTCAACTTGTTCCAATTGCCTTCAACTTCAAAGGACGCAACTAAATACCATGTCTTTGCATTGCCGGCAAGTGAGTAGGGAAAGAGATTCCATTTAAAATATTCATCGGGAACTCCTTCTTGACGCGTCGTGTTGCATATTGTCGTGAAATCCCTTATGTGTCTATATGGGTTCTCCGTAACCATCCCTTCAAATGGGTTCGCCGCCACCATCTTGATGATCTTGGATTTAATCTCATACTTGGTCGCTTCGAGCTTCGACTCCGACTCTTGTACCTTTATGTCTTCACATCGAGGGATAGCGTAATCCCTTAATGGTTTCTCTGGTTCTTCCACGGGTTGATTAACGAACGCCATCTAGACAATAAGATAAAAATAAAAACAAAAACGAAACAAGTGTTTTTCCAGATAATATATGTTAGATAAAGCAAATAAAAGATAAACTTGAGGACCAGGAGCGTCCCAGTGGTCGATGGATGACCGCTCCTCAGTGATGAGTGACTGACAACGGGTGTTGGACTGACTCTTGGCTTAGTGCGCAGGTGTAGGCTGCGGCCTAGTTCGTGTTGTTGCAGGTGAAGAACGGGCGCGAAAGGTCTTCAGCCTTGAGGGGCCTCCAGGAGATGGAGAGACAAGTTGGCTCGGTTCAAGGGACCCGGTGGACGGCGGGACTAAGTGCGGGCCACATGGTGGCGACACGAGCAAGACGAAGTCATGGGCAATCGAGCCGGTGCACGGTGGCGGTCGAGTCAAGTGGTTTGGCGGGAGGCCGGACCGAGCACGCGGGGTTTGGTGGTTTGCCCACAAAACCATCGGAGGACGGTTTCTTGGTTTGGGCCTCGAAACCAAGTCTGAGGGCCCAACACGACGGAGACGGGATCCGGGCGTGTCGGGAAGCTTCGAGGCGGAGGACACGCGGCGGGATCGCATGGCTTGCGTCGGGAGGACGCGGGGTGCGGCAAAGGCGTGGCCGTCCGATGGCAAGACCCACAAACATTACCTAAATGCCCTTCGTGGGTTGTATCGCCAGTAGTTAAGTTAGGGGTAGTCGAGTCATTTACCACTCCGGCAGGACCAGATATATAAGCCATGAGTGTGTGTGGATGGCTCCCTCTCTCTACGACTTAGGGTTTCATTTCCCCCGCTCCCATTTCTCATTTTCGTAGCTATTTTCTTCTCTATTTTTCTCTAGGCTAGCATGAGAGCTTCATGAGAGATTTGTTGAGAGGGATGGATGCTAGGGCGGCATGCTAGACCTTGTGAATCTTTCCTGGTTTGTATAGAAGATTCGGAGTTGTGTTTTTCGTGGTCTTTTTGTGCTTGTTTTCGTGCCTTTGTTCTCGGTGTGATTCCGCGGATTTGAGTGGGTTTCTCCCCGGATTTCTTTGAGGGAAATATGGATGGATGCCTCGTGCATCTTTGTGATTGATCTTGTGCCCTCAAACGCCGGGAAACCACTTCGATTCAAGGATTTTCGTTCGGTGCTCTAGCTCTTGGTGGTGCTCAAAGGATTCGCGATTCCCGGTGTTTTAGGGAGTTAGGAGGCAAGATTTTTGGGCTATAGCATCCTTGTGTGACGCTTTTCATGTCGCCAAACCCTAGTCTCTACAGCTTCTACCGTTTGGGAAATCCGATGATGATTTGGGGGAGTTGACTTTCGGGGTCGGGCTGTTTTCAGTTCTATCCGTGCCTGGCGGACGGTCCGCGAGGGTCTGGTGGACGGTCCACATGAACAGTGTTCTTCGAGTGTTCTTCGTGTTCTTGCTCGGCTTCGCTTTCGATCCCTGGTGTTTTCGAGTTTTGGTTGGACGAAGTTTCGGACGGTCCGCGTGTGCTGGGCGGACGGTCCGCGGGTGCCTGGCGGACAGTCCGCGTGCTCCCCGCGGACGGTCCGTTATTCGCGGTGCGTCTGCGGTGGTTTGTGTGTTTTATCGGACGGTCCACGGCATAGGGGCCGGACGATGCAAGTGTTGGTGCGGACGGTCCACGGCAGCAGGCCGGACAGTCCGTGTGGCCAGTGCGGACGGTCCGCCCCTCCTGGCCGGACGGTCCGCCAGAGCCTGTGTGCTTTGCTTGTTGGTTCGATTCCTCCCTTCCTTTCTCGTGCTTCCGCGTGTGCTTCAAGGAATCGTTCCTAAGGCTAGAGGTTGATCCATAACCTCGTTGTCTTAGCGATTGGTGTGTGATTCGATCCATTGCTTGTGTGTGACCGGGATTTGACTAGGGTATAGGTCGGGCTCTTTGAGAAGAATTTTTTTACCGGCTCCTATTCACTGCCTCCTCTCTAGTCTCCATCTGATCCTTCAATTGGTATCAGAGCTTGGTGCCGGATTCTTTGCGACTTTGACAAGTCTTGAATCCTAAGATGGCGTACGTTGAGCGGGGCGGTCCGTCGCACTTCGATGGCAAGGGTTACCACAAGTGGGCGGCTCGTATGATGATCTTTCTTCGTGGCAAGTTGTTGGATTTCATTGTGCTTGACAAGACCTATGCTATTCCGGTCAATATCCATACTCTTATGGTGACCGATGCTGGTGCTAAGGCCAAGTATGAGGCAAATGCAAAAGCAGTTGATCACTTGGTCCGGAGCTTGTGTGATCCTGAATTTGAGCGTGTTCGCCATTTGAATCTTGCTTGGCAAATTTGGGAGAAGTTGTTGGTTGCTCACGGTGGTGATAACCATGTGAAGGCTCGCCTCTTTGTCTCTTACCGGATGCAATATGAGAACTTCACTCAACTTCCCGGTGAGGACATTGATGCGATGTTTCAGAGGTTCACCACCATCGTGAACAACATGAAGGCTAATGTTGAGGATTTTCCTTACACCGAGCATGATCAGGCTTTGAAGCTCTTGCATGTCTTGGATCCAAATGTTTGGGGTGCTAAGGTTGGGGCCATCAAGGAGTCTGGGCAATATTTGACTATTGAGTTGGATGACCTCTTTTCTAAGCTCAAGTCGGCCGAGGTTGACAGAAGTTGCAATCCAAGCATGAGGGCTCGACCGACCATAGTCTTGCTCTTGTGGGCGGATCAAAGGGCAAATCTAACCCTTCCGTCGTCGGTTTTCCTTGTCTTCTCTTATGTCTATTCCAGATGAGGAGTTTGATGTGCTGGGCGAGGAGGAGCTGGCCTTGCTCTCAAGAAGGTTTGATCGACTACACGAGAGTCGGAGGAATGCAAGGCGGAGCTCAGGGACGTGCTACAAGTGTGGCAAGTGTGGCCACTTCATCGCCGAGTGCCCGGAAGCGGAGGAGAACAAGTACAAGGTGAACGAGTACAAGGCGCACCCGAGGCGTGAAGACAAGTACTCCTCCAAGGGAAAGCACTTCAGCAAGTCCAAGAGCAAGGAAAAGGAGAAGCGACGACCAAGCAAGGGCGGCTACAAGAAGGACAAGGCAAGAGATATGGTGGCCGGTGCAAGCGACGTCGACTCAAGCTCAAGCGACGCGCAGTCAAGCTCAAGCAGTGAAGATGAAGACGCCGGGGGGCGCAAGGGCAAGAAGAGTGCAAGCCGGAACCTCAGTGGGTTGAGCTGTGTGGTGCTTGAAGGCTTTTGTGGGATGGCCCATAGCTCGAGCAACAAGAAGAGCGACAAGGAAGACAGCGACTCCGACTCGGAGGATGAGGTAAATCGTGACCCCGACTCTTTGCTTGCTGAGATCGCTAGGTTGAATGGCTTGATTGACAACCGTGATAGTGTGTTGAGAGATGCTAAGAAGATGAGGAAAGATCTTAGGGCTCAACTTGAGAATGCTAGTGAGAAAGTAGGAGAGTTAGAGTCTAAATTGCTTGAATTGAAACTTGAGAATGACTCTTTGAAACTTGCTCCTACTACCCATGATGATGTTGAGTGTCTTGAGTGTGATGCATGGTTGAATGAGATTAAGTTGCTTAATGAGAAGAATGCTTCCACTTTGGCTAAACTGGATGCTCTTAGGACTGAGTATGATGAACTTAAGGCTAGACCCACTTTTCTTGGTGCTTGTAAATCATGTCCTACTATGCATGATAAGCTTGTTGATGCTCGTTCTACCATTAGCACGTTGGAAGCTTCTTTGAAATCTCCTGTTGTCAATGCATGCACTAGCTGTGATGAAGTTATTTTGTGCAATCTTGAACTTACTTCTCGTTTGGATGTCATCTATGAGGAGAATGACTATTTGAGGAAGGTGTTGGGTTGGTTGTCTGGGCAGGAACCTCAATTGAAAATCATGATTGAGGAGTTCAAGAGAGCTGATGGTCGTGGTTTGGGTTTTGAGAAGTTGGGTGAGAAAGTGGGAGAGAACAGTGGGGAGAGTGTGTATGAGAAGTGTGTTGAGTCTAACCCCGAGTTTGAGGTGATCGGGACATCCAAGTCCCACTTCCAAAAGCACCCAAGAACACTTTCACACCAAAGCCCAACCACCTTTGCAACAAGCTTGACACAACCCAAGATCCACCCAAATTTCTACCCAAAACAAATGACTTCCAGAAACCTATGAAGTTTGTGAGTGAGAAGGTGAGAAGCCTAGAGAGAAGTCAGAGCCAAAACCAAAACCCATCCCCTTCAGGTGTGAGTATTGTGGCAAGGAGAGGCATCTAGTAGAGTTTTGCTACAAGAGGAAGAGGGATGAGAGGTTTGCTAGGGAGCAAGCAAACCAGGACAGGTATCGCCAGTCTCATGGTATTCCTGAGCCTAGAGTGCCACTTCCACGGGGTGTGGGAAGTGTGAGGAGTGTTGGTAGGTTTCCACAGAGAGGTGGTGATGCGAGGTTTGAGAGGAGAGATGATGGTGTGCGTGCTGGTGAGAGGTCTGGTCGGGCTCGTGGTGGTTTTGCTAGACGTCCCCCTACTCGTCTTCAATACGGGTTTAGGGGAGATGATCGTAGCTTTGGGTTCCAGAGGAACTACGGACCACGTTTTCCCCCTCTTGGTGCTCGTACTTCTTCCATGGGACATGGGAAGTTTGGTGGCAAGGGAATGATGTTTGCTAACCCCTCTTTTGAGCAGATGGCTCGACACTGGTTTAACTTTCTTTGTGCTAACCCCAGTGTCGAGTCGCTAGCTCATTCTCGTTCTTGTTTCTGACTACAGGCAGGAGGCTTGGAGAAAATTTGGTTGATCGACTCCGGATGTTCCTGACACATGACCGGAGACAAGAAGTGGTTCTCTAGCCTCACCCTAGTGAAGGAAAAGTTGTACATCACATTTGGGGATAATGGACGAGGAAGGGTGATTTCTGAGTGTGTTGTGCATGTGAGTGACAAGGTAACGTTGAAGAGGGTTGCTCTTGTGAAGTCTTTGGGTTTCAATTTGCTTTCGGTTTCTCAGTTGCTTGATGAGGGTTTTGAGGTGCGTTTCAAGTCTGGTGAGTCTCGTTTTTCGGATTCTCGAGGTGATCTTGTCCGTATGATCATCCCCGAGGGTCGATTTTCGGGCTGATTTCTCTCGCTCTTTGGGTCCTCGCTCGCCGTTTGATGGCCGGTCCTTCTTCGATTTGTGGAAATGGCATAGGCGGTTGGGACACTTGAGCTTTGATTTGGTTTCCCGCTTGAGTGGTCTTGACCTTGTCCGAGGATTGCCGAGGTTGAAGCTTGAGAAGGATTTGGTTTGTGCTCCGTGTAGGCATGGCAAGATGGTAGCCACTCCCCATCCACCCTGACCAATGTCATTACCGAGCGTCCGACAGAGCTGTTGCATATGGACCTTGTTGGGCCAGCTCGAGTTCGCTCGGTGGGTGGGAAGTGGTATGTCCTTGTTATGGTGGACGATTACTCTCGCTATGCCTGGGTGTTTTTCTTGGAAGACAAGAGTGAGACATTTGGCTTTGTCCGAGATCTGATCGTGAGGTTGAAAAACGAGAGGCATGGGAATGCTATTCGAGCTATCCGCAGTGATAATGGCTCAGAGTTCAAGAACTCTTGTTTTGATGCCTTTTGTCGTGATCTAGGTCTTGAACATCAGTATTCGACCCCTTATGTGCCCCCTCAAAATGGAGTTGTGGAAAGGAAAAATCGGACTCTCTGTGAGATGGCTAGGACGATGCTCGATGAGCACAGGACTCCTATGAGGTATTGGGCTGAGGCGGTCAATACGGCTTGTCATGTTTCGAACAAGATTTTATTGCGAACTTTCAAGAAGAAGACCTGTTATGAGCTTATGCATGGTCGGGCACCCAAGGTGAGTCGTTTCCGAGTCTTTGGCTGCAAGTGCTTTATTCTTAAGAAGGGAAAACTCGACAAGTTTGAGGCTAGGTCTAGTGATGGTATTTTCTTTGGATATGCTAACCACTCTAGAGCCTATAGGGTGCTTAACCTTGAGACTAACAAAATCATGGAGACTTGCGAGGTAACCTTCGACGAGATAATGCCATGTACCTCTCTTGGCTTTGAATGTGCAGGTGATGAGGAGTTGGTCGAGGACCTCTTTGAAGAGGAGAAGCATGAAGCTGGAGATGATGGTGGGGAGAACCATGCGCCTGAAGCTGAGTGTGTACCCACTACTTCCCCTACGACCACTATGGAGCGTGGACCGTCTACTTCATGGACAACGACGGTGCGACAAGAGGACCAGGCAAGAGAAGCTGAAGTTGAGGGGGAGGTAGTCTCGAGGCGTGAGGCTCCCCGACGGATTCAAGAAGTGCATCCCCTGTCGAAGATCGTTGGGGACATCGACGAACGTACTACATGGTCAAGGTCCAGGAATTCTTCTCATTTTGCTCATGCTGCTTTTGTGGCCACCTTTGAGCCCAAGGACATTGGACACGCTTTATCAGATGCAAACTGGGTCAATTCTATGCATGAGGAGTTGGAAAACTTTGAGAGGAACCAGGTGTGGGAGTTAGTTGAACCACCTCCAAATTTCCATCCCATAGGAACCCAGTGGGTTTGGAAGAACAAAGAGGGTGAGAATGGGATGGTTGTGAGGAACAAGTCCAGACTTGTTGCTCAGGGGTTTAGTCAGAAGGAGGGGATTGACTATGAGGAGACCTTTGCTCCTGTGGCCCGTCTTGAGGCAATTCGGATCCTTCTAGCCTTTGCCGTGGCTAAAGGGTTCAAGTTGTTTCAGATGGACGTGAAGAGTGCCTTTCTGAATGGGGTCATAGAGGAGGAGGTGTATGTGAAGCAGCCACCTGGGTTTGAGAGTGAGTTGTACCCACACAGGGTGTACAAGTTGAAAAGGGTTCTGTATGGGTTGAAACAGGCGCCCCGTGCTTGGTATGGGAGATTGAGAGGTTTTCTGTTGAGCAGAGGGTTTGTGATGGGTACCGTGGATAGGACCTTGTTTCTCCTAAAGCATGGAAATGACTTGTTGATTGTTCAGATATACGTGGATGATATTGTCTTTGGTGGCTCGTCACATAACCTTGTTGCCAAGTTTGCAGATGAGATGAGCAGGGAGTTCGAGATGAGCATGATGGGCGAGTTGCAGTACTTTCTCGGGCTGCAGATCAAGCAAGTGAAGGACGGAACTTTTGTGCACCAGACCAAGTACACGAAAGACATGCTGAGGAAGTTCCAGATGCAAGATGTGAAGCCGATGTCGACTCCCATGGGGAGTACGGCCACTTTGGATGCGGACGAGGACGGAGAACCAGTGGACCAGCGGGAGTACAGGAGCATGATCGGCTCCCTCCTCTACCTGACGGCGACGAGGCCGACATACAGTTCGGTGTATGTCTGTGCGCTCGTTTTCAGGCTTCGCCGAGGACATCACATCGACAGGCCGTCAAGAGGATCTTCAGGTACCTACAGTCTGCCCCTGGTCTTGGCCTTTGGTATTCTTCCTCCTCGACTCTCTCTCTTCATGGTTTGTGCTCCACTCATGTGTAGTAGTGTATCCATGTCACGTTTTGGTCTAAATGTGCCTTCTATGCTTAGATTGTGCTTGGATGCCTTTTTCTTGCATTTGGGCCAAAGGCCGAATATCATTGTGAATGTTTAGCCTATGTTGCATTCATGGGGGAGCATAAGCTTCTTTTTGCCGCAAAGGCACTTCATGTACCATGAAATGAATTAATCTTGAAAAGAAGTGTGTATGCTTGAAAAATGCTCCATCCATCATGTCTATGCTTAAAATGTCTTATCTTTCACCTATGGGTGCAAAACATGTTGCATGATGTTCACCAGTGGAGAAGTCTCCCCGAAGTGGACACATGGCTCATGAGCTTTGACATGACACGCTTTGCTTTATGGGTGTTTGCCATGATCTTTTTCTGAGATTTTGCTATCCTTGTATGATCGTTGAATGGTATACATGTTTGTGGCTCAAGTGTGACATGGATAGGCTTTTACATGTGAAGTGAGCCTTCTTTTGGTAAAACTGCTTAAATCTGAAAATTTTGCTTTGTCACATGCTTGTATTTTCATATATTACTTGTGACAATGCTTTGACTATGCTATGATTCATATGTGTGATCTTTGTCTCATTTTTAGCCTTTGACACTAGATTTGGCCTATTTGAGAAGCTCATGTAGATGTTTATATGCTTTGTTTTGCATTTCTGCATTTTCACCTTGATTCATACATTGTCAACAAAGGGGAGAAGAGGTGAGCTTAATGAATATTCAGAAGAGGTGAGCTAAAATTTGGAAATTTGCATCCACATGTTCAGGGCGAGCTTGCATTTGTTCAGGGGGAGCATTCTTGCTGATTTCAGTGTGGAGTTTGTGCTTTGCTTGGCTTGTGCCTTTCTTTGCCTTTCCTTGGTTTTGGTCATGAGTTGAGCTTCTTTGTTTTTCTTTCTTCTTCCTTTCTCTCTTTCTCTGAATTTCATTTCGTGTTGTGTGTTGTCAATGCACTCATCAAGGGGGAGATTGAGGACCAGGAGCGTCCCAGTGGTCGATGGATGACCGCTCCTCAGTGATGAGTGATTGACAACGGGTGTTGGACTGACTCTTGGCTTAGTGCGCAGGTGTAGGCTGCGGCCAAGTTTGTGTTGTTGCAGGTGAAGAACAGGCGCGAAAGGTCTTCAGCCTTGAGGGGCCTCCAAGAGATGGAGAGACAAGTAGGCTCGGTTCGAGGGACCCGGTGGACGGCGGGACTAGGTGCGGGCCACATGGTGGCGACACGAGCAAGACGAAGTCATGGACAATCGAGCCGGTGCACGGTGGCGGTCGAGTCAAGTGGTTTGGCGGGAGGCCGGACCGAGCACGCGGGGTTTGGTGGTTTGCCCACAAAACCATCGGAGGACGGTTTCTTGGTTTGGGCCTCAAAACCAAGTCCGAGGGCCCAACACGACGGAGACGGGATCCGGGCATGTCGGGAAGCTTCGAGGCGGAGGACACGCGGCGGGATCGCATGGCTTGCGTCGGGAGGACGCGGAGTGCGGCAAAGGCGTGGCCGTCCGATGGCAAGACCCACAAACATTACCTAAATGCCCCTACGTGGGTTGTATCGCCAGTAGTTAAGTTAGGGGTAGTCGAGTCATTTACCACTCCGGCGGGACCGGATATATAAGCCATGAGTGTGTGTGGATGGCTCCCTCTCTCTACGACTTAAGGTTTCATTTCCCCCGTCCCATTTCTTATTTTCTTAGCTATTTTCTTCTCTATTTTTCTCTAGGCTAGCATGAGAGCTTCATGAAAGATTTGTTGAGAGGGATGGATGCTAAGGCGGCATGCTAGACCTTGTGAATCTTTCATGGTTTGTATAGAAGATTCGGAGTTGTGTTTTTCGTGGTCTTTTTGTGCTTGTTTTCGTGCCTTTGTTCTCGGTGTGATTCCGCGGATTTGAGTGGGTTTCTCCCCGGATTTCTTCGAGGGAAATATGGATGGATGTCTCGTGCATCTTTATGATTGATCTTGTGCCCTCAAACGCCGGAAAACCACTTCGATTCAAGGATTTTCGTTCGGTGCTCTAGCTCTTGGTGGTGCTCAAAGGATTCGCGATTCCCGATGTTTTAGGGAGTTAGGAGGCAATATTTTTGGGCTATAGCATCCTTGTGTGACGCTTTTCAAGTCCCCAAACCCTTGTCTCTACAGCTTCTACCGTTTGGGAAATCCGATGATGATTTGGGGGAGTTGACTTTCGGGGTCGGGGCCGTTTTCGCCCGTCCGTGCCTGGCGGACGGTCCGCGAGGGTCTGGTGGACGGTCCACATGAACAGTGTTCTTCGAGTGTTCTTCGTGTTCTTGCTCGGCTTCGCTTTCGATCCGCGGTGTTTTCGAGTTTTGGTTGGACGAAGTTTCGGACGGTCCGCGTGTGCTGGGCGGACGGTCCGCGGGTGCCTGGCAGACAATTCGCGTGCTCCCCGCAGACGGTCCGTTATTCGCAGTGCGTCTCTGGTGGTTCTGTGTGTTTTATTGGACGGTCCGCGGCGTAGGGCCGGACAGTCCGCGGTGTTGGTGTGGACGGTCCGCGGCGCGAGCCGGACGGTCCGCGTGGCCGTGCGGGACGGTCCGCCCCTCCCCGGCCGGGACGGTCCGCCAGAGTCTGTGTGCTTTGCTTCTTGGTTCGATTCCTCCCTTCCTTTCTCGTGCTTCCGCATGTGCTTCAAGGAATCGTTCCTAAGGCTAGAGGTTGATCCATAACCTCGTTGTCTTGGCAATTGGTGTGTGATTCGATCCATCGCTTGTGTGTGACCGGGATTTGACTAGGGTATAGGCCGGGCTCTTTGAGAAGAATTTTTTTACCGACTCCTATTCACTCCACCCTCTCTAGTCGCCATCTGATCCTTCAAAACTAAAATATAAAACTAAGTTAGATCCAAATCAAACGATGTAAACTAACTTGCTCCCCGGCAACGGCGCCAGAAAAAGGGGCTTGTTGACGGATAAAATACATATCCCTCTACGATCTGCAAGCATACGGACCCCACACCTTTTTCACCACGGGATTCCCAAGGTTCTTGTCAATCCGCGGAGCAAGGGGATTACAACCGTTCGATCTACAACGACACACTAGCTACTAAAACCCTAACTATTATTATGCTAGAAAAGAACTAAACTACACAAAAGAGAATGATTAAGATATCAAGATAAAAGACACTCTCCCGCGGGTCTACGATACTAGATCATGCAATCGCTTAAAGACATGAAAACCAATCTAATCTATCGGGGTTGTGACCATGGTTTCGCCCTTTCCCTCCTCTCGTACTGTCACTACGCGAAGGTATTCATGACTAGACCTTTGATGGACACGGCGTATTGAATGGATCCAAGGAAGCATCGAGGCCTATACTCCCTTTACGGCATGGTAGCTGACCTTAAGCATGAAAGTATATTCAACACAAGATGATAGATAGATAATCCGACAAAGTGTGATTACATCTCAAGATCGATTACAACCCATGGACGAATGAGAAGATTACCCCATCAAGGTGCTGATCATGGCACCGTTGATCATGGTTTCCCTTCCGCCGGTGTCTTCCTCCTTCTCCACGAGAGGGTACTTTCTTCGAGGTGGTTAATCTCCCTCCGGAGATCCTCCTCCTCTCTCTCTAGCTTGTTGTCACACCCGGTTTTAAAAGCAAAACCGAATGCATTGATCACGTGTGCGCCAGGATCAAGTTACACACACGCTTAGACATTATGAATACCAAAATCAGTGCCACAAGAATAAAGAGTTATTACAAACCATAGTCTTTAAACGAAACTTAAACAAACGAGTTCTCGCAGCGGACAAAATGCCTCCACAGGCAGCTGACTGAAGACTACGCACACCTAGAACTCCTGGAAATCTTCTGGAACATCTTCAAAGTTCTCCCAGTCTGAGCAGCAAATCCGGGTATTGTAGATGCAAGAGAATAAACAAGCGTGAGCACATATCGTACTCAGCAAGGGGAAAACAACATAACATGCAAGGCCATATGATGGATGACTAAGGTTCAAGCACTTTAGCATTTTAGTTGGTCAAGTTTTATTAGCAACCTGATTACTAAAGGTGTAAGTTCATACCAACCCAATTAAATAAGATATAAGCATCATAAGTAAAGAAATAAACCACAAATTAAACATTAAAGTTCCATAATTTAATCATGTGAGTGTCCAGGCCGCTCTTGACCGTGAGCACGGCAAATCGATTAGTTTAACACTCTGCAGAGGTTGTACATCTTTACCCACAAGCAGCGTAAAAGCTCCGAAGAACTTTGGACCCAACCATGCGGTGTTTGCAAGACACCATATCACACTTCCGAGGTGTGATTGCATAGGGACGCTACATGGCCTTTACAAAGGTTCCCTAGCAAGTTATGACCCACAAGGTCCGGATCGCTTAGCAAGGTATAAAGTCCCCTAGCGAGGTCAACACCCCACCATAAAAGAATAACTCACCCAACCCCCGCTAGAGCGAGTCCATACCCCACAGTACCGCCGATCCCTTGTCCTTAACAGGTAAGACCATCCAAAGCTAAAGTTCCTAATTATTCAGCCAAGACCATTGCCCATTAGTTCTTGTGGTTGTACTGTTTTCCTGGGTGGTTCTCCATGTTCCGATTATCAAATTAAAGTGGTCTCGCAAAGTAAAAGATCATAAACGGAACATGAAATAACAAAAGGTAACCAAGTAGATTAATACCAATTCCCAGTTGAACATGCTAAGCAATAACTACCTCAAGATTAATTTAATTCCCGGTATCAAGGTAAAGGTAGTAAAATGCTAGGCATGATCCTTAATAGGTTCCCATCAAATTAATGCAAGCGAAAAGGTAAAAACAGTGAATTTAGATGCATGTTATGTAGGACAAGCGGGCATGCATCAAGGAATACTTGCCTTCAACAAAGCCTTGCTGCTCAAACTCTTGCACGACTTGATCTTCAAATCCCTCGAACGAATCGCTCTTTACGATCCACAATCATCACATACAAGCATACAATAGAAATAAATAAGAAACAGTCACCAAACGGATCAAACAGATCTAAACAGTAGCATAAAACTAATCTACGTTTCGAGACGAACGCGTGGACATAAAGAACGCTAAAATCGGAGCTAAAACGACTAAGTTATGGGTTCGGGAAGGTTTAGGGACTAATCTGCGAAGATTAAAAAGGTTTTGGGCTAAAATAAAGAAAAAAGGACTAAACCGTAAGAAAACTTATACGGTGGAAGGGTATTTTTGTAAATAAAGAAAACTCAGGGGCTTTTCTGCAAAATTGCCATGGCTGGCGGGTTTGACCTGTTGACTAGGGTTTTGACCTGATCTAGATCCGTTGGATCTAGATCTGGCGGCTGTGGTTGCGTGCGGGCGAAGTGGCGCAGTGGCTTAGATCTAGGGCGCTGGATCGCCATCCGACGGCCACGGTGACGCGCAAGCGGCGGGGCGGCGGCGTGCGAGGGCCGGCGACGGCGAGCGGCGGCGGGCGGCGGCGGGCTCGCCGGCGTGGACCGGATTTGGGGTTCCCGCCACGATTCACGGCGCGGGAGGCATCTACACGACGCGCGCGAGACCGCGGAGCGATCTAGGGCGGCGGCTCGGGCAACGCCGCGCGGCGGAGCGGGCGGCCGACGCGGCGGCGCGGGGCACGGGCTCCGGCAACGGCGCTAGGCGAAGAGGGGCTCGGGGACGATGACGTGCGGCACGGGGGTGCTCCTCACCTCCTTGCGCGGCTCCCGGGCGATTCCTTGGCGGCGGAGCGGCGACGGCGGCGGGGGTTCAACGGTGGCGGCAACGAGCTCGAACGGCGGCGCGGCTAGGGTTCCGGCGAGGCGCGCGCAAGGGCTAGGGGCGGCTCGGGTGGCTCGGGTTGGGGTCCGGGGAAGCGGCGGTGGCCTTAAATAGCCCGGGCGGGCACCCTTGGCGTGCGGGCCACACGGAGGCGGGCGTGTCCGAGCCGGACTCGGCGGCGCGGCGGCGGCGGAGTCCGGGCGGCTACGGAAGGGATGACGGGCGGGACCCGCCCGTCGGTGGGCGCGACGCGGCGAGGGCGGGGGCGACGAGGGGGGGGGCCCGGCGGTCGGCGGCGGGGCGCGGAGGCGGGGCCGCGCGGCTTGCCGGGCCAAGCGGCGGCCGGGCCGCGGCGCGCGCGCGCGAGCCGGGCTAGCTAGGCGGGGCCGCGCGTGCGCGCGCGGGCGGGCCGAGCGGCCGGCGGGTTGGGCCCCGCGGCCGGCGGCCCTGGCCGCCGGTGCCGCCGGGCCGGGTCGAAATAAGGTTAAGGGTTTAAGGGAAAAGGGAAAAGGTTTTGGGATTTTGGCAAAGGGGTTTCAAACATTTAGAATTCAAATTTGAGTTTGAATTCCAAAGAACCAAAATAATGCTCCAAGCATGAATGCAACACATAATCCCTATAGTTCATTAAATTTATTTTAGAAAAGTTTTAAATGCCTAAAATTAAATAAAACAACCTTATACTCCTTAAGCAATTAAATGGTTGCTAGCAAATTTTAATAAAGCCAAGTTTTTAATAAAATTAGGGTGTTACACTTGTGGATGGCCTTCTGGTGCGAATGACTCCCCGCATCGGTGTTGGCGGCGCCTCTGGGCTTTTAGGGTTGAAGATCCTTCGAGTGCAAGGAAAACGGGACCGAACCGGCGCTAGAACTGGGCTGGACCGGCCGGCCTGGGCCGACCGGCTTGGGCCCACTTCGGCCCGGTTCGGTCGCCCCTTTTGCTCCGTGGGTCCTTATGCACTTATGTACTTTGCCCCCTCCACTTGCATGATTTTGATGATGTCTTCCCACTTCCACTCAGGCACCTTCAATGGTTGAAGCAAACCAGCGGGTCTCTGATGTTCAGCCTTAACCCGGTGGCAAGTGTCACACAAAGCTACATGAGCGGCCACATCTCTCTTCATACCGTACCACCAATACCTCTGCTTGAGATCCTGGTACATCTTAGTACTGCCTGGATGGATAGAGTAAGCTGAGTCGTGAGCTTCTCTCAAGATCTTCTCTCTAAGATCTCCCCGTCTCCGGTACACACAACCGGTTCTTAAACCACACGGTTCCTTGCTCATATTCTCGTGAAATGCGGGGCTTCTCCTTGTTGCATACTCTCTTTAATCCTTTGTATTCCAGCATCCTCTAACTGCCACTTACATATCTCTTGCTCCAGAGTGGACTGTACTTCCAAAGTCACTCCTTCTGCATGTGCAACCACTTTCAAGTTGAGCCTTTCAAACTCTTTTACCAACTCGTCAGGAAACTGAATGGTCATAGCCATGTTGGTGTGGCCCTTCCGACTCAAAGCATCAGCAACCAGATTTGCTTTACCCGGATGATAGTGAATCTCTAGATCATAGTCTTTGATCAACTCTAACTAACGATGCTGTCTTAGATTGAGATCCTTCTGAGTGAAGATATACTTCGGACTCTTGTGGTCAGTATAGATCTGACACTTAGTTCCCATAATGTAGTGTCTCCAAATCTTCAATGCATGAACCGCTGCTGCTAACTCAAGATCATGCGTAGGATAGTTCAACTCATGTTTCCTCAGCTGTCGAGATGCATAGGCTATAACATGACCTTCTTGCATCAACACACATCCTAGACCTTGTCGAGATGCATCACAATATATGTCAAAGCTCTTCCGTAGATCCGGCATTACTAGAACAGGTGCTGTGGTTAACCGCTTCTTTAACTCTTCAAAACTGGACTGACATGCACTGGTCCATTTGAATTCCCTGTCCTTCTCTAGCAATGTAGTGAGAGGCTTCACAATCTTGGAGAATCCTTCAATAAACCGACGATAGTAACCAGCAAGTCCAAGGAAACTCCGAATCTCAGACACTGTACGAGGGGCTTCCCACTTCAACACATCACTAACCTTGCTAGGATCCACTGCAATACCTCCGTTGGTGATGATATGACCTAGAAAAGACACTTCCTTGAGCCAGAACTCACACTTGCTGAACTTCGCATATAACTCATGCTCCCTCAGCTTCTGCAACACAAGTCTCAAATGCTCCTCATGGTCCTCCTCATTCTTGGAGTAGATCAGAATGTCATTAATGAATACCACAACGAACTTGTCCAGATACTCCATAAAGATCTTGTTCATCGAGTACATGGAGTACGCGGGTGCATTGGTTAACCCAAAAGACATTACTGTGTACTCATAAAGTCTGTACCTGGTAGTAAAAGCTGTCTTAGGAATATCTGAAGGCCTAATCTTTAGCTGATGATAACCTGATCGCAGATCAATCTTAGAAAACACGGTTGCTCCTCTCATCTGATCAAACAAGTCTTCAATACGTGGCAGAGGATACTTGTTCTTGATGGTAACATCATTAAGAGACCGGTAATCAACACACATCCTTTGTGTGCCATCTTTCTTACCCACAAAGATAACGGGTGCTCCCCAGGGTGAGGAACTAGCACGGATAAACCCTTTACCCAATAATTCTTTAATCTGAGCTTCAAGTTCTTGCAACTGATCACTAGACATTCTATATGGGCGCTTAGAGATAGGAGCAGTACCAGGTAAAAGATCAATAACGAACTCAACATCTCGGTCAGGGGGCATACGTGGCAACTCCTCGGGAAACACATCAGGAGAATCGCACACTACTCGTATGTCTTCCAAGGCTGCTCCGTCAAGCTTATTCACGGCACTGGCATTTGATGGTGCGGGATCTGCTGCAAACTCAAACCTTTCACCAGCTGGACTTGTAAGAAGGATTGACCTCTTAGCACACTCAATCACCGCATCACACGCGGTCAACCATCCCATTCCCAATATCACATCGATCCCCTTTGAATCCAAGATTATAAGATTGGCACGGAAATCTCTGCCCACAATCTTGAGATGGACGTTATCACATTTATAGATAGCTTTCAATTCCCCCCAGGTGAGGTAACTAACATATGGCGAGACATGGGGCTGATAGGTAGATTATGTTGTGCTACGAACTGGGATGTAATGAAAGAATGGGATGCTCCAGAATCAAACAAAACTGAGGCAGGAGTAGAGTTGACTAGAAACATACCGAGCACTACTCTGGGGTTCTCCTGGGTGACTTCAGCATCAACGTGCATCGCCTTGCCTCGTGCATAGCTCTGTTGTCCCTTGTTAGACCGCGGGGTTTGGCTTCCGCTCCTTGTCTGCTGCTGGTTCTGTACAGGAGTGTGTGGAGGGTTTCTCTTTGGGCAAGCATTGGCATAGTGACCAAGCTCTCCGCACTTGAAGCAAGTGGTGGTAGCAGGATTGGGCGGTGCCACGGTCCTTACGGGGGGTGCCAACCGGGGCTCTCTCGCCGACTCGCCGGGAAGGCCGGGCGGGGAGTCCGAGGAACAGACGCCGAAACCGCCGAGCGACCGCCGGAACCGCCGAACGGGACGCCGGGACCGCTGCTGCCCAAAGTTTCCACCCGGTCCCCCAAAGCGGAACGGGGTGTTCGGCGGTGGGTTGAAGCGCGGGCGAGACGCACTCCCAAACCGCCCGTAGCCGGCGGCCTTCCTCTTCTGCTCTCCGAGCTCCTTGCGCTTGTGCTCCAAGCGGATAGCGGCATCAACTAGCTGCTGAAAGTTAGGGAAAGGATATGACATCAGCTGGTACCGCAACGAACCAACTAACCCATCCGGGAACAGCTCCTGCTTCTTCCTATCTTCAGCAACCTCCTCACCGCATAGCGAGATAGCTCGGTGAACTTGTCTCTATACTCGGCCACCGACATTCCTCCTCGCTTCGGAGAAAGGAACTCCTTCTTCTTAATCTTCATGACTCCAGAGGGTATGTGATGGCTCCTGAAGTTGGTGGTAAACTCCTCCCAAGTGATAGTGTCTGGGGCGGCATGAGCGGCAGAGTACGCATCCCACCAAGCGGCTGCAGAGCCTTGAAGTCGTCTTGCAGCATACAGGACCTTCTCTCTGTCGTCACACTGACAGGTAGTGAGCATCTTCAGGATTGTCTTAAGCCAATCTTCAGCTTCCAGTGGATCAGCGGCGTGAGTAAACACAGGATGGTGAAGACTCATGAACTCCCGGTGCTTGTTGCGAGGCGCGGGTGGCAGCACCGGCGGATTGTTGACCTGAGCTTGCAAGTTTGTCACAGTGGTGGTCAAGTTCTGGAGGAGCTGGGTCTGTGCCTCCAGGAACTGCTGCATAGCGGGATCCATTTGTACTGGCTGGGGTGCTCTTCCTGCTGGTTGATCAACACCTGATCCTGACCTGGTGTTCACCATCTGAGTGTTAGGGACATTATTTTAGATGATTGCACCAAGGATTAAACTTAGGAAGATAAGATAGCAATGATATTCAGATAAGACAGATTCTGTTGACTCCAAACAATCAGGCATAGCTGTCTGTACGAGTAACCACAAATTATGGATTTTGGACTGATAAAAGGTAATGAAATTACGAAACTACTCCAACTGGAATCACCTCAATCAGAGTTGTGTAGCTCTGGTTATAAAATAAACAAGTCAGGTAGGTCGGCAGTGTTTAACAGATTCGTGAAGCTGTAATGTTTTAGTCATATCTCTCTGGTTTTCCATCCAAATATTCTGAATTTTTCACAGAAAATCAGTCACGAAATTCTTGAACTTTTCCAATTGGTTTTACTGCAATCGGAGTTCTGTAGCCCAAGATAAAATTAAAACAGTACTGCTGACTCAGAAAACTGTGCGAACAGATTTTTGGGATCTCGAATTTGCATTAAGGAAAAACTTAAGAGGACAAAAGGTTAAGATAGATAACTGATTGAGACTGAAAGATAACCCCCACAAACTTACTACTAAACCAATGTCGTTGTGGTCATCACTCCACAACACATTGCACTCAACCAAAAATCCAACTCACACATTAAGCACAAAATCAAGCATTCAACCACACCTCTAAACTAAACACACTTTACCGATCGTCTACTAGCGATTACAAAGAAATCCTATCCTTAATCTTAAACCTAAGGACTATCTTCCGCCATGGCATCTGTGCGAGCGTCAGGGAGTCGTAGTGTGGCCTCTTGGGTGATGGGGAGGTACATCCTTCTGTGGCTTCATGGGCTTCTGGCTGCTCCCTGTTCAAAAGTGCAGCTTCCAAGGCACGCCTCTGCGTCTCCAGAGTGAAAATCTGCTGCTGTGCTGCATATAGTGTGTTGTTGGCATCATCCAATGCAGTGTTCACAGCTGCAAGTAGACTCCGGACATTGTTGAGCGTCCCTTCATAGGCTGGTGCTGGGGCGATGTAAGTCTTGGCTTCCCCACTTGCTCTGAAAGGTGTGTAACGGCAGTGGGTATCCTCCAACCTGTCATGCTCCTTGTGAGAGAGCACATAGAGCGCCCTCCGAGCTGACTCTGCTATCCCAGCATCCATCGTAGTCCTGTGAGCCACATCATGATGCTTGGACACCTCCTTCACTCCACGGCATGGAATGTACTCCTCCAAGATGGCAGCAACCTCCCAATGGGGCTCGAACAACGGATGGGTCCACAGCTCACAATGGTAGACAGGGGCCTTATCATAGCCTAGGCGAAGTACCATTGCCCTCGGGTGGTCCGCCATGGGAATGCCTACTCCATCGGCCTCCGTAGTGGTACACTTCCCGCATCGCTTCCCTCTCTTCCTCCTCTTGCTCTTGTTCCTCCATCTCTTGATCCGAGGAATCCTCATCTTCTTCCGGCGCTTGCTCCTCTAGGTTGGGTTGTTCGGCCTAGCTCATCCTCCTCTCGGGATCATCTCCTCCGGATCTTCCTCATCATCGGGCACCATGATAAGGTTAGGGAAAACCACAGGTGCAGGCTCCATCTCAATCTCCTCATCTGTATCTCCATCATGCAACTCATGGTACTGTTCCTGTGGAGCATACTGGTGGACTGCTCCAGCCCGAGAAGTCTCCAATCTACGAACCATCTGTAGTGTAGTGCAGAATTAGAAAGATGGTAAGGCAAAAAGGACGAGAGCTAAGGCAAGCACAAGATAAAGAATGCAGACAGCTCAAGGGTGAAGCAAAAAGGCAAGAGTAAGGTTAGTAAGAATAAAGCAAGCATGTGTAAGAAAGCTTCTATGAGTATAAAATCCTTAATTCGACCATTTTCTATCTAGGCTAGCGTTCCTACAGTCAACACAGCTCTGGTACCACTCTGTCACACCCGGTTTTAAAGGCAAAACCGAATGCATTGATCACGTGTGCGCCAGGATCAAGTTACACACACGCTTAGACATTATGAATACCAAAATCAGTGCCACACGAATAAAGAGTTATTACAAACCATAGTCTTTAAACGAAACTTAAACAAACGAGTTCTCACAGCGGACAAAATGCCTCCACAGTACCGACCGAAGACTACGCACACCTAGAACTCCCGGAAATCTTCCGGAACATCTTCAAAGTTCTCCCAGTCTGAGCAGCAAATCCGGGTATTGTAGATGCAAGAGAATAAACAAGCGTGAGCACATATCGTACTCAGCAAGGGGAAAACAACATAACATGCAAGGCCATATGATGGATGGCTAAGGTTCAAGCACTTTAGCATTTTAGTTGGTCAAGTTTTATTAGCAACCTGATTACTAAAGGTGTAAGTTCATACCAACCCAATTAAATAAGATATAAGCATCATAAGTAAAGAAATAAACCACAAATTAAACATTAAAGTTCCATAATTTAATCATGTGAGTGTCCAGGGCCGCTCTTGACCGTGAGCACGGCAAATCGATTAGTTTAACACTGTGCGAGAGGTTGTACATCTTTACCCACAAGCGAGCGTAAAAGCTCCGAAGAACTTTGGACCCAACCATGCGGTGTTTGCAAGACACCATATCACACTTCCGAGGTGTGATTGCATAGGGACGCTACATGGCCTTTACAAAGGTTCCCTAGCAAGTTATGACCCACAAGGTCCGGATCAGTTAGCAAGGTATAAAGTCCCCTAGCAGGTCAACACCCCACCATAAAAGAATAACTCACCCAACCCCTGCTAGAGCGAGTCCATACCCCACAGTACCGCCGATCCCTTGTCCTTAACAGGTAAGACCATCCCAAGCTAAAGTTCCTAATTATTCAGCCAAGACCTTTGCCCATTAGTTCTTGTGGTTGTACTGTTTTCTTGGGTGATTCTCCATGTTCCGATTATCAAATTAAAGTGGTCTCGCAAAGTAAAAGATCATAAACGGAACATGAAATAACAAAAGGTAACCAAGTAGATTAATACCAATTCCCAGTTGAACATGCTAAGCAATAACTACCTCAAGATTAATTTAATTCCCGGTATCAAGGTAAAGGTAGTAAAATGCTAGGCATGATCCTTAATAGGTTCCCATCAAATTAATGCAAGCGAAAAGGTAAAAACAGTGAATTTAGATGCATGTTATGTAGGACAAGCGGGCATGCATCAAGGAATACTTGCCTTCAACAAAGCCTTGCTGCTCAAACTCTTGCACGACTTGATCTTCAAATCCCTCGAACGAATCGCTCTCTACGATCCACAATCATCACATACAAGCATACAATAGAAATAAATAAGAAACAGTCACCAAACGGATCAAACAGATCTAAACAGTAGCATAAAACTAATCTACGTTTCGAGACGAACGCGTGGACATAAAGAACGCTAAAATCGGAGCTAAAACGTCTAAGTTATTGGTTCGGGAAGGTTTAGGGACTAATCTGCGAAGATTAAAAAGGTTTTGGGCTAAAATAAAGAAAAAAGGACTAAACCGTAAGAAAACTTATACGGTGGAAGGGTATTTTTGTAAATAAAGAAAACTCAGGGGCTTTTCTGCAAAATTGCCAGGGCTGGCGGGTTTGACCTGTTGACTAGGGTTTTGACCCGATCTAGATCCGTTGGATCTAGATCTGGCGGCTGTGGTTGCGTGCGGGCGAAGCGGCGCATTGGCTTAGATCTAGGGCGCTGGATCGCCATCCGACGGCCACGGTGACGCGCAAGCGGCGGGGCGGCGGCGTGTGAGGGCCGGCGACGGCGAGCGGCGGCGGGCGGCGGCGGGCTCGCCGGCGGGGACCGGATTTGGGGTTCCCGGCCACGATTCACGGCGCGAGAGGCATCTACGCGACGCGCGCGAGACCGCGGAGCGATCTAGGGCGGCGGCTCGGGTGACGGCGCGGCGGAGCGGGCGGCCGACGCGGCGGCGCGGGGCACGGGCTCCGGCAACGGCGCTAGGCGAAGAGGGGCTCGGGGACGACGACGTGCGGCACGGGGGTGCTCCTCACCTCCTTGCGCGGCCTCCCGGGCGATTCCTTGGCGGCGGAGCGGCGACGGCGGCGGGGTTCAACGGCGGCGGCGACGAGCTCGAACGGCGGCGCGGCTAGGGTTCCGGCGAGGCGCGCGCAAGGGCTAGGGCGGCTCGGGTGGCTCGGGTTGGGGTCCGGGGAAGCGGCGGCGGCCTTAAATAGCCGGGCGGGCACCCTGGGCGTGCGGGCCACGCGGAGGGGGGGCGTGTCCGAGCCGGGACTCGGCGGCGCGGCGGCGGAGTCCGGGGCGGCTACGGAAGGGATGACGAGCGGGACCCCCTGTCGGTGGGCGCGCGACGCGGCGAGGGCGGGGGCGACAAGGGGGCCCCGGCGGTCGGCCGGCGGGCGCGGAGGCGGGCCGCGCGGCTTGTCGGGGCCAAGCGGCGGGCCGGCGGCGGCGCGCGCGCGAGCCGGGGCTAGCTAGGCGGGCTGCGCGCGTGCGCGGCGGGCGGGCGGAGCGGCCGGCGGCCCCGCCGTGGCCGGGCCGGGCTGAAATAAGGTTAAGTGTTTAAGGGAAAAGGGAAAAGGTTTTGGGATTTTGGCAAAGGGTTTTCAAACATTTAGAATTCAAATTTGAGTTTGAATTCCAGCAACCAAAATAATGCTCCAGCATGTATGCAACACATAAACCCTATAGTTCATTAAATTTATTTTAGAAAAGTTTTAAATGCCTAAAATTAAATAAAACAACCTTATACTCCTTAAGCAATTAAATGGTTGCTAGTAAATTTTAATAAAGCCAAGTTTTTAATAAAATTAGGGTGTTACACTTGTGGATGGCCTTCTGGTGCGAATGACTCCCCGCATCGGTGTTGGCGGCGCCTCTGGGCTTTTAGGGTTGAAGATCCTTCGAGTGCAAGGAAAACGGGACCGAACCGGCACTAGAACTGGGCTGGGCCGGCCGGCCTGGGCCGACCGGCTTGGGCCCACTTCGGCCCGGTTCGGTCGCCCCTTTTGCTCAGTGGGTCCTCATGCACTTATGAACTTTGCCCCCTCCACTTGCATGATTTTGACGATGTTATCCTCGCATCCAAGATGGAGGTTCTCTTCGCATGAAGTTCGATCTTTTACGCTTCAATCCTCGGGGGTGTTCCTCGTAGCACTTCGGTCCTTGCCACCATTTGAAGTGATTTCATCAAGCTCATGAACACGAACAAGACTCCGTAAATGCTCCTTTGAACTTGTTGCGAATCCGTTCTTTATGTCCATGTTTTCCTACATAAACACAACACTTCCAAATGCATGCACAAAGATGAACTTGTTATATGATTAGTGTGCCTAGTGGCGGGTTAGTTCCATAATCAAATCCAAACCAAAGTGTTTATTTTATTGTAATTTATCCTAGGTGCACCAAAATACACCGTCAACAATAATCATGCTTTCACCTTATTTATTTTATTGTAATTTATCCTCGAAAATCGGTCATGACCACGTGTGAGCAATGCTGTTTAAACAAAGACCGATCTTTTGTCATGCTTATGTCATGCATTCGGCTATATCCTGGTTTCATGTTTTAGAGCTCCTGAATGATATTTAAACTGCTGACAGATAGCTTGTTGTAGCTATATGTCGTTTTAATTGGCTTTGTGGTCGTAAATACAGAACTGTCTGGTACCACCCGGCAAGTTTTAGGTTTCATCTAACTGTTTTTCATCCTTTTTCAGTTTCCGGAAAATTGACTGGCACGCTTTGGATTCGGCACGTGTGTTAAGCCAGCTTTGTTCGGCTTGCTGTGTGCTTGGCGTGAGGTTCTGATTTTGCGTAATTGAATCTGAATTTATCTAAATGCTAGCTTAATCTTTAGCGGAGGTTATGATTAAAATAAAGACCCATAGTGTTTTTTGTGCTCTCAAGTTATAGATAGCTTAAAGATGGTTTTTATGCCTAAAAATATCGCTAACCTTGTCATGAATATCACTTGTGTGTTGCTCAACCTATCCAGAGCCTTATATATATATATTTGAGTGCATAAACCTTAGTGTACAAGATTTATTTTTGAGTGAGTTATTGCAGGCCATGATTTCTCTTGCCCGAGATTAAGAAGCTGGTCATTCCGTTTTTGCGTATCTATCTTTTTGCTAGCCTTTTATCCGTGCATTGTGTATCCCCGCATCGGAGATCTCACAACCCTCGCCGGATATCCACCCTTAAAACCAAATATCATCTTTTGTGATTACCTCCTTGACCACAACCTATCGTTGAGGATGGATCATCAATTCAAGGAAGATTGCAAGACTGTAACACCCGAAAATTCCATCACAATAAAATATTGTTAGCAACATGGTTTAGTTTTATTTTCTAAGGATTTAATAAATTTGAATAAATAAATTTGCCTCTAATCAAATTAAACATCATTTAATAATTAGAATCAAACAAGTGTTTGTGCATCATATTGAAATGCATGAGTTTTGGTTGTGGTGTGGTTTTAAAAGTCCTAAAAAAACACTTGTGAAAAGTCTTAAAAATTTTTTTTTTGAAAATAATTGTGAAAATTGGTGTGAAAGTTTGAATTAAAATGTTTGAAAACTTGTTTAAAAGGTTTTCTAAAAGTCTTAAAATAGTTGAGTAAATTTGTGTTAAAATTTGAGTTTGAAAACATGTAAAAGTTTTGAATTTAAAATGTTTGAAATTGGTTTGAAAAAGGATTAAAAAAAACAAAACAGCCCACCTACCCCGGCCTAGCTCCCTCCCTCGTTTTCTAATTTCAGCCGTGGCCCATCCCCGTTTCGGCCCACACGGCCCGCCTCTCTCCCTCCTCTCTCCCTCTCACCGACGGACGGGGCCCACCCGTCAGCCCCGTCCCCTTCCTCCCGGCCGCCGCCCCCTCTTCCCCCACGCCGCCGCCGCCCTCCCGCACCCGGCGCCGCCTCCCCGGTTTTCCCGCGCCGCTCCACCGGCGCGCACTTCCCCGCCGCCTCACCGCCTCCCCCGCCCCTTCCACTTCCCCTTCCCGCCGCCACCACACCAAAACCGCCGCCGCACCCGCACGCCATTAATGGCGGCCGCCCACCGACCTCGCCGCCACCGCCTCACCGCGCCCTTTCCCCTTCCCTCTCCGCCCTATAAAGGGGCAGCACCACCTCCTCTCCACCCCGCACCGCTCCCCGGAGCTCCTCCACTCCTCTACAGCGCCGCCGCCGGAGCTCACCGCCGGAGCTCCACCGTGCCGCCCGATCTCCTCCTCCGCCGTGTTTCTCTCCCCTTCAAGCCCCTGGTGAGCCTCGACATCTTTCCCTCTCCCTCCTGGTGTTTTTTTCCTTGCGATTTGAGGCACGGGAGCGCATTTCACCCTTCTCCGGCGAACCCGCTGCCGCCACCGCCGCGAGCCGCCGCCGGCCGGCCGTCCGCCGCCGCCCGCCGCTCGGACGCGACCGGGGCCCTCCGATCGGCGCGGACGGCCCAGATTAAAAGGGGGCGTACCCCTTTGATCCAGTCCACGGTAGACCGGTGGACCAAGTCCACAGGGCCGGTCCACCGCTTGCGTCATCGCCACGTCACGCCTGCGTCACCGCTTGCGTCAGCCCAGCCAATAGCGACTCGCCACGTGGCACTCCCTCAGCCACTCCGTTGGCTGCCTTGGCAGTTTTGCAAAAAGGACCCCGAGATTCTAGAATTTACATAAATACCCTTCCACCTCAAAAAACCCTTGCGGTTAGGCCTAGTTTTTCTAGGTTAAGCCCTTGAGCTCCTTAGGTTTTCCATCCGAGGTCCAAGCTTTGTCCTTTTGCATCTAAAACCTTCTACTTTTACACATATTTATGTTTTAGCCCCTGAAATCTTGCGGGAAAACCCCCCTAAACTTCCAGTTCTTTTACAATTTAGTCCCTGAACCTTGTTTCACCATATCTTTTCCATCCTAGCTCCGTTTTACGCGTTCTTGGTGTCCACGCGATCGTCTCTCCGAGCCCGTCATTTCTAAAAGCTTGTTTTAGCCTTTTGGTAATGTTTGATGTATTGTTTTATTTATTGTATGTTTTCTTGCATGATCGTAGCCAACACGCCGTTCGAGGAAGTTCAAGAGCAGAGCTTTTCAGTAAAGGAGAGTAGCTTATCGTTGGAGAAAGGCAAGTGACCCTAACCACCCTTCTACCTATGCTTTAATCAAGATTACTATAAATTAATCGGAACATGGAGAACCACCCAGGAAAACAGTGCAACCACAGTCCATATGGCTCTGGCTTAGACAATTAATTAGGTGTGCGATTGTATTGACGACCCTATCCGAAAGGAACACAGGGGGCTCCGGGTTGCAGGGGTATAGCCCGGTTCTTTTGGGGTAGCAGCCTTTGCTAAGGTGCTGACCACTAGGGAGGGTTATGGTCCGCCCCGAGTCAGAATCGTCGTGGGTTGTTGATTCTTTTGCATATCTTTGTAAAGGCTTCGTAGCGTCCCTATGCAATCACACCTCAAAAGTGTGGTATTGTGCCTGATCAGCACATGCGTGGTTGGGTTCAAAGTTCTTTGGAACATTTACGCGAACTGTGGGAAAAGTGTGCAACCTCTGCAGAGTGTAAACTGATCGATCAGCCGTGCTCACGGTCAAGAGCGGCCTGGACCCTCACATGATTAATTGAACTTAAAGATGGATTAATATTGCTTTTCGGTTATTCCTGTGGCCTTGTTGAGTACCAACCATAAGTGTACTCATCCTTGCTTACGCTGTTCAGAAAAGAATCTCGGAGTGGAGTACTTCACCGACTACGAGGAGTTCTGAGGAAGCGATCAACCAGTCAGAAGCCTGTGGAAGATGAAGATGGAGTCGCGTCTTCATAGTTATCGTTGTTCGTGTAAACACCTTCGTGTCTACCATCGTGTGTAATAAAAGTTAATAAACCTTTTCTGTACGTTTTGAGCAATGTCTTGTGATATTACACTCATGAGTCTATCATATGTGTGAAATTGTGATCTTGGCACACATATGAGATGCATTCGGTTTTCTACGGAAAATCGGGTGTGACAAAGACGGTACCACAATTAAAGATCTCAAGTATCTCTCCAAAAGAAAAGTATTTCCGGTACCTACCTTATTTATCACCTCTTTGCCCGAGGATGAGCAACATCTAAGAATGGGGAAGGAGGTAGGTACGATGCAATTTTAGAGTTCAAAGGGGAGCAAATAAAAAAATCAAAAGAAAGAAAGAAAGAAAGAATATATATATATATATGAGAAAGAGAAAATTAAATATGAGTATGTGTAAAAATAAAAATAAAGTGAACTCCCCGGTTCTCTAAAGTGTATTAGAAATTTCAAGGCTTTAAGATTAAAAGATCCATACTCATTTTCCAACCTTGGGCGATCCGATAACGAGGACTTCCTTTGTGCCTCGGGATCACTCTTTGCCATTTGCACATGTCCACCCATCTCAAGTTTGTGTATTTTTCTCTTTCCCCTCCTTGATATAACATTATTTTTGAATGACCTTTTTGACGAGTGTCGGTAAGACCATGAGAAGCTTGTCTTGTTTTGACAACATCTCATTTGTAATATCTTGGTAGGACTAAACTTTCCCAAAAAGCTCCATATAAAGCCTGCCACATACATATATGTTATGAGAGGGAAAGGAATAGAATATATAGGCTTGAGAGACAAGATGAGATGAGAGTTCATGAGCAATATGCAAGGTGATTTAAATTTGTGAACTTGGTTTAGCTCTTTTTCATCTAGTTCTTTATTTTCAAAATTTCTGAGATCTAGTTAAATTTTGGGAGCTTGTTAATACTTGTGGGGTAAGCTTAATTAAGAATATACCCTCCGTAGAGATGAAAGATAGTACATTATGGAACTTTAACGAATTAAAATTTCAAGAGTATTTTGTCTTCTCATGTATTATCAAGTGCAAGGTTTAAACATTGATGGGCAACGATGATATCCATCGAAGGCTTACTTGAGGACGAGCAAGATTTAAGCATGGGGGAGATGTTGATGGTGAAAATCCGTCAACCTAGCCATGAGTTTACCTTCAGTGTTGGCATAAGTTTTATACCTTATCCATTGGTACTAACCCCCGTGGTATAACAAGTTCACTTGTGCATGTCGGTTTTGGAGTTTAGTGTTTATGCAGGGTTTTAGCGTTGAAAGCAAGACTTCCGAGATAAGTTCATCAAGCACCTTGTGACAAGACCTTGAAGACCCGTACAAGTCATGCAATGAAGCAAACATGACTCCAAGAAGCCCAGGGACCTAACCCGAGAAGATGACAAACTCCGAGGACCTACCCAGAAAAGTGCCGAATCTTGCGGGACAAGGAGCTACATCCAACTCGGACAGAAATTAGGGTGTTACACTTGTGGATGGCCTTCTGGTGCGAATGACTCCCCGCATCGGTGTTGGCGGCGCCTCTGGGCTTTTAGGGTTGAAGATCCTTCGAGTGCAAGGAAAACGGGACCGAACCGGCACTAGAACTGGGCTGGGCCGGCCGGCCTGGGCCGACCGGCTTGAGCCCACTTCGGCCCGGTTCGGTCGCCCCTTTTGCTCCGTGGGTCCTTATGCACTTATGTACTTTGCCCCCTCCACTTGCATGATTTTGATGATGTTATCCTCGCGTCCAAGATGGAGGTTCTCTTCGCATGAAGTTCGATCTTTTACGCTTCAATCCCTGGGGGTGTTCCTCGTAGCACTTCGGTCCTTGCCACCATTGGAAGTGATTTCATCAAGCTCATGAACACGAACAAGACTCCGTAAATGCTCCTTTGAACTTGTTGCGAATCCGTTCTTTATGTCCATGTTTTCCTACATAAACACAACACTTCCAAATGCATGCACAAAGATGAACTTGTTATATGATTAGTGTGCCTAGTGGCGGGTTAGTTCCATAATCAAATCCAAACCAAAGTGTTTATTTTATTGTAATTTATCCTAGGTGCACCAAAATACACCGTCAACAATAATCATGCTTTCACCTTATTTATTTTATTGTAATTTATCCTCGAAAATCGGTCATGACCACGTGTGAGCAATGCTGTTTAAACAAAGACCGATCTTTTGTCATGCTTATGTCATGCATTCGGCTATATCCTGGTTTCATGTTTTAGAGCTCCGAATGATATTTAAAGCTGACGAGATAGCTTGTTGTAGCTATATGTCGTTTTAATTGGCTTTGTGGTCGTAAATACAGAACTGTCTGGTACCACCCGGCAAGTTTTAGGTTTCATCTAACTGTTTTTCATCCTTTTTCAGTTTCCGGAAAATTGACTGGCACGCTTTGGATTCGGCACGTGTGTTAAGCCAGCTTTGTTCGGCTTGCTGTGTGCTTGGCGTGAGGTTCTGATTTTGCGTAACTGAATCTGAATTTATCTAAATGCTAGCTTAATCTTTAGCGGAGGTTATGATTAAAATAAAGACCCATAGTGTTTTTTGTGCTCTCAAGTTATAGATAGCTTAAAGATGGTTTTTATGCCCAAAAATATCGCTAACCTTGTCATGAATATCACTTGTGTGTTGCTCAACCTATCCAGAGCCTTATATATATATATTTGAGTGCATAAACCTTAGTGTACAAGATTTATTTTTGAGTGAGTTATTGCAGGCCATGATTTCTCTTGCCCGAGATTAAGAAGCTGGTCATTCCGTTTTTGCGTATCTATCTTTTTGCTAGCCTTTTATCCGTGCATTGTGTATCCCCGCATCGGAGATCTCACAACCCTCGCCGGATATCCACCCTTAAAACCAAATATCACCTTTTGTGATTACCTCCTTGACCACAACCTATCGTTGAGGATGGATCATCAATTCAAGGAAGATTGCAAGACTGTAACACCCGAAAATTCCATCACAATAAAATATTGTTAGCAACATGGTTTAGTTTTATTTTCTAAGGATTTAATAAATTTGAATAAATAAATTTGCCTCTAATCAAATTAAACATCATTTAATAATTAGAATCAAACAAGTGTTTCTGCATCATATTGAAATGCATGAGTTTTGGTTGTGGTGTGGTTTTAAAAGTCCTAAAAAACACTTGTGAAAAGTCTTAAAAATTTTTTTTTTGAAAATAATTGTGAAAATTGGTGTGAAAGTTTGAATTAAAATGTTTGAAAACTTGTTTAAAAGGTTTTCTAAAAGTCTTAAAATAGTTGAGTAAATTTGTGTTAAAATTTGAGTTTGAAAACATGTAAAAGTTTTGAATTTAAAATGTTTGAAATTGGTTTGAAAAAGGATTAAAAAAACAAAACAGCCCACCTACCCCGCCCTAGCTCCCTCCCTCGTTTTCTAATTTCAGCCGTGGCCCATCCCCGTTTCGGCCCACACGGCCCGCCTCTCTCCCTCCTCTCTCCCTCTCACCGACGGACGGGGCCCACCTGTCAGCCCCGTCCCCTTCCTCCGGCCGCCGCCCCCCTCTTCCCCCACGCGCGCCGCCGGCCCTCCCGCACCCCGGCGCCGCCTCCCCGGTTTTCCGCGCCGCTCCACCGGCGCGCACTTCCCCGCCGCCTCACCGCCTCCCCGGCCCCTTCCACTTCCCCTTCCCGCCGCCACCACACCAAAACCGCCGCCGCACCCGCACGCCATTAATGGCGGCCGCCCACCGACCTCGCCGCCACCGCCTCACCGCGCCCTTTCCCCTTCCCTCTCCGCCCCTATAAAGGGGCAGCACCACCTCCTCTCCACCCCGCACCGCTCCCCGGAGCTCCTCCACTCCTCTACAGCGCCGCCGCCGGAGCTCACCGCCGGAGCTCCACCGTGCCGCCCGATCTCCTCCTCCGCCGTGTTTCTCTCCCCTTCAAGCCCCTGGTGAGCCTCGACATCTTTCCCTCTCCCTCCTGGTGTTTTTTTCCTTGCGATTTGAGGCACGGGAGCGCATTTCACCCTTCTCCGGCGAACCCGCCGCCGCCACCGCCGCGAGCCGCCGCCGGCCGGCCGTCCGCCGCCGCCCGCCGCTCAGACGCGACCAGGGCCCTCCGATCGGCGCGGACGGCCCAGATTAAAAGGGGGCGTACCCCTTTGATCCAGTCCACGGTAGACCGGTGGACCAAGTCCACAGGGCCGGTCCACCGCTTGCGTCATCGCCACGTCACGCCTGCGTCACCGCTTGCGTCAGCCCAACCAATAGCGACTCGCCACGTGGCACTCCCTCAGCCACTCCGTTGGCTGCCTTGGCAGTTTTGCAGAAAGGACCCCGAGATTCTAGAATTTACATAAATACCCTTCCACCTCAAAAAAACCCTTGCGGTTAGGCCTAGTTTTTCTAGGTTAAGCCCTTGAGCTCCTTAGGTTTTCCATCCGAGGTCCAAGCTTTGTCCTTTTGCATCTAAAACCTTCTACTTTTACACATATTTATGTTTTAGCCCCTGAAATCTTGCAGAAAACCCCCTAAACTTCCAGTTCTTTTACAATTTAGTCCCTGAACCTTGTTTCAGCCATATCTTTTCCATCCTAGCTCCGTTTTACACGTTCTTGGTGTCCACGCGATCGTCTCTCCGAGCCCGTCATTTCTAAAAGCTTGTTTTAGCCTTTTGGTAATGTTTGATGTATTGTTTTATTTATTGTATGTTTTCTTGCATGATCGTAGCCAACACGCCGTTCGAGGAAGTTCAAGAGCGAGCTTTTCGGTAAAGGAGAGTAGCTTATCGTTGGAGAAAGGCAAGTGACCCTAACCACCCTTCTACCTATGCTTTAATCAAGATTACTATAAATTAATCGGAACATGGAGAACCACCCGGGAAAACGAGGCAACCACGGTCCATATGGCTCGGCTTAGACAATTAATTAGGTGTGCGATTGTATTGACGACCCTATCCGAAAGGAACACGGGGGGCTCCGGGTTGCGGGGGTATAGCCCGGTTCTTTTGGGGTAGCGGCCTTTGCTAAGGTGCCGACCACTAGGGAGGGTTATGGTCCGCCCCGAGTCAGAATCGTCGTGGGTTGTTGATGCTTTTGCATATCTTTGTAAAGGCTTCGTAGCGTCCCTATGCAATCACACCTCGGAAGTGTGGTATTGTGCCCGATCGGCACATGCGTGGTTGGGTTCAAAGTTCTTTGGAACTTTTACGCGAACCGTGGGAAAAGTGTGCAACCTCGCGAGTGTAAAAGCGATCGATCGGCCGTGCTCACGGTCAAGAGCGGCCTGGACCCTCACATGATTAATTGAACTTAAAGATGGATTAATATTGCTTTCCGGTTATTCTCGTGGCCTTGCCGAGTACCAACCATAAGTGTACTCATCCTTGCTTACGCCGTTCGAGAGAAGAATCCGGAGTGGAGTACTTCACCGACTACGAGGAGTTCGAGGAAGCGATCAACCGATCGAAGCTCGTGGAAGATGAAGATGGAGTCGCGTCTTCATAGTTATCGTTGTTCGTGTAAACACCTTCGTGTCTACCATCGTGTGTAATAAAAGTTAATAAACCTTTTCTGTACGTTTTGAGCAATGTCTTGTGATATTACACTCATGAGTCTATCATATGTGTGAAATTGTGATCTTGGCACACATATGAGATGCATTCGGTTTTCTACGGAAAATCGGGTGTGACAAAGACGGTACCACAATTAAAGATCTCAAGTATCTCTCCAAAAGAAAAGTATTTCCGTACCTACCTTATTTATCACCTCTTTGCCCGAGGATGAGCAACATCTAAGAATGGGGAAGGAGGTAGGTACGATGCAATTTTAGAGTTCAAAGGGGAGCAAATAAAAAAATCAAAAGAAAGAAAGAAAGAAAGAATATATATATATATGAGAAAGAGAAAATTAAATATGAGTATGTGTAAAAATAAAAATAAAGTGAACTCCCCGGTTCTCTAAAGTGTATTAGAAATTTCAAGGCTTTAAGATTAAAAGATCCATACTCATTTTCCAACCTTGGGCGATCCGATAACGAGGACTTCCTTTGTGCCTCGGGATCACTCTTTGCCATTTGCACATGTCCACCCATCTCAAGTTTGTGTATTTTTCTCTTTCCCCTCCTTGATATAACATTATTTTTGAATGACCTTTTTGACGAGTGTCGGTAAGACCATGAGAAGCTTGTCTTGTTTTGACAACATCTCATTTGTAATATCTTGGTAGGACTAAACTTTCCCAAAAAGCTCCATATAAAGCCTGCCACATACATATATGTTATGAGAGGGAAAGGAATAGAATATATAGGCTTGAGAGACAAGATGAGATGAGAGTTCATGAGCAATATGCAAGGTGATTTAAATTTGTGAACTTGGTTTAGCTCTTTTTCATCTAGTTCTTTATTTTCAAAATTTCTGAGATCTATTTAAATTTTGGGAGCTTGTTAATACTTGTGGGGTAAGCTTAATTAAGAATATACCCTCCGTAGAGATGAAAGATAGTACATTATGGAACTTTAACGAATTAAAATTTCAAGAGCATTATGTCTTCTCATGTATTATCAAGTGCAAGGTTTAAACATTGATGGGCAACGATGATATCCATCGAAGGCTTACTTGAGGACGAGCAAGATTTAAGCATGGGGGAGATGTTGATGGTGAAAATCCGTCAACCTAGCCATGAGTTTACCTTCAGTGTTGGCATAAGTTTTATACCTTATCCATTGGTACTAACCCCCGTGGTATAACAAGTTCACTTGTGCATGTCGGTTTTGGAGTTTAGTGTTTATGCAGGGTTTTAGCGTTGAAAGCAAGACTTCCGAGATAAGTTCATCAAGCACCTTGTGACGAGACCTTGAAGGCCCGTACAAGTCATGCAATGAAGCAAACATGACTCCAAGAAGCCCAGGGACCTAACCCGAGAAGATGACAAACTCCGAGGACCTACCCAGAAAAGTGCCGAATCTTGCGGGACAAGGAGCTACATCCAACTCGGACAGAAACTGACGACAAGGGCCCACATGCAGAAGGAGGAAGGATCTAGAAGACTCGGGAACCGACGCCACGCGAAGGAGGCTGGGAACTGGGCCTGGATGGGCCAGGCCGGTCGGCCCAGGCCGGCCATCCCAGCCCAGTCTAGAGCCCATTTTCCCCCTCCTTTGACCTAGCCGCCATTCGGGCTATTTATAGCCCCGGGGTCGAGAGCCACGCATCGATCAATTCGTCATCGGCCACCGAGGAGCAGAGAAGAGAGGGACACCATCCCGGAGAGGAGAGGGTCGAGCTAGTTGACTAGGGTTACCCTAGCCGACATGGGAACCTTGCAAGGAAGACCACGTTGGAGTTCCCGGAGCTAGAAGCAAGATCAAGGTGGGATCCCGGTGGTGATCTTGTTTATGTATCGTTGTACTAGTTGAATTATCAAGTTGAATCCAATTTCTAGCGATCAAGTGTTTTTTCGATGTCTTCGTTTTTCGATTGGCTTTGCTTATTCTAGTTCTATTCTCGAGATAGATCACATAGGGTGTTCTTGTAGCTGCGGTGGCTAGAGGTGCACGCAGGATCTTCCGAAAGAACTCGACTTGTCCTTGGACTCGCCCTAGACTACCCACATGAATAGGTGTACGTTGTGACAGAACGGGGGCTCTGAAAGGTGGGCGTTTTCGGAGTCGGACGGGACACCACGATTTAAAGAGGCTTCTAATGAGATTCGATTTGCTACTTCTTCTTTTGCTTGGAACTTCAACAAAAGGCTTAACCCGATCTCTCTAGATCGGTTTATCTACCATATCTGTCTTTGTTACCTCTGGTCTTTAGTAGATTAGATTCGTTTTGTGTTCTTTATCTAGACGCATTAGGGTTTCACTTTACCCAAGATTGAAGTTACTTGGCTCACTAGATCATCTTTTGCATCGCACATTTGTTCCACGAATTCGATACCTTGGATTCACCACTCGAAGGAAGAAGGATCCCTTGACTACGACGAGAGACTTGTCCGCTTGCAAGTCTAAACGAACTTTGATACAGCTATTGACCGTCAAGACCAGGTCATGAAGAACGCGAGCTGTCACGACGACAAGATGGAGGTGTACTGCAATGCCGTATAGGCCCTCGAGGATAAGTTCTACGACATAGAGCTTAATCACGTGCCCTGCCGGTACAACGAGGCGGACGAGCTCGCCAAAATTGCGTTGGGGTGAATCAACGTTCCCCCGAACGTTTTTGCACGGGATGTCGCCAGACCGCCCGTCAACCACGACCCGACACCCTCGAACCAGAAGGAACCCTCGGGGGCTCCCTTGAACCCAACAGGCGCAAAGCCTATGGGCGAGGACCCCTCGAACGAGGCATTTGTACTCTCCCTGCTCGAGGGGTATGGCGTGGACGAGGCCGAGGCCATGGACACAGAGCCAGTCCCCCGCATGGAGGACTGGAGAGACAAATACATTGCCTGGATGGACCGAGGGGAGCTTCCCCGGACCGATCCGAGGCCAGACGCATCGCCCGGATGGCCAAGTCATTCGCCCTTGTCGATGGAGAGCTGTACAAGCGTGCCGCGTCACGCGTCCTATAGCGATGCGTGCCCATCTCTCAGGGGTGTGAGCTCCTTTGAGACATTCACGCGGGCGTATGCGGCCACCACGCAGCGCCACACACCCTCATGGGCAACGCATTCCCCCAGGGCTTCTACTGGCCCACTGCGGTCGCTAATGCGAGCGAGATTGTGCGCACCTGCGAAGGGTGCCAGTTTTATGCCCACAAGATCAACCTCCCTGCGCACGCCCTCCAGACAATCCCCGTCACATGGCCCTTCGTTGTGTGGGGGCTGGACATTGTCGAGCCCTTGTGGAAAGCGCTCAGGGGTTACACCCACCTACTGGTTGCCATCGACAAGTTCTCCAAGTGGGTCGAGGTGCGCCCGATAATGAATCTCAGGGCAAAGCAGGTCATGATGTTCTTCACCGACATCATCTACCGGTCACTACTAGATTTTCCCCCTAAAGCAACGCACAAAATGTGTTGTAATATGAAATATTTGGTTGCAATAGACACAATTGCAACCAAACTGTTCCGTGGACCGTGGGCTGCGAAAAGCCGCGTTGCATTAGGTTATTACGATGTTGTCCATCTAGTGGTTGCCAAAGTTTTTTTGTTGCAATGCAACACAACGTTGTAATTAGGTTTTTTTACAACGCTTGTTCTGGTTGCAAAGTGTACTATTGCGACACATCTGTCCAATGGGGAAATCTCTCGTGGGTTCAGGCCGACAGTTTGGCGCAACAATCCATCCGACAGGTGGGTCCCGCAACTCTGTTCACAGATGGGGTCACCCTGTCGGGGACAGCCCTAGGGGTCCCCTTATACAACTGGGGAAACCCCACTCAAAACCTGCAAAAAAGCCAAGGCCAAACACGCCTCGCTTAAATACACAGGGCATGGCCCACGCCACGGTGGCCCTGGCGGCCCACCAAGGCGGCCCACTCAAAGATCCCCTCGAGCAGGCTCTGCCTCGCTCGAGGGAACACACCTCCCTCGGGTGGGCTCCGCCCCGTTCGAGGGAGTGCGCCGCCCTCGAGCAGGCTCCGCCTCGCTCGAGGGCGCTCCGCACGCGCACGCCCGTTCCCGTACGCGGGTACGGGCATTTAATGTTCTGACAACGGCGGGGCGGCGCCATCATTCGCCTGGGACTCGCGCCCTGGTCCTGTCGCACTAGCTCCCTAGGAGGGAAATCATCCCCGCCACTGTGGGGAACTGTGCGACGTGGCCAGTGCTAGTCCCTTGACGCTGCACCGCCTACTCCTGTATGGCTAACGCGTCGAGCCCTCGAAGGGGGGCCGGCCGCACCCTCGATTTGCTTTCCTGTGACTTTGCAAGGTTAGGTCGAGGCGTTAGGCCGACAGGGCACCATCCCTGCCACTGTTAACGGCATGGTGGCCGCCCCCGCGCGTACAATCCCACACCGGGCACTGTGGCAACAGCTCCGGCGCTGTGAAGCATGTGGGAACGGGGCGCTGCCTTACCTGCCACTGTATCCCGTACGGATCGACGTCAGCAACTCCCTCGAGCCCGCCTGAGGACATCACGGCCATCCGCTGCATTCCTACCCTCAAAGCTACCACTGTTCGGGTACAAGATACGCCATGATGGCCAGATCGCGGCAAGGACCGTCAAGGCGGCCGCCTCCTCTACGGCGCAGCACACCACACTTCCCCATGTAGCTAAATAGTGCGCCATACATGTAATTCGCTCTCTCCTTGGCCTATAAAAGGAAGACGAACTCCCCCGCCGCAGGGGACAAGGACACACGACAGAGGACACAAAAAGCAGAGTAGCAACACACGACACGCCACGCACTTGCTCTCCAATTCTCCCACAATATCTTCAGCCACTTCACCAGGGACTTGGAAGCCACGCGTCCTCTCCCGCCTTGCTTGTAGCAGCCCCACTACAGGCACCCCGGTGCTGAGCAATATAGTGCCTAGAGCACGCCACTGCTGGACGTACGGCCCTCGGCCGGAACCAGGATAAAACTCTGTCTCTGATTGCTTGGCATCGACCATTGAGGGATAGACCTTGGCGCTTATTATTGGTTAGTGTCGGGACCACATTCCGCACCGACAGTTGGCGCCCACCGTGGGGCTAGCGAGCGCCTAAGGTCAATCCACCGTCAATTCCCTCCATGGTGATCCGCATTGAGTACCGTAGTACGCGCTACTCCATGGGCAGCTCGGACCCCTTCCCCGCCGGGTTTGAAATCCGGTTTGGGAGCCTGAATTTTCAGGCCACGGGGAACGGCTACCTGATGCGCCTCACCAACCGTGAGGAGCTCCGTGCGCGGCGCCAGGCCGGGTCCGCCCCCGGTCCCCGGCGCGCGCGCGCGCCACGACGCGGACACTGCGCAGGCACGGATGCGCGGGCCGTCGACGCCACGGCGTCGCGCCGCCGCTCCGGCCGGCGTTCTCGATAGACGCGGTCCGAGCGGCGGCAAGCCGAACGCGCCGCCTCTCAACGTGGCGCACCCATCAGCGCGATGACCGCCGCCCCGGCGGGGGAGTGCACGGTCTCCGGGCCGCGCTTCCCCATCGGTCTGCGCGGTGCCACGACGGCTTACAACGGCAACGTCAACACCACGATGCGCAGGGTTCCCCCTGGCCGTCACGTCTTCGTCGCCAGGGACCCTGGTGCCTCCGCGGGCGACGAGTCGTCCCTGGGCTCCCTTGACGTGCTGTCGCCTGCCAACTTGCATGGGTACGCGGAATGGGACTTCTCCAGCGTACCGGATCCAGTAATGTTCAGGCGTTTCCTTGACGCCACGGACTACTGGTTCGGCTGCTCCGACGATTCCAGCACCGGGAGCTACGACCCCGCGCGGGAATGCTGCGTCGTCATCGCCAACGACCCGGCAAACGCCACCGGTGCGGCGGGCGCCGGCGACGGGGAGGTCACGCCCGCCCCGGGGATCGCCCGCGCGCCCGGCCGCGGGGCCGGTACCCCGCCGGGGCCGACGTCGACGCGCGGCCTAGCCCAAGCTCGCGAGCTCGAAGCCAAGCCGGCGAAGAGTATCGGACGGTGCGACCGCTCTCCGCGCCTCCATGGCTGGGGAAGCCTCCGCGCGCGGCGAACGCGCGCGGGAGCTGGGCAAACAGGCCCGCGACCGCATCAACGCCGACTTCAACGTCGACAACCCGGACACGCCTCCGCGGGCGAGCCAGAAGCTTATCACCACCGCAACGCTGCTGCGGGCCATGCCGGCCCCCTCAACGCCCGAGGCGCGAAACCTGCACCACGAGGTGCAGGCACTCATCGAGCAGGCGGCCGTCCAATAGGCCGAGAGCTCGGTGTCACGCATCCGCCAACAGGGGGACGCACGAGGCGACGGGGCCGCACAGGGGGGCGAACCCTCGGTCCATGCAGGTGAAGCGGCGGAGCGACCCGCCAACCCGGGACGCACGTCGGCCAAAGAGTGGCTCCTCGACACACGCAGGGCGCTGGACTGCGACGCCCGTAACGTTATCAACGCTCGGCGGACGAGCAAGGCGGACGCGCGAGCGGCGGCAGGCTACCACCCTCGGCGGGGTGGACGCTACGACAGCGATGAAGACCGCTCTCCGGCACCCGAGCCCTCGGGGACCCGTGTGTTCAGCCGGGAGATCCGCGCGGCGGCCTTCCCCCAGCGCTTCCGCCAGCCCACGACCATTGTCAAGTACAACGGGGAGACGGATCCCCGCGTGTGGCTCAACGATTACCGCCTAGCATGCCAGCTGGGCGGGGCCACCAGCGACGAGGTCATCATCCGCAACCTGCCCCTACACCTCGGCGATTCAGCCCGGACGTGGCTCGAGCACCTGCCAGTCACCAGATCCACAACTGGGATGATCTGGTCCGCACGTTCGTGGGCAACTTCCAGGGCACGTACGTTCACCCTGGGAATTCCTGGGACTTGCGCTCCTGCACCCAGAAGCCCGGCGAATCGCTCCGAAACTTCATACGGCGCTTCTCCAAGCGCTGCACGGAGCTCCCAAGCGTAGCGCAATCCGAGATCGTGCACGCCTTCCTCGAGGGCACCACGTGCCGGGATCTCGTGCGGTCGTGTGGAGCCTAAGGAATCTGTCGTGGTCGGAAATGGCTCCAGGAGTTACCAGCGGTCGTGTGGAGCCTAAGGACCACCCCAAGCAGAGCCACTGGGTTCACCCCGTTTTTTCTAGTCCATGGCGCGGAGGCCGTCCTCCCCACGGACTTAGAATATGGGTCACCCAGGGTACGAGGCTACGACGAGGACGCCAACCAGCGAGCTCGCGATGACTCACTGGACCAGCTGGATGAAGCGCGCCTTGTGGCCTTGATGCACTCCGCAAGATATCAACAGTCCCTTAGGCGCTACCAGGCACGGAAAATACGCCGGCGGGACTTCAGCGAAGGGGATTTGGTTCTAAGGCTACGCCAAGACAACCGAGGACGCCACAAGTTGTCACCTCCGTGGGAGGTGCCCTACGTCGTGGTGAAAGTGCTCAATCTCGGCACGTATAAGCTGGCCAACGAAGACGGCGAAGAACTCACCAACGCTTGGAACATCCAACAGCTACGTCGCTTCTATCCCTAGCTACGATTTCCAAGTCTTTTGTTGTAAAACCACGTAACCAGCACCCCAGTTGGTGACAACCATGTAAACATCATCAGTTTAATAAAAAGGGCAACTCGGCTTTCCCCTGAAACCCAAGTTACCCTCGGGGGCTACTACGGGGGGCATCCCCCCCCACAAAAAATGGTCCCGTTTTTCGCAAAAAAGAAACAACTCACGCGCGCTAAGCATGTTTCTACTTCGGCCTCGAGCAAAGTTCGAACAGGGCGCAGGCAGCCTAGCGGAAAGGACGCGCAAGCCAGAGATAGCCTACGCCTCCGCGAGGATACGGCCCTTCTCTCTTGCCTCCAACCCAGCAGGCCACCCGCGAAAATCGAACTCCCCTGACTAGAATTTACTCAGGAAGAAGGAGAAACAAAAAAAAGTGCGATAAAGTAAAAGACATCATTCCACTTTGACAAACGTTCGAAGCAAAGTAATCTGTTTATTTACAAGGCCACACGGCCAGCACACTAATACATAAACAAAAAGGGCCTAGTGCCCGGCTGTCTTCAGGCTGGAGGAGCGGCGGCATCAGCGGCATCTGGGAAGAGGAACTCCTCGAAGGCCTCGGCAAGCGTTCCGGCGGCGTCGGCGGCTAACGCGGCCACGCGCTCCATCGCCACCTCGTCCTCGACGCCCTCGGGGACGACGTAACCCTCCGCCACCGCCTCGAAGTTGATCTCGTAGTGAGACCGCACCACTCCGAGGGCCTTCTGGACGCCGAGATGCAGCACCCGGCGCATGCGCCCGGTGACGTACCCGCCAAGGGCGCGCAGACGGCTGGCCAGCGAGTTCCCAGCTTGCGCCTAGCCCTCCTCTACGGCCTGGCAGGTCTCGACGGCCGCAGAGCGCAACTCCAGCAGCTCCTGCTCGGAGGAGTTGTAGGAGGTCTGCAGCACCTCAGCCCGCTCGGCCGCGTGCCCCAGCACAGTGCACAAGCCTAAAGTTGTCAAGCAAGAGGGGGATCAGAAAAGGGGGGCGAACCCTCTAAGGGGAAGTCAGCGAAACAAGAGATAAACAGCAACTTACCCTCGACCTGCTTCCTCTCCACTTCGAGGGCACGGCGCCCGGCATCGACCGCCTGCTCAAGGCGCTTGAGGGTCTCGCCTTGCTCCTGGAGGGCCAGCTCTTGGCTCGCGCTCGTGATGCTGAGCACCATCAGCTCGCCCTCGAGCTTCGAGAACTCCATGTTTCAGCCCTCCCCGCCCCCACCGCGCGCCGCCTCGCGAGCGACGCGCTCCTACTCCAGCGCCGACCGGGCGTCGGCAAGGGCAGCCCGCTCCGCCGGAGCCGCCCCTCGGCCCCTTGGTGGGCGCACGCTCTGCGAGGAGCTGGTCCTCCGCGACGGCGAGCGCCGCAACCTTGGCGTCGAGGGCGGCCTTCAGATCGTCGGCCTCCTTGGCCTTCTGCTCAAGCGCGCGCGCCCGCTCCTCAGCCTGGCTCTGCTGAGCCTGTGCCCCCCGAAGCAACGAGTGGAGCTCTAGGTTGTCGTTGCGGACGCCGGCCACCTCCGTCTCCCAGTTGGCCGCCATGGTGCGCATCCTCTCCAGGTCAGCCCGCGCATGCCGCAGCGCCTCATCACGGTCGCTGAGGGCTGCGCAAACCCGCTCGAGGGTGGACGGGCACACCGGGTCCTGCCTTGCGCTCTCATGGAGCTGATCGCGTAGGGCCATGGCCCGGTATGACAGCCAGCCGTCCGGAGTCCTCAGGGCGTCGGTGAGTGCGTCGAAGGCGTCGCACTGCTCCCGGAGCTGGCGGAGCTCGGCGCTCACCTGATCGAAGGCGCCATACTTGTCGCGGGCGCGGTGCTCGAGCTCCTGTCTCCAACAAGCCGAGACCCGTGAGCGTCATGCTGCAAGGATCGCGGGCAAAAAAAACGAGAAAACAAAGAAAACACGCAGTGGTGCCCCACCTGGAAGACGCGCCACGCGGGGCCGCCATGGATCCGCAGCGCCTCGTTCAACGCTCGGTCGAGCGCGGCGCCGTGGTTGCAGAGCTCTCCCCATAGCTCCTGCTCCCCCTGGGCGTCGGCGAACGCGGGCGGATCGCCAACGAGCCCCTCTACCGGGGCGGAGCGGCCAGCGCGGGAAGAAGAGGCCTCGGCACCGTACCCTCGGCCTCTTGCCACCATGTGGCCTTCCCGCCACCTCACGAGAGGCCACTCCTGGGACTCGGGGGACGGCGTGGGGAAGCTCACCCACTGGTCCCATCCGGGCGGCGGGGAGTCGTCGTCCGGGATCTCCACCACCGCCGCCGGGAGCCGCCGGCGGTGCCGGCCCCCTGCGTCGCCCCCGTCGACGCCTCCGCCCGCGCCTCCGTGACCGCGGGCTCGGCCGCGGCGCCGCGACCACCGCTTCCGGCCACGTCCCCACGACCACGGGCGCCGGCTCGCCCTCCCTCGGCGGGCGCCGCTGCCGCGCCTCCACCACGGCCGGCGCCGCGGCCGTGCCTCCACCGCGGCCGGCGCCACGGGCCGCGCCTCCACCACGACCGGCGCCACCGGCTTTACCTCCGCCACGACCGGCGCCGCCGGCCGCACCTCCGCCACGACCGGCGCCGGCCCCTCCTCGACGGTCGTCGACCGCACCGCGACGGGCCGATCCGACGGCCGTGGCCTCGAGGCCTCGCCCGCGCCAAGCGAGCTCTCTCCCGCCGCGGCCGCCGCGCTTGTCCCCGCCCGCGGCACCCTCGACGAGCGCCGCCGGGTGGGAACGGATGCGTCCGCCCTCAACACCTTGGCCGGTGCGAGGGGAGGCACGGTCGGCACCACCCTGCGCAAACACAGACAAATAGTCAGGAGTTTGGTTGCCGGAAATGCAACTCCACACGAGAGCGAGCCCCTCACCTCGAAGAAGAGAAGGCGCGCTTCCTCTACCTCGAGGTCCCCGCGGATGACGCCGGCGCGGCCGGCGCGACCACCACCGCGCCTCCGGCCGTCTCCGCCGCGCACGCGGGCCCCGCCCCCGGCGCGGGCATGCTTGTCGCGCGCACCTCCGTGGCGCACGACGGCGACTCCGCGGCTCGCACCGCTCCCGTCGTCGATTGCACGGCGGCGGCCACCTCCGCACCCGCCCTGGGGCGATGCTTGCTCTTGCCGCCGGAGCCGGCTCCGGCGATGGGGGCGCGAGGCTCCCACCTATCGGGGGGAGGCCCCCGCCCCGGTCTCTTCCTCCTCTTCCTCCTCCGAGGACGAGTACTCCTCGGTCCCGGAGAAGAGAGCCCCCTGCGCTCGCGCGGCGGTGCTCCCTCGTTCCGCCGCTCGCGACGCTCGCGGTGTCGCTTCGCGCGCTCCTCTTGCACGCCGCCCGCTCCCACTCCCGTTGCTGCGACGCTCGACCGAGCGCGCGAGAGCGGGGAGTGGGCGGACAGACTTTGCGGCGCTCAGGCTCACCAGCTGCGAGCGAAATATCGAAGCGCGTCAACAACCTGAAGCATCAGCAAAATCAAAAATGAAGCCAGGAACTCTACTCACCAGCTTGCCGGTGGGGAGCAACTCGAGGTCCCACAGGGACCGGTCGCTGCGCAGGGACCGGGTGTCGACGGCGCTCCGCGCCCGTGTGGCCGCGTACTCCCGCAGGAGAGGGCTCGGAAGCATCCGCGACCTCGCCAGCGCGACGGGGTTCGCCGTCTTCGTCATCTCGAAGATGCGGAGTGGCCTCTCCATCAGGGGGACGACCCGCCGGTGGTGGAGGAAGGCGAGGACGACCGCCGTAGTTAGCCCGCGCCGCGCCAGGTTCCTCAGCGCGGTCAGCAGCGAGTCCAGCCGCCTCCGATGCTGGACCGGAGACACCCCGTGGCTCCAGGAGTCGGGCCTCTCCCGGAGCACCAGGCCGGTGTACGGGGGGAGGCCGGGCTCGGCGTTGTGAAGGTAGAACCACCCCCGCTCCCAGCCGGCGTTGTTGGTCGTCATGGTGCAGGGAATGTAGTCGTCCTTGTACTGCACCCGCAAAGCGAGCGACATGCCGTCGGCGCGCACCGCGCGGTGGGTCCTCTGCTCCGTCGTCAGCGGCTTGAACAGCTCCGCACGGAAGAGGTGTATCTAGAGATCCCAATTCACTCGAATCCCTAGATCCCCCTCGCAAATGCCCACGAACGTGGCCGCCTGCGAAATCGCGTTCGGCGTGAAGTTGTGCAACTCCACGCCGTAGTGGTGGCAGAGCGCCCGCATGAAGCGGCTCGCGGCGCCGCGAAGCCGCGCTCGTGGAACCGGATGAAGCTCACCACGTAGCCGCTCGGCGGGTTGGGCGTGTGGTCCCCAGCCGGCGGCACGATCCATTCGGCCGGCCGGCCCTCCTCGTTCGCCTCCAGCTGGCCGGCGGACACCAGGTCGCCCAGGGCCAGCCGCGTTACCGTGGAGCGCTCCCACGCGTACGGATTGACGATGACGAGAGGCGGGAGAGGCGCCATGAGGGAAGGGAAAGGGACGACGAACGAAGAACAGGGAGGAGGAGGAGAACTCCAAGGACGGAAAGGCGCTGCGGCGAACAAGACAGGGGCAGGAGCGCGGGGAGCAAGAATGGCGATTGCTAAGGTAAAAAACCGCCGTTTTCCCCTCTCCTCAGATTTATAAGCCGCGGGCGTGCTCTCCGGAGCGCACGTCCCGCGCGCATTAATTGCAGGGGAATCTTTTCTCACTGACGGGCGGGCCCCACCACGACTACGGCGGCCACGCCACCGCAGACGGGCCATCATCACGGCGTAGAACCGGGAGGGCCGTGGCAGGCGGTCACGTCCGCTTGCCCACGCCGCTCACTACGCGCGCGGCCGCGGCGCCTAAAAAGGCGCGCCGCCGGCGGCGAAACGGCGGCGACCTCGGGCCGCAAAGCATTAAATGGCCCGGTCCCTTACCAAGTAAGGTAGACCCTCGAGCGGCGCGAGCCCCTGGCTTAGAAAAATTCAACCCTCGAAAGGGTGCAGGCGTGGGACGGTCACCTCGGGACCCGTTTAAGACAAAACAGGCACCGCAGGTACCGATGACGCGCAATTTTACTGATCAGCGCCTTGAGGGCTAACTCGGTCAGGCCCCTCAAGGATTCGCAGATGCAAAGACGGGAGCGCCTAGCCGCCACCCCGTGCCATTTTACTGATCAGCGCCTCGAGGGCTGACTCGGTCAGGCCCCTCAAGGATTCGCAGATGCAAAGACGGGAGCGCCTAGCCGCCACCCCGCGCCATTTTACTGATCAGCGCCTCGAGGGCTGACTCAGTCAGGCCCCTCAAGGATTTGCAGATGCAAAGACGGGAGCGCCTAGCCGCCACCCCGTGCCATTTTACTGATCAGCGCCTCGAGGGCTGACGCGGTCAGGGGCCCTCAAGGATTCGCAGATGCCAAGACCGGAGCGCCTAGCCGCCACCCCGCGCTATTTTACTTATCAGCGCCTCGGGGGCTGACCCGGTCAGACCCCTCGAGGACTCGAAGATGCAAGGACGGGAGCGCCTAGACGCCACCCCGCACGGCCCTACTGATCAGAGGTTCGAAGCCTGACCCACGACAGGTTCGAACAGGCGCCCCAGATCACCAGAGTCAGGGACGATGAGGGCACGCGCATTCGAGCCATTCCTCGAGCCCACCGGCTCGTGGGTGCCCCACATGTCGTGTTCGAGAGCCAGCGAGGGAAGCTAGGTGGGGGGATCCCACCGAGGGAGAGCTTCCGCGCCCTCGGTCCCTAGCGAATGGGACCGAGCCCCACCTAGCAAACCCACGCAAGCGCTTTAATGGACGTGTCTCTGGACCGCGCAGCCTACCCTTATCGAAGGGGGCATGGTCGTCCACTCGAACCACCCACTAACAGCTCAACGAGGAATCCGCAATCCGCGACACGACCGATGGGGGTTGCGGAAACCTCACCCTCCGTCCCGCGGAGGGACGGCGAGGGCGTGTTAAAAACAAGTCGTGGAGCTCTACCCAATCGCCTCGAATGGGCCCAGGCTCAGGGGCTCGACGCACGGCTACAACTCCTGGATTGCACCCGCCGCGGACAGTGCCAGCAGCGCGTGCATCACCGAAGCCGGCTGAAACATTGCCGACGCAGGTTGAGATATGTACCACGCCCTCTGGCCAAATCTCATGGTAAAACCCCTGCAGGAGCGCCTACACTCCTGCAGGGCTTCGGGGGCTAGACCCGCGGGTCCGCTGACGCGGCCCCACGGAAAGCGTTCGCGAACCAGGGGGGAAAGACGTCCTATCAGTAGGCTCCAGCATTTGCGGGAGCCTGAACGGCGAACCCGCAGATGCTCAGGGGCTACTGTCGGGGACAGCCCTAGGGGTCCCCTTAAACAACTGGGGAAACCCCACTCAAAACCTGCAAAAAAGCCAAGGCCAAACACGCCTCGTTTAAATACACAGGGCATGGCCCACGCCACGGTGGCCCCGGCGGCCCACCAAGGCGGCCCACTCAAAGATCCCCTCGAGCAGGCTCCGCCTCGCTCGAGGCCACACACCTCCCTCGGGTGGGCTCCGCCCCGTTCGAGGGAGTGCGCTTACCTCGAGCAGGCTCCGCCTCGCTCGAGGGTCCGCACCACCCTCGAGCGGGCTCCGCCTCGCTCGAGGGTCCGCACCACCCTCGAGCGGGCTCTGCCTCGCTCGAGGGCGCTCCGCACGCGCACGCCCGTTCCCGTATGCGGGTACGGGCATTTAATGTTCTGACAACGGCGGGGCGGCGCCATCATGCGCCTGGGACTCGCGCCCTGGTCCTGTCGCACCGGGTCCCTAGGAGGGAACCCATCCCCGCCACTGTGGGGAACGGTGCGACGTGGCCGGTGCCAGTCCCGTGACGCCGCGCCTCCTACTCCTGTACGGCTAACGCGCCGGGCCCTCGAAGGGGGGCCAGCCGCACCCTCGATTTGCTTTCCCGTGACTTTGCAGGGTTAGGTCGAGGCGTTAGGCGGCAGGGCACCATCCCTGCCACTGTTAACGGCATGGTGGCCGCCACCGCGCGTACAATCCCACCCCGGGCACTGTGGCAACAGCTCCGGCGCTATGAAGCATGCGGGAACGGGACGCTGCCTTACCTGCCACTGTATCCCGTACGGATCGACGTAAGCAACTCCCTCGAGCCCGCCTGAGGACATCACGGCCATCCGCTGCATTCCTACCCTCGAAGCTACCACTGTTCGGGTACAAGATACGCCATGATGGCCACATCGCGACAAGGACCGTCAAGGCGGCCGCCTACTCTACGGCGCAGCACACCACACTTCCCCATGTAGATAAATAGTGTGGCATACATGTAATTCGCTCTCTCCTTGGCCTATAAAAGGAAGACGAACTCCCCCGCCGCAGGGGACAAGGACACACGACAGAGGACACAAAAAGCAGAGCAGCAACACACGACACGCCACGCACTTGCTCTCCAATTCTCCCACAATATGTTCAGCCACTTCACCAGGGACTTGGAAGCCACGCTTCCTCTCCCGCCTTGCTTGTAGCAGCCCCACTACAGGCACCCCAGTGCTGAGCAATATAGTGCCTCGAGCACGCCACTGCTGGACGTACGGCCCTCGGCCGGAACCAGGATAAAACTTTGTCTCTGATTCCTTAGCATCGACCATTGAGGGATAGATCTTGGCGCTTATTACTGGTTAGTGTCGAGACCACATTCCGCACCGACACACCCAGAGTCAAATTTCCGTTAAAGACTAATTTGTGGGCCAACAAGTGGCTGGGTAGACCTGTCATTGACCCTTGGTAACCGCCCCATACCGCTGAGTGAGTGGGGTCGCGTCCCTGCAATGGGATATTCTGCCTTTTAGTCATTGATCTGTAGGCCCCACACGGCAGTGGTACGAATGAAGTTGTCAAACGGAATAGGAACCTCTTCACCCGACGCGGGTTTTATAACCGTGGGGCCTCGCTGTGTTTTCCAACCCCGCTCCTTTGCACCGCGCCGCTCTCGTCGATCTTGAGTAGCCGCTCGTCTCCCCCCTCGACTCCCTGCGCGCAACGATGGCCGGAGAGAAGCGCCCCGCAGAAGAGGCCCCTGGTGGTTCGTCGCTATCGGTCCCGCCGCGTCTCTGTCGGTTGATTTCTCACCGGGGATGAGTGTCTTCTTGTCTCCATAATTTCCTGTGCTTGCCGAGGATCTGATGCTGTCATTCTTCTTCTGTTTCCTAGTGCAACATTTGGACCGGGTCCTTGAGCCGGCGCGGCGCCTCCGTCCGGTGGATCTTCGTCGTTGGAATCCTGGAGCTTGTCTTCTTCCTCATCTCGGGGCGACGCCCCCGTTCGTCAGGAGGCCCGGCACTCGGTAGAGGAACTGGCAAGGACGCGGCGTCGTCTAGACGTCGCGCTGCGCAAGGTACGGGACCTGGAGGGGACCCGGGATGCGATGCATACCGCCCTTCAGGCAGCTGAGATGGAGACAGCCGAAGTTCGCAGCGCCAAGGCCGATGTGGAGGCCCGCTGCTTTGGTGAGTTCCTGTATTCCGTCAGTGCACACCGCCCACTAGACTCTTGTTTGACTCGTCGCCATTGTTTCTTGCGTCAGCCGAGGAGGCGGAGGCGTCTTTCCGCCGCGAGCAGGCGGAGGAGCTGCGCCGCCACCTGAACGATCTGGAGGACCACCACGATGAACTTATGCGCGCGGCGGAGGTCGCCGTCGCGGTGGTCGACACGGGGCTCCACCGGCGCCCGACCGTCTTCGCGCGCTCCCCCGGGCGTGTCTAGGAGGCGGTGCGTGCCGGTGCGCGCGCGGGGAGCCGCCCGCGCGCTCGCGACGGCGGACATTCAAGTCGAGTTTCCCTTGGCTGATCTGCAGTCGGAGTGGCCATTACCGCCGGATCAGCACTGGCACTACGCGCTGCACTTCCCCATTGGGGCCGATGCCGCCGCCGCGGGGGTTGACATCGACGGCGTGCTTCGAGACGGCGCCGCCGCCGACATTGGCGGCCTGTAACTCACCTTTCTAAAATTAATCTGTACCGGCCCCTCGTGGCCAATGAAATCGAACTTCGTCGCATTGTTCCTTGTTTGTGCCATTGCGATTTCTTGTTCACTGCTTCGGGGTTGGCATGGTCGGGTGTACGAAGCAAACTCCGCCCACCCGTGCCGTCTTGTCACCCGTCACAGCACCTGACGCGTGCTCAGTAGGAGGCTAGGAGCTTCGTTGAACAGGCGTCCAGGGGTACTCGAGTAGTGTACGTAGGACTGAACGCGTGGGATATCGCGAGGCGCACCGCTGCGTTCCTTCTTCCGTTCGCATCTAAATAAAATTAGCCCCAAGAATCTTTCATAAATGGAACACTAAATAAAATTTATTTGTAAAACCTTTTCACGTGTAAGCGTAACTTTGTGTGACGAATCTAATGAACCTACTTAATCCATATTTAGCTACAGATTTTGAAAGTAGTTTTGAAAATAACTTACTTTAATATTTGTAATTAATGGTGCACCTTCATGGAGTAGTAAATGTAGATGAAATCTAAAACTAAATACATAGTTTGGATCTACTTTGTGGTACAGAGCTTTTCGCAAACCTTTTCAGACATCACACCCTTAGTGTGATTTTGCATGCAACTATCCGGTGCAGGTGAAGCGTTGCGGCCAGACGACGACTCCCCAGGCGCGCGTGCGTGTAGCAGTTAATTAGGAACCACCGCCCCTTCGTCTTGCCGGTTGTCTTCAAATCTTGCCATGCCCATTGCTTCGGCAACCACCACGTCGATTTGACCTGTATGTGAAGCTGAAACGACAGCACAGAATATACTAGTTTAGCCTCTTCCCTACCCCGCCCCCTATTGTCTTATCGAAGGAGAAGGGGTTTTCTTGCCTGCCGCCATTGCCGGCAACCCCCGAAGCTTGCAATCTCGGCAACCGCCATCGCAAGCGACCTCCAAACGGCGGCCATGACCCGAAGCGACGCATCGGGTGACGGCGGCGCCCCACAAACGAAGGGGGATGTCGTAGAGGCAACGGCCGCCGCCGGCCTCCACAGTAACCTAGGTGATGCGGGTGGAGCAATCCCGGCCACGTCAGCAGAGAGCGTCGCTTCGAAGGTTAGTCCTACAAGGCACAATGAGTTTCCAGTCGTGGATTTGTCACAAGGTTGAAGATTCGGAACTTTGTTTTCTTGGATTGGGACTGCAGGGTGGCAAGCGTGTCGCCGTGAACCCGTGGGAGGCCGCCGTTGATCCAGCCAACGTTCGAGATCGCAGCGGCTGGGAGTGGGACGAATGGCGCCCTGCCGTCGTCCGTCCACGTCTTCCAGAGAAGCAGGGATCGCCCCCAACTACGATGCACGAGGTTGAATTCTTCAAGGAGCGGTACCCGAGCACCAAGACCACCGTCACTTGCGACGCGGGAGTAGTGGCGGAGTACATCAACGAAATCAAAGGTAGCCCACCTCCAGAACATTTGCTCGTTGGATTGGACACCGAGTGGATTGAGCTTCGCAGTGGCGGGTACAAGCTCGCATTGTTGCAATTGTGTGTCGGGTCGTGCTGCCTTATTTACCAAGTGCACCATGCCAGCTACAAGCTTCCTAATGTCCTGAGCAAGTTTCTCAGCGAGGAAGGCCACATCTTTGTCGGAGCGCATATCACCAACGATGTTGAACGCCTACAGGAGGACTGCGGCGTCAAGATTTCTAATTGGAAAGACCTTCAACTGATTGTTTCTAACGTTGATGACAAGTATAGCCATCTGTACCAAAATGGTTACAGGTCTTCACTGGAGAAGATTGGAAATCGAGTATCGGAGCTACCTGCGTACAAGGACGAAATGTGGACCACAGCATTGGGGTTTGAGGGTGTTGCACGAATGGCAGGTGAAATACACCTCCAAGGATGCATTTCTGTCTTTTGAGATTGCTAATCAGCTTGAGATCAAGCATGGTTACCGATTTCTGCCAGATGCTAATTTGTAGAATCATGTAACTAATGTACTAACCAAAAGTAGTAAGTAGAATTTCTTGGTTTTCGGAACAAGTATCTGTGTACATATTACTAGTAATTCAGTGATGGATTGAAACTAAGAGGCCTTGTTTATTTGGGCAATTTTGACAGATAATTTTTAGTGCCACACCGCTACCTCAAGCGGGCGCACCACAACTTAAAAGGCGAGGCGTGCTTGCCATCCCGAACTCCTCTAAACAATGCTTCCTCTCTACTAACCTCCGGGCTTGTTGGGCTGGCCGGCCCATCGGGCTCCCGCTCGCTGGGCTTCACGCTCGCTGGTAGAGCCTGTTGGTGACGCTGCCCGCCCTACGTCCCCCTATTTTTGTTTGTCACACCAATACCAATTTTTAGATTCATATTTTAAATATTAAGATTTATGCAAAAGTCTTCCAGAAGTAGTAAATAATGGCAACATAGAAGTCATGACTACGGTCGAGTAAGTATCAATTGAAAAACTCATCATCTTGGGCATCTTGAACTATTGGTGCAACAATTCCATCATCAATGTACGTGTCATCTGCATCATGTTCGTCATCAACATCAAATACTTCATCGTCTGGTTCATCAACCGCCTCATCCCGAACCTGATTAATAACTGAGACATCGCCGGTTGTGCCTTCCTTGTCCGATCTAGACCAATTTGTCAAAACCTGGTGTTCACCGAGCAAATTAATACCTTCGATACCCACAGCAAGTGAGTCCTCGGGATCTAATTCAGGCATGGCAAACAAGTTCCTTGGTTTCATTGAAATAACACCGCTCCGGCCCGGTGTTTGTTCACCGATTCACATAAAACACCGATTCTGCTCGTGTTGCCGAATATAGGGTTCATTGCTAAACTTGTGTCGAGTAGTATCGATGTCAATGACCCCATATTTATCTTTACTGTATCCTTTGCCTCTCGTTGGTACTTGTGACAAGAGGCACATCAAACCAGATCACACTGGAACGGAATAACTTCTTTTTGTCCGGGGAATTCCAAAGTGAGATCATTCTTTTAATCACCCATACCAATTTGTTCCTTCGCCTCACCCTTGACAAGCACACCACTGTTTTGTGTCACAAGGGTTCTCTCGATGTTAACGGTACGAAATAGCCAATTGTTGATATGACATCTATTCAATGTACGAGGTCGGGGATCCGGTCCTTGAGCAAGTGCAAACAAATCTGAACTTGCTTCCCCTCTAGCATGTAAACCTGTGATCTTGCTTTCAAACCATCTTGCGAGTTGAGCCTCATGTCGCTTATCAAGATTTCTGGATCCATGTGCCCTCAGTTCTTCCAAATGCTCACTGCACACAAAAGAATATTACCGTTAGTTTGATATTTAAAATTAAAAGCAATAATGATGTTGAGTAGTGCATCTTACTCGACATATGGTCTAGCTTCATCACAATTGCAAATTATGTAGTGCCTCATCTTCCGAAACTCATTTGGTGGTATTTCTTCAACCGTCTGTCCTTGTTGACGGTGAAAATCCGTCAACCTAGCCATGAGTTTACCTTCGGTGTTGGCATGAGTTTTATACCTTATCCATTGGTACTAACCCCCGTGGTATAACAAGTTCACGTGTGCATGTCGGTATTGGAGTTTAATGTTTATGCAGGGTTTTAGTGTTGAATGCAAGACTTTCGGGATAAGTTCATCAAGCACCTCATGACAAGACCTTGAAGCCCTGAACAAGTCATGCAATGAAGCAAACTTAACTCCAAGAAGCCGGGGGACTTGATCCGAGAAGACGACGGACTCCGGGGACCCGACCGTGGAAAAGTGCTTGAATCTTGCAAGACAAGGAGTTGAGTCCAATTCGGAGAGAAACCGACGACATGGACCCACATGCGAAGGGGGGAAACATCCGGGAAGCAAGGGAACCGACGTGGGGCAAAGGAGCCCACGGGGCCGGGCCTAAATGGGCCCGGGCCGGCCGGCCCAGTCCGGTCGGCCCAGGCCCATTTTGGGCCCAAATTCGCCCTCCTTTGCCCTAGCCGCCAATCGGGCTATTTATAGTCCCCTGACCGAGAGCCACGCAGGGAAGATTTCGTCTTCGGCCGCCGAGAAGCAGAGAAGAGAGGGACACCATCTCGGAGAGGAGAGGGTCGAGCTAGTTGACTAGGGTTTCCCTAGCCGACGTGGGAACCTTGCACGGAAGACCACGTCGGAGTTCCCGGAGCTAGAAGCAAAATCAAGGAAGGATCCCGGTGGTGATCTTGTGTATGTATCATTGTTATAGTTGAATTATCAAGTTGAATCTTTTCCCGCCGATCAAGTGTTTCCTCGAAGATTTTGTTTTTCGATCGGCTTTGCTTATTCCAATTCTATTCTCGAGATAGATTACATAGGGTGTTCTTGTAGCCGCGGTGGCTAGAGGTACACGCCGGATCTTCCGAAAGAATCTCGACTTGTCTTTTGACTCGCCCTAAGCTCCCCGCATGAATAGGGATACGTTGTGACAGAACGGGGGTCTCGAAAGGCGGATGTTTTCAGATTTGGACGGGAAACCACGATTTAAAGAGGCTTTTATCAAGATTCGATTTGTTACTTCTTCTCTTGCTTGGAACTTCAGCAAAAGGCTTACCCCGATCCCTCTAGATCGGTTTATCTACCCAATCTTATTTTGTTTTCTCCGGTTTTTAGTAGATTAGATTCATTTTGTGTCTTTTACTTAGATGCATTAGGTCTTTTATCGAAGATTGAAGTTACTTGGCTTTAATAGATTAAGTCTTGCGTCACACATTTGTTCCACGGATTCGATACCTTGGGTTCACCACTCGAGGGAAGAAGGGTCCCTTGACTACGACGGGAGACTTGTACGCTTGCGAGTCACGAACGAACTTTGATACAATTATTAACCGTCAACAAGCCCCTTTTTCTGGCGCCGTTGCCGGGAACAAGTGATCAAGATTTGATTTTTTATTGCTTTTTTTTGTAATTTTCAGTATTCTTTTTGTTTTTATTTTTGCATCTACTAAATTTTGATCATCCTCGAAATACATCTAATATAGTTTGTCTAACTCTAGTCTTTATAGATTTGTTTTGTTTTCTAGTTTTTGCATACTTTGTTTATTGCTAACCCTAATAGGAGATGGACGGCTACCTCTCCAACAAACCCAATAATTTTGTGGATGATCCAGAAAAACTTTACAGGCTAAGGAGACGTGAAGCACATCAAGCTAAAAAGCTGGATTTTGTAGATTCGGAGTCGAAAGACAAAGGATCGCAGGAATCTCCGAAGAATTCACCACCTCAAAGTCCGCGGGAGAATCGACCTCCACCAATGGGTGACCAACCACCGGAAGAACGCAAGATTGGGGAGCTATGCACCCCAGACATCATCGACCTACCAATCTTGAACCTCGAGGAGATCGGAAGACCATTCGAGATCAAGACCTTAACAATCCGCATGGTGCAACATTCACCCTTCACCGGCAAAGAGGATCCGAACCTTCACCTCCAAGCATTCATACAACTATGTCAGACTTTCAACATGGATGGGGTGACTCAAGATCAAATGAGGGCAAGGCTTTTTCCGTTTTCACTACTCGGGAAGGCTTTGCAATGGTTCCACTCTCAACCGGCGGAGACGGTGCAAAATTGGAACACGTTGATGAAGGCTTTCATGAAGGAATACTACTCACCGGGTAAAACTCAAAGCTTGCGTAATAAGATTGCCACCTTTGTTCAATATCCTACAGAAACTATCTCGGAGGCATTCGAGCGCTTCAACGAGTACACCCGGGCGGTTCCACATCACAAGTTCCCGAAAGAAGACCTCGTGCAAAAGTTCTATCAAGGACTCACCATGGCGTCAAGGACGATCATCGATGCATCGGCGGGGGGATCTATCATCGAGCTCACACCGACGGAAGCTTTCACGCTGTTCAAGAAGGTCGCGGATAATGACACGTGGGCGTCATCCGGGCGCCTACATCCGGCTCAACCCACGGGGAACGTCAAAGGAGTCTTGCAAGTGGAGAAGGAAGACATACTTGAGGGCAAGATCGACTCGCTCATGAGGAGGTTGGAGAAGATGGAGATGGAAAAGAAAGAGGCTCAAGACTTGAAGGCCGCCGAAGCAAGGTCCACATGCGAAGAATGTGGAGAGTATGGCCATGTCCGCAAAGATTGTCCGGAGGAAGCCAAAGTGCTCGACTACATGAGGAAGGGAGAATTGCCGAACTTCCGCTACGGGCAAGGTAGGCCTCAATTTAATGCAAGCTCATCTATTCCTAACGCGGTTCCGCTTCGGATACAATTGAAGGAGTTCATGGATGAGCAAGCTAAGATCAACAAGGACACCGTCACCAAGTTCAAGACCATAGACAAGGTGTTGGAGAACATCGATAGCAAAGTGACGGAGGTCGGAAGTTCCAATCATCAAGTGCTCAACATGATGACGATGCTCGAGACGCAAGTTGGACAACTTGCGGGGCGCCTCACTAATGATGAAGGGAAGCTTCCGGGACAACCCAAATGTCCCGAATCGGCGAAGGCCATTCAAACGCGTTCGGGGAAGGAGACCGAAGATCCGGAACGTTCCGCGGGAGCAAGGAAGCTTAAACCGTCCACCGAGGTGGAAGGAGTTGCTAAAGAGAAGGTTACGGGGATCGTCACCGAGGAACCCGAATTCGAGATGCTGGAGGAAGACACGAAGATACCGCAACTCAAGCCACGCTACTTCCGAGGTAAACTTGACAACCACTTTGAGAAGTTTGTGGAAGTTGTGCGTAGACTTAGCATCAACATGCCATTACTAGATGCCCTACAAGTACCTACATATTCTCGTTACTTTAAAGACATACTTGCAAATAAATATGAGATAGAAACACTCGGGGTAGATCATGTCAAGATGTCCGAGGAGTGTAGTGCAGCTATTGCTTATGGGCTAGAGAAGCAAAAAGACCCCGGGTGCCCTACAATTCCATGTTCAGTTGGTTCTTTCAACTTCGAGAAGGCGTTATGCGACCTTGGAGCTAGTGTGAGCGTCATGCCGAGGGATGTGTTCGAGAAGCTACGCCTACCGATGGAGCCTACGGGAATATGTTTGGAGTTGGGAGACAACTCCATTCGCTATCCCTTGGGCATTGCTGAAGATGTACCCGTGAAGATTGGACACCACTTCATCCCCGTCGACTTCGTTGTGCTCGAGATGGGAGAGAGGGAGAAGCCGCCGCTCATCCTAGGGAGGCCGTTACTCAAGACCGTGGGAGCTACTATTGACGTTGGCAAGGGGGAGATCATGTTCGATATCAACGGAGAAAAGAGTTCCTTCAAGTTCCGTCCAAGTATTGAGGCATGCAACATGATTGGAGTGAAGGGAGAACCAAAACAAACGGAGGGGCTGAAAAAGAAGAAGGAGCCGAAAAAAATGAACGTAACGAAAATCAAAGAAGGTGTTGCATCCGTCAAGACAAAGGAAGAGAAGCCGCCTGTGAAGACCAAAAAAATGACTAAGCCAACTAAGCCGGAAGACAAGCCCGCGCCCAAGATGGTGCGGAAGTGGGTACCCAAGATTGCAACGCCCGCAAAGAGCGTTGATCCGGGGTAATCAAGTGAAGAAGTCTAGCTATAGACTATAAACGAAGCGCTAGGCGGGAGGCAACCCGTTTCGTCGAGTCAAGAATAATCTACCGGGAGGACAACCCGATTCCAGGTTTTTCGAGTATTTTTAATAATTTAGTTTTTGAGTTTTATTACGCAAAGACATTAGACTTAGAAGTGGTTGAACAATATTAGATACATAATTCTTGATTGAATGTTTGCTTTATCATAAACCCTTGCATGAACCCTCCTATGTGCTTGTTTGATTCTTTTCTTTTCGAGAAACCCTCAACCAAATAATTTCAGAACCTTAACTCAACCTTTCACCCTCATTATGGTGCTGAGGTTGGCTTATTTTTCATGCTAAAACCACACGAGTAGAGCCACGATTTATGTTTAAGTGTTAATAAAATTCAGCACGTGGTAGGACTCGCGTGAACCTAGAAATCAAAGCTTTTGGTTGGTTTTAAAAATCTTTATCCTTGGTTTCTCTAGGATTAGAATTTTTCTAAGCCTATTCTAATTTTGTTTTATTCAAAATCTTTCTTATTTAGCCAAAATTAGAACCTAAACCTATGCCCCCATGATCAAGCCGGGAAAATATTCGCTCTCAACCAATGAAAGCAAACTATACCGGTGAGACCGAAATCGACGTAGTCGAAAAATATTTTCGACTTACATTTGTTTTTAATGGTTTAAAAACTTCTCTAAAATTATGTTTGATCTCTTGCATGGCTCTGAAAAATATTTTAAATTTCGAATTAGAGGAGTGCTTAACCTTAAACACACCTTAATGGAGGCAATCTAGTTTGAATTAATCATGCATGCACCATTGGATTCCCTTTTATCAACTTTCACCAATTCCACATGCAAAGGACAAGCATGGTGGGCAGCAAGCATCAACTTTGCAGGATTTTCATGGTGGCATGTGAAGCAAGTGGAGCTAGGGAGCATGGACATGACCCAAAGCATGGAGCATCAAGTGGGAGGACCAATAATTCAAGAAAAGGAGTGGACGAGAGCGTTTGGGCGGTGCAACTCGTGGAGCACGCGGGCGGGGAAAGTTGCGGAGGCGAAATGATCGTCTTTGCCGGGAGAAAGACGCGGCGGGGAGGAGCCGGAGGACCCCCGGGCCGGCCGGCCCAGCCGGCCGGCCTGCCCTATTTAAGGAGCCCCCCGGCTCCCGTTTTCTGCAGCAAGCTTCCCTCTCCTTCCCTTGTTTGTGTGTTCAAGTTTGTGTGCTCGGAACCTCCGTAGACTTAGCCAACCATCCCAAGCTTGATAGCTTAAGAAAAATCCACATCCTTAATCCACTCAAAGTCCACATCCGAAGCAAAGAGTTTAAGTGCCTAGTTTACCGGTTGCAACCCAGAATTTTAGTTGAAGAAAGAGTGCAGCAACCATGTGGAAGAAGACCACAAGTCTCTTCTCCAAGAAGAAGAGTTCGTCGTCGTCCAAGCCGTCATCAACCACGTCTTCGAGGAGGCACTCGGTTTCCGAGTCTCCCCGGAGCATGGAGACGGATACGGCACCACCGAGGAGGAACGATGCTCTCCTCCTTGGTGGTATGAGGGCTGCGAGAAGCACTTCCATGAGGTTCACCGAACCTCGTGGGCACACGGAGGAGCAGCCCGCGCCACCACGACGATCGACTCGCTCAACCGCACCACCTCCTTACACCCCGACACACTCTTCGTACGGCTTCATCATCTTGTCGGCGGAGGAGGAGGAGAGGCTCGCCAATCTTGAGAAGAGGCTTGTGCCGAACGTCGAGTTCGACGACCAAGAACTCTACACCTTGGGTTTTTGCACCGACATATACTATATGTTGGGGCACCTCGGATGGGTGCAGTTCTCCAACGGAATATCGGTGGACACCCATTTGGGTTACGCCTTGGAAATATTGATGACTATTGCACCCATCGTTGATGATGATGGGGTGCAAAGCTTGTCATTCCGTTTGGAGGGAATCGAACAAGTGGTTCCCTACGAGCACGTTAGGGAGCTGCTTGGATTCCACAAGGGAGCTCCGGAGAAAGTTGACGTGCCACCCGGCATGTTGCCGGATTTTGGAACATGATCTCCAGAGAAGCCCATCAACAACGCAATTGCATCCGCAACCCCATTATCCGGATATTTCACTCTTGGATGTGCAAGAGGGTATTGGGGAGGATGAAGGAAACAAAGGTGACCGACACGGAGTTGAATTGGCTATACTCGGCTTTAATTGCCAGGCAGCCAATAGACCCCTCTTACCTCATGATCAACCATTGGTGTTGTGAAGCAACATCGGGGGCGGGTAATATTGGTTCGGGGTGTTACCTCTCCATGTTGGCCTTTTCCTTGCGGCCGGGGATCGCAAGAAACCCCGCTCACCTTTTGCGTGGTACCTCTCTCGGTTTTGAGTATTTGCGGCAAGGCAAATACATTAGTGGAGATGAGAGACGAGGTTATCGGTTGGCCATAGTGAACCTACCCCTTCCGAATGAGAGGCTTAGGCTTTTCACCGAAGGAAGGGAAGATTGGTTGGAAGAGGGATTACTTGTCCCTGCTAGGAAGAACAAAAGAGGAAGAATCGTAGAGGAGGGAACATCCTCCGCACAAGCGAGTGGAGCACAACCCAATGTGCAACCATTCGGCGGGGTCCCTCCTCCGCCAAGTTATTACGGAGGGTCACAAGGACAAGCATGGGGGGTGGTGCACCGGTACCTCCACAAAATTATGTTGTGCCCAACGCTAACTTCGCGAAGTCCTACGCTCATCATCCCCAACCACAACAAAGTATGGCCATTATTGGAGGGTATGCTGCAAGAAATGCTCAAAACATCGCAGCCATCCAAGCTAACGCAGCTCAACTCGGTGAAGGCAACGCAAATATCGCCTTTGAACTTGGACGCCTTCACCTTGTGGAGCCAAATCAATTCGTCGGAGGAAATGTCCAATCGTATTATGAGCAAGGGTATTATTATCAAGATTATCAACATCAACCACCGGCGGAGGACTAGAAGATTTAGGAACTTTAGTTTTCTTTTCTTTTCTTTTTCTCTGTAATTTTCAGCTTTTGCTTATGTGTGTTTGCGTAGTATTTTCTGTTTTTTATTTAATTTTCAGCAAGCATGTTTGTTTATTTTCAGTTTGTATTTCAACTTGATGTCACCATTAATAAAGACACCACCTTGATTATATCATTGGAAAAGTTACAAAATTCGTGCCATGATGATATATGATTAAAATTGCAGCTTTGTTCATCTTTGTAAGTGATTTATGCATGTTTAAGCTAGTGCTCTCTTAAAAATACAGATCTGAATTTATTTAAATTCTAGCTTAATTTTCAGCGGAGGTTATGATTAAAATAAAGACCCATAGTGTTTTATGTGCTCTCAAGTTATGAATAGATTAAAGATGTCTTTTATGCTCAAAAATATCGCTAACCTTGTCACAAATATCGCTTGTGTGTTGCTCAACCTATCCAAAGCCTTATATATATTTGAGTGCATAAACCTTAGTGTACAAGATTTATTTTTGAGTGAGTTATTGCAGGCCATGATTTCTCTGGCCCGAGACTAAGAAGCTGCTCATTCCGTTTTTGCGTATCTATCTTTTTGCTAGCCTTTTTTCCGTGCATTGTGTATCCCCGCATCGGTGATCTCACAAACTTCACCGGATATCCACCCTTAAACCAAATATCATCTTTTGTGATTACCTCCTTGACCACAACCTGTCGTTGAGAATGGATCATCAATTCAAGGAAGATCGCAAGACGGTGCCAACGTTGAAGATTTCAAGTATCTCTCCAAAGAAAAATATCTCCGGTACCTACCTTATTTTTCGCCTCTTTGCTCGAGTACGAGCAACGTCTAAGCATGGGGGAGGAGGTAGGTACGGTGCAGTTTTAGAGTTCAAAGGGGAATATTTAAAAAAAACGATGATGAAAGAAAAAAAAATCCAGCGATATTCATGACTTTCAAGGTAAAAATATAAATAAATATATATATGAAAGAAAGAAAGAAAGAAAAGAATGAGAAATATGAGAAAGAAAAAAATGAGCGTAAAGTGAACTCCCCGGTTCTCTAAGAGTGCATTCAAGGCTTCAAGTTAAAAAGATCCATTCTCATTTTCCAACCATGTGCAATCCGATAACGAGGACTTCTTTTGTGCCTCGGGATCACTCTTTGCCATTTGCACATGTCCACTTATCTAAAAGTGTGTGTATTTTTCTCTTTCCCCTCCTTGATTTAACATTATTTTCCAATGACCTTTTCGACGAGTCTCGGTAAGACCATGAGAAGCTTGTCTTGTTTTGACAACACCTCATTTATAAAATCTTGTTAGGACTAAACTTTCCCAAAGCTCCATATAAAGCCTACCACATATATATGAGAGGGAAAGGAGTAGAATATATAGGCTTGAGAGACAAGTGAGATGAGAGTTTATGAGCAATACACGAGATGATTTAAATTTGTGAATTGGGTTTAGCGTTTCTTCATCTCGTTCTTTATTTCAAAAATTCTGAGATCTATTTAAAACTTTGTGAGAATGTTAATACTTGTGGGATGAGCTTAATAAGAATCTACCCTCCGTAGAGATGAAGGCTAGTACATTATGAAACTTTAATTAATTAAAATTTTGAGAGCATTATGTTTTCTCATGTGTGATCAAGTGCAAAGTTTAAACATTGTTTGGCAATAGTGATATCCATCGAAGGCTTACTCGAGGACGAGCAAGGTTTAAGCATGGGGGAGATGTTGACGGTGAAAATCCGTCAACCTAGCCATGAGTTTACCTTCGGTGTTGGCATGAGTTTTATACCTTATCCATTGGTACTAACCCCCGTGGTATAACAAGTTCACGTGTGCATGTCGGTTTTGGAGTTTAATGTTTATGCAGGGTTTTAGTGTTGAATGCAAGACTTTCGGGATAAGTTCATCAAGCACCTCATGACAAGACCTTGAAGCCCTGAACAAGTCATGCAATGAAGCAAACTTAACTCCAAGAAGCCGGGGACTTGATCCGAGAAGACGACGAGACTCCGGGGACTCGACCGAGAAAAGTCTTCGAATCTTGCAAGACAAGGAGTTGAGTCCAATTCGGAGAGAAACCGACGACATGGACCCACATGCGAAGGGGGAAACATCCGAGAAGCAAGGGAACCGACGTGGGGTAAAGGAGCCCACGGGCCGGGCCTAAATGGGCCCGGCCGGCCGGGCCCGGTCCGGTCGGCCCGGGCCCATTTTGGGCCCAAATTCGCCCTCCTTTGCCCTAGCCGCCAATCGGGCTATTTATAGTCCCCCGACCGAGAGCCACGCGGGGAAGATTTCGTCTTCGGCCTCCGAGAAGCGAGAGAAGAGAGGGACACCATCTCGGAGAGGAGAGGGTCGAGCTAGTTGACTAGGGTTTCCCTAGCCGACGTGGGAACCTTGCACGGAAGACCACGTCGGAGTTCCGGAGCTAGAAGCAAAATCAAGGAAGGATCCCGGTGGTGATCTTGTGTATGTATCATTGTTATAGTTGAATTATCAAGTTGAATCTTTTCCCGGTGATCAAGTGTTTCCTCGAAGATTTCGTTTTTCGATCGGCTTTGCTTATTCCAATTCTATTCTTGAGATAGATTACATAGGGTGTTCTTGTAGCCGCGGTGGCTAGAGGTACACGCCGGATCTTCCGAAAGAATCTCGACTTGTCTTTTGACTCGCCCTAAGCTCCCCGCATGAATAGGGATACGTTGTGACAGAACGGGGGTCTCGAAAGGCGGATGTTTTCGGATTTGGACGGGAAACCACGATTTAAAGAGGCTTTTATCAAGATTCGATTTGTTACTTCTTCTCTTGCTTGGGACTTCAACAAAAGGCTTACCCCGATCCCTCTAGATCGGTTTATCTACCCAATCTTACTTTGTTTTATCCGGTTTTTAGTAGATTAGATTCATTTTGTGTCTTTTACTTAGATGCATTAGGTCTTTTATCGAAGATTGAAGTTACTTGGCTTTAATAGATTAAGTCTTGCGTCACACATTTGTTCCACGGATTCGATACCTTGGGTTCACCACTCGAGGGAAGAAGGGTCCCTTGACTACGACGGGAGACTTGTACGCTTGCGAGTCACGAACGAACTTTGATACAATTATTAACCGTCAACAGTCCTCTCCTCTTGTAATCCATTTCTGAAAAAATGCTCAAACCAGATGGTGGCTCATTAACAGTAACCGTTTCATGTCGATCAACACGATTGTCTTTGGTGTCCACGTCCAAGAATCTTGAGCAGAATGTAAGGCACTCCTCGAGTATGTATCCCTCAGCAATTGAACCTTCAGGGTGAGCCTTGTTCCTCACATATGCTTTCACAGTGCGTAGGTACCGTTCCACCGGGTACATCCATCCGTAACACGGTGCCCCCCCAAGTTTAGCTTCTTCGACTAGATGAACGAGGCAAATGGATCATGATATCAAAAAATGCGGGTGGGAATATCATCTCATGTCGACAAACGGCCTCCCTAATTGAACAACTAAGCTCGTCCAATTCGATTCCACCAACTCCTTTGAACATAGTGCATCGAAGAAATTACTAAGCTGAATCAATCCAATGACAACGACTTCCGGCAAAATCCTACGCACCACTAAGGGTAAAAGTTTCTGTAGAATTAGATGGTAGTCATGCGTTTTCAAGCCTGACACCTTACGTGACTTTACATCAACACATCTTCTTATATTCGAGGAAACCCCATCAGGCATCTTCACTCCATATAGAAATTCACACAAACTTTCCCTGACATCCTTATCTAACTTGTACAAGGCTGATGGCAAGGTATACTTATCATCTTTAATCACAGGGTGTTGATCTGGTCGTATCCGTAGATGCTCCATGTCAAGCCGAGCATTCTCCCCGTCCTTACATTTGCCATCCAATTTAAGCAGAGTGCCTAGTATGCTCACGCATATATTTTTCTCAATGTGCATCACGTCCAAATTATGCCTGATGAGCAAAGAAGACCAGTAAGGGAGCTCAAAAAAAATACTCTTCTTCCTCCGGTTGTGCCATCTGTTGTCTTCGTCACGCTTCCTTTTTTTTGATAACAATGTCTTTCCAAATTCTACTTGTTCAAAAGTAGAATACTGCTCAAGTACCTGTGCACCAGATAGTGGTTCTGGTGCCTCCCTGGTTTCGACCTTGTTGTTGAAGCTGACCGCATTGTTGCGCCATGGATGGTCAGGGGCCAAAAAACATCGATGTGCCATGTAGCAGTTCTTCCGCCCATGTTTCAACCACAAATACTCAGTATGTTTGTGGCAGTATGGACATGCAAACTTTCCTTTAGTGCTCCAACCAGACAGCATAGCATAGGCTGGGAAGTCATTAATTGTCCAAAGAAGTATAGCACGCAATCTAAAATTCTTCTTAGTCCCTGCATCTCTTGTTTTAACACCATTATTCCAAAGCTCCTTGAGCTCCAGTATCAGGGGCCTCAAATATACATCAATATCCATTCCAGGAGATTTGGGACCACGAATCAACATTGACAAAATCTAGTTAGATTGTTTCTGAAACATCCATGGAGGCAAATTGTAAGGAACCAGGATGACAGGCCAAATGGAATACGTAAGACTTTGCATGCCAAAGGGATTGAACCCATCAGAAGCAAGACCCAGCCTAACGTTATGACCTCCTCTTTCTGAAAACCATTTAAACTCTGAATCCACGTGCTTCCATGCCTTTGAGTCAGCAGGGTAACACATTTTCCCATCATTCACCAATTCATTCTTGTGCCACTGCATATCCTTTGACATTTGCTTTGACATATACATTCTTTACAGCCGAGGAATAAGAGGAAAGTAGCGTAGGATCTTAACTGGTAACCGCTTCTTAACAGAAGTAGCACCCACTGCACTGCAATTATTATCAGAGGTTTTATCTACAACTTTCCACCTTGACTCCTTACAAATGGGACATGTTTCCAGTTTGCGTATTTATCAAAAAATAACACACAATCATTTTGGCTTGCGTGTATCTTGACATAGTCCAAGCCCAAGTCTCGAATCACCCTTTGCACTTTATCCAAGGAGTCAGGAATACAATGCCGGTCAGGGAGAACCTTTCCAAAGAGCTTAAGTATGGCCTCCAATGACGCGTTACTTAAGCCATACATGCACTTTATCTGAAAAAGCTCCACAATAAAAGAGACCTTCGTTGCATTTTTGCATCCTGGATACAATTCCTTCTTTGCTCGCTCTAATAGTTTCAAAAAGATCTCTCGCTCGCTTATCCGCCTCTTCCTCATGTCCGGTTTGTCCATGATGTATAGTGCCACCGATAATGTTTCTAATCGAGTATTGGTGGCAAGCAGGGTTATCATCCAAACCATCTTCTTCATCGTCTTCTACAAATAAATGTGTTGTATCATCGGTACCGTAGGTACCGCATCATGATTATTGAGATCGCAGTAACATCTTGATTCACGGGACCCGAGATGAAGTATTAGTTTGGTCTTGAATGTTACCGGCATCGATGAAACAATCAGCAAACCCTCTATTGAGTAAATGAATTTGAATGGGAAGCACGGTGGAATGTCTGATCATGCATTGACACAAATTACATGGACACGCAATAGATCCACCTCGCGCTGATGAGGCCGTAAATTTTTGCAAAAAAATTCGAAAATTGTTCTGCTAATCCGCTAAGTGTCGAGGCAAGCGCATCCAACTTCGATCTTCGTCTGATGCATTAGTTAATCTGCATTGTTCATGTTTCAATCGACCTTGATCACGATATATATACCAATATGCATATATATGCAGCGAACGATTGAATATATATACGAGATCAAGACATCGGTACGTACCGGCCGTGGCCATAGCGCCGCTCAGATCTCCGCAACAAGGATCACGTGGAGATCGCCGTGGAGATCGATCCCCTAGAGGCCCTCGTGGAGATCTCCGCAACAAGAACCAGGTTGTCGAAGACGGAATTTTGGAATGGTCCAGATCGGAAGAGCCCCTATCTGATCGTGGCAATACATACACAATAGACAAAATTTTAGTACAACCAAGGAATACCTCGTTTCAATATTTCTGAGGTTGTACGTAGTATGACCTTTCTCAGGGTTTTCAACATATGCGTAATTCATTATTTTTCTTTTCTGAACGGCTACTATAGAGTCTAACAATAATACACAAAATTCAGGAGTTCTAGTGAAGAGTCTCCAAATTGTTGATCACAATGCTTTGTGAATATACACATGAATAGCATAAACAATAGCATGTCGCAATTCTGAAAACAGACAGATGGTTAGTCCAAATATGCATGACAGGACCCAACAGATTTCAATTTGTGTCACTCATAAGTTCAAATATTTTGCAAGGGCTCATCCAGATCCAAACACATAGACATACGAAGATGCATATATAAAGGTTCAAAGTTATTACTTAGATGTTGGCATAATTAGATGTTGCCACATACACATCCATTCTTAGACCATTCACCAGCATCTGCGTAACATTCACCTAGGACCTGGTTATGTTACGTACTAAGCTAGATTACTACTACTTGCGATTGACTTTATCATGAAGCTTGCGGATCTTCTTCGCCATCACTTCTAACTTGTCAGCAACAGTCTCCATGAATTCCTTCAGGGTCATCTCCATGTCTTCCTGCGTTCAAGCAATGTCGACGCTTAGGTTCTCAATCTGCTCCCGCAAATCATCATAGCGCTCCTTCAGTTGTTGAACCATTTGGCGCAAGGGCATTTGCTATGGCAGACAACAAACACAAGTTACTAACATGAAATGTGTTACAACAGCTGTGGCCAATGCAGCAAAATAGTCAAAAAATGCACCTTTCTTTTCGATGATCCCGAAGCTTTCGATGGAGACAGTTTCTTGCTATTGTCCTGCTCATCATCCGAGTCTGGAATGATGATCCTCAACTGATTAGCAGTGTTCACTAGCCTGACCAAACAAAACAATTTGCTGTTTTTCAGTTTAAAACAGCCAATTCAATCTCTTGACTCATAATGTATACCAATTTACCCGTGATCCCCCGACTACCTGCCAGAAAAGGCCTAACCTACTGAATGGGACAACCTGCGTTCATTTGGCTGGCTTTCTTTTCAGGATTGTCATCAAATGTACACAGGTCAGATTCACAACAAAAGATGGCAAGAAATCAAGCCAATTATCATTATCATTATCTAGTATGGGGTGAGATGGATCCACACAAAAACACAATTATCATTATCTAGTATGAAATTTTGATTACTATGAACTACTAACATTTTTCTAATTGCAAAAGGAGTCACACGATTCCTGGAAAATCAAAGAGGGTAGGGCAGTGTACCTCACTTCTCTTATGGAACGCTTGCATCCAACTAGGGCCTGCTTACCCTTACTGGATGGATCGACTTTGCGATGTGGGCCGTCAGACGACGACGACGAGGTGGCGGTGTCATCCGTACCAGAGGACGACAGGGTTGGGGTGCCGCCGACCATACCGGAGGACGACGAGGTAGGTGGTGTGGAACACTTGAACCGCCCGCGTGCATCGCGCTTCTGCGTGGTGGAGTAGTGGCACCTCCGTACGCCGCCGGCCGCCGCAGAAAACCCTCGGTGCGGCCCCGCCGTCCGCTGCCGCCTCTCTCCGGGATCCCCTCGATGCGGCCCCGCCGCCGTGGCGGCCGCTCGGCTGTTTTACGGCGCGCGCGGCCCCGCCGTCCGCGCCCCGCCACTGGTCTGGGAAGGCTCGATGCGGCCACTCCGGCCGCTGTCGCCGCTTGCCGCAGGGGAAACCGCGATGCGGGGCATCTCGATGTTGACGCGACGGTCAGAGCCGACGAGGGGGATGGTTGGGAGCAAAAGTGTATTGGGGGTGGGGGAGCTGAAAGTTATAGACGATTTGGGCCGGCATATTCTTGTTTTTATTACTCTCATCGGCCCATTTGACATTGTCACATCCTAGTCTCCAGTACCTTTAGTGCCACCCCGTAAACTGAGAAGGGGGTATCCCAGCTTAAAAGGAGAGGTGTGCCTGCGTTTTCGAACTCCGTATTACCATCATCAACTAATGCTTGCTACTTGCGCTATGGGGCTTAATGGGCTGGCCGGTCCACTCGGGCTCCCGCTCGGTGGGCTTTACGCTCGCTGGTTGAGCCTATTGTGGTCTAGCTTAGCCCACATCCCCATAGCACACAATTTTTTCATCTAAACAAATCCTCTCTTTTTTTCATGGTACATATAGTCTATACCATATTGTTAAAATTCTGATTTTTCATAATAAAATTTATTTATTAAATAACATTTTAAATTTCGCTACAACCCCATAGCAGATTTTTTTCATCAAAACAAATTTTGTGGCAATACGTACACAATATTCCTCCTTGAGGCTAGAAACGAAGCAGTAGCCTTCCTTGTATTGCAACAACGCAAAGAGATATTTGCAACCCAAATAAGACGCTGCGTAAGGCCGTTCAAACGCAACCAACCCTAATATGGTAGCCATAGTAAGTTTATATGGCAACACCCGAATTTCTAGTGCAACGCAGAAATAGGGTAGCAATATTTCCTACCAAATGCAACATAATTCTGAATAATGGGTGCATTAGCGCCAACTTGTTGCAGCATCGCAAAGATATATTTGCAACCAAAATTCTACGTTGCGACATACTTGTTCAAACGCAACCATCCCTAGTATGGTGGCTATAGAAACTTTCTGTTGCAATGTAAGGAATGCTAATGCAACACAAAATTGGGGTGGCATTATTTCCAACCAAATGCAACGGAAATCCTAAAAAAGGGTGCATTAGTGTCAACATGTTGCAACCGAACAAATAAATAATGCAACTCAAATTTTGTGTTGCAATAGACACACAAATTGCAACCAAATCACCGTTTCGGTGCAATAGTACCCCCCTATTGCAACCGAAATAGTGGTGTTGCCTAAGGGATTTGTTGCAATAGGGGGAAAACCTTGTAGTGGGTTCAGGGTGCCTAACTCAATCATCACCGACAATGGGTCCCAATTAACTAGTAGAAAGTTCCTGAAGTTTTGCGACAAGTTTCACATTCGTGTGGATTGGGCGGCCGTGGCGCACCCACAGACCAACAGTCAGGTGGAGCGCGCAAACGGCATAATCTTCCAAGGTCTCAAGCCAGGATTTTCGACAGACTGAACAAGTCCGTCCGAAAATGGCTCCAGGAGCTACCAGCGGTCGTGTGGAGCCTTAGAACCACCCCAAGCAGGGCCACGGGATTCACCCCGTTCTTCCTAGTCTATGGCGCGGAAGCCATCCTCCACACGGACCTGGAGTACGGATCGCCCAGAGTCCGAGGCTACGACGAGGGCACCAACCTGCGAGCCCGCGTGGACTCGCTGGACCAACTAGACGAGGCCCACACCGTGGCCCTGATGCACTCGGCAAGGTACCAGCAGGCTCTAAGGGGCTACCAGGCCTGGAAGATACGGCGCCGAGACTTCAACAAAGGGGACCTAGTCCTAAGGCTACACCAAGACAATCGAGGCCGCCATAAGCTGTCGCCCCCGTGGGAGGGACCCTACGTCGTGGTCAAAGTACTCAAACCTGGCACCTACAAGCTGGCCAACGAGGATGGTGAAGAACTCACCAACGCTTGGAACATTCAACAGCTACGTCACTTCTACCCTTAGGAAGGATTTCCAAGTTCTTTTTGTTATTTGCGCACCCAACACCCCAGTTGGTTGTACGAATGTAAATTTTCACCAAGATGAATAAAGTCAAAGGGCGACTTGAGTTTCCCCAGAAAGCCAAGCCACCCTCGGGGGCTACTGCGGGGGGCACCCCCCCCCCAAATGGTCCCATTTTTTCGCAAAAATCTGTCGCAAATGTACTAAGTACGCCTCGACCCATGTTCTGGGTGAACTTACACGGGATGCGAGCGGCTAAAGGGTGAAGAAGCGCGAGTCGGGGATAGCCTACGCCTCCGGCAGGATACAGCCCTTCCCCCTCACCGCTTCGCCTGCAAGCTACTCGTGCGAACGAACCTTTTCCAGCCAGGATTCACCTAAGAAAATTGGGAGGCGGAACAATACAGTTGCCAGAGTAAAAAACATTGCTTCAATTCAGAAACATCCAAATGTTTCAAATAAGTAATTGTGTATTACATAGCCACACGGCTCGAATGCCAGTACTTAAAACAACAAGGGCACAAACGCCCACTGATCTTCAGGCTTGAGGGTCGCCGGCCGCGGGAGCATCCGGGAACAGGAAGTTCGTGAAGTCCTCAGCGAGGATGTCAGCAGCAGGAGCAGCGAGCGCGTCTGCACGGTTTATCGCCACCTCAACGTAGATGCCGATAGGGACAACGTAGCCCGTAGAGATGGCTTCGAGGTCAACCTGATAGTGGGAGGCCACCACACCAAGCGCCTTCTGGACACCCAAGTGAAGGGCGCGGTGCATACGCTGGGTGACATGCCCACCAAGGGCGCGGAGGCGGCTCGCCATCGAGCTCCCGGCCTGCGCCTCGCCTTCCTCGACTTCCTGGCAGGCCTCGAGGGCGGCGGCCCGCAGCTCCTCCAACTCCTGTTGCGAGGAGTTGTATGCCATCTGCACAGTCTGAGCTTGGGTTGTCGAGTCCCCTAGGGCGGTCCGCAAGCCTGAAAATCAGAAACGAAAAACAAAAGTTGGGAGCTGTCGGTGTTTTAGACCGGCAAACCTACCAAGGGGGTACCCGAGGTAGTAGATTGTGCGGTGAGGATCGTGATCGGGAGACCGAGAACTCGAAGGTATGCGCAAGGACACGGGACACAAGATTTATACAGGTTCGGACCGCCAAGGTGGCGAGCCCTACGTCCTGTTTGGGGGATCAAGTATGGTGCCCTGCGCTTGGTGTTGGGTTGTCCCCGGAGGGATTGGGGATGTGCGGCTAGGTACCCGGCCCTCCTTTATATAGTCCAGGAGGTGGGTTCCTAGTCGGTTACAAGGCAGGAGTCCTAGTAGGAGTACACAGAGCGAGTCCTAGTAGGAGTACAGGGGAATTCTACTAGGAGTCCGTCTTCTACTATTCTTCCTTCCTTGCATGAGTACCCGGGGAGTATGCCCGACAAGCCCCCGAGCACGTTGGAGTCGAGAGTAGTAGTTCGAGTAGTCTTGAAGCCTCTTCGAGTAGTTCTTGAGCGTCCTCGAGTACCGCTTGGAGAAGTCTTCAATAGTACTTGAGCTATCGCCGCGAGGCCGGAAGGTGGTCCGACTCATCGATCTTGAAAAAATTTGAATGATGGGTGTAGCATAGCAGCACCCCCGAGCATTGAAATGATTAGGTAATCAATCCAAGGGTCTTCGGTGTTCGCGAAACCATCATCCAAGTACTCTTGCGGCGTGTAGCCCCCGAGATAAGAGAGTCATATGAGCCACGTCGAGTAGTGATTGGTGAGGAGCCCCCGAGCTTGAGAGCGAGCGAAGCATGCCTGAAGTTATCATCAAGTAGCCCCCGAGCTGGAGAGATTCCAAGTAGCAGTTTGGCGTCGAGCCGTGGAGCTTGAGAAGTAGTCGTGCCGTCAGAGCGGACTTTAGAATGCGACTTAAAAACCGAAGTCGACTTTGTGCCGCGCGGAGCGGACTTTGAGATGCGACTTGAAAACCGAAGTCGACTTTGTGCCGCGTGGAGCGGACCTTGAGATGCGACTTGAAATCCGAAGTCGACTTTGTGCCGCGCGGGGCAGACTTTGAGATGCGACTTGAAATCCGAAGTCGACTTTGTGCCGCGCGGAGCGGACTTTGAGATGCGACTTTAGAAGTCGACTTTAGTTGCCGCGTAAAGCGGACTTTAGGTGCGACTGCAGTAGTCGACTTTGTGCCACGCGGGGTGGACTTAAGATGCAAAAAACGAAAAGCACTTTCCGGAAAGCCAAAGCGAATGAAAAAATCAGAGAAAACGAGTAGTTTTGCCGCCGGAGCGGGCTTAAGATTGCGACCGGAGTCGGCTTGTGCCACCGGAGTGGGCTTGAGTACCTGAGCCATGGATTTCAGACCCAAGGGTGCGGTTGCCGCCGGAGCGGGCTTGAGTGCGACCGTTAGCGTCGACTTGTGCCACCGGAGTGGGCTTAAGTACGGAGCCATGGATTTCGGACCCAAGGTACAATTGCGCCGAAGCGGGCTTGTGCCACCGGAGTGGGCTTAAATACCTGAGCCATGGATTTCAGACCCAAGGTATGGTTGCCACCATAGTGGACTTGAAGGTGCGACCGGAGTCGACTTGCGTACCTGGGCCATGGATTTCAGACCCAAGGTACGGAGCGCGAGTACTTAGGGTACTTGGACCCATGGTATGGAGCATGAAGACCACGTGCAGCTAGGTTCCATCGTCACCAGGACCCAAGGGCCGCTTACAGCTAGGTTCCATCGAAGCTTACACACGTAGAATGCCACCGAAGTAGACGAAGATGCGACCAGCGTCGACTTTAAGTTGCCGCGCGGAGCGGACTTTCAGAATGCGACTTTAGAAGTCGACTTTAGATTGCCGCGCGTAGCGGACTTTAGAAACTGCCTCCTAGGGATAGCCCCCGACTTGATGAAGTAGACTCACGGCGACTTGATTGATATGCCCCAAGAGTAGTCAGCAGAGTGTAGCTCCCGTGAAAACCCGCCGAGAAGCATACACAAATGAGTAGTCGGCAAGTAGTCCTACATGATGAGGAGAACAAGCCACGAAAACAGTAATCATCTAGATAAATGACTTAGCTGTTGCTGCCTGGGCAGACTTGTAGATGAAGCCGTGGCAGTCGGTGATGGAGCCGTGACGGTTGTTGTTGAAGTTGACTAGTCAGAGTTGATTCCGGCTAGTTGCTGGGGGCGTGACTGCCGTTCCCGACTAGTTTGGAAAACTAGTCGAGATGAATGGTCGACGCGATGCGACCGGAAGACGACGTCATGGCGGCGCGCGGCATACTCGAAGTAGAGCCAGTGTGGCCGCGAGACAAGTAGTCACGACGCACGGCGTGGATGAAGTAGAGCCAGCGTGGCCGCAAGACGAAGTCGCGGTGCACGGAGTAGTCGATGACGAGCCTGGGCGAGGCGGAGTAGTCGACGACGAGTGACGCGACGAGTCGCGTGACGAGCCGCGCGGCGTGCCGAGGCACCCGGACGCGCGGTGTAGGAGAAGTAGTCGACGACGACGAGCCCGGAGTAGTCGACGACGAGCGGCGTGAGGAGCCGCGTGACGAGCCGCGCGACGTGCCGAGGCACCCGGACGCGCGGCGTAGGCGAAGTAGTCGACGACGAGGCCCGGAGTAGTCGACGACGAGCGGCGCGAGGAGCCGCGTGGACGAGCCGCGCGACGTGCCGAGGCACCCGGACGCGCGGCGTAGGCGAAGTAGTCGACGACGACGAGCTCGGAGTAGTCGACGACGAGCGGCGCGGCGAGCCGCATGACGAGCCGCGCGATGTGCCGAAGCAACCGGAAGCGTGGCGTAGGAAGATTGATTCCGCTTTGACAAGAGCAAGGCGACTTGCTTCAATGGATCTCGGCGAGTCGACGAGAGGATTGATCTTGTTGACGAGGGTCCTTCGAGACTCGCCGGTGGTGATGATCACCCCCTACCGGCGCGCGCGCCTGTCGGTGTTTTAGACCGGCAAACCTACCAAGGGGGTACCCAAGGTAGTAGATTGTGCGGTGAGGATCGTGATCGGGAGACCGAGAACTCGAAGGTATGCGCAAGGACACGGGACACAAGATTTATACGAGTTCGGACCGCCAAGGTGGCGAGCCCTACGTCCCTGTTTGGGGGATCAAGTATGGCGCCCGCGCTTGGTGTTGGGTTGTCCCGGAGGGATTGGGGATGTGCGGCTAGGTACCCGGCCCTCCTTTATATAGTCCAGGAGGTGGGTTCCTAGTCGGTTACAAGGCAGGAGTCCTAGTAGGAGTACACAGAGCGAGTCCTAGTAGGAGTACAGGGGAATTCTACTAGGAGTCCGTCTTCTACTATTCTTCCTTCCTTGCATGAGTACCCGGGGAGTATGCCCGACAGGAGCGGATCCCGAACAAGTCGAACGGACAAGCGGAGGACAAGCGAAAACCAACTCACCTTCAACCTGCTTCCTCTCTACCTCGCGGGCCTCGCGCGCATCCTCAGCCGCCTGCCGCAGGGAGAGAACCGTGGCCTCCTGCTCCTCGAGGGACTGGCGCAGGTCCTCGTGCGAGAAGCTGAGTTGGGTCAGCTCCCCGTTGAGCCGCGAGATTTCTTTGACCCACTGCTTGAGGGTCGCCTGCGACCTCTCGAGTGCGGCGCGCTCTTGCCGGAGTCGGACCTGGGCCTCTTCCCGTGCCAGGCGCTCACACTCGACGGCAGCCCGAGCCTCAGCGAGGGCGGCTCACTCCTGCTGAAGCTGAGCGCCCTCCTGTTGGCGCGCATCCTGCTCCCGCTGGAGCCGCTCTTCCGTCGAGACGAGGTGGCCTTGTCAGCTAGGCTGGTCCTCAGCAGCTCGGCCTCCTTGGCTTTCTCCTCGGCCTGGCTCCGCCAGGACCGCGCCCCCTCGAGGGTGGCGTGGTCTCGCTGAAGCTGAGCCCGGGCGGAAGCCAGCTCCCTCTCAAACTCTGTCGCCGCAACCTGCACTGCGGCCGCATCCTCACGCGCCTTCCGCAGCACCTCGTCCCGCTCCAGGAGTGCTACCCTCACCTTCGAGACTGCAGAGACGTCTTCTGCAGCCTGGGCATCCCCCTCCTGGAGCTTGTCCTACACAGCGCGTAGCCGGAACTCTAGCCACCCGTTGTCGTTCCGCAGGGCTTCGACAAGAGCGTCCAGAGCGTTGTACTGGTCCCGATACTAGTCGCGCTCAGAGCTCAGCCGATCGAGGCGGTTGTACCTCTCTCTCGCACGACCCTCAAGCTACTGTCGACGATGAACGAGATGTGGGAGAAGGCAAGATCAGAAGAACGCACAGGCGCGCAAGCAGCAAGAGAAAATCTCGAATTTGACACCGAAAGCACGTACCTTGAAGATCTGCCATGTAGGACCAGTGTGGATCCGCAAGGCCTCGTTCAACGCATTTTTGCACGAGACCCCCTGGTCTCGAAATTCCTGCCACATGGCCTGCTCGGCCTGGGCCTCGTTGAAGTAGGGCCGGCGCCCGGGCGGTGGGCTCCCGCTCTCCCTCCGGGCACCCCCGCCACGACGGTATCTGGGGCGGGGAGGCCGGCGCGTGATGATGAAGCCTCGGCGCCATGCGTCGGCCGCCGCAGACCACGCGGCCGTCTTCCCAGCACCACCGCACCCCCGTCGAGGGTTCGGGGCCGGCGCGCGGGCCGCTCCTCCCACCGACCCCATCCCGGCGGCGGGGCATCGTCGTCGGGGATCTCCACCGTGGCCGCCCGGTCGACCGCGGTGGGGATAGGCTCCGGGGGAACCACCGGCGCGGCGGTCGCCGCCACCGTGGCCGCCACCGCGACCGCCACCTCCCCCTCCTGCGACCCCGCGGCCTCGGCCGCACCATGCGGTGGCTCACTCACCGCCGCGGCACTCTCTGCTGCCCTCAACGCCCTCGACGAGCGCCGCCTCGTGGGCACGGACGTCCCTGACCTTAGGACCTTGGCAGGCGGAAGGTCAGGGACGATTGGCGCCGCCCTATCAACACGGAGACAGGAGTTTGAGCTCCGACCCTTCGAAACCCAAGCATCCAAAGAAGCGACTCCTTACCTCAAGGTGGAGATGCCCCGCTTTCTCTTCCTCGAGGGTTCGGCGGACACTATGGTGGCGGCCGATGTTGCCACTGCTGCGCTCCCAGACGCCTCCGCGGCGCGCACCGGCGCCTCTGCGAAGCGCGCCGCCCCTTCCATAGACCGCCTAGTGGCAGGCGCTCACGCGCCCGCCCCAGGCGCTTGCTCCTCTGCCACCTCCGCGACTCTCGGTGAGGGGGCGCGAGCTCCCACCTCTCAGGGGGGCTTACCCCCCCTGCGCTCTCTTCCTCTTCTCCCTCTCCCGATGATGAGTACTCCGAGGTAGTCGGGGGAGAGAGTCCCTGCTGCTCGCGTAGCTAGAATTCCTCGTCCCTCTAATACCGGCACTCCCGCCGCCGGATCCTTCGCTCCTTCTTGCGCGCCGCTCGCTCTTGCTTCCGCCGCTGCGCCGCTCGCTCCTGCTCCCGCCGCGCGCGCGCTCAGGCTTGAGGAGTGGGCGGGTTGGACCACGCGGTGTTCACGGCCACCCTCTGCTGGGAAGAAAGAAGCGTCAGAGTCACGTCGGTGCATCGCGGAAGAACGAAGGAAATGGGGGAAGCTTACTCACTGGCGGGGCGTCGAGGAGCATAACGAACGTCCAGAGGTCGTTATCACTATGCCTGACGGCCTTGAGGCTGATGGCGTGCCTCATCCTCGTGGCCACGTACTCCCGGGGAAGCGGTCGTGTACCAAACGCGAGCGCGCCAGCAACCCGGGGTTGGTCGTCTCGTTCATCTTGAAGATGCGGAGCTCCCTCTCCATGAGGGGAACGATCCGCCTGTGGTGGAGGTTCGCAAGGACCGAAGCCGTGACCAGTCCAGCGTCCGCCAGGCTCTTCAACGCGAGCAGGGCTGACTCCAACCGATCCTGGCGCGAAGAGGGGAACAGGCTGTGCCACCAAGAGTTGGCCTTCTCCCTCAGAACCTTGCCGGTGTAGGGGGAGGCCAGGATCGTCGTTGTGGAGGTAGAACCACCCCTGCTCCCACTCCGTGTTGTTGGAGGTCATCGTGCAGGGAATGTAAAATTCCCTGCGTGACTCCCGCAGCGAAATTGTCATGCCGCCGACGCGCACCGTGCTGTGCACCCGCGGCTCAGGCGTGGTGAGCGTGTGCAGCTCAGCGCGGAAGAGATGAACCCAGAGATCCCAGTTCGTTGGGATCCCCAGGAATCCCTCACAAACACCGACGAAGGTGGCCGCCTGCGAGATTGCATTAGGTGCGACGTTGTGCAGCTCCACTCCGTAGTGGTGACACAGCCCGCGCATGAAATGGCACGCCGGTGCCGCGAAGCCGCGCTCGTGGTGGATAATGAAGTTGACGACGTAGCCGTGAGACGGGTTGGGCTCCCGATCCGTCGCCAGCGGGACTATCCACGCCGCGGGCTACCTGTCCACATTCGGCGCAAGCTGGCCGCTGTTCACAAGCTCGCCCAACATGAGCCTCGTCACCGTCGAGCAGCTCCACGGCAGCAGGTTTAGCATGGTGATCGACTGCAGGGGAGCCATTTCGACCAGCGAAGGAATGCGGAAACGGAACGAGCGTTGGGCGAAGACGAAGGGGCGCACGGCGCTCTGGAGCGGAAGCAAGGAGCAAGGGGCGAAAATGGGCGCTAAGTGTCGAGGTAAGGGATTCCCCCTTCCTTCCCCTTGGATTTATAGATCCATGGGAGCCATGCTCCCCGAACCGCGCGCGTCGCGCATTAACTGCAGGTGACAGCACCCATCACTGACGAGCGGGCCCCACCACAACCGGAAAGGCCGGGCGCACGCACGCGCACGATCATTACGGCGCGGCAACCGAAGAGCTGCGGCGGGCCGTCACGTCCGCCCCGCCCACGTCGCCCACTACGCGCGCGGCTGCGTCGCCTAAAAAGGCGCGCCCACAGCGCACGTCCGCGGCCAAAACTGTGGGCATTAAAACGGCCTGGCTCCTTACCGCATAAGCGAAGCCCGCGAACGGCCCGAGCCCAGGGCTCTAAAATTCAGACCCTCGAACGGTGCGATTACCAACCAGTGGTCTCAAGACCCACTCGATGAAAGCGGGCGCCACAGGTGCCCTCGATTCAAGAGGATTCCTGATCCACAGCTTGTGGGCCGGTTCGACCGCAAGCCCACGAGTCCTGCAGATGTAGACAGATGGGGACACCTAGCTGCCACCCCGCAGCAGCCCTACTGATCAGGGGTTCGAAGCCTGACCCTCGAAGGGTTCGAACAGGTGCCCCAGATCGACGGAGTCAGGGACGACGAGGGCACGCGCATTCGAGCCTATCCTCGAGCTCACCAGCTCGAGGGCGCCCCACAAGTCATGTTCAAGAGCCAGCGAGGGTAGCTAGTCGAGGGATCCCATCGAGGGAAAGCTTCCGAGCCCTCAGCCCCTAGCGAACGGGACCGAGCCCTGCCTAGCAAACCCACTCAAGCGCTTTCATCACTACAAGGTTTTCCCCCTATTGCAACAAATCCCTTAGGCAACACCACTATTTCGGTTGCAATAGGGGGGTACTATTGCACCGAAACGGTGATTTGGTTGCAATTTGTGTGTCTATTGCAACACAAAATTTGAGTTGCATTATCTATTTGTTCGGTTGCAACATGATGACGCTAATGCGCCCTTTTTTAGGATTTCCGTTGCATTTGGTTGGAACTAATGCCACCCCAATTTTGTGTTGCATTAGCATTTCTTACGTTGCAACAGAAAGTTGCTATAGCCACCATACTAGGGATGGTTGCGTTTGAACAAGTATGTCGCAACGTAGAATTTTGGTTGCAAATATATCTTTGCGATGTTGCAACAAGTTGGCGCTAATGCACCCATTATTCGGAATTGTGTTGCATTTGGTGGGAAATATTGCTACCCTACTTTGCGTTGCACTAGAAATTCGAGTGTTGCAATATAAACTTGCTATGGCTACCATACTAGGGTTGGTTGCGTTTGAACGGCCTTACGCAATGTCTTATTTGGGTTGCAAATATCTTTTTGCGTTGTTGCAATACAAGGAAGGCTACTGCTTCGTTTCTAGCCTCAAGGAGGAATATTGTGTACGTATTGCCACAAAATTTGTTTAGATGAAAAAATCTTCTATGGGGTTGTAGCGAAATTTAAAATGCGATTTAATAAATAAATTTTATTATGAAAAATCTGAATTTGAACAATATGGTATAGACTATATGTACCATGAAAAAAAGAGAGGAAAAAAATTGTGTTCTATGGGGATGTGGGCTAAGCCAGACCACAATTGGCTCAACCGGCGAGCGTAAAGCCCAGCGAGCGGGAGCCCGAGTGGACCGGCCAGCACATTAAGCCCCAGAGCGCAAGTAGCAAGCATTAGTTGATGATGGTAATACGGAGTTCGAAAGCGCAGGCACGCCTCTTTTTTTAAGCTGGGATACCCCCTTCTCAGTTTACGGGGTGGCACTAAAGGTACTGGAGACTAGGATATGAAAATGTCAAATGGGCCGATGAGAGTAATAAAAACAAGGATATGCCGGCCCAAATCGTCTATAACTTACAGCTCCCCCACCCCCAATACACTGTTGCTCCCAACCATCCCCCTCGTCGGCTCTGACCATCGCGTCCACATCGAGATGCCCCGCATCGCGGTTTCCCCTGCGGCAAGCGGCGACAGCGGCCGGAGTGGCCGCATCGAGCCTTCCCAGACTAGTAGCGGGCGCGGACGAAGGGGCCGCAGCGCCGTAACACGGCCCGAGCCGGCCGCCACGGCGGGCGGGGCCGCATCGAGGGGATCCCGGAGAGTGGCGGCGGCGGACGGCGGGGCCGCACCGAGGGGTTTTCGGGCGAGCGGTGGCGGCGTACGGAGGTGCCACTACTCCACCACGCGAAGCGCGATGCACGCGGGCGGTTCAAGTGTTCCACACCACCTACCTCGTCGTCCTCCGGTATGGTCGGCGGCACCCCAACCTCGTCGTCCTGCGGTACGGACGACACCGCCACCTCGTCGTCGTCGTCGACGGCCCGCATCGCCAAGTCGATCCATCCGGTAAGGGTAAGCGAGGCCCTAGTCGGATGCAAGCGTTCCCGAAGAGAAGTGAGGTACACCTGCCCTACCCTCTTTGATTTTCCGGGGAATCGTGTGACTCCTTTTGCAATTAGAAAAATGTTAGTAGTTCATAGTAATCAAAATTTCATACTAGATAATGGCAATTGTGTTTTTTGTGTGCATCCATCTCACCCCATACTAGATAATGATAATGATAATTGGCTTGATTTCTTGCCATCTTTTTTCGTGAATCGACTGTGTACATTTGATCACAATCCTAAAAACAAAGCCAGCCAAATGAACGCAGGCTGTCCCATTTAGTAGGTTAGGCCTTTTCTGGCAGGTAGTCGAGGGATCACGGGTAAATTGGTATACATTATGAGTCAAGAGATTGAATAGGCTGTTTAAAACTGAAAAACAAACAAATTGTTTTGTTTGCTCAGGCTAGTGAACACTGCTAATCAGGTGAGGATCATCATTCCAGACTCGGATGCTGAGCAGGACAATAGCAAGAAACCGTCTCCTTCAAAAGCTTCGGGATCATCGAAAAGAAAGGTGCATTTTTTTGATTAATTTGCTGCATTGGCCACAGCTGTTGTAACACATTTCATGTTAGTAACTTGTGTTTGTTGTCTGCCATAGCAAATGCCCTTGCGCCAAATGGTTCAACAGCTGAAGGAGCGCTATGATGATTTGCGGGAGCAGATTGAGAACCTAAGCGTCGACATTGTTGGAACGCAGGAAGACATGGAGATGACCACGAAGGAATTCATGGAGCTCGTTGCGACAAGTTAGAAGTGATGGCGAAGAAGATCCGCAAGCTTCGGGATAAAGTCAATCGCAAGTAGTAGTAATCTAGCTTAGTACGTAACATAACCGAGGTCCTAGGTGAATGTTATGCGGATCTTTGGTGAATGGTCTAAGAATGGATGTGTATGTGGCAACATCTAAGTAATAACTTTGAACCTTTATACATGCATCTTTGTATGTCTATGTGTTTGGATCCGGATGAGCCCTTGCAAAATATTTGAACTCATGAGTGACACAAATTGAAATCGTTGGGTCCTGTCATGCATATTTGGACTAACCATCGTCCGTTTTCGAATTGCGACATGCTATTGTTTATGCTATTCATGTGAATGTTCACAAAGCATTGTGATCAACAATTTGGAGACTCTTCACTAGAACTCCTGAATTTTGTGTATTATTGTTAGCCTCTATAGTAGCCGATCGAAAAGAAAAATAATGAATTACGCATATGTTGAAAACCCTGAGAAAGGTCATACTACGTACAACCTCAGAAATATTGAAACCAGGTATTCCTTGGTTGTACTAAAATTTTGTCTATCGTGTATGTATTGCCACGATCAGATAGGGGCTCTTCCGATCGGGACCATTCCAAAATTCCGTCTTCGACAACCTGGTTATTGTTGCGGAGATCTCCACGAGGGCCTCTAGGGGATCGATCTCCACGGCGATCTCCACGTGATTCTTGTTGCGGAGATCTGAGCGGCGCTACGGCCACGGCCGGTACGTACCGATGTCTTGATCTCGTATATATATCCAATCGTTCGCTGCATATATATGCATATTGGTATATATATCGTGATCAAGGTCGATTGAAACATGAACAATGCAGATTAACTAATGGCATCAGACGAAGATCGAAGTTGGATGCGCTTGCCTCGACACTCAGCGGATTGGCAGAACAATTTTCGAATTTTTTTGCAAAAATTTACGGCCTCATCAGCACCAGGTGGATCTATTGCGTGTCCATGTAAATTGTGTCAATGCATGATCAGACATTCCACCGTGGGTCGCATTCAAATTCATTTACTCAATAGAGGGTTTGCTGATTGTTTCATCGATCTTGGTAACATTCAAGACCAAACTAATACTTCTTCTCGGGTCCCGTGAATCAAGATGTTACTTCTGATCTCAATAATCATGATGCACTACCTACGGTGATGATACAACACATTTATTTGTAGAAGACGATGAAGAAGATGGTTTGGATGATAACCCTGCTTGCCACCAATACTCGATTAGAAACATTATCGGTGGCACTATACATCATGGACAAACCGGAGATGAGGAAGAGGCAGATAAGCAGGCAGAGATCTTTTTGAAACTATTAGAGCAGGCAAAGAAGGAATTGTATCCAAGATGCAAAAATGCAACGAAGGTCTCTTTTATTGTGGAACTTTTTCGGATAAAGTGCATGTATGGCTAAAGTAACGCGTCATTGGAGGCCATACTTAAGCTCTTTGGAAAGGTTCTCCCTGACCGGCATTGTATTCCTGACTCCTTGGATAAAGTGCAAAGGGTGATTCGAGACCTGGGCTTGGACTATGTCAAGATACACGCATGCCAAAATGATTGTGTGTTATTTTTTGATAAATACGCAAATCTGGAAACATGTCCCATTTGTAAGGAGTCAAGGTGGAAAGTTGTAGATAAAACCTCCGATAATAATTGCGGTGCGGTGGGCTACTTCGTTAAGAAGCGGTTACCGATTAAGATCCTACACTACTTTCTCGTTATTCATCGGCTTCAAAGAATGTATATGTCAAAGCAAATGTCAAAGGATATGCGGTGGCACAAGAAAGAATTGGTGAATGATGCGAAAATGCGTCACCCTGCCGACTCAAAGGCATGGAAGCACGTGGATTCGAGTTTAAATGGTTTTCGAAGGAGGAGGTCGTAACGTTAGGGTTGGGTCTTGCTTCGATGGGTTCAATCCCTTTGGTATGCAAAGTCTTACGTATTCGATTTGGCTGTCATCCTGGTTCCTTACAATTTGCCTCCATGGATGTGTCGAAACAATCTAACCGGATTTTGTCAATGTTGATTCCTGGTCCAAAATCTCCTGGAATGGATATTGATGTATATTTGAGGCCCCCGATACGGAGCTCAAGGAGCTTTGGAATAATGGTGTTAAAACAAGAGATGCAGGGACTAAGAAGAATTTTAGATTGCGTGCTATACTTCTTTGGACAATTAATAACTTCCCGGCCTATGCTATGTTGTCTGGTTGGAGCACTAAAGGAAAGTTTGCATGTCCATACTGCCACAAACATACTGAGTATTTGTGGTTGAAACATGGGCGGAAGCACTGCTACATGGCACATCGACGTTTTTTGGCCCCTGACCATCCATGGCGCAACAATGCGGTCAGCTTCAACAACAAGGTCGAAACCAGGGAGGCACCAGAACCACTATCTGGTGCACAGGTACTTGAGCAGTATTCTACTTTTGAACAAGTAGAATTTGGAAAGACATTGTTATCAAAAAAAAAGGAAGCATGACGAAGACAACAGATGGCACAACTGGAGGAAGAAGAGTATTTTTTTTGAGCTCCCTTACTGGTCTTCTTTGCTCATCAGGCATAATTTGGACGTGATGCACATTGAGAAAAATATATGCGAGAGCATACTAGGCACTACGCTTAAGTTGGATGGCAAATGTAAGGACGGGGAGAATGCTCGGCTTGACATGGAGCATCTACGGATACGACCGGATCAAGCACCCCGTGATTAAAGATGATAAGTATACCTTGCCATCGGCCTTGTACGAGTTAGATAAGGATGCCGGGGAAAGTTTGTGTGAATTTCTATATGGAGTGAAGATGCCCGATGGGGTTTCCTCGAATATAAGAAGATGTGTTGATGTAAAGTCACGTAAGGTGTCGGGCTTGAAAACGCATGACTACCATCTAATTCTACGAAACTTTTACCCTTAGTGGTGCGTAGGATTTTGCCGAAAGTTGTTGTCATTGGATTGATTCAGCTTAGTAATTTCTTCGATGCACTATGTTCAAAGGAGTTGGTGGAATCGAATTGGACGAGCTCAATTTGTTCAATTAGGGAGGTTGTTTGTCGACTTGAGATGATATTCCCACCTGCATTTTTTGATATCATGATCCATTTGCCTGTTCGTCTAGGCGAAGAAGCTAAACTTGGGGGGCCGGTGTGTTACGGATGGATGTACCCGGTGGAACGGTACCTACGCACTCGTGAAAGGATATGTGAGGAACAAGGCTCACCCCGAAGGTTCAATTTGCCGAGGGATACATACTCGAGGAGTGCCTTACATTCGCTCAAGATTCTTGGACGTGGACACCAAAGACAATCGTGTTGATCGACATGAAACGGTTCTTGTTAATGAGCCACCATCCGGTTTGAGCATTTTTTCGAAATGGATTACAAGAGGAGAGGACGGACGGTTGAAGAAATACCACCAAATGAGTTTCGGAAGATGAGGCACTACATAATTTGCAATTGTGATGAAGCTAGACCATATGTCGAGTAAGATGCACTACCGAACATCATTATTGCTTTTAATTTTAAATATCAAACTAACGGTAATATTCTTTTGTGTGCAGCGAGCATTTGGAAGAGCGAGGGCACATGGATCCGGAAATCTTGATAAGCGACATGAGGCTCAACTCGTAAGATGGTTTGAAAGAAAGATCACGGGTTTACATGCTAGAGGGGAAGTAAGTTCGGATTTGTTTGCACATGCTCAAGGACCGGATCCCCGACCTCGTACATTGAATAGATGTCATATCAACAATTGGTACGTTTCGTACCGTTAACATCGAGAGAACCCTTGTGACACAAAACAGTGGTGTGCTTGTCAAGGGTGAGGCAGAAGGCACAAATTGGTATGGGGTGATTAAAAGAATGATCTCACTGGAATTCCCTGGACAAAAAGAAGTTATTCTGTTCCATTGTGACTGGTTTGATGTGCCTCTTGTCACAAGTACCAACAGAGGCAGAGGATACAGTACAGATAAGGGTTATTTGGATCGGTACCATTGCAATTTTCCGAAGTTGGAGATACACCATTACAATTCGTTTATTCACAAGCATACCATTACAATTCACATTTTGTCTTAAATATACCACTGCTTACCCCTTGGATGTGTTTCTCAAACATTTTGGACCAAATTACCCTCATCTCCTTCCCTCCTCTCATTCATCCTCTCACTCTCACTCTCTCTCATCCGCCGGAGCAGGAGCTCAGGGGTAAGCCGCCGCGCAGCTCCTCTTCTTTCCCCACGCGGCTCCTCCTTCCCCTCCGTCCCTCCCTCGGTCCCTCCATTGCTCGCAGCTCGGCATTCGTGCGCGGAGATGAAGGACCGATACGGCGAACCAGAGAGGGGGGGAGTGAATGGGAGCCGATAAAAATTCTTCCCGATGGAGATGAAAACTCCAACAAGACGAACACGGCTTCCAACACACGTCTCCGACTCACTACCCAAGTTGGCCAAGCCCACGTAGCCACTGGAGTGCCACTGGACCTAGGAACCAACACACACAGCCTTCCGACTCGAGAACGCGGCGGAACAACAAACCCCGAGTCTAAAGACCCACACCGGTCCGGACCGGTGAGCACCACCGGTCAGACCGGTCCCTGCTGGTGAAACTGAGCAACTTTCACTAAGTGGCTCTACACCGGTCAGACCGGTGAGACACACCGGTCGACCGATGGCGGCATGAAAGCCCCCAAGGCACCAAACAGGTCAACCGACCACCAAACGGACCCAAACTTGAAACAACAGCAACACGGGACAACAACGAACACACCAAGACGTTCACCCGAGCAAAAACCCACAAAGGCTCGCACCGGTCGGACCGGTCGGGAGCACGGTCGGACCGGTGTAGCATGCGGGCGACTCGGGATGAACCGACACCCGCGGTCAACTCCCCCAAATCCAAATCTCGATCTCCCGAATCGCTCCACGGACTTGAACAAGCCTTTGGGGATATCAGGAACACCTCATGAAGAGTCCATAGCCAAGTTTAATCCCACCAAATCTCGTCCAAAAAGGAGGAATCGAAGAAATCCCGCCGAAAGCACTTCCAACCCAAGAACTCAAGAAACCCCAAAATCGAGCACCTTTTCTCACGGATTTGGGAGGGGAATCACAGCCCAAAGAACCACGAAAGGTTCCCACAAATTTCCCCCATCAAATCCCCAAGAGAAAAGCCCCGAAAATACCCCAAAGAAATCACGAAGAGAGGGCTCCGAAAATCACCACCATGAACAACCGGGGAAAACACATCCAAACCTTGAGGAACCACGCCGAATCATCTATACATGAAACAAAGGTTCGTACAAGGTCTAGCAAGCCGCCCGATCATCCATCCCTCTCTACAAGATCTCTCCGTGAAGCTCTCTTTCTAGTCCTAGAGAAAACCTAAGGAAAATAGGTGGAAAATAGGAAAACTAATGAGCTAGGGTTCCAAGAGTTGGCTGCCATCCTCTCACCTCTTGGGTTATATGGAGGCAACCGAATGTCTAAAATGCCCTTCTCTAACAACTAGGGATACAAGCCCCTCAAGGGCGGATTTGGAATTCTTGATGTCTTCACCATCGGACGGATGCCCGGCGACCGCACCCTGCGTAGCCTCGACGCAAGCCATGCGATCCCGACGCGTGTCCTCCGCTTCGAAGATTCCGGTTGCGGCGTCGCACACCGGTCGACCGGTGCTCCCCACCGGTCAGACCGGTCCCCACCGGTCAGACCGGTCAGACCCACCGGTCGGACCGGTGCGTGCTGCCTGCACCTCCGTCTTCGGTTCTCCGGTCTTGGCTTTGTGGATCAACCAAGGAACCCGGTGGTTTTACGGTGAACCACCTTTGGAAACCCCGCGAACTCGGTGTAGCCTCCGCCAATCTCCGGTCATGACTTGGCTCCCACGTAGTCCCGGCTCGACCTTGGTTTTGAGGCTCAACCAAGAAACCGTCCACGACTTCATCTTCTTGTTCATGCCACCATGCGGCCCGCACTTGACCCCCGCCGGCCACCGGGTCCCTCGAACAAAGCCTACTTGTCTTCTCCACACACTGGAGGCCTCACCCCGGCGACGACCTTTCGCGCTTGTTCTCCACCTGCACCAACACGAGTCAAGCCGCAACCTGCACCTGCAATACTTAGCCAAGAATCAGTCCACACAGCGTTGTCAATCACTCATCACACAAGGAAGCGACCATCCACCGGTCCTCGAACCACACATGGTCCTCAATCTCCCCCTTGATGAGTGCATTGACAACACCCACACGAAAGTAACAAGAGAGAAAAGAAAAAAACGAACAAAAAGAAACTCCAACAAGCGATCGAAAGCCAAACAAAGGCAAAGATCAAGATCACTTGAAGGAAACAAATCTCGGACCCCTTAGGCAAGGGCAACGGCTCGACACATCCGAGACAAAACAAAGCTCAAGCAAAGAGCACAAACCACCGAAACAAAACTCGAAAACTCACAAAGAGCTCCCCCTGCACACATGCAAGCTCCCCCTGAACCAATGCAACTCCCCCTGGACGAATGCATGCAAGAAACCACATGAAACAGGACAGCTGCAGCACTTTCAGCTCACACCGGTCAGACCGGTCATCACCACCGGTCAGACCGGTGCCTAACATATGTACGGGACCAGCACTCACACCGGTCGGACCGGTGCTCTTCACCGGTCGGACCGGTGTACAACGAGAGCCCGAAAATGGCTCGAAACCACTGAAAACCTTCTAAATGCATCCACTAAGCCATTTCAAGCTCAAACTTCTCCCCCTTGTTGGCAATGCATGAATCAAGCCAAAAATGCAAAACTTTCAACCTAGAGCTTCTCAAATATACAAAATTCAACATAGGATGCTACACACGTCCAAAGGAGCAAGTTAGATACTCTACGGCTTCGTATCGATCTCAACTACATGATCACCAAGTTTCACAACCATTGGACGAAGCTAAGATGGATTTTGGCAATTTTGCGAAAAACTTGCCTCTCATGAGCAAAGTCCTAAACATGATCAAAGCATATCAAAATGGCAAAGCCACACAAACTTCATGCTAGGACAGCCATTCTAATCATAAGACCATCACAAACACCCACAAGCACCTCATGTCATGTCAAAGCCACCGAGCCATGTGCCTACTTCTATGTATGAGACTTCTCATTGGTAGTCATCATGCAACGGTTTAGCACCCAAAGAAAATTAAATTCAGCACATATGACATGGGAGCATATTTTCCAAGCATTTTTCATTTCATTTTCAGATTTGTAAATGGTACATGAAATGTCTTTGCGACAAAAAAGGAACTTATGCTCCTCCACAAGATAAATCAAGAGGGCTAAACATTCATGATGGCAAATGAGCCTTTGGCCCCATATGATCAATAAACTAGCTATCCAACCACAAATTAAGCATAGCAAGGCCACAAAAACATGTCAAGAGCATGTAAAGGCATTTACACATGAGAGAGCATACATGTGACATTTTTCAAAAGCATAGCTATCAACCATGGATTATTCATCAAGATCATCAAGAGCTAAGCCAAACTAACCGTAGCATACCAAACAAGCTCACAAAGACATATATCTCATTTCATGGTGAACAATGTATATGAGAGAAGCTTTTCCTAACCAATGCATATGATACAAAATGCATGCAATCTAAGATACAAGGATGCCTATACATCATGTTACATATGCCATGCCAAATGCAAGAAATGCATAAAGGAAAGCTATACATATGCTACAAACCGGCTCCTCGAGGGGAGGCAAAACGGGCTCGACACCACCGGCAAAAGAGAGCTCCCACACACCCAACTCGAGAAATCAAACACACACAAAGTTCCCCCCGCAAACGAGTGAAAGTGGCTTGATCTAGGGGTTTGGTGAAAATATCGGCTAGTTGGTCATGTGTGGGTACATGGATCAAAGCTATCTTTCCTTTCTCGACATTGTCTCTCAGAAAATGGTACCTCACTTCTATGTGCTTGGTTTTGGAATGGAGCACTGGGTTCTTTGCAACGCTTATGGCACTAGTGCTGTCACATTGAAGTGGGACATGGGTATACTCCTCACCAAAGTCACTCATGGTGTAGGTGATCCAAAGGAGCTGAGAGCAACAACTAGCAGCGGCAACATACTCGGCTTCGGTCGTGGATTGAGCAACACTCGACTGCTTACGGGAAGACCAAGACATCAAAGAAGAACCCAAAAAGCGGCAAGTCCCGAAGTGGACTTCCTATCCAACCGACACCGGCAAAATCCGCGTCCGAAAATCCATGAAGCGCCAAAGAAGAGGACGCAGTACCAAAGGCCGAAGTCGGGAGTGTGACGCAAGTACACGAAAATTCTCTTCACCGCTTGCCGATGCGAAGTCCTCGGAGACGCTTGAAAACGAGCGCACGGACACACCGAGAAGCGTATGTCCGGCCTCGTCGCCGTCAAGTAGAGGAGTGACCCGATCATGCTCGGTACTCCTTCGGTCCACATGTTCACCTTCCTCGTCCGCATCAAGAGCCGTAGTCGTACTCATCGGCGTCGTCATAGCCTTGGAGTCCTCCATCTTGAACTTCCTCACAATGTCTTTGGTGTACTTAGCTCGGTGCACAAATGTTCCTTCCTTTGATTGCTTGATTTGTAGCCCGAGGAAGAAGCGCAACTCACCCATCATGCTCATCTCGAACTCCCTGCTCATATCATCCGCAAACCTTGCAACAAGTGAGTTAGACGAGCCACCAAAGACAATATCATCCACGTACACCGCACAATCGGGATATCTCTCCCCGCCTCGGCAAAAACAAGGTCGATCGACCTTCCCCATCTCAAAGCCTCTCTCAAACAAGAACCCCCTCAACCTGCCATACCAAGCTCTAGGCGCCCGCTTCAACCCATACGAGCGCCTTCCTCAACTTGTACACCGGTGGGGGTACTTCTCGCTCTCAAACCACGGAGGCCGTGCCTCACATACACTTCTTCCTCCAAGCACACCATTCGGAAAAGCACTCTTCACATCCATTTGGTGCAACTTGAACCCTTTAGCCACGAGAAAAGGCTAGAAGGATCCTAATCGCCTCCAAACGGGCTACGGGAGCAAAGGTCTCCTCGTAGTCGATCCCCTCCTTCGGACCGAACCCCCGGGCAACAAGTCTCGACTTGTTCCTCACAACCTCACCCTTCTCTCCCTCTTTGTTTTTCCACACCCACTTGGTACCAATCGGCTTACACCCTGGGGGAGGGTCAACCAACTCCCACACCTGATTCCTCTCAAAGTTCTCCAACTCCTCATGCATCGAGTTAACCCAATTGTGATCAGATAGTGCGTGTCCAATGTCTTTGGGCTCGAAAGAAGCAACAAACGCAGCATGAGCAAAATGGGAATTGTTTCGAACCCTCGACCGTGTAGTGCGTTCATTCATGTCGCCGATGATCCTCGAAGCTGGGTGATCCACTTGAACTCGCCGGGGAGGTTCTCGCCTCGAAGCTACCTCCCCCTCAACATCAGCTTCTCCTCGTTCTTGATTTGTCGTCGTAGGTGTAGCAGAGGGTCCATCCATCATCGTAGTCGAAGTAGTGGGTACATGTTCGGTGGGGGCACCGCACCGCCATCCTCATCATCACCATGTTCATGCTCCTCCTCCGAAAGATCTCCTCGCCAAGCTCATCATCACCCGCACACTCAAAGACAAGGCCGACTACGTGGCTCGTCTCGTCGAAGGTTACCTCGCAAGTCTCCACGATTTGGTTAGTTTCAAGATTGAGCACACGATATGCTCTAGAATGAGATGCATAACCAAAGAAAATGCCATCGACAGACCTAGCCTCAAACTTATCCAACTTCCTGCCTTTCTTCAGAATGAAACACTTGCAACCAAAGACATGGAAGTGACTCACCTTGGGTGTGCGGCCATGCATCAACTCATAGCATGTCTTCTTCTTGTGCACTCTGAGGTATATCCTGTTCGACACATAGCATGCGGTATTCACCGCCTCAGCCCAATACCTCCTCGGAGTCCTATGCTCATCAAGCATCGTCCGAGCCATCTCGCACAAGGTCCCGTTCTTCCTTTCCACAACACCATTCCGGGGAGGCGTATACGGACTCGAAAAGCCGGTGCTCAAGACCCAAGTCATGACAAAAGGTTTCAAAACGAGAGTTCCCGAATTCCGAGCCATTATCACTACGGATAGCTCGTATGGCATCTCCGTGCCTCTCGTTCCTCAACCTCAAGACTAGATCTCGAACAAAACCAAACGTCTCCCCCTTATCCTCCGTGAAAGAACACCCACGCATACCGAGAATAGTCGTCCACCACAACAAGGACATACCACTTCCCACCGCGGATCGCACACGAGCCGGGCCAACAAGGTCCATATGGAGCAGCTCGCATGGACGCTCGGTCATCACATCGGTGAGAGGCGGGTGAGAAGAGGCCACCATCTTGGCATGCCTACACGGAGCACAAACCAACTCTTTCTCAAGCCTCAACCGTGGCAATCCTCGGACCAAATTGAGTTTACTCAAGCGAGACAAAAGGTCAAAGCTCAAGTGACCCAACTTCCTATGCCACTTCCACAACTCACTCGAAGAACCGGCCAAGAAACAACGCTCCACACCCGAAGAGCGAGAAAAATCAGCACGAAACACCGACCCTCGGGAACGACCATACGGACAAGGTCCCCTCGAGAGTCCACAATCCGAGAACCACCCAGGCCGAAACAACACCTCAAAGCCCTCATCCAACAACCGGGACACGAGAAAGCAAATTGTACCCACAGCAATTGAACAAGAGCAACACGCCTCGAGTGATCTTGTCACTCACTTTTATCTCACCTTCGACGACACACGCCCACGCCCATTGTCCCCAAAAGTGATGTACCTCTTCGTCACCACCGGGACGAGACTTGAGAACCACCCCTTGTCTCCGGTCATATGCCTCGAGCAACCGGAGTCCATCAACCAAATGTTCTTCAAGTCTCCCACCTGAAATTCAAAAATAGGCACGTGAGCGAACAAACGACTCAGCACTGGGGTTAGTACCAAAAGAGGAAAACCAGTGCCGAGCCATTTGCTCGAAAGTGGGGTTAGCACCAACCAAAGCATCTCTCCTACCAAAACTACCTCCACGAACACCACCACGGTAACCACCCTGAGGGAACCACCCCTCTCTGCCTGGAGGAGGACCAAATCCACGCAAGAAAGCCCGTGGAACGTCCTTCCTCTCCAACTTAACGCCACGACTCCTCCAATCCCCTTATTGAGCACGAGGAGGAGAACGCCTAGCAAACTGACCACCTGCACCATTTCCGGCCCAACCACCGAACCACGACCACCGAAACAACCCTCGCACACGTACGAGCTCGAAACCCGAACAGGTTGTCTGTGTCGCGGGCCGCACGGGCCGTCCGGAGCCCGGTGCCCCCCACCGATCGACCGGTGTGGCCGGGAGCCGCACACCACCTGCAGCCTTCTTCTCTCCCCAAGCCCGAACTGTCCTCACAATCGCCTTGCCCCTGGGCATCTGCGTACGAGGCTCAAGTACACCATCGGAAGGGTGGTACTTGTCCTTGTTAGCCCACTCCTTTGCCATTCTCTCCTCTCGCTTCCTCTTGAAGCAAAACTCCTCCTTATGGCCATCTCTCCCACAATAGCCACAATGGAACCTCACAAGCTTAGGCTTTGGCTTGGGATGTGGCTGCTCACTCGGTTTCTCTCCACTCAAACCCTCCACCGCTTTCTCACCACTTGCCTTCTCACTCTCTTTCCCAAAGAACACTTTCCCCGAAGTGCTCACAAACTTGATAGGCTTTTGTAGGTCATTTGTGGGTGTAGGAAACACGGGTGGAGCTGGGGTTGTGTCTAGTCGGTTCCTTAGATGGTTAGGTTTTGGGGGGAAATCATTTTTGTGGTGGGTTTTTGGTGGCTCCGGGATATTCTCTCCACTTCCTTCACCAACCTTGTTTGCTCCAAGCCCCTCACCATCTTGCCTCTTAAAGGCCTCAATCATAATCCTCAAGCGAGGCTCATGGCCCGGACAACCAACCCATCAACTTCCTCAAATCATCATTCTCATCCTGCAAACGATCAACATAATGTGCAAGCTCCAAATTTTTCAATGCATGCATTTCATAGGTAGAGCAAGATGTAGGCATGGGTTCCTTCAATTTAGCCTCGAGCGAACTAGTGTAAGCATGCATCTCATCAATCTTAGCATGCAAAACAGGGCAAGAAGTGCAAGCACCAAGCAAAGCGAGGTCTAGACTTAAGCTCGGCCACTTCAACCCTAAGCACATCTAGTTCCTCACACTTGGAGGCATGCTTCTCCTTAAACAAAGCAAGATCGGCAAGGAATATGGAGCAATCAGCACAATCATTCTCATCAGAAACAACAGGGCTAGCCTTAAGCGAATCAATCTCAAGCTTGCTATCAAGCACCTGTGTCTCGAGCTCAGCCACTCTAGTCCTAGCATCCTCGAGTGAAGCCCTAAGCTCTTTCCTCATTTTCTTGGCCTCTCTAAGCATGTCATCACGGTTATCAAGCAAAGAGCCAAGCCTCTCATTCTCCTGGCGCAAGAAGGGAAGCTCATCACACACCTCATCGTCGGACTCAGAGTCCGAGTCGCTCTGTGTGCTCTTCTTGCTGCCGGAGCTCAACGCCATGGTGCAGAAGCCATCTCTTGCGAAGCAGCTCAGCCCGCTCAGGTTCTTGGACGACTTCTTGTCCTTGCGGCGATCTCCCTCGTCTTCTTCGGTCGCTCGAGCTCGAGGTGGAGTACGCGGAACTGGAGTCGACGTCGCTCGCTCCAACCATCGCTCGGGCCTTGCCTCGGCCCTCCTTCTTCCTCGATCGTCGCTCGTCCTTGTACTTGTTCTTGTGCTTGCTCTTATGGTCGCGCCTCGAACGGTACTTGCCATCGTTCATCCTCGGCTTGTGCTTGTAGCCGTCCTTGTTCTCGGCCTTCTCGGGCAGTCGGCGACGAAGTGTCCCGGCTTGCCGCATTGGAAGCAAGTCCTCGTGTTCCTCCTCATGTTCACGCGGTTCTCGTGCAGCCTCTCGAACCGCCTCGTCAACAGCGCCAGCTCGTCCTCTCCAAGGTCATCAAACTCCTCATCTGGCATAGACATCAAAGAGGAAAACGAGAACATCCTGGTGGATGGGTTAGAGTTAGTCTTTCCTTTGCAACCACCAATGAGGGCAAGACTATGGGAATCAGTCGGTCCCTCGAGCTTGGCAGTCATGCCCCTATCCACCTCAGCCGACTTGAGCTTCGAGAACAGCTCGTTCACCGTCGAGTATCGTACCTCTCCGACTCGACTATGGCCTCGAACTTTCCGCCCCATATCGTACGATCCAAAGAGTGTAAGAGCTTGACTGACTCTATCATGATCATCGTACGGGAGCACGTCCACATTGGCCCTCATGTTGTTCACCACCACCGTGAACCTCTCGAAACAAGGCATCGATGGACTCAACGAGGGAGATGAGTGAAGTTCTCGTACTCTCTCCGTAGGTCGCATACAACCGTGCTCCTCGAACTCGGGCGTTCCCAACATGAGCCTCCTTCAACACCGCCCAAATCCTACAAGCCAAGTGCTCGGTGTGCACCCGATCGAACTCGGCCGACACAAAGCACGAAACAAGTAGTCGACCGCCTTATTGTTGGCGTCGAATGCGTCCCCTCGACCCCGGAGCAAGGAAATCCATCGGTGGACATAGCCTCGTGTCCACCGTGACATCCCAAAAGCGGTGACCCTTTCGCGGAGGAACGCACCCATCCGCTTGCTCCACATCCGGTAGTTCTTGTCATCGAAGTGTGGAGGACCCGAACCCCGTTCTGGTACGCCATCCTTGGATCTTGGACCGGTTAGAGTCAACAAAGACCCGAACCGGCTCGATACCACTTGAAGGACCGATACGACGAACCGGGAGAGGGGGGGGGAGTGAATGGGAGCCGATAAAAATTCTTCTCGATGGAGATGAAAACTCCAACAAGACGAACACGGCTTCCAACACACGTCTCGACTCACTACCCAAGTTGGCCAAGCCCACGTAGCCACCGGAGTGCCACCGGACCTAGGAACCAACACACACGGCCTTCGACTCGAGAACGCGGCGGAACAACAAACCCCGAGTCTACGGACCCACACCGGGTCGGACACGGTGAGCACCACCGGTCGAGGCCCGGTCCCTGCGTCGGTGAACCGAGCAACTTTCACTAAGTGGCTCTACACCGGGGGACCGGTGAGACACACCGGTCGGACCGATGGCGCACTCGAAAGCCCCCAAGGCACCAAACGAGCCAACCGACCACCAAACGGACCCAAACTTGAAACAGGCGGCACCACGGGACAACAACGAACACACCAAGACGTTCACCCGAGCAAAAACCCACAAAGGCTCGCACCGATCAGACCGGTCAGGAGCACCGGTCGGGACCGGTGTAGCACAGGCGACTCGGGATGAACGAAGCACCCGCGGTCAACTCCCCCAAATGCAAATCTCGATCTCCCGAATCGCTCCACGGACTTGAACAAGACTTTGGGGATATCAGGAACACCTCATGAGGAGTCCATAGCCAAGTTTAATCCCACCAAATCTCGTCCAAAAAGGAGGAATCGAAGAAATCCCGCCGAAAGCACTTCCAACCCAAGAACTCAAGAAACCCCAAAATCGAGCACCTTTTCTCACGGATTTGGGACGGGAATCACAGCCCAAAGAACCACGAAAGGTTCCCACAAATTTCCCCCATCAAATCCCCAAGAGAAAAGCCCCGAAAACACCCCAAAGAAATCACGAAGAGAGGGCTCTGAAAATCACCACCATGAACAACCGGGGAAAACACATCCAAACCTTGAGGAACCACGCCGAATCATCTATACATGAAACAAAGGTTCGTACAAGGTCTAGCAAGCCGCCCGATCATCCATCCCTCTCTACAAGATCTCTCCGTGAAGCTCTCTTGCTAGTCCTAGAGAAAACCTAAGGAAAATAGGTGGAAAATAGGAAAACTAATGAGCTAGGGTTCCAAGAGTTGGCTGCCATCCTCTCACCTCTTGGGTTATATGGAGGCAACCGAATGTCTAAAATTCCCTTCGATAACAACTAGGGATACAAGCCCCTAAAGGGCGGATTTGGAATTCTTGATGTCTTCACCATCGGACGGATGCCCGGCGACCGCACCCTGCGTAGCCTCGACGCAAGCCATGCGATCCCGACGCGTGTCCTCCGCTTGGAAGATTCCGGACTGCGTCGTCGCACACCGGTCAGACCGGTGCTCCCCACCCCGATCGGTCCCCGGGGCCCCCCCGGTCCGGACCGGTCGGACCCACGGTCGGACCGGTCCGTGCTTCTTGCACCTCCGTCTTCGGTTCTCCGGTCTTGGCTTTGTGGATCAACCAAGGAACCCGGTGGTTTTCCGGGTTCGGATGTTAACCCGCGGAAACCCCGCTAACTCGGTGTAGCCTCCGCCAATCTCCACTCATGACTTGGCTCCCATGTAGTCCCGGCTCGACCTTGGTTTTGAGGCTCAACCAAGAAACCGTCCACGACTTCATCTTGCTTGTTCATGCCACCATGCGGCCCGCACTTGACCCCGCCGGCCACCGGGTCCCTCGAACAAAGCCTACTTGTCTTCTCCACACACGGAGGCCTCACGAGCGACGACCTTTCGCGCTTGTTCTTCACCTGCACCAACACGAGTCAAGCCGCAACCTGCACCTGCAATACTTAGCCAAGAATCAGTCCACACAGCGTTGTCAATCACTCATCACGCAAGGAAGCGACCATCCACCGGTCCTCGAACCACACATGGTCCTCAGGAGAGCAGCAGTCGCAAGGCGACGTTGAGGCCGGCGGCAGTGGAAACGAGGTGAGAGCGCCGGCGACCTCCTCCTCTTCTTGGCGGTGTCCTCCTCTTCTTCCCTCCTCCCCTTTGGCGCTGCTCTCCTCCCTCCACGCCCACGAAGCTGGCTGCGGAGGCCATCGCGGAGCTTGGGGAGTTGGAGAGTCCGACGAGAGCGAGGCTTGGAGGTGTGGTCGCGACTTCCTTGATGACGATGCTCGCATGCCAAATCGAGTTCCGCCGGGCTGCAGGCGCGCACGCTGAGATCCGCCCCGTCCCGATTGCTTCTGCTCCGCGTTAACTGGCAGCACGCAGATGGGCGCGAGGGTGGCGGCGCGCGAACGCCGGACGGGCGCGAGGGTGGCGGCGTGCGAACGCCGGATGGCGTGAGGGTGGCGGTGCGCGGATGCTGGACGAGCACGAGGGTGGAGGAGTGATGAATCGAGGGCCGGCCATAGGAGATAGAAGGAAGAGGAAGAAGATGAGGGTAATTTGGTCCAAAATTTTTGAGAAACACATCCAAAGGGTAAGTAATGGTATATTTCAGACAAAACGTGAATTGTAATGGTATGCTTGTGAATAGGTGAATTGTAATGGTGTATCTCCAACTTTGGAAAATTGCAATGGTACCGATCCAAATAACCCTAAAGATAAATATGGGGTCATTGACATCAATACTACTCGACACAAGTTTAGCAATGAACCCTATATTCTGGCAACACAGGCAGAACTGGTGTTTTATGTGAATCTGGTGAACAAACTCGGTGGAGCGAGTGTTATTTCAATGAAACCAAGGAACTTGTTTGCCATGCTCGAATTAGATCTCGAGGACTCATTTGCTGTGGGTATCGAAGGTATTAATTTGCTCGGTGAACACCGAGGTTTTGACAAATTGGTCAAGATCGGACAAGGAAGGCACACCGGCGATGTCTCAGTTATTAATCAGGTTCGGGCCGAGGCGGTTGACGAACCAGACGACGAAGTATTTGATGTTGATGATGAACATGATGCAGATGACACGTACATTGATGATGGAATTGTTGCACCAATAGTTCAAGATGCCCAAGATGATGAGTTTTTCAATTGATACTTACTCGACCGTAGTCATGACTTCTATGTTGCCATTATTTACTACTTCTGGAAGACTTTTGCATAAATCTTAATATTTAAAATATGAATCTAAAAATTGGTATGACAAACAAAAATAGGGGGCGTAGGGCGGGCCGGGTCACCAACGAGCTCTACCGGCGAGCGTGAAGCCCGGCGAGCGGGAGCCCGATGGGCCGGCCGCCCAACAAGCCGGAGGTTAGTAGAGAGGAAGCGGTGTTCGAGAGGAGTTCGGGATGGCAAGCACGCCTCGCCTTTTAAGTTGTGGTGCGCCCGCTTGAGGTAGCGGTGTGGCACTAAAGATTATGTCGATGTGCTTCTTGTGCGGCGCTTCGCACACACCGGAACTAATAAGGACAAATGGGCCGGCCCAATCTCGGACCGCAATCCTTTTCTAACAAAAGGGCACATTGATAATTTGCATATGTGTTGTTGCTTTTAATATGTTGATATAGAAAATAAAAAATTGGCTAACAAATGATACAAATTAATCTTTAGTAAATCAACAAATAATTAGAGTAATATGGAAGTTATCTGTCAAAATTGCCCAAATAAACAAGGCCTCCTAGTTTCAATCCATCAACCGAATTACTACTAATATGTACACATATACTTGTTCCGAAAACCAAGAAATTCTACTTGCTACTTTTGGTTAGTACATTATTTACATGATTCTACAAATGAGCATCCGGCGGAAATCGGTAACCATGCTTGATCTCAAGCGATTAGCAATCTCAAAAGACGAAATGCATCCTTGGTGGTGTATTTCACACCGCCATTCGTGCAACACCCTCAAACCCCAAAGCTCGTGGTTCACATTTCTGTCCTTGTACGAGAGGTAGCTCCGGTACTCGATTTCCAATCTTCTCCGGTGACGACCCGTAACCATTTCGGTACGGATGGCTATACTTCTCATCAACGTCGGCAACAATCGGTTGAAGGTCTTTCCAATTAGAAATCTTGACGCCGCGGTCCTCCGTAGGCGTTCGGCATCGTTGGTGATATGCGCTCCCACAAAGATGTGGCCTTCCTCGGCCGAGAAACTTGCTCGGGACATCGGGAAGCTTGTAGCCGGCATGGTGCACACGGTAAATAAGGCGGCTCGAACCGACACACAATTGCGGCAATGCGAGCTTGTACCGCCTTTGCGAAGCCGAATCCACTCGGTGTCCAATCCAACGAGCAAACGTTCGGGAGGTGGGCTACCTTTGATTTCGTCGATGTACTCCGCCACTACTCCGGCGTCGCAAGTGACGATGGTCTTGATGCTCGGCATCGCTCCTTGAAGAATTCAACCTCGTGCACGGTAGTTGGGGGCGGTCCTCGCTCCTCCGAAAGTCGTGGACGGACGACGGCGGGGCGCCATTCGTCCCACTCCCAGCCGCTCCGATCTCGAACGTCGGCTGGATCAACGGCGGCCTCCCACGGGTTGAGGGCGACACGCTTGCCACCCTGCAGTCCCAAACCAAGAAAACAAAGTTCCGAATCTTCAACCTCGTGACAAATCCACGACTAGCTAGCAACGCGGTGTGCCTTGCGGGACTAACCTTCAAAGTGACGCTCTCTGGCCGACGCGGCCGGGATTGCTCGCCCGCATCACCTAGGTTCTCGTAGAGGCCCGCGGCGGCGGTGGCCTCTACGGCATCCCCCTTCATTTGTGGGGCGCCGCCGTCACCCGATGCGTCGCTTCGGGTCATCGCCGCTGTTTCGAGGTCGCTTGCGATGGCGGTTGCAGAGATTGCAAGCTTTGGGGGGTCGCCGGCAATGGCGGCAGGCAAGAAAACCCCTTCTCCTTCGATGCGACAGTGGGAGCGAGTGGGTGGGGCGGGGTAGGGAAGAGGCTAAACTAGTATATTCTATGCTGTCGTTTCGGCTTCATATACAGGTCAAATCGACGTGTTGGTTGCCGAAGCAATGGGCATGGCAAGATTTGAAGACAACCGGCAAGACGAAGGGGCGGCGGTTCCTAATTCGCTTCGTTACACGCACGCGCGCCTGGGGAGTCGTGGTCTGGCCGCAACGCTTCACCTGCACCCGATAGTTGCATGCAAAATCACACTAAGGGTTCGATGTCTGAAAAGGTTTGCGAAAAGCTCTGTATCGCAAAGTAGATCCAAATTATTTATGTAGTTTTAGATTTCATCTACATTTACTACTCCATGGAGGTGCACCATTAATTACAAATATTATAGTAAGTTATTTTCAAAACTACTTTCAAAATCTGTAGCTAAATACTGGATTAAGTAGGTTCATTAGATTCGTCACACAAAGTTACGCTGACACGTGAAAAGGTTTTACAAATAAATTACATTTAGTGTTCCATTTATGAAAGATTCTTGGGGCTAAATTTATTTAGATGCGAACGGAAGAAGAAACGCAGCGCTGCGCCTCGCGATCTCCCACGCGTTCAGTCCTACGTACTCTACTCGAGTGCCCTGGACGCCTGTTCAACGAAGCTCCTAGCCTCCCTACGCGCACGCGTCGGCCGCCGTGACGGGTGACAAGACGGCACGGGGGCGGAGTAGTTTGCTTCGTACACCCGACCACGCCCCCCCCCCCCCCCCCCGCAGCGGTGAACAAAAATCGCAATGGCACAAACAAGGAACAATGCGAAGTTCGATTTCCTCGGCCACGAGGGGCCGGTACAGATTAATCTTAGAAAGGTGAGTTACAGGCCGCCAATGTCGGCGGCGGCGCCGTCGCGAAGCACGCCGTCGATGTCAACCCCCGCGGTGGCGGCATCGGCCGCAATGGGGGAAGTGCGGCGCGTAGTGCCGGTGCTGATCCGGCGGTAACGGCCACTCCGGCTGCAGATCGAGCCAAGGGAAAGTCGACTTGCGCGTCCGCCGTCGCGAGCGCGCGGGCGGCTCCCCGGCGCGCACCGGCACGCACCGCCTCCTTGACACGCCTTGGGAGCGCGCGAAGACGGTCGGGCGGCGACCGGAGCCCGGGCCGACCACCGTGACGGCGACCTCCGCCGCGCGCGTAAGTTCATCGTGGCGATCCTCCGGATCGTTCGGGCGGCGACGCGGCTCCTCCGCCGCTCGCGGCGGAAAGACGCCTCCGCCTCCTCGGGCGAGACAAGAAACAATGGCGACGAGTCAAACAAGAGCCTAGTGGGCGGCGTGCACCGACGGAATACGGGGAACTCACCAAAGCGGCGGGCCTCCACATCGGCCTTGGCGCGCTGCGAACCCCGGGCTGTCTCCGTCTCGGCCGCTCGAAGGGCGGTATGCATCGCATCCCGGGTCCCCTCCAGGTCCTGTACCTTGCGCAGCGCGTCATCTAGACGACGCCGCGTCCTCGCCGCTTCCTCGCCGAGTCCCCGGCCTCTCGACGAACGGGGGCGTCGCCCGAGACGAGGAAGAAGACAAGCTCCGGGGATTCCGACGACGAAGATCCACCGGACGGAGGCGCCGCGCCGGCCGAAGGACACGGGCCATATGTCGCACTAGGAAACGAGAAGAAGAATGACGGCATCGGATCCTCGGCGAGCACCGGAAATTATGGAGACGAGGAAGACACTCACCCCCGGCGAGAAAGCAACCGACGGAGACGCGGCGGGACCGACGGCGACGAACCCCCAGGGGCCTCTTCTGCGGGGCGCTTCTCTCCGGCCATAGATGCGCGCAGGGAGTCGAGGGGGCCGGGAGACGAGCGGCTACTCAAGATCAACGAGAGCGGCGCGGTGCAAAGGAGCGGGATTGGAAAACACAGCGAGGCCCCGCGGTTATATAACTCGCGTCGGGGCAACTGCATTCGTACCACTGCCGTGTGGGGCCTACAGATCGATGACTAAAAGGCAGAATATCCCATTGCAGGGACGCGACCCCACTAACTCGTCGGGGTGGGGCGGTTACCAAGGGTCAATGACGGGTCTACCCAGCCACTTGTTGGCCCACAAATCAGTCTTTAACGGAAATTTGACTCTGGGTGACCCCAGCGTGGACGGAGTTGTGGGACCCACTGTTGGTAGGATTGTTGCGCCAAGCGTCGGCTCGAACCCGCGAGAGATTTCCTCATTGGACAGAGTTGTGGGCCCTACTGTCGGCACCCAGATTGGGATGTGTTCTTGAGTTGTTCATGTTCATAATGAACTTGATCATTTGTATCGTTTAATCATAACTTCAAAGTTGTTTATATTTGTCAAATGACGTCCAAATCGGGGAAATTTTTTTTCCTACATTCTTATGACAACATAATCTAGATCATGGTGTCCACTCCATATCGTGTCACGGCGTACGAGCAATAATAATTTAAAAATAGAACATTTCATAACTAGATTCAAGATTTTCAATCAGTAGACGACGTCAATTTGAAATGAGATGAATACCAAAGTTTCATAGCTCGTCGAGATGAACAAACTTTATATTGGTTGGATTCTCATTTGAAGAAGGGGTACGATCACGTAGAACAAAAATGACATGTCTCCGACCAAGTTTCTTAAACAATGAGAGTGAACCTAGGATTAACTAACAATGTGTAGGACCACTTCTTCAAATGAGAATCCAACCAATATAAAGATTGTTCATCTCGACGAGTTATGAAACTTTGGTATTCATCTCATTTCAAATTGACGTCGTCTCATCGATTGAAAATCTTGAATCTAGTTATGAAATGTTCTATTTTCAAATTATTATTGCTCAGACGTTGTGACACGATATGGAGTGGACACCATGATCTAGATTATGTTGTCATAAGAATGTAGGAAAAAAAATTTCCTGATTTGGACGTCATTTGACAAATATAAACAACTTTGAAGTTATGATTAAACGATACAAATGATCAAGTTCATTATGAACATGAACAACTCAAGAACACATCCCAATCTGGGTGCCGACAGGTGGGGCCCACAACTCTGTCCAATGGGGAAATCTCTCGCGGGTTCGGCGACGCTTGGCGCAACAATCCTACAGGTGGGTCCCGCAACTCCGTCCACAGATGGGGTCACCCAGAGTCAAATTTCCGTACAGACTGATTTGTGGGCCAACTAGTGCCTGGGTACACCCGTCATTGACCATGTGATTCCGTGTCCTCCCTATGAAAGCGCAGTTTCCTTAAAACCCAATGAACCCTGCGACCCCCCAAATTCAATCTACAACATGATCTGGAGGCGGCGGTTCTTTTCCATCTCCCCTCATCCTCGCCGGGGATAACAGCGTCGCACATCCAATTACCCACCGTGCGTGACGAACTGCAACCACTCCATGGAAAAGATCTCCGTGGCTTGCTACGAGGCGTCGTCGAGGCTGCTGGAACTGCCGATGGAGCTGACGATTGACGTCGTCTCCCGCGTCGCTGCGCAGTCAGAGGATGCCATTGTGGATCTCCGCAACCTGCGCGCAACATGCAAGGCAATGTGCGTGGTGGGCGGCGCCGCCACGGTCGGACGACGCCTAGCCCTGAAACGCGTCTTGCGGCGTCGATTCTACCTCGGCCACGAGTATCGCGCGGCGCTCGTCAACACACTGGCCAACGTCGGCAACCCGGAGGCCTTGTTCCAGAGCGGCTTGCGCCGCGCAGTACTGGGGAACACACGTGGCGTCATCACGCCGTGCCTTGACCAGCTACGGCACGCCGCGGAGGCGGGTCACAAGGAATCGATGTACGCCCTCTCCCTCTTCCTCTACAGACCCAACAGCGGCGAGGCCGACGACGACGAGGCCAGGCGGCTCCTGCGCTTGGTCGAGGCACCCCAAGAGGGGGCGACGGTGCTTCCTTGGATAAATTTGACTTGCACAAAACGCCTCTCTAGGATCATTGCGTCGACGTGGCACTACCTGCTTACAGATGCGAATGCGATTGCCGTGTCGCTGGTGCCGGCGCCCGTACCTCGCCACGACGATTTGCAGTGTGCGGGTCGTGGGTGCGGCGACCACGCAGGATGGCATGCTTGGTACTCGTGGCGTAGGTTCTGCAGCGAGGAGTGTAGGATCCGAAACGAGTGTGATTGGTTCTTCTACACACTCAAGGAAGCGTTAATGATCTGAAGGAAGGTATAAAAGTTGTGATTGCTGATATTTCTTGATAAATTAGTTCCACACATGATGCACCCTAAAAGACATTCCGGATTTCAGTGTACATGTTTGCGTTCTTTCTTGTGTTTTACAAGTTCGGTCGATTGCTAAACATTGTTTCAGGTGCACGGGATTTGAGTTATCATTTGTTCGACGAGTTCGTTTAATGCTTTCTTCATTTTCGAGAAATTTATCTGCAAGTGACGAGGGACCTTGCAGAGAGGCTCTGGCGTCATTTCAGTCACATCTTTGAAGAAATCCAGCTAATAAACACAAAGCATGTCTCTCAAGTTGTGTCTTTCGACTATGTATGTGTTTTTACAATTTGTGTCCTTGTAGACCATGTTTTTGATGATCCTTAGTTGGTGTGGTGTCAACGTGACTCGGGTAGCTAGCCTGTGAAAACTCAGTTGTCATAAATCTTACCGATTGCTACCCGATCTTTATGTTTGTTACACATATTTGTGTGATGCATTTTACTCTGGTACAAATCTGATAAAGGGTTTATGGTAGTCTGCTAAAGTTTATACAAATATGACATTCGTAAATTTACTCGACCACATCAAAAAATGTGTAACCAATATACAATAACTTTGTGGTAAACAAGAAGTAAACTTTGTGTTACCCACCCGTCGGTGGCCACACCAAAATGCATCCCTCAAATACGCCAAACGTTCGTAAAAAATGGGTAGCCGGCGATTTGGAATGTGGCGCCGGTTTTTCCCATCCGAATTATTTAACTTTCGCCCAAACTACCGCGCAACCATGGACCGGGGCCACCACGCCGGGTTACAAGAGTAAAAAGTCGCGCGTCTTTACTTTCCCTCCCGAATCCCCTCGCAAAACAAATCTACAACTCGGTCGGTTTGGGGCCGGGTAGACGATACGACTACCGCCGCCGCCGCCGCCAAGCGCTTCTCGCCGCGCGTACACGAGGATGCCGTCGTCGAGGGAGCCGGCAAGGGTGACCCCTACGTCCTCTGAAGCGCAGCGCACACCGTCTTCGGCCATGCTACCTAGAATGTTCACAACCCCTGGTGCGGCGATTGGTGAACCTACCGCCACCATGGCCCCTAGGCCTAGGGCGACGGGGGCTCTCTTTGGGTCATCATCACCTTCGGGCGACGATGAAGCACGCATCGACGTGGACATAGGTGCAGACCCTGATGTTTTACCTTCATCTCAGGACGAGACGACCGAGGCCAGAGTACGCTGTATCGTGGTTCCATCTTTCCCCTCGTTCGTACTGCATCCAACATCTCATGCATCTGTGCACGCACTGGTACCCTAGATTTCATGCATTTGATCACGCGATTTGCACACCAAATTTCTTCACATGTTATTGATATGACATCGAAATGAATGCGCAGATCATTAGATGATCAGTCTTGGACCGTATATATGATTGAGAAGGGTATAGATGGGGAGCCAGATACAACACATACTTGTCACCCTCGTGGTTCACAAATCACCCTACAAACCATAAACAACCCGAAACAAAAGCTGGGGTACGGGATGAGGGACATTATTTACTACAAGACTAGAATTCCGACTCTCTTGCGGAAGCAACACTCACCGAGATCGACTACGACGTCGACGTAGAAAGAATGAAACAAGATTCACGAGGAGGAGATGGTGATCGGATTAGTTATCTCCGGAGAGAGCCAATACCTATAAACCATACCATGGCCATAACACCTTTGAAATCCAAAAGTGCTTACATAAATGCGATGATGAAGAAGAAGTAGAAGAATGTGACTTAGATGAATACAAACTTTGGCTAGGCGATTTGCATCAAGAGAAGAAAGCCTTGGGTAAGATATGCTTCGACCAAATATTTGTGTACTTATACTCCGAATTTGCATGTTCGGTCACATGAATGAAATTAATTATGGATTATATTTCAGAATTAAAAGACATTTTCGGGGATGACACAATCGATACATACGAGAGAATACCCGAATGTTGCGGGACTGCTTGAAGACATCGGTAATATCCCTCTCCTAATTTGCAAGCAAATTACCATTTTTTGTCATACTACAAAATATGATCGGTCATCATATGCCACTAAATTCTCTGCACGAACGGTACGTGGACCCCACCTTCATTTTGCAACACAGGAATGAAATGAACCCAACACCTGCAGTGCAGCCTCCATCTCATGCTCGGCGTTGGAAACAACAGGAGCAAGGATCTGGTAACATGTGTTCCATAGAAATTACCTGTCTGTGCATACAGTTATTTTGTGGGTATTATCACATGCATGTTGTTCGCATGGAATAGTCTCACAAAAAGTTAAGAAAAGAGGACGCGGTCCCGTAAGAGCATTGACGGTAATCGCCAAGAGAATCAAGGCGGGCAAGCAGCAGTTAGACATTCAATTCTCTAAACATGGAGGACCGGTAGGTGATAACTACCGCTCATTCGTTGATGAAGTGGTCATGTATACAAGGAAAAGGGCTCCTATCATTGGAGTGAAATCATGGAAAAATGTTAGGGAAGAAGTCAAAAACGCAATAGCAACCGATGTATTGGTAATAATAGACTTTGCTTTTCGGTACAATTCAAATAAAAACTAACATATGAACTCACACAATATTTGAATGCTATTGTGATTATATAACGAGCAAAGTGGGACATGGAGGATAATGCTTTGAATCAAGGGAAAAGATATGGGCCATTGCTAGGGAGCGTTACAAAGGATGGCGTTCAACTTTCGGTGCTACGGCCAAGACATACAACGGCTACCACCGAGAGAATGTTACATAAGCCTACGAGAATTAGATATTGTTGAATGGCACTATCTATTGAAGTATTTCGATCTTGCTAAATTCAAGGTTTGTTCCACATTGTTAATTACGATTTCGACCACTACATTTTTCATTCAAATGGCAATGTCCGAGTCTTTAAGATTTTTGTTCATAACTTTACATTGTATAGGAAAGGAGCACACAAAATTACGCGATTTGATGCCAACAAATGACAAGACATTTGTCGGGCGCTAAGCCTTATTCTCGGCGCGGCTATGAGAAGGTAATAACCGGACAAGCACATCTCCAATCTGTCTTGCGGGATGAAGAACATTAATTTGTTATTTTCTTGGCATACCGAGAGACCCGAAACTAGTGAAGAGCCCGATGATATGGAACTTTGGTGGATAACTCACACTAACCGGGGGTCTTGGACGGACGAACAATCTAAAAATGTCTATGTGAGTTCTCAATGAATCGGTACATACATTACTATACATAGGCTTATGCAACTATAGAATGCAACCAATCTCTTGTTCAACTAACTCCTCCACCGTGCCTTGCAAATGTTAGGACACCGCAAGCGGCGTTATTGCCGAGGCGGAATCAAATGCGACAACAACTTTGTTTCCCAAAAGGAAAAAAACGAGATGTTCCAAAAAGCCTACAAAGAAGTCACGAAGTGCAAATCAACCAAGTTGCATGGAAACGGGTACCTGGCAAAAAACCCAACTAGAAGGCAGCTGCTCAATGCGGAGCGCGAGGAACAAATTCGTAGGGAAGAGCTACAGCATGAAAAACACGTCGAGCTCATGGACGCATTTGGGCAGCTACAAGAAAAAATGTCAGGATGGGAAGAAGAAAGGGAAGGAGAAAGGAGAGAACATGCACGCCAACTTGAAGAAAGTGAAAAGAGAAGGCAGGCAGATCTACAACGACTTAGGCAAGAGTTCCTATCAATGCCGCAAGCATCAAATGGACAGATCACAAGTTCCACAGTAATGGTCAAGCTATTTGCATGAATGCGTTTCTTTCCTTGGGTTCTATATATGAATGTTTGTATCCTTTGGTAGGTTGACCAGCCAATATCTGTACAACCATGCCCAAGCAACAATGTCATCGAATCCGCCGACGTGGCGGCGGTTGCATCAATCACCCAGCAAAACAACCTTGTCGCTGAATCCGCAGACAACGTGGCGGCTGAACCATCGATTCCTACATCCGGGAATGTACAACCGGACTCCGGGAATGTGCTCTCGTGTACTCGGAGTTGTTCTCGAATTCACAACTTTTTACTAGTACATATCATCGATTCTTGATGAAATTACGCCTAATCTTGTCCTTCCAAATGATTGGTTCATAGGAGAAGGAATCTGAAGAAGCTCGAAAACAAGTATTTCGCAAAACCAGAAGCACTAAAGGTGGTGTTAACAATCCTGAAACTCAATCTACCGTTAGACAAATTTCTTCTCAACAGCTACAGGTACAAGTTGCACAAAGGAGACGACAAAGCACCAAAAAGGCATGAGGTGAAGCTTTTTTCAACAACTCTTCCGCTGTGAATGTAATTCATGTTTCATTTGTCAAAGTGTGTTTATGGTTGTGGTAATTATTTGATGTCATTATGCTATTTTTATGAATCACAATCAATCTTTGGTTTGCTATATGTTGTTGTTTCACAAATTCCAATATTAGAGATTAATTGATGCTAGCTTAAAAATTTTGTTGATTCTTTACAGGTGATGAGACATCCTTGCATTGAATCCCCCTTTGCTGATCAAGTGTTGGGATCATGTCCAAGTAACAATTGGCAGACCAAGTTCTTCATGTCCTAGCAAATTTGTCTACTATGTGTTGAAACAATGTCATGTGCCAAACTTTTCAGTATTTAAGTACTTCATGAGTCATGTAATTAACTCAGTGGATGGTTCAATGTTGGTTAATTAACTATAGATGCATTGTTATATTTATCTGCTGATGTTAATTAATGTTGCAATTACTGTTGCTACATAAATGAGCGTGGCAGAATACACCAGTGTTTTTCGTTGCCAAAAAGTAGTGTGGCAATAGTAAGGTGCACTTGTAGCACCCCTAATACGAACGTGGTAATAAGAAATTCAACTTGTAGCAACACAAAGGGAACGTGGCAATAGTATGGTGTACTTGAAGCAACCCTAAATAGGAACGTGGTAATAAGAAGTTCAACTTGTAGCAACACAAAATGAGCGTGGCAATAGATAGTGCACTTGTAGCAACCCTAATAGAAACGTTGTAATAAAGATGGCAACCAACCAAATTTCGAAGCAATAATAGAGGACCACATATTACAACCAATCAAATTACGTGGCAATAGAGGATACCACCTAAAGCAACGTAACCAATATCGTGGCATCGACAATGCTACCTATCACATCGAAATCAACTTTTGTGGCAATAGAGGAGACCACCTATAGCAACTAACCAATTTCGTGGCATCGGACAATACTACATATTCCAACCAAATTACTTTCGTGGTAATAGACGAGGTTCAACCAATAGCAACCAAAGTCGGTGCGTAGCAATACTATAACTTGCAACGAAACGAAACGTTGCAATTGCACCTTTGGCAACACCGCAGATGTGTCGCAATAGTACACTTTGCAACCAAAACAAGTGTTGTAAAAAACCCTAATTGCAACGTTGCGTTACGTTGCAACAAAAAAACTTTGGCAACCACTAGATGGACAACGACGCAATACCCTAATGCAACGCGGCCTTTCGCATCCCATGGCCCACGGAATAATTTGGTTGCAATTGTGTCTATTGCAACCAAATATGGCATATTGCAACACATTTTGTGCGTTGCATTAGGGGGAAAATCTAGTAGTGCATGGACGAGTCTCCGGACCACGAGCCTACCCATATCGAATAGGGCATGGGCGTCCACTTGAACCGCCCGATAACAGCTCAATGAGGAATCCGCAATTCGCGACCCGCTCGATGGGGGTTGCGAAAACCTCACGCTCCGTCCTGCGGAGGGACGGCGAGGGAATGTACAAACTAGTCGGGGAGCCTGCCCCGATCGCCTCGAACGGGCCCAGGCTCAGGGGCTCGACGCACGACTACACCTCCTAGGGTGCACCGAACGCAGACAATGCCAGATACGTGCGTGTGGCACTGCCGAGGCTGGCTGGAATATTGCAGATGCCGGCTGAAACAAACACCCCGCACGCCGGTAGATCCTGTGTAAAAACCTTGCAGGAGCACCCACGCTCCTGCAAGGCTTCGGGGGCTAGACCCGCGGGTCCGCTAGTGCGGCCCCACGGAATAGCACCAGCGACCGGGGGGGAGAACGTCCCATCAGCAAGCGTCAGCATCCGCGGGATTCTAACGGATACACCCACAGATGCTCGGGGGCTACTGTCAGGGACAGCCATGAGGGTCTCCTAAACAACTAGGGAAAACCTGCTTACATTCATAAAAAACAAGGGCAAACAAGCCTAAAAACACGCGCAAGATAAACCCACGGGCTCATGGCCCACCAGACAATCAGCCTAGCCACCCTCAGGCGGAACTCCTCTTCGCTCGAGGGGCATGGTGACGCCCCGGTACAACTCCGCCTCGCTCGAGGGCCGGTCACCCCTCGGGTGATGTTCCGCCTCGCTCGGGGGCTGGACGCCCCCTCGAGCGTGGCCCCGTCTCGATCGAGAGTCGAGCGCCCCCTCGAGCAAGTTTCTGTCTCGCTCGAGGGCATCACAGGCCCGCCGCCTCCATATTTGCTCCCCCGGCAGGGGCACTTAATGCACTAACATTTGCAGGCGCCCGGGTCAAAGACGAATCCACACCACGACGTGCCTGGGAATCACGCCCCGGCACTGCTCCGCCAACTCCCCCGGCGAGGCCATCCCCGCCACTTTGCGAAGCTGTGCGGCATGGCCAGCAACAACACCGTGGCACTGTGCCACCCACTCCCGTACGGCTAACGCACCGCACCCTCGATAAAGGACGGCAGAGCCCTCGAAAGGAAAATGAGTGACTGCTCCACACCCACACAGGACAGCGTCGTGACGTCAGGCCAGTGGGACCGGTCACCTCCAACACCATCCCGGCCACTACATCACCATCCCCGACGCTGTGGGAACGTGTGGTGACGGGATTCCGCCACGCCGGCTACTATGCCTCGTACGGCCTCGCGTCAACGGCAACCTCGAGTCCTCACACGGGCAGCAACCGGACAGGCGACCCCTATGCCGCCACCCTTGAAGCCCCTCCTGGACGCGCACAGGACGTGCCATGACGCCCCGCCAGATGCGAGATTCGCCAGGATGTCCGTCTACTCCACGACGCTGTACAACATGCCTCTACATGTAAACGAAATAGTGTGGCACGCTTGTGAACTGTCGCCTCCTTGGCCTATAAAAGGAAGGGCAGTCCCCTAGCCGCAGGGGAACGACGGACAACGATCACTTGCACGCTTTCCGCCTTCACCACGATATTGGCACTTGCCGCAATCTGTACCTCTGGGACCTAGAGGCCCAACCTCCTCTCCCGCCTCGCTTGTAGCCCCCCCCTCTGCAAGCACCACGGTGCAACGCAATATAGTGCCTTGAGCACACCCCTGCTGGACGTACGGCCCCCGGCCGGAACCAGGATAAAACCCAGTGTCACTAGTTGCTTAGCACCGGCCATCGAGAGATAGATCTCAGCGCTTCTTACTAGTTAGTGTCGGGACTACTTTCCGCACCGACAGCAGTCTTAAGGCAACAGTTCCTATGCATGAAAATCCCGACACCAAAAGGAGGCATCACGGTACTTGGTGATTAGCAAGAAGCCAGAAGCATTGAAAAGGGCTTCACGCCAGGTCAGAGCAATGTGCATCAGCTGAACACCACCGAAGAAAAGTAAGAACCTTATGTTGAACCCAAGAGGAACAAAGAAAAGATTGAGATACCTGCTGATGGGGAAACGAAGAAAGTATACCTAGATGGCATGCCAGACAGGGCAGTGATAATAGGGGCTCATCTTAGTCCCGAAGAGGAAAAAGAACTTGTCCAATTCCTGAACAAAAACAAATATGTCTTTGCTTGGTTAGCCAAAGACTTGCAAGGTGTTGATAGAGATATCATTGAGCATGCCCTAGAAACAGATGAGAAAGTAACTCCATAAAGCAAAAACTCAGAAAAATGTCTGAAGACAAGGCTAAAGCAGTAGAAGCTGAAGTGCAGAGGCTTCATGATGGCAAAGTAATCAAAGAAGTCTTATACCCTGTTTGGCTGGGTAATACTGTACCAGTGAAGAAGAAGAATGGGAAGTGGAGAATGTGTGTGGACTTCACAGATCTGTACAAGGCCTGCAAAAAGGATGACTTCCCCTTAGAAAGGGTAGACAAAATCGTAGATGATGCCGCAAACACTGAAATGTTGTCACTCCTGGACATGTTCTCAGGATATCATCAAATAAGAGTGCGAAGAGAAGACGAGGAGAAAATAAGTTTCATCACCCCTTTCGGAATCTTTTGCTTCGTCAGAATGCAAGAAGGTCTAAAGAATGCAGGATACATGTTTTCAAGAATGATAGCAATAGTCCTCCATCCTAATCTCCATAGAAATATTCTAGCATATGTCGATGACATAGTGGTCAAAAGCATTCAAAGAAAAGACCACATCAGCGATCTAGCGGAAACATTCACGAATCTCAGAGCAGCCAATCTTAAGCTGAATCCTGAAAAGTACATTTTCGAAATTCATAAAGGGAAAGTTCTATGGTGCTTGGTTTGGACAAAGGGTATCGAGGCAAATCCTGACAAAATCAAGGCTCTAGTCGAGATGCAAGACCCTATTTCATTGAAAGATGTGCAAAAATTGACGGGGAGAGTCGCCGCCCTCAACAGATTCATTCCCCGAGCTGTAGAGAGAAGCTTACCTTTCTTTCAAGGTCTCCGAAGTTCCAAGAACTTCCAGTGGTCCAAATCTTAGAAGCAAGCTTTCCAAGAAATCAAAGACTATCTGTCGAATATGACCAAGCTATGCCCTCCAGATCCTAAATCGTCGCTTCTATTGTACTTGTCTGCTTCAAATTCGGCTGTAAGTGCTATACTAGTGCAAGAGAAAGAGAAAGAGGAAGAGGGGAAGCTCAAACAAATTCCGGTACATTTTGCTTCGGAAGCTCTCTAAGGATCCAAACTTTTATACTCTGAGTTGGAAAAGATAGCATATGCAGTCGTGATGGATGCAAGGAAATTAAGACGCTACTTCGAGGGTCATAGAATAAGGGTCATCAAAAATCAACCTCTGAATGACTTGTTCACGAATAAAGAAGCATCAACCCGAATCATGAAATGGGCTACTGAGCTATTAGAGTACACAGTTGACTTCGAGAGAAGAAGCGTAATCAAATCGCAAGTCTTGGCAGATTTCGTTGTGGACCGGTCATCGCCAACCTATGATCTTGATGAAGATGTAGTCACACCATGGTGGTACATTGTGATGGATCTTGGTGTGACAAAGGTGTAGGCATTACGACAATCGTAACATTCCCAACTGGAGTTGTGATAAGATATGCAGCTCGACTTGATTTCGCAGATGATGTGCATTCTACAAACAACACAACTGAGTATGAGGCTCTACTCTTATCATTGAGAAAGATGAAAGCTCTAGGCCAGCAAACTTTTATCATCAAGACGGACTCCAAGGTCATTCAAGAACACATCGAGAAAGAGTGTGAAGCCAGAAATCCATTTCTGCAGAAATATCTCGAGAAAGTCAGAGAAATGGATCAGCATTTCAAAGGCTACTCAACTCATCTATCCCAAGAAATGACAACAATGAAGTAGACAAACTGGAGAAAGCAGCAGCCCAAAATCATGCAATGCTCCTGGATGTATTCTATGAAATCATTCGAGAACCATCTGTCAAAAAATTAAAGCCAAAAGTTGTGAACATTGGAGGGCCAAAATCATGGCATACCTAAGAGGACATTATGAACCACAAGATGAATTGGAAGAAAAAAGGTTAAAGCAAAGGGAAAGGGGCTATGCCGTCGTGGACGGAGAGCTCTATAAGTCTGGCGTTACCGAACCATGGTTGAGATGCATAACCTCCGAAAAAGGTCTAGAACTTCTCAGGGAAATCCATAGTGGATTCTGTGGTGCGCACAAAGGCACAAGAGCTCTAGGAAGCAAAGCAATAAAGTAAGGATTTTACTGGCCTTCTGTTAACATTGATGCAAAGAAGCTTGTTCAAGAATGTGAAGCATGTCAGAAAACATCGAATCAGCAAAACTTGCCATCCATGCCAGTTCATCTAATTCCTACATCATGGCCTTTGCAAAGACGGGGAATGGATCTGGTCGGCCCATTCCCAGCAGCTCAAGGAAACTATAAGTTCGCAGCAGTAGCAGTTGACTACTTCACCAAGTGGGTGGAAGGAAAAGCATTGGCGAATATCACGACACCAACAATTCAGAAATTCTTCTGGCAAAACATAATCTGCAGATTCAGAGTACTAAGAGAATTAACTATTGACAATGGAAAGCAGTTCGATTGTTATTCTTTCAAGCAATATTGCAGAACTTTGGGAACTCAGGTGAAGTTCTCTTCAGTTTATCACCCGCAGTCCATGGGGGCTGTTGAAAGAGCAAACGGGTTAATCTTTTCGAGAATCAAGAAGTGACTATACAATCAGAAGAAAGGCATGTGGATTGATGAATTGCCGAAGGTAATCTGGTCCCACGACATGACAGTGTCGAGAGCAACTGGTTTCACACCGTTTTGTTTATTGTTTGGCACTAGGCAATGACACCAGAAGAAATCAAGAACGAAAGCCTAAGAGTACTGAGAGCAAAAGAGATCGAGGAAATTGACATGAAGGTGGAGAAAGATATGATTGAATTGACAATCCTTGAAGCTTTTGATAACATTGAAAAATACCAGAAGGAAACCAAAGCATGGAGGGACAGGAAAATAGTCAGAAAGAAAATCAAAACTGTCGATTTAGTGTTGAAGAGAAAGAAAATTTGGGATAACCCTGAGAAACTTCAAGAATCTTGGGAAGGATCATACATAGCAAAGGAAACAAACATGACAGGGGCTTTCCACTTGACAGACCAAACCGGCGAAGAGTCGCCGCATTCGTTGAATGCAGACATCTTAAAGAGGTACTACCCTTGAGAATCTTGAAAGTAGTTAGATTTATTGTTCAGCATTTCTTTTCGTAAGTTCAAATTCCATAAAAATGAAAAAATCCGAACCACAGATCTATAAGTGGATTCGGGAGCAAAAAGATTTACTTCTCGCACTCAACTTAGAATAAGGTGGACCGTACTCTTTTCCTTGCAAAGGGGGCCCTAAATCAAGGGGCAAGGTTTTTAACGAGGCGTGTCGGTGCGGAATGTAGTCCCGACACTAACTAGTACGAGTGCTGAGATCTAACTCTTGATGGCCGGTGCTAAGCAACACGTAGACACGACTTTTATCCTGGTTCTGGACGTGGGCCATACGTCCAACAGGGGGGCTCTAGGTGCTGTATTGCGTTGCACCGTAGTGCTTGCAGAGGGGGGCTACAAGCATGGCGGGAGAGGAGGTGAGGCCTCTAGGTCCCTGAGGTTTGATTGAGGCAGACTGCCAATATCGTGGTGAAGGCAGAAAGTGTGCAAGTATAGGCCAAGGGGAGGCGGCTTACAGTCGTGCTGCACAGTTCTAAGCTACGTATGGCGGTATGGGGTGCAGTGCCATGGAGCTGTTGATCGTCCTGGCGAATCTCGCTTCTGGCATGGCGTCGCGGTGAGTCTGTTGACGGTGAAATTCCGTCAACCTAGCCATGAGTTTACCTTCGGTGTTGGCATAACTTTTATACCTTATCCATTGGTACTAACCCCCTTGGTATAATAAGTTCATTCATGCATGTCAGTTTTGGAGTTTAGTGTTTATGCAGGGTTTTAACGTTGAAAGCAAGATTTTCAGGATAAGTTCATCAAGCACCTTGTGACAAGACCTTGAAGCCCCGTACAAGTCATGCAATGAAGCAAACTTGACTCCAAGAAGCCTAGGGACCAAACCCGAGAAGATGACAAACTTCAAGGACCTACCCAGAAAAGTGCTGAATCTTGCGGGACAAGGAGCTTCGTCCAACTCGGAGAGAAACTGACGACAGGGGCCCACATGCAGAAGGGGGAAGGATCTAGAAGACTCGGGAACCAACACACCATGCGAAGGAGGTAGGCAACTGGGCCGGGGTCGGCCCAGGCCGGTCGGCCCAGGCCGGCCGATCCAGCCCATTCCAGGGCCCAGTCGCCTCCCCCTTTGACCTAGCCACCATTCAGGCTATTTATAGCCCCGGGGTCGAGAGCCACACATCAATCCATTCATCATCGGCCGCCGAGGAGCAGAGAAGGGAGGGACACCATCTCGGAGAGGAGAGGGTCGAACTAGTTGACTAGGGTCTCCCTAGACGACGTGGGAACCTTGCAAGGAAGACCACGTCGGAGTTCCCGGAGCTAGAAGCAAGATCGAGGTAGGATCCCGGTGGTGATCTTGTTCATGTATCATTGTACTAGTTGATGTATCAAGTTGAATCCGATTTCTAGCGATCAAGTGTTTCTCTGAAGTCTTTGTTTTTGATCGGCTTTGCTTATTTTAGATCTATTCTCGAGATAGATCACATAGGATGTTCTTGTAGCCGTGGTGGCTAGAGGTGCACGCCTGACCTTTCGAAAGATCTCGACTTGTCCTTGAACTCGCCCTAGACTACCCGCATGAATAGGGGTGCATTGTGACAGAATGGAGGCTCTGAAAGGCGGGCGTTTTCGAAGTCAGACGGGAAACCACGGTTTAAAGAGGCTTCTAATGAGAGTAAACTTGTTACTTCTTCTTTTGCTTGGAACTTCAACAAAAGGCTTGACCCGATCTCTCTAGATCGGTTTATCTACCCCCTCCATCTCTTGCTAATCTTTAGTAGATTAGATTTGTTTTTGATGTTCTTTGACTAGATGCATTAGGGTTTCACCTTTCGAAGATTGAAGTTACTTGGCATTACTAGATCATCTCTTGCATCACACATTTGTTCCATGGATTCGATACCTTGAGTTCACCACTCGAGGGAAGAAAGGTACTTGAATATGACGGAAGACTTGTCCGCTTGCAAGTCTAAACGAACTTTGATATAACTATTAACCACCAACAAGCCCCTTTTTATGGCGCCGTTGCCGGGGAGCAAGTGATCAAGATTTGATCTTTTATTGCTTTTTTGTGTAATTTTCAGTTTTCTTTTAGTTTTTCTTTTTGCATCTACTAAATTTTTGATCATCCTCAAAATCAATCTAATCTAGTTTGTCTAACCCTAGTTTTCGTAGATTTGTTTTTACTTTTTCGTTTTTGCATATTTTGTTTATCGCTAACCCTAACAGTAGATGGACGGCTACCTCTCCAACAAACCCGATTATTTTTTGGATGATCCAGAAAAACTTTACAGGCTAAGGAGACGCGAAGCACAACAAGCTAAAAAGCTATATTTTGTAGATTCGAAGTCGGAAGACCAAGGATCATCGGAATCTCCGAAGAATTCACCACCTCAAAATCCTCGGGAGAATCGACTTCCACCGATGGGAGATCAACCGCAAGGACGCAAGATCGGGAAGCTATGCACCCTAGACATCATCGACCTACCAATCTTGAACCTCGTGGAGATCGGAAGGTCGTTCGAGATCAAGACCTCAACAATCCGCATGGTGCAACATTCACCCTTCACCGGTAAAGAAGACCCGAACCTTCACCTCCAAGCATTCATTCAACTATGTCAGACATTCAACATGGACGGGGTGACTCAAGATCAAATGAGGGCAAGGCTCTTTCCGTTCTCTCTAATCGGGAAAGCTTTGCAATGGTTCCACTCTCAACCGGCGGAGACGGTGCAAGATTGGAATGCTTTGATGAGGGCCTTCATATAGGAATACTACTCACCGGGTAAAACTCAAAGCTTGCCTAATAAGATTGCCACTTTTGCTCAATATCCTACAGAAACTATCTCGGAGGCATTCGAGCGCTTCAATGAGTACACTCGGGTGGTTTCACATCACAAGTTCCCGAAGGAGGACCTCGTTCAAAAGTTCTACCAAGGACGCACCATGGCGTCAAGGACGATCATCGATGCATCCGCGGGAGGATCTATCATCGAGCTTACGATGACTCAAGCTTTCACTCTATTCAAGAAGGTCGCGGACAATGACACGTGGGCATCATTCGGATACTTACTTCCGGTTCAACCCACGGGGAACATCAAGGGAGTCTTGTGTAACACCCTAAAATTCCATCATTTAAATTAATGTAAGCAATATGGTGTTTTAGTTTTTGTTTTTTAAGGAGTAATAAATTATCAAATAAATTATGCTCTAAAATATTTAATATCACTTTTGAATAATTTTAGAAGCTATAAGTGTTTGTGCATCATGATTTGAAATGCATGTTTTTTTTTGTTGATAGTGTGTGGTTTTGAAAAGTTTCAAAATAAGTGTTTAAAATTAGTTTGAAAGGTGTTTGAAAAGGTTTGTAGTGTTTGAAGTTTGAAAAGGTTTTGAAAGAGGTTTTAAAAAACCCCAAACCCCTTACCCCCTCCCTTTCAGCCCGCTGGCCTGCTTCCCGCCACCGGCCCACTCCCTTCTTTTTCCAGCCCAAGGACAGCAGCAGGCCACCGGCCTTTGCTTTCACACGCGGCCCGATTCCTCTCCCTCGTGGCCCAACAGCCCAGCTCGCCTCACCTCCGTCGGCCCACTTCCTATTCCAACCCAGCATCCCCGCGCCGGCCCACTCCCACTTCCCCTTCCTCTCTCCTCTCGCTGCCAACCCGGGCCCGCCCGTCAGCTGTTCCTTCCTCCTCCAGCCGCCCCCTTTCCTCTCCTCTATTCCTCAACAGGGCATGCTGCCGCCGGCCAATTGCCCTGCTCCCTCCCTTCAATTCGCTTCTTCCACGCGCAGTAAACCTCCCCATCACTCCCCCGCCTTCAATTCCGCTGTTACTCCAAGTCAAAGCGTTCCCCCTCGATGGCAATGAAGGCCGCCGGCCCCCCAATGGCCATTGATGGCCATTACTCTGGCCGTCGCCCCTCCTTCCCCTCCTCACCCTATAAAGCACACCCGAGAGCCCCTGCGGCTGCCCTTTTCACTCACCTGTGCCTCCCACACCCTCTCCACAGGCGCCGCCACCGTGAAGCCCAGCCGCCATGCCATTGCCGGCCGCACGAAGCTCCTCGTCGTCGGTGAGCACCTCATCGGCCTCCTCGCGTCCTCCCTCGCCTCCCGCTCCGCCTGCACGAGGATCCCATGCCCAGGGCCCCTCCTTCCCCCACCGGACCGAGCAACACGCACCGCCACCGAAGCTCGGCCGTCGGCATCGATCTCCGCCACCGCCGCTTCCCCATCGCCAAAGCCGTCTCCAAACCGCTGTCGTGGTGGTGAGCAAGCTTCCCCCCCGCTTCCTTTAATTTTTCCTGAGCCATGGCACCTCCCCGCCATGAGCCACCCGGCCGCCGTCCGCCCCAAGGACAGGATGCCCTGGCCGTTACCCAAGCCACCTGCCTGAACCTCCGAATGAGTTTGCCTTGTCCTTAGCTATGCGTAGGAGCAAACCACGCCTGAAATAGTGGTCGGGAGCTCGAGAGCAAGCGAGCTCCGGCGAGCCGCCGCCGTGCACCGCCCCCTCCGGCGTGCCCGCCACCATCCCTTCGCGTGCGCACGACGTGAGCCGTCGTATCGGCATCCAACCGTCCGGATGCATCCGCCGCCACTTGATCGCGTGTAGGCGTCCCCAGCCGCTCAATCCACGATCTAAGGCCCGGATTAGATCGGGGGTTACCCCCTTCAGCCGGTCTACCGTGGACCCGTGGACCGTGGTCCACGGCGCGGTTCATGGCCGCATCAGCGCCCACGTCAGCCGCCCAGCCAACCACAGCACACCACATGGCGACACATCAACAGATCCACCGCCTTCAGCCGCCATTTTGCAGAAAAGCCCTTGTGGTTTTGAATATCACAATCATGTCCTTCCACCTATTAGAAACCTTACATATATGTTCCTATTTTTATGACCTAGCCCCTGTTTTCCTTAGATTCTTCCACCAAAGATCCTTTTCACCCCTTTTCACACATAAACCCCTCTGTTTATATATGAAATTATGTTTTAGCCCCTGGTTTCTTGCAGATAAACCCCTGGAAGTCCTGTTTCTTCATAGAAAGCCCCTGAATCTTGTTTTAGCCATATCTTTCCCATCTTAGCTCCGTTTTAAGCGTTCTTGGTGTCCACGCGACCGTCTTTTAAAGCCCGTCAGTTTTAGCACCTTGTTTTGGCTGTATATTGTGCGTTTTAGCTCCTTTTCCACCGTTTCAAGTTGTGTTAGGTTCATATCAACTCAAACTGCGTGTTAGTGCCGATGTTGAACATGTTCTTTGTTTTATAATTTATTTAAATGTTAAATATGATTAAATCCTATTATGCATGCTTTTCTAATTAAAATCTAGCTAGAGTTCAACACGTCTTTTTCATAAGAAAGTTAATACGATTAATACTAGTTAAATATTTTCTTATAATTAAAAGCTAATTAGATGTGCACCTTGGTTTTCATAATCAAACTTAAATTGAGTAATGTTTATGCAATTTTCTTCCTAAATAAAAGCAATATAGGTTTATCTCGAGTTTTATTAATTAAATTGATAATTTGATTAATATGAATATAAATGTGTTTTTAAGTTGTAATTTGATTAGAATAACTCGAAATATAAAAATAAGTGCCTAGATGCTTTTACATGCTTCTTTTAAAATTAAATGTTTGATTTGCATAAATCATACTTGAATATTTATAAATAAAATTGAACTAGGCTTACATCATCTTTTAAATACAAATATAACTTGCTTAGTTATTAATAGGGTATTTCTTTGAAATAACCTATACACATGACTTTATTTAATTAAAATATACCAAGCACATAACTAGCTCTTGTTTGTGCTCATCCAAATCTACCGATAGTTCCTAGTGCTTTCGTGTTCGCGTTCCTAGAGCCAACCCTTGTTCTCTTTTGGTGAATCAACTATGTTCTTACACTTAATCTTTCCTAGCCACCTTTCTTTAAAGCTACCTTGTTATCTGTTTCTTCTGTCAGATCAGTTTACCTTTGCTTGGTGTATTGTTTTATTTATTGTATGTATTCTTGTGTGCTCGTAGACATCGTGCCAATTTCAAGTGAGCAGCCAGTTGGAGTGGATCAAGAGCAAGTGTTTGAAGAAGAAGAACCCCAATGTTTATGCAAGGAAGGCAAGTGGACTTCTCCCCCCTGCATATTCTATTTTGTCCCACACAACTTGCATGATAACTAAGTTTACATTTAATGTTGTATTGCATAAATTTGATGGAAAATTACCTTTTTAAGGACATGACTAGATTTTATCCCTATCACCTTGGACAATCCTTTTAAATAAATGTTTTGGATAGAAATGCCTAGTTGCTATACCTTGGGTTGGTTTAAATGAATCTTTTACAATATGATGAGTGTTGATCATAATAACTTTGGTGATATATATATATATATGTGTGTGTGTGCTTATAGTTAATAACAAGATCATATGGTTTAATCGGAACATGGAGAACCACCCAGGAAAATAGTGCAACCACAGTCCATATGGCTCTGGCTTAGCCAATTAATTAGGTGTGTGATTGTACTGGTGACCTTATCCGAAAGGAACACAGGGGGCTCGGGGTTGCAGGGGTATAGCCTGGTTCTTTTGGGGTAGCAGCCTTTGCTAAGGTGCTGACCACTAGGGAGGGTTATGGTCCGCCCTGAGCTGTAACTGTCGTGGGTTGTTGGTCTTTTGCATATCTTTGTAAAGGCTTCGTAGCATCCCTATGCAGCCACACCTCGGTAGTGTGGTATTGTGTCCGATCAACACATGCGTGGTTGGGTTCAATGTTCTTCGGAGCTTTTACGCGAGCTGTGGTGAAAGTGTGCAACCTCTGCAGAGTGTAAAACTGATCGATCAGCCGTGCTCACGGTCAAGAGCGGTTTGGACCCTCACATGATAATCAAACATAAAGATGAAATTAAATTGTGGTTTCGTGTGGTTTTTGAAAGGAGATGCTGTTGACGCAAAAAGTGCACCTAGCGCCAAACACACAGCAAGCCGAACAAGCTGGCTTCACACGCGCAAAGAGTCGCAAGACGTGCCAGTCAATTTTTCCTGAAAATTAACAAAAGATAAAAGAGTTAGACATCAAAGTTTGGAACTTGTCGGGTGGTACCAGACAGTTCCATATTTACGGCTAAGAAGCCAGACGGGATGACACATAGCTATGAAGAGCTATCTGCCAATAAACTGAAACCATTCGGGAACTTGTGAAGGGAAAAAGTAATATTGCCGAATGGATGACGTAAGCATGACAGCGATCGGTCTTTGTTTGGACAAGGATGCACATGCACGAGGCCATGACCGATCCCCATGAAGATTAGCATTAAATAAATGAATAAAGTAAAGCACGGACATAATCACGTAATAAACAAGCATGCATAGGTCCAAAGCACTAGTCTACCGCATGTCTAGGTACTTTAAAACCCGTCGGGTACGATATCAAACAAATCTATCCACAGCATGATACAACTTGCATGAAGACCGTACCACTTTCCACAAATAGATCTATCCACCACATGATACAATCTAAATATGGAAAGCTAAAAGCATACATTATTTAAAGCATGAATAACGCACGTGTTCTACTCGTGAAGAAACATAACCGAATACGGCTGAACAGCCGATTCGGGGTCCATGAAGAAGGAACAAACATTACCAAGTAAATAAATCTATCAGATTGATTTGAGATCTAATCCACCGGATGACTAGCTCCAAAGCAACCCAAAAACCTGCATCTACCGCATGATACCCGACTCGTTCAAGATTTATACAAACATTAGCAAGCTTGAACCCGCAACACGTAACAACCTAGATCGATTAGGTTTTGGCTATCGGAAAGCACAAGATCCACGTGTTAAAATACGAACTCGACTCGTACAAGGATCCTGAAAGGATGAAGCCGATCCAAATCTATCTAGATTTGGCAAAAGTGTGTTACATGAATTTAAACATAAAGTAAAAACTCAAAGCAACACGGGGTAACTTAATGAATCTATTAGATCTTGCCAAAATCCAATAGAGCCGATAACTAGCTTCAAGCTAGATCTTAGCCTTCCGCATGGCTCATGACCTAACAAGAAACCCTCTTGAACCAAGCTTGAATCTACCGCATGACACGAAGCATGGTAACAAGACTACTTGCATCAGATCTAAATCCACCGCATGATACTAGACATGATACAAGGTTGCCGGTACTCACGGAGGTCGACGGATCGATGAACCCTCTCGAAGAACTCGACGACACGACAAAAGGACTCTAGGGTTTGGCGTAAGGCCGGTGTGTATTCAAGAATGATCGTGTTTGTTACATACATTCAGGGGTCATATTTATATCCTGTCAAGTACAACTTCGAATGGATTCGTTGCCTAACTTATCTCTAAGCTTGATCGCCTATCCATCCATTCGTTCTCCCTGATTGAGCCACGTCACCGTCCAATCCCGCAAAATCGCCCCTCTGTTCCTTTGCCGAACTGGAGCAAATAGCCGACCGCAGATCTCTTTGCCGAATATCTCTGAAAAGATCCTTCCTTCCACCAGACGGACTCTTTATCGAACCGGACCCACAAGTCAGACTCCTTACCAAATTTTGGTGTTAACAGATGCTTTCCTAAATGCCTAAGAGGGTTGGTATAAACTTACATCTAGTAATTAGGTGCTTGCTAATAAAAATTTGACCAACATTAAAATGCTAACCGCAGCAAAACTCTTAGCCTATCCTTGATAGCCTTGCATTTTCCCCCACTTGCTGAGCTCCAACCATAAGTGTGCTCACCCTTGCCTACCCGCTGTTCAGAGGAGAACACTGGAGAAGCGTACTTCAGTGACTACGAAGAGTTTTGAGGCTCGCGTGCCCCCAGTCAGATGCTCGTGGAAGATGGAAATGGAGTTACGTCTTCATAGTTATCGTTTGATCATTGTAAAGACATTCAAGTCTAACGTCTGAGTGTAATAAAGAGATAATGTAATGGTTTAACTCTTGTACGTTTTTATTACTGTTATTGATATTTCACTCATGATGTCAATCATATGTGAGTAAACTTGATCCTGGCGCACATATGAGATGCATTTGGTTTTCTTTGGAAAATCAGGTGTGACATCTTGCAAGTGGAGGAGGAAAACATACTTGAAGGCAAGATCGATTCACTCATGAGGAGGTTGGAGAAGACGGAGATAGAGAAGAAAGAGGCTCAAGACTTGAAGGCTGCCGAAGCAAGATCCACATGTGAAGAGTGCGGAGAATATGGCCATGTCCACAAGGATTTTCCAGAGGAAGCCAAGGTGCGCGAACTTCCACTACAGGCAAGGTAGACCTCAATTTAATGCAAGCTCATCCATCCCAAATCAGATTCCACTTCGTATACAATTGAAGGACTTCATGAATGAGCAAGCTAAGATCAACAAGGACACCGTCACCAAGTTCAAGGCCATAGACAAGGTGTTGGAGAACATTGATAGCAAAGTGACAGAGGTCGGAAGCTCCAACCATCAAGTGCTCAACATGATGAAGATGCTCGAGACGCAAGTGGGACAACTTGTCGGACGCCTCACTAATAATGAAGGGAAGCTTCCGGGACAACCTAAAGGTCCCGAATCGGTGAAGGCTATTCAAACACGTTTGGGAATGGAGACCGAAGAGCCGGAATGTTCCGCGGGAGCAAGGAAGCCTAAACCATCCGCCGAGGTGGAGGAATTTGCTAAGGAGGAAGTTACGGATATCATCACCGAAGAGCCCGAGTTTGAGATGCTGGGAGAAGACACGAAGATACCGCAACTCAAGCCATGCTACTTCCAAGGTAAACTTGACAACCACTTTGAGAAGTTTGTGGAGGTTGTGCGTAGACTTAGCATCAACATGCCGTTATTCGATGCCCTTCAAGTACCTACATATTCTGGTTACTTCAAAGACATACTTGCAAATAAATATGAGATAGCAACACTCGGGGTAGATCATGTAAAGATGTCCGAGCAATGTAGTGCCGCTATTGCTAATGGGCTGGAAAAGCAAAAAGACCCCTGATGCCCGACAATTCCATGTTCCGTTGGTTCGTTCAAGTTCGAGAAGGCGTTATGCAACCTTGGAGCAAGTGTGAGCATCATGCCAAGAGATGTGTTTGAGAAGCTACGCCTACCATTGGAGCCTATGGGTATGTGCTTGGAGTTGGGTGATAACTCCATTCGCTATCCCTTGGGCATCGCCGAAGATGTGCCCGTGAAGGTCGGACACCACTTCATTCCCATCGACTTCGTGGTACTCGAGATGGGAGAGAGGGAGAACCACCGCTCATCCTTGGGAGGCCTTTCTGTTGACTGTTAATAGTTGTATCAAAGTTCGTTTAGACTTGCAAGCGGATAAGTCTCCCGTCGTAATGAAGGGACCCTTCTTCCATCGAGTGGTGAATCCAAGGTATCGAATCTGTGGAACAAATGCGTGACGCAAAAGATGATCTAGTAATGCCAAGTAACTTCAATCTTCGAAAGGTGAAACCCTAATGCATCTAGTCAAAGAACATCAAAAACAAATCTAATCTACTAAAGACAGGAGGTAGCAAAGATAGAGGGTGTAGATAAACCGATCTAGAGAGATTGGGTGAAGCCTTTTGTTGAAGTTCCAAGCGAAAGAAGAAGTAGCAAGTTTAATCTCATTAGAAGCCTCTTTAAATCGTGGTTTCCCGTCCGACTCCGAAAATGCCCACCTTTCAGAGCCACCGTTCTGTCACAACACACTCCTATTCATGCGGGTAGTCTAGGGCAAGTCTGAGGACAAGTCGAGATCTTTCGGAAGGTCGGGCGTGCACCTCTAGCCACCGCGGCTACAAGAACACCCTATGTGATCTATCTCGAGAATAGATCTAAAATAAGCAAAGCCGATCGAAAACGAAGACTTCAGAGAAACACTCGCTAGAAATCAGATTCAAGTTGATAATTCAACTAGTACAATGATACATGAACAAGATCACCACTGGGATCCTACCTTGATCTTGCTTCTAGCTCAGGGAACTTCCACGTGGTCTTCCTTGCAAGGTTCCCACGTTGGCTAGGGAGGCCCTAGTCAACTAGCTCGACCCTCTCCTCTCCGAGATGGTGTCCCTGTCTTCTCTGCTCCTCGGCGGTCAATGACGAATGAATTGATGTGTGACTCTCAACCTCGAGGCTATAAATAGCCCGAATGGCGACTAGGTCAAAGGGGGAGGCCACCAGGACCTGGAATGGGTGGGCCGGCCGGCCTGGGACCGGCCTAGGCCCATCCCGGTCCAGTTGCCTGCCTCCTTTGCCCTACGTCGGTTTCTGAGTCTTCTAGATCCTCTCCCCTTCTGCATGTCGGCACTTATCATCAGTTTCTCTCCGAGTTGGACATAGATCCTTGTCTCGCAAGATTCGGCACTTTTCTAGATAGGTCCTCAGAGTTTGTCATCTTCTCAGGTTTGGTCCCTGGGCTTCTTGGAGCAGTTTGTTTCATTGCATGACTTGTACAGGGCTTCATGGTCTTGTCACAAGGTGCTTGATGAACTTATCCCGGAAGTCTTGCTTTCAACGTCGAAACCCTGCATAAACACTAAACTCCAAAACCGACATGCACGAATGAACTTGTTATACCAAGGGGGTTAGTACCAATGGAAAAGGTATAAAAGTTATGTCAACACCGAAGGTAAACTCATGGCTAGGTTGACAGAATTTCACCGTCAACACTTTCCTCAAGACCGTGGGACCTACTATTGGTGTTGGCAAGGGGAAGATCATGTTCGACATTAAAGGAAGAAAGGAGTTCCTTCAAGTTCAAACCACGCCTTGAGGTATGCAATATGATTGAAGTTAAAAATGTTCCACCTCATCGTCACATTGTTAAGGAGGAACCAAGGGAGAAGGAAGGGCTGAAGAAGAAGAAAGAGCCGAAGAAGAAGGACGTGAAGAAAATCAAAGGAGTTGTTGCATCCGTCAAGACAAAGGAAGAAAAGCCGCCTGTGAAGACCAAAAAGATGACTAAGCCGGAAGATAAGCCTGTGCCCATGATGGTGCGGAAGTGGGTACCCAAGATTGCAACACTCGCGAAGAATGTTGATCCGAAGTAATCAAGTGAAGAAGTCTAGCCATGGACTATAAACGAAGCACTAGGCGGGAGGCAACCCGTTCCATCGAGTCAAGAATAAGCTACTGGGAGGACAACCCGATTCCAGGTTTTTCGAGTCTTTTCAAGTAATTTAGTTTTGAATTTTACTACGCAAAGACATTAGACTTAGAAGTTGTTGAACAATATTAGAGACACAATTCTTGGTTGAATATTTTGCTTGATCATAAACCCTTTACATGAACCCTCCTATGTGTTTGTTTGCTTCTTTTCGAGAAATCACAACCAAATAAATTCAGAACCTAACTCAACAATTCTTCGCCTTTATGATATTGTGGTTGACTTGATTTTCATGCTAAAACACACGAGTAGAGCCACGACTTGTACCTAGGTGTTATTTAAATTTCAGCACGTGGTAGGACTCGCGTGAACCTAGAAACTAAACTTTTGGTTGATTTAAAAATCTATATCCTTTGTTTCTCTAGGATTAGAATTTTTCTAAGCCTCATCTAATTTTGTTTTATTCAAAATCTTCCTTATTTAGCCAAAATTAGAACCTAAACCTATGCCCCCATGATCAAGCCGGGAAAAGTTTGCTCTCAACCAATGAAGGCAAACTATATCGGTGAGACCAATATAAATGTAGTCAGAAAATACTTTCGACTTACATTGGTTTTTAATGGTTTAAAAACTTCTCTATATTTATGCTTGAGCTTTTCCATAGCTCTGAAAATATTTTTAATTTTCGAAATTAGAGGAGTGCTTAGCCTTAAATGTTCTTAGAGGGAGGCAATCTAGTTAAGTTAATCATGCATGCACCATGATGCATCATTGGATGCCCTCCGAACAACTTTCATCAAGACCACATGCAAAGGACAAGCATTGGTGGGCAGCAAGCATTGCTTTGCAGCAAATTCATGGTGGCATGTGAAGCAAGTGGATCAAGGTTGCATGGACATGACTCAAAGCAAGAGCATCAAGTGGAAGGACCAATAATGCAAGAAAAGGAGTGGACGAGAGCGTTTGGGCGGTGCAACTCGTGGAGCACGCGGGCAAGAAAGTCACTAAGGGGAAATGATTGTGCTGGGAGAAAGAGCCGAGCTAGGGTGGCGAACCACCCCAGGCCGGTCGGCCTAGGTCAGCCGGCCTGGCCTATAAATGGTGCCCCCCGGCGCCCGTCTTCTGCAGGCAAGTAGCCCTCTCCTTCCTTTTTTTGTGTGCTCATGTTTTTGTTCCTAGAACCACCGTAAACATAGCCATCCTTCCTGAGCTTGATTGCTCAAACAATTCACACCCTTAATCCACTCAAAGTCCACATTATGAAGTAATTTTTGAAGTGCCTAGTTACTGGTTGAAACCCGGAATTTTAGTAGAGAGAAGTGTGCTGCAATCATGTGAAAGAAAACCACAAGTCTCTTCACCAAGAAGAAGGGGTCGTCGTTGTCCAAGCCATCTTCGACGATGTCTTCAAGGAGGCACTCGGTTTCGAAGTCTCCTCGGAGCATGGAAGAGGACACGGCACCGCCAAGGAGGAACGACACTCTCCTCCTCGGTGGTATGAGATCTACAAGGAGCTCATCCAGGATGTTTACCGAACCTCAAGGGCGTACGGAGGAGCTGCCCATCCCACCTCGTCGATAGACCCATTCCTCCGCGCCACCTCCATCCACTCTGTGGTACTGCACATATGGCTTCATCATCTTGTCGTCGGAGGAGGAGAAGAAACTCTCTCACCTTGAGAAGAGACTTGTGGAAAACGTCGATTTTGACGATCAAGCTCTCAATGCATTGGGTTTTGGCACGGACATATATTATATGTTGGGGCACCTTGGATGGGTGCAATTCTCCAAAGGGGTGTCGACAAACACCCACAAGGAGTTTGCCTTGGAAATCTTGATGACTATGGCGCCTATCCTTGATGAGGGTGTGCCAAGTATATAATTCCGATTGGAGGGAATTCAGCAAGTGGTTCTCTACGAGTATATTAGGGAGCTACTTGGGTTCCAAAAGGGATCTCCAGAGAAAGTCGACGTACCGGATGGCATGTTGGATGGATTTGGGAATTTAATCTCTGGGGAAGCCCACCAATAACGGAATTCCATCCGGAACCCCATTATCCAAGTATTCCACTCTTGGATGTGTAAGAGGATTATGGGGAGGATGAGGGAGACGAAGGTGACCGACATGGAGTTGAATTGGCTCTACTCGGCTTTAATTGCCAGGCAGCCAATAGACCCCTCATACCTCATGATCAACCAATGGTGTTGCGAGGCAACATCGGGATCAGGAAATATTTGTTCGGGGTGCTACCTCTCCATGTTGGCCATCTCCTTAAGGCCGGGAATTACAAGAAATCCCGAATATCTTCTACCCAGGACCCCTCTCGGGTTTGAATATTTAAAGCAAGGAAAATACATAAGTGGAGATGAGAGAGGAGGCTTTCATGTGGCCAAGGTGAACTTACCCCTTCCGAACCCAAGACTTAGGCTCTTCATTCAAGGGAAGGAGGATTGGTTGGAGGAGGGACTCCTTGTCCCAGCAAAAAAAATAAAAGAGGAAGAATTGTAGAGGAGGGATCCTCCTCCGCGCAAGAGGGTGGTGCACAACCAAACTATGTGCCACCATTCGGAGGAATCCGTACTCTGCCAAGTTATTGCGGAGGGCCACCAATGCAAGCATGGGGGAGTGGTGCGCCGATGCCCCCACAAAATTATGTGGTGCCCAACGTAACCTTTGTGGAGCCCAACACACAATACCCCCAACCACAACAAAGCATGGCCATAATTGGAGGGTATGCTATGAGAAACATGCAAAATGTCACAGCCATCCAATCCAACGTGGCTCAACTTGGTGAAGGCAATGCAAATATTGCCTATGAGCTTGGGCGTCTTCACCTAGTACCGCCGGATCAATTCATTGGAGGGGATGTCCAAACCAACTACGAGGAAGGGTACAACTACCAAGATCATCAATACCAACCACCGGCAGAGGATTATGAAGAAGGAGGAGCTTTAGTTTTCTTTTCTTTTCCCTTTTTTTGTAATTTTCAGCTTGTGTTTGCGTAGTATTTTCAGTTTTTATTTAAACTTCAGCAAGTGTGTTAGTTTATTTTCAGCATGTATTTTAGTTTGTTTCATTCATGAATAATGGCACCACCCTGTTTATACCTTTGGAAAAGTTACAAAATTTTTGCCATAATGATATATGATTATAATTGTCTCTTTGTTTATTTTTGTAATTGATTTACGCATGTTTAAGCTAGTGCTCTCTTAAAATACGAATCTGAATTTATCTAAATGCTAGCTTAATCTTTAGCGGAGGTTATGATTAAAATAAAGACCCATAGTTTTTATGTTCTCTCAAGTTTTAGGTAGATTAAAGATGGTATTTATTCCTAAAAAGTAATGTTAACCTTGTCATGAATATCACTTGTGTGTTGCTCTACCTATCCAGAGCCTTATATATATTTGAGTACATAAACCATAGTGTACAAGAATTATTTTTGAGTGAGTTATTGCAGGCTATGATTTCTCTGGCCTGAGACTAAGAAGCTGGTCATTCTGTTTTTGCGTATCTATCTTATTGTTAGCCTCTTATCCGTGCATCCTGTATCCCCACATCAGATATCTCATAAACCTCACTTGATATCCACCCTTTAAAGCCAAAAATCATCTTTTGTGATTACCTCCTTGACCACAACCTATCGTTGAGGATGGATCATCAATTCAAGGAAGATTGTAAGACGGTGCCACGGTTGAAGATTTCAAGTATCTCTCCGAAGGAAAAATAATTCCGGTACCTACCTTATTTTTATCACCTCTTTGCCCGAGGACGAGCAAACGTCTAAGCATGGGGGAGGAGGTAGGTACAATGCAACTTTGGAGTTCAAAGGGGTGCAAATAAAAAATTTTGATGAGAAAAGTAAGAAAAAGAAAAATAAGAAAGAAAACGAAAGAATATATATATATATATGAGAAAAAAGAGAAAAATATGAGTATGTGTAAAAATGAAATAAAGTGAACTCCCTGGTTCTCTAAAGTGCATTAGGAATTTCAAGGCTTCAAGATTAAAAGATCCATACTCATTTTCCAACCATGTGTAATCCGATAACGAGAACTTCCTTTGTGCCTCGGGATCACTCTTTGCCATTTGCACATGTCCACCTATCTCAAGTGTGTGTATTTTTCTCTTTCCCCTCCTTGATATAACATTATTTTCCAATGACCTTTTTTACGTGTCTCGGTAAGACCATGAGAAGCTTGTCTTGTTTTGACAATATCTCATTTATAAAATCTTGATAGTACTAAACTTTCCCAAAAAGCTCCATACAAAGCATGCCACATATATATGTTATGAGGGGCAAAGGAGTAGAATAAATAGGCTTGAGAGACAAGATGAGATGAGAGTTCATGAGCAATAGGCAAGTTGATTTGAATTTGTGAACTTGGTTTAGCTATTTTTTTCATCTCACTCTTCATTTCAAAATTTCTGAGATCTATTTAAACTTTGGAGAATGTTAATACTCGTCGAATAAGCTTAATTAAGAATCTACCCTCCGTAGGGATGAAGGCTAGTACATTATGAAACCTTAATGAATTAAATTTTTGAGAGCATTATGTTTTCTTATGTATGATCAAGTGCAAGGTTTAAATAATGAAGGGCAACGATGATATCCATTGAAGGCTTACTCGAGGACGAGCAAGGTTTAAGCATGGGGGAGATTTTGACGGTGAAATTATGTCAACCTAGCCATGAGTTTACCTTCGGTGTTGGCATAACTTTTATACCTTATCCATTGGTACTAACCCCCTTGGTATAACAAGTTCATTCGTGCATGTCGGTTTTGGAGTTTAGTGTTTATGCAGGGTTTTAACATTGAAAGAAAGACTTTCGGGATAAGTTCATCAAGCACTTAGTGACAAGACCTTGAAGCCCCATACAAGTCATGCAATGAAGCAAACTTGACTCCAAGAAGCCCAGGGACCAAACCCGAGAAGATGACAAACTTCGAGGACCTACCCAGAAAAGTGCCGAATCTTGCGGGACAAGGAGCTAAGTCCAACTCGGACAGAAACTGACGACAAGGGCCCACATGCACAAAGGGGAGGATCTAGAAGACTCGGGAACCGACACCACGTGAAGGAGGAAGGCAACAGGGCTGGGGTGGGCCCAGGCCGGTCGGCCCAGGCCGGCCGGCCCATTTCATTCCAGGGCCCAGTTGCCTCTCCCTTTGACCTAGCCACCACTCGGGCTATTTATAGCCCTGGGGGTCGAGAGCCACGCATCAATCCATTCGTCATCGGCCGTCGAGGAGCAGAGAAGGGAGGGACACCATCTCGGAGAGGAGAGGGTCGAGCTAGTTGACTAGGGTCTCCCTAGCCGACGTGGGAACCTTGCAATGAAGACCACGTCGGAGTTCCCAGAGCTAGAAGCAAGATCGAGGTAGGATCCCGGTGATGATCTTGTTCATGTATCATTGTCCCTTGTTGATGTCTCAAATTGAATCAGATTTCTAGCGATCAAGTGTTTCTCTGAAGTCTTCGTTTTCGATCGGCTTTGCTTATTTTAGATCTATTCTCGAGATAGATCACATAGGGTGTTCTTGTAGCCGTGGTGGCTTGAGGTGCACGCCTGACCTTCCGAAAGATCTCGACTTGTCCTCGGACTCGCCCTAGACTACCCGCATGAATAGGGGTGCATTGTGACAGAACGGTGGCTCTAAAAGGTAGGCGTTTTCGGAGTCGGACGGGAAACCACTGTTTAAAGAGGCTTCTAATGAGATTAAACTTGTTACTTCTTCTTTTGCCTTGAACTTCAACAAATGGCTTGACTCGATCTCTCTAAATCAGTTTATCTACCCCCTCTATCTCTTGCTACCTCCGGTCTTTAGTAGATTAGATTCGTTTTTGATGTTCTTTGACTAGAGCATTAGGGTTTCACCTTTCGAAGATTGAAGTTACTTGGCATTACTAGATCATCTCTTGCATCACACATATTTTCCATGGATTCGATACCTTGGGTTCACCACTCGAGGGAAGAAGGGTCCCTTGACTACGACGGGAGACTTGTCCGCTTGCAAGTCTAAACGAACTTTGATACAACTATTAACCGTCAATAGAGTCATGTGCCCGTCCAGGAGCGGCTTCGAGGGTAGTGGCGTAGGAGCCTCTTGTTCGGTCGTCGTTCGTACGTCGGTTCGAGGGTCGTGCTGACGGTGGTCTGGAAGCCGTGCAGCAGCAGGTGCGGCGGTGTCTTGTCGTCCTGGTGTTAACACCAAAAATTGGTACAGGGAAGAGACTGACATGTGAGCCGAATTTGGCGGAAGAACACCATTTGACAGAAGGTTTTCCTCAAACCATTTGGTAGAGGCGTCTGCGGTCGGGAGTACATCATCATTCGGCAGGAGAGCTTTTCCATGGATGAAAGTGGAAGCATTCGGGAGTGCGTGATGACGTGGATTGGATACAAAGAAGGAGATGAGTTGATGATGGATACGAGACGGACATGAAGCCATGGTGTTAATTTTAGGTAATAAATATTGTAATCGTGGTCGACTAGGAGTCATGTTAGAACCAGGGTATAAATATAAACCCTAAGTGTTTGTAATAGGGATCGAATAGTTTCAAAACAAACCGGCCCCGTGCCAACTTTCAAGTCCTTTAGTCGAGTCGTCGAGTTCTTCGAGAGGAGCCATCGATCCGTCGACCTCCGTAAGTACCGACAACCTTGTATCATGTCTAGTATCATGCGGTGGATTTAGACTGTGATGCAAGTAGTCTTATTACCATGCTTAGTATCAAGCGGTGGATTTAAGCTTGGTTCAAGAAGGTTTCCTTCTTAGATCATGAGTCATGCGGTAGGCTAAGATCTTGCTTGGAGCTAGTTATCGGCTCTATTAGATTTGGCAAGATCTAATAGATTCATCAAGTTATCATGTGTTGCTTTGAATTTTGCTCTTATGTTTAATTCGTGTAACACTCTTTTGCCCAATTTAGATTGGTTAGATTCGGCTCTATCTTGTTCACAATCTACGTGCTGCATGTTCAAATCTTTGGTTTGATGTAGCGAACGTGTCATGTGTTCTTTAAATAACCGAATTCGAATTGTTATGTGTTGTGGGTTCAAACTTGTTAATCTAGCATAGTTTGTTCCTTCTCCCCAAAACCTGAATCGGCTGAACAGCTGTATTCGACAATCCTATCATGAGTGAAACATATTCATCAGTTTGTTTTAAATAATGTATGCTTTTAACCTTCCATGTTTAGATTGTATCATGTGGTGGATTAATCTATTCTTGGTTGGTGGTGTGATTTCAAACAAGTTGTATCATGCAGTGGATTAATTTGTTTGGTATCACGCTCGACGGGTTTGAAAGTACCTAGACATGCGGTAGACTAGTGCTTTTGGTTTATGCATGCATGTTTTCTGCAAATTTATGATCATGCTTCACCCTTTATTTATTTTATTAAGATTTGTTCTTGATAATCGGTCATGGATACGTGTTGCAACGTTGTTTAAATAAAGACTGATTTTTCATCATGCTTACGTCATGCATTCGGCTATACCCTGTTTACATGTTTTATCAGCTCCCGAATGATGTTTGGATTGCTGACAGATAGTTTTTTGTAGCTATATGTCATTTTGATTGGCTTTGTAGCCGTAAATACGGAACTGTCTGGTACCACCCGGCAAGTTCCAGCTTTTATCTAACCTCTTTCATCCTTTGTCAGTTTCAGGGAAAATTGACTGGCACGCTTCCGGATTTGGCCACGTGTGTTAAGCCAGCTGATTCGGCTTGCTGTGTGCTTGGCGTGAGGTGCTGATTTTACGTCAACACAATTTTTCGCATGCCCGGTGGGACACTCAAGTTGATCAAGATGCCTGAAATCCAAGTTGTCCTGGATGTCACCTTAAATGAACTGTCTTCAGAACATCAACTGATACTGAAAGAGGTTGTGGAGCAGTTCCAGCAAAAGTGCCTGTTGTCTTTCTCCAAGAATAGGAGTGGTGTGCCATTCCTCAAGATAGATATGCCAAGAGTTTTGATGCCAGGAGAGACTGATGCCACTACTGCTGCAGAGAAACAAGAAGCTTTTGCTATGATATGGCAATCTATGGAAGAAATAATGGCCAGACACAACACTGCATTTTTAAATAGCTTCCGACAGATGATGGTTGGTGTCATTGGCCCAAACGTGGACAAACATTTTGAGCGAGCACAAGGTGCAACTGGTCATGTGTTTAGTCAAGCACCACCCCAGAGGTCTAATGGTAATGAGACGGCTAATGAAACGGGAGAATAAATTGCTAATGGCCAACCACATCGTCAAGATGCAAGTGCTCAGCTGCCTCAGCAAAGTATGAGTGTTCAGCCAATTCAACATGTGGCTAGTCAACCGATCCAGCAGAATCCTCACCAAGCAATACCTAATCCAAGCACATATGGTGAAATGGCATTCGGTACTAATGGAGTTCAACCTGTCTCTACTTACAGGATAGCCCCAACAAGTAACAGGCTGCAAAGGAATATGTACGGGAATGGGTATTCAGAGTTCATGGACTATAGTGCTATTGATGCTTTCCCGAATCCTGGGTATGGTAGTACTACAGGGATGCCTGCTGGGAGGCCAGGGAATCAAGACACCAATGTTGATCTCCTGGTGCAAAGAATGACCGATGTGCTGCAAAATCAATTCGGTCTAAAGCCTAAGAATCAAGGACACGTGTATGCATCTCCCTTCCTAGAATGGTACCACAGGGTAGCACTACCAAACAGGGTAAAAGTTCCCACAGAATTCACTAAGTTTTCAGGGCAAGATGATACCAGTACTGTGGAACACATAGCCCGGTACCTAATGCAGCTTGGGGAAGGTTCTGATGATGAGGCCTTCAGGATTAGATACTTCCCTCTGTCCTTGACAGGCCCAGCGTTCACATGGTTCACTTCTGTACCTGCTCATTCAATCTGCTCTTGGAAAGATTTGGAGCAAAAGTTCCATGCTCATTATTACACTGGCAGTAATGAGAAAAAGCTAATTGATCTGACTACCTTGAGGCAGAGGAACAATGAAACACCAATGGAGTTCCTCAGGAGATACAAAGAGACAAAAAGAATGTGCTTCTCTCTGAACATACCAAATTATCAATTGGCTGGTATGGCTGTAGCAGGAATGTTGCCAGCCATTCAGGAGAAGCTATTCGGGATGGAATTCGACGACCTTGGCCAGCTGTCACACCGACTGTCATTGATGAGCAATCAAGCATATGGCTTCAAGAAAGACTCCAGATTTGTCAAGCACAATGATATAGCTAAAATTTACAATCAATTCCTCGAAAGGGCAGATCAAGAAGGTGAATATGATGATGAAGAGGAAATAGCTGCAGCAGAAATAGTGTGGGGCAAGGATCCATTGACAGTAAATCAGAGGTGATCAAGCAAACTAAAGGCACCTATGATTTTGATGTGACCAAGGCAGATAAGCTCTTCGATTTTATCGTGAAAGAAGGCCGGATCAAGTTGCTAGAGGGGCATTCTATGCTTCGGCCTCATGGAGTGAAAGATAAAAAGTACTGTGGATTTCATGACAGGAATTCTCATTCCATCAATGAATGTAGGGTCTTTAGAGTGATGATTCAGAAAGCTATCCAAGAAGGTCATCTGAAGTTTGATAATAAGATGAAATTGGATGGTAACCCATTCCCTTAAAACATGATCAGGTTCTCAATTAACATGGTAAATGCTGTTGAACCTAAAGATAAAGAAAAGGTGAAAGTTTTGACTTCGGAAAAGGCAAAGGAGAATGGCTCAGTTCATCCCACTCGACAAGTCACATTTGAACAGATTCACAAGAAAGAGCCTCGCTTCCCGAATAGTCAAATTGAAGTGGGTGAATCCTCTAAACCCAGAGTGACTTCACGTATTCTCCTCAATAAATGGCAGCGTCAGCAAGAAAGTGAGCGCTACCAGAAGCACAAGTACGAGGAGGAGAAGCGGAGATATGAAGAAGAGATGTATAGGAAGGAACAAGAGGATTATATGCGAGAACAAGAGCGTGCATATTAGGGATGTGCCTTCTTCAGACACTATTGGAACGAAGGTTTAAAGCTTCCCACACGGAATAACTGTCCCGAATGCAGCGACAGGTATACCGAATACAGGCAAGACACTGCCAATCGCCGATCCATCCATGAAATAATTGGAAGGGTGCATCCTAGTGATGGTCGGCGCCTAAAAATAAATAAGATTGATGTCCAACAAAGGAAAAGGTACGCTGATCACAGGTGGGTTGATCATGAAGAAGAAGAAGATCATGGGTATGTCTGGCAAAAGGGACAGTGGTGCCCACCTGGTTTAAGAAGAAGCCAGAAGAGAAGGGTACAGCGCTTGAGGAATCAGGAACTAAAGCAGGCAAGAATTAAGAAGAGACAACTGTGGCGCCCAAAAGACAAACCTGATGAATCTGATCGTTCGGCTCATACATGCATGGTATGTTTCCTGCCAAATGAATTCTTGGCTCCAGCTAATCAAATTGTGCAGGAGGAAATATTGCTAGATATGGATGAGGCCGAGAAATTCGGGTTAATGGCACAATTGATGCTGGCTAAGCAAGCTACTTTTGATAAGCCAGCCAAGAATCGGCACATGAGACCACTGTACTTAAGAGGGTATGTCAACGGGAAGCCATTGACTAAGATGTGAGGACCACGTGTGGTTCGAGGACCGGAGGATGGTCGCTTCCTTGTGTGATGAGTGATTGACAACGTTGTGTGGACTGATTCTAGGCTAAGTATTGCAGGTGCAGGTTGCGGCTTGACTCGTGTTTGTGCAGGTGAAGAACAAGCGCGAAAGGTCATCGCCGGTGAGGCCTCCAGGTGTGGAGAAGACAAGTAGGCTTCGTTCGAGGGACCTAGTGGCCAGCAGGGTCAAGTGCGGGCCGCATGGTGGCATGAACAGCAAGATGAAGTCATGGACGGTTTCTTGGTAGAGCCTCAAAACCAAGGTCGAGCTGGGACTACGTGGGAGCCAAGTCATGAGTGGCGATTGGCGGAGGCTACACCAAGTTCGCGGGGTTTCCAGTGGTTCACCAGAAAACCACCGGGTTCCTTGGTTGATCCACAAAGCCAAGACCGAAGAACCGAAGCCGGTGCTGCAGCAGCTCCGGACCGGTTTGACCGGTGGGTACCGGTCTGACCGATGGTGAGCACCAGTCGGACCGGTGTGCGACAACACTGTCCGAAGACTTCGAAGTGGATGACATGCGTCGGGATCGCATGGCTTGCGTCGAGGGTACGTAGGGTGCGGTCACTGGGCATCCGTCCGATGGAGAAGACATGAAGACTTCCAAAACCGCCCTCGAGGGGCTTGTATCCCTAGTAGTTAAGTAAGGGCATTTTAAACTTTAGGCTTGCCTCCATATAACCCATGGGGTGAGAGGATGGCAGCCAAATCTCTTGGAACCCTAGCTCATTTCATTTTGCTATTTCCCTTCTCCTATTTTCCTTAGGTTTTCTAGGACTAGCTTGAGAGCTTCATGGTGAGATCTTGTGAAAGGGTTGGATGATCGGGCGGCAAGCTAGACCTTGTATGAACCTTTGTGGCATGTATAGATGATTCGGCGTGGTTCCTCAAGGTTTGGATGTGTTGTTCCCGACTCTTCTTGGTGGTGATTTTCGGAGCCCTCTCTTGGTGATTTTCTTGGGGTGTTTTCGGGACCTTGCTCTTGGAGATTTGATGGGGGAAATTTGTGGGAACCCTTCGTGGTTCTTTGGGCTGTGATTCCTCTCCCAAATCCGTGAGTCAAGGGGCTCGATTTTGGGGTTTTCGGTGTTCTATGGTTAGAGGTGTTCTTGGCGGGATTTCCTCGATTCCTCTTGTTTGGACGAGTTTTGGAGGGATTAAACTTGGCTATGGACTCCTCATGAGGTGTTCCTATTATCCCCAAAGTCATGTTCGAGCCTGTGGAGTGATTCGGGAGATCAAGGCTTGGTTTTGGAGGAGTTGACCCGCGGGTGCTGTTCATCCCGAGATGCCCAGGCTACACCGGTCTGACCGGTGCTCTTGACCGGTCTGACCGGTGAGGACCATTTGTGGTTCGAGGACCGGTGGATGGTCGCTTCCTTGTGTGATGAGTGATTGACAACGTTGTGTGGACTGATTCTTGGCTAAGTATTGCAGGTGCAGGTTGCGGCTTGACTGGTGTTGGAGGTGAAGAACAAGCGCGAAAGGTCGTCGCCGGTGAGGCCTCCAGGTGTGGAGAAGACAAGTAGGCTTCGTTCGAGGGACCCGGTGGCCGGCGGGGTCAAGTGCGGGCCGCATGGTGGCATGAACAGCAAGATGAAGTCGTGGACGGTTTCTTGGTTGAACCTCAAAACCAAGGTCGAGTCGGGACTACGTGGGAGCCGAGTCTTGAGTGGAGATTGGCGGAGGCTACACCGAGTTCGCGGGGTTTCCTGTGGTTCACCATAAAACCACTGGGTTCCTTGGTTGATCCACAAAGCCAAGACCGAAGAACCGAAGATGGAGGTGCGGCGGCACCGCACCGGTCCGACCGGTGGGTCCGACCGGTCCGACCGGCCGGGACCGGGCTCGACCGGTGAGGAGCACCGGTCGACCGGGTGTGCGACGACGCATCCGAATCTTCAAAGCGGAGGACACGCGTCGGGATCGCATGGCTTGCGTCGAGGCTACGCAGGGTGCGGTCGCCGGGCATCCGTCCGATGGTGAAGACATCAAGAATTCCAAATCCGCCCTTGAGGGGCTTGTATCCCTAGTTATTAGAGAAGGGCATTTTAGACATTCGGTTGCCTCCATATAACCCAAGAGGTGAGAGGATGGCAGCCAACTCTTGGAACCCTAGCTCATTAGTTTTCCTATTTTCCACCTATTTTCCTTAGGTTTTCTCTAGGACTAGCAAGAGAGCTTCACCGAGAGATCTTGTAGAGAGGGATGGATGATCGGGCGGCTTGCTAGACCTTGTACGAACCTTTGTTTCATGTATAGATGATTCGGCGTGGTTCCTCAAGGTTTGGATGTGTTTTCCCTAGGTTGTTCTTGGTGGTGATTTTCGGAGCCCTCTCTCGGTGATTTCTTTGGGTTGTTTTCGGGGCTTTTCTCTTGGGGATTTGATGGGGGAAATTTGTGGGAACCCTTCATGGTTCTTTGGGCTGTGATTCCCCTCCCAAATCCGTGAGTAAAGGTGCTCGATTTTGGGGTTTCTTGAGTTCTTGGGTTGGAAGTACTCTCGGCAGGATTTCTTCGATTCCTCCTTTTTGGACGAGTTTTTGTGGGATTAAACTTGGCTATGTACTCCTCATGAGGTGTTCTTGATATCCCCAAAGTCTTGTTCAAGTCCGTGGAGCGATTCGGGAGATCGAGTTTTGGATTTGGGGGAGTTGACCCGCGGGTGCTGTTCATCCCGAGCTGCCCAGGCTACACCGGTCTGACCGGTGCTCTTGACCGGTCTGACCGGTGCGAGCCCTTGTGGGTTTTTGCTCGGGTGAACGTCTTGGTGTGTTCGTTGTTGTCCCGTGTTACTGCTGTTTCGAGTTTGGGTCCGTTTGGTGGTCGGTTGGCCTGTTTGGTGCCTTGGGGGCTTTCAGGCTGCCATCGGTCTGACCGGTGTGTCTCACCGGTCTGACCGGTGTAGAGCCACTTAGTGGAAGTTGTTCAGGTTCACCTGCAGGGACCGGCTCGACCGGTGGTGCTCACCGGTCCGACCGGTGTGGGTCTGTAGACTCGAGGTTTGGTTTTTCCGCTGCGTTTCTCGGGTCGGAAGGTTGCGTGTTGGTTCCTAGGTCCAGTGGCACTCCAGTGGCTACGTGGGCTTGACCAACCTTGGTAGTGAGTCGGAGACGTGTGTCGGAAGCCGCGTTCGTCTTGTTGGAGTTTTCATCTCCTTCGAGAAGAATTTTTATCGCCTCCCCATTCACTCCCCCCCTCTGCGGTTCGCCGTATCGGTCCTTCAAGTGGTATCGAGCCGGTTCGGGTCTTTGTTGACTCTAACCAGTCTAAGATCCAAGGATGGCGTACCGAGAACGGGGTTCGGGTCCTCCACACTTCGATGGCAAGAACTACCGGATGTGGAGCAAGCGGATGGGTGCGTTCCTTCGCGGAAAGGGTCGACTGCTTTGGGATGTCACGGTGGACACAGGGCTATGTCCACCGATGGATTTCCTTGCTCCGGGGTCGAGGGACGGATTCAACGCCAACAATAAGGCGGTCGACTACTTGTTTCGTGCTTTGTGTCAGCCTGAGTTCGATCGGGTGCACACCGAGCACTTGGCCTGTAGGATTTGGGCGGTGTTGAAGGAGGCTCATATTGGGAACGCCCAGGTTTAGGCACGGTTGTATGCGACCTACCGGAGAGAGTACGAGAACTTCACTCATCTCCCCGGTGAGTCCATCGATGCCTTGTTTCAGAGGTTCACGGTGGTGGTGAACAACATGAGGGCCAATGTGGACGTGCTCCCGTACGATGATCATGATAGAGCGGTCAAGCTCTTACACTCTTTGGATCGTACGATATGGGGCGGAAAGTTCGAGGACATAGTCGAGTCGGAGAGGTATGATACTCTGACGGTGAACGAGCTGTTCTCGAAGCTCAAGTCGGCCGAGGTGGATAGGGGCATGAGCGCCAAGCTCGAGGGACCGACTGATTCCCATAGTCTTGCCCTCGTTGGTGGTTCTAAAGGAAAGACTAACTCTAACCCGTCCACCAGGATGTTCTCGTTTTCCTCTTTGATGTCTATGCCAGATGAGGAGTTTGATGACCTTGGAGAGGACGAGCTGGCGCTGTTGACGAGGCGGTTCGAGAGGCTGCACGAGAACCGCGTGAACATGAGGAGGAACACGAGGACTTGCTTCCAGTGCGGCAAGCCGGGACACTTCGTCGCCGACTGCCCGGAGAAGGCCGAGAACAAGGATAGCTACAAGCACAAGCCGAGGATGAACGATGGCAAGTACCGTTCGAGGCGCGACCACAAGAGCAAGCACAAGAACAAGTACAAGGACGAGCGACGATCGAGGAAGAAGGAGGGCCGAGGCAAGGCCCGAGCGATGGTTGGAGCGAGCGACGTCGACTCCAGTTCCGCGTACTCCACCTCGAGCTCGAGCGGCGAGCCGACGACGAGGGAGATCGCCGCAAGAACAAGAAGTCGTCCAAGAACCCGAGCGGGCCGAGCCGCTCGCGAGAGATGGCTTCTCGCACCATGGCGTTGAGCTCCGGCGGCAAGAAGAGCACACGGAGCGACTCGGACTGCGAGTCCGACGACGAGGTGCGTGATGAGCTTCCCTTCTTGCGCCGAGGAGAATGAGAGGCTTGGCTCTTTGCTTGATAACCGTGATGACATGCTTAGAGAGGCCAAGAAAATGAGGAAAGAACTTAGGGCTTCACTCGAGGATGCTAGGACTAGAGTGGCCGAGCTAGAGACACGGGTGCTTGATAGCAAGCTTGAGATTGATTCGCTTAAGGCTAGTCCTGTTGTTTCGATGAGAATGATTGTGCCGATTGCTCCATATTCCTTGCCGATCTTGCTTTGATTAAGGAGAAGCATGCCTCCAAGTGTGAGGAACTAGATGTGCTTAGGGTTGAAGTGGGCCGAGCTTAAGTCTAGACCTCGCTTTGCTAGGTGCTTGCACTTCTTGCCCTGTTTTGCATGCTAAGATTGATGAGATGCATGCTTACACTAGTTCGCTCGAGGCTAAATTGAAGGAACCCATGCCTACATCTTGCTCTACCCGTGAAATGCATGCATTGAAAAATTTGGAGCTTGCACATTATGTTGATCGTTTGCGGGATGAGAATGATGATTTGAGGAAGTTGATGGGTTGGGCGTTCGGTCATGAGCCTCAGTTGAGGATGATGATCGAGGCCTTTAAGAGGCAAGATGGTGAGGGGCTTGGGGCAAACAAGGTTGGTGAGGGAAGTGGAGAGAATATCCCGGAGCCACCAAAAACCCACCACAAGAATGATTTCCCACCAAAACCTAACCATCTAAGGAACCGACTAGACACAACCCCAGCTCCACCCGTGTTTCCTACACCCACAAATGATCTACAAAAGCCTATCAAGTTTGTGAGCACTTCGGGGAAAGTGTTCTTTGGGAAGGAGAGTGAGAAGGCTAGTGGTGAGAAACCGGTGGAGGGTTTGAGTGGAGAGAAACCGAGTGAGCGGACCACATCCCAAGCCTAAGCCTAAGCTTGTGAGGTTCCATTGTGGCTATTGTGGGAGAGATGGCCATAAGGAGGAGTTTTGCTTCAAGAGGAAGCGAGAGGAGAGAATGGCAAAGGAGTGGGCTAACAAGGACAAGTACCACCCTTCCGATGGTGTACTTGAGCCTCGTATGCGGATGCCCGGGGGCAAGGCGAGTGTGAGGACAGGTTCGGGCTTGGGGAGAGAAGAAGGCTGCGGGTGGTGCTGCTTTGCCCGGAGCCACACCGGTCGGACCGGTGTGGGGGCCCCGGCCGGACCGGTGCGGGCACAGACGGGACGGATGTTTGGGTTTCGAGCTCGTACAGGTGCGAGGGTTGTTTCTGGTGGTCGTGGTTCTGGTGGTTGGGCTGGAAAGGGTGCAGGTGGTCAGTTTGCTAGGCGTTCTCCACCTCGTGCTCAATACGGGGATTGGACGAGACGTGGCGTTGAGTTGGAGAGGAAGGACGTTCCACGGGCTTTCTTGCGTGGTTTTGGTCCTCCTCCAGGCAGAGAGGGGTGGTTCCCTCAGGATGGTTACCGTGGTGGTGTTCGTGGAGGTAGTTTTGGTAGGAGAGATGCTTTGGTTGGTGCTAACCCCACTTTCGAGAAAATGGCTCGGCAAGATCGGTTTTCCTCCTTTGGTACTAACCCCCGTCTTTGAGTCGTTTGTTCGCTCACGTGCCTATTTTTGAATTTCGGGTGGGAGACTTGAAGAACATTTGGTTGATTGACTCCGGTTGCTCGAGGCATATGACCGGAGACGGGGGGTGGTTCTCAAGTCTCGTCCCGTGGTGACGAAGAGGTACATCACTTTTGGGGACAATGGGCGTGGGCGTGTGCTTTCGGAAGGTGAGATAAAAGTGAGTGACAAGATCACTCGAGGCGTGTTGCTCTTGTTCAATCGCGCGGGGTACAATTTGCTTTCTGTGTCCCAGTTGTTGGATGAGGGCTTTGAGGTGTTGTTTCGGCCAGGTGGTTCTCGGATTGTGGACTCTCGAGGGGACCTTGTCTGTATGGTCGTTCCCGAGGGTCAGATGTTTCGTGCTGATTTTTCTCAGTCTTCGGGTGTGGAGCGTTATTTCTTGGCTGGTTCTTCGAGTGAGTTGTGGAAGTGGCATAGGAAGTTGGTCACTTGAGCTTTGACCTTTTGTCTCGCTTGAGTAAACTCAATTTGGTCCGAGGATTGCCACGGTTGAGGCTTGAGAAAGAGTTGGTTTGTGCTCCGTGTAGGCATGCCAAGATGGTGGCCTCTTCTCACCCGCCTCTCACCGATGTGATGACTGAGCATCCATGCGAGCTGCTCCATATGGACCTTGTTGGCCCAGCTCGTGTGCGATCTGCGGGTGGGAAGTGGTATGTCCTTGTTGTGGTGGACGACTATTCTCGGTATGCGTGGGTGTTCTTTCTCGAGGAAAAGGGAGAGACGTTTGGTTTTGTTCGAGATCTAGTCTTGAGGTTGAGGAACGAGAGGCACGAAGATGCCATACGAGCTATCCGCAGTGATAATGGCTCGGAATTCAGGAACTCTCGTTTTGAAACCTTTTGTCATGACTTGGGTCTTGAGCACCAGTTTTCGAGTCCGTATACGCCTCCCCAGAATGGTGTTGTGGAAAGGAAGAACAGGACCTTGTGCGAGATGGCTCGGACGATGCTTGATGAGCATAGGACTCCGAGGAGGTATTGGGGCCGAGGCGGTGAATACCGCATGCTATGTGTCGAACGGGATATACCTCGAGTGCACAAGAAGAAGACATGCTATGAGTTGATGCATGGTCGCACACCCAAGGTGAGTCACTTCCATGTCTTTGGTTACAAGTGTTTCATTCGAAGAAAGGCGGGGAAGTTGGATAAGTTTGAGGCTAGGTCCGTCGATGGCATTTTCTTTGGTTATGCATCTCATTCTAGAGCATATCGTGTGCTCAATCTTGAAACTAACCAAATCGTGGAGACTTGCGAGGTAACCTTCGACGAGACAGAGCCACGTAGTCGGCTTGTCTTTGAGTGTGCGGTGATGATGAGCTTGGCGAGGAGATCTTTCAGGAGGAGGAGCATGAACATGGTGACGATGAGGATGGTGGTGCGGTGCCCCCGCTGAACATGTACCCACTACTTCGACTACGATGATGGATGGACCCTCTCGCTACACCTACGACGACAAATCAAGAACGAGGAGAAGCCGATGTTGAGGGGGGAGGTAGCTTCGAGGCGAGAACCTCCCCGGCGAGTTCAAGTGGATCACCCGGCTTCGAGGATCATCGGCGACATGAATGAACGCACTACACGGTCGAGGGTTCGAAACAATTCCCATTTTGCTCATGCCGCATTTGTTGCTTCTTTCGAGCCCAAAGACATTGGACACGCACTATCGATCACAATTGGGTTAACTCGATGCATGAGGAGTTGGAGAACTTTGAGAGGAATCAGGTGTGGGAGTTGGTTGACCCTCCCCCAGGGTGTAAGCCGATTGGTACAAAGTGGGTGTGGAAAAACAAAGAGGGAGAGAAGGGTGAGGTTGTGAGGAACAAGTCGAGACTTGTTGCTCAAGGGTTCAGTCAGAAGGAGGGGATTGACTACGAGGAGACCTTTGCTCCCGTAGCCCGTTTGGAGGCGATTAGGATCCTTCTAGCCTTTTCCGTGGCTAAAGGGTTCAAGTTCCACCAAATGGATGTGAAGAGTGCTTTTCTGAATGGAGTGTTGGAGGAAGAAGTGTATGTGAGGCAGCCTCCGGGGTTTGAGAGTGAGAAGTACCCCCACCGGGTGTACAAGTTAAGGAAGGCGGCGTATGGGTTGAAGCAGCGCCTAGAGCTTGGTATGGCGAGGTTGAGGGGGGTTCTTGTTTGAGAGAGGTTTTGAGATGGGGAAGGTCGATCGGACCTTGTTTTTGTTGAGGGGGCGGCGGAGATATCCCGATTGTGCGGGTGTACGTGGATGATATTCTCTTTGGTGGCTCGTCTAACTCCCTTGTTGCGAGGTTTGCGGATGATATGAGCGGGGAGTTTGAGATGAGCATGATGGGCGAGTTGCGGTTCTTCCTCGGGCTACAAATCAAGCAATCAAAGGAAGGAACATTTGTGCACCGAGGCTAAGTACACCAAGGACATTGTGAGAAAGTTCAAGATGGAGGACTCCAAGGCTATGACGACGCCGATGAGTACGACTACGGCTCTTGATGCGGACGAGGAAGGTGAACACGTGGACCGAAGGAGTACCGGAGCATGATCGGGTCACTCCTCTACTTGACGGCGACGAGGGCCGGACATACGAGTTCTCGGTGTGTCTGTGCGCTCGTTTTCAAGCGTCTCCGAGGACTTCGCATCGGCAAGCGGTGAAGAGAATTTTCAGGTACTTGCGTCACACTCCCGACTTCGGCCTTTGGTACTCCGCGTCCTCTTCTTTGGCGCTTCATGGTTTTTCAGACGCGGATTTTGCCGGGTGTCGGTTGGATAGGAAGTCCACTTCTGGGACTTGCCAGTTTTTGGGTTCTTCTTTGGTGTCTTGGTCTTCCCGCAAGCAGTCGAATGTTGCTCAATCCACGACCGAGGCCAAGTATGTTGCCGCTGCTAGTTGTTGCTCTCAGCTCCTTTGGATCACCTACACCATGAGTGACTTTGGTGAGGAGTATACCCATGTCCCACTTCAATGTGACAAACACCGAGTGCCATAAGCGTTGCAAAGAACCCGAGTGCTCCATTCCAAAACCAAGCACATAGAAGTGAGGTATCATTTTCCGAGAGACAATGTTGAGAAAGGAAAGATAGCTTTGATCCATGTACCCACACATGACCAACTATACGATATTTTCACCAAACCCCTAGATCAAGCAACTTTCACTCGTTTGCGGGGGGAACTTGGTGTGTGTTTGATTTCTTGAGTTGGGTGTGTGGGAGCTCTCTTTTGCCGGTGGTGTCGAGCCCGTTTTGCCTCCCCTCGAGGAGCCGGTTTGCAGCATATGTATAGCTTTTCTTTTGTGCATTTCTTGCATTTTGGCATGGCATATGTAGCATGATGTATAGGCATCCTTGTATCTTAGATTGCATGCATTTTGTATCATATGCATTGGTTAGGAAAAGCTTCTCTCATATACATTGTTCACCATGGAATGAGATATATGTCTTTGTGAGCTTGTTTGGTATGCTACGGTTAGTTTGGCTTAGCTCTTGATGATCTTGATGAATAATCCATGGTTGATAGCTATGCTTTTGAAAAATGTCACATGTATGCTCTCTCATGTGTAAATGCCTTTACATGCTCTTGACATGCTTTTGTGGCCTTGCTATGCTTAATTTGTGGTTGGATGGCTAGTTTATTGATCATATGGGGCCAAAGGCTCATTTGCCATCATGAATGTTTAGCCCTCTTGATTTATCTTGTGGAGGAGCATAAGTTCCTTTTCGTCGCAAAGACATTTCATGTACCATTTACAAATCTGAAAATGAAATGAAAAATGCTTGGAAAATATGCTCCCATGTCATATGTGCTGGATTTAATTTTCTTTGGGTGCTAAACCTTTGCATGATGCCTACCAATGAGAAGTCTCATACATAGAAGTAGGCACATGGCTCGGTGGCTTTGACATGACATAAGGTGCTTGTGGGTGTTTGTGATGGTCTTATGATTAGAATGGCTGTCCTAGCATGAAGTTTGTGTGGCTTTGCCATTTTGATATGCTTTGATCATGTTTAGGACTTTGCTCATGAGAGGCAAGTTTTTCGCAAAATTGCCAAAATCCATCTTAGCTTCGTCCAATGGTTGTGAAACTTGGTGATCATGTAGTTGAGATCGATACGAAGCCGTAGAGTACCTAACTTGCTCATTTGGACATGTGTAGCATTCTTTGTGGAATTTTGTCTATTTGAGAAGCTCTAGGTTGAAAGTTTTGCTTTTTTGGCTTGATTCATGCATTGCCAACAAGGGGGAGAAGTTTGAGCTTGAAATGGCTTAATGGACGCATTTAGAAGGTTTTCAGGTGGTTTCGAGCCATTTCTGGGCTCTGTTGTACACCGGTCTGACCGGTGAAGAGCAACGGTCTGACCGGTGTGAGTGCCGGTCCTGTGCATATGTTGGGCATCGGTCGGCGAGGTGGTGATGACCCGTCCGGCCAGGTGTGAGGTGAAGTTGCTTTGCGGCTGCCGTTTCATGTGGTTTTCTGCATGCATTCGTCCAGGGGGAGTTGCATTGGTTCAGGGGGAGCTTGCATGTGTGCAGGGGGAGCTCTTTGTGAGCTTTCGAGCTTTGTTTCGGTGGTTTGTGCTCTTTGCTTGAGCTTTGCTTTGTCTTGGATGTGTCGAGCCGTAGCCCTTGCCTAAGGGGTCCGAGACTTGTCTTCTTCAAGTGATCTTGCTCTTTGCCTTTGTTTGGCTTTCGATCGCTTGTTGGAGTTTCTTTTTGTTCGTTTCTTTTCTTTTTCTTTTCTCTCTTGTTACTTTCGCGTGGGTGTTGTCAATGCACTCATCAAGGGGGAGATTGAGGACCATGTGTGGTTCGAGGACCGGTGGATGGTCGCTTCCTTGTGTGATGAGTGATTGACAACATTGTGTGGAGCGATTCTTGGCTAAGTATTGCGGGTGCGGGTTGCGGCTTGACCGGTGTTGGTGCGGGTGAAGAACAAGCGCGAAAGGTCGTCGCCGGTGAGGCCTCCGGGTGTGGAGAAGACAAGTAGGCTTCGTTCGAGGGACCGGTGGCCGGCGGGGTCAAGTGCGGGCCGCATGGTGGCATGAACGACAAGATGAAGTCGTGGACGGTTTCTTGGTTGAACCTCAAAACCAAGGTCGAGCCGGGACTACGTGGGAGCCGAGTCATGAGTGGAGATTGGCGGAGGCTACACCGAGTTCGCGGGGTTTCCGGTGGTTCACCGAGAAAACCACCGGGTTCCTTGGTTGATCCACAAAGCCAAGACCGGAGAACGCGAAGACGGAGGTGCGGCGGCACGGGCCCGACCGGCCGACCGGTGGGTCCGGCCGGTCGGCCGGTGGGGACCGGTCCGACCGGTGAGGAGCACCCGGTCGGCCGTGTGCGACGACGCGGTCGGAATCTTCGAAGCGGAGGACACGCGTCGGGATCGCATGGCTTGCGTCGAGGCTACGCAGGGTGCGGTCGCCGGGCATCCGTCCGATGGTGAAGACATCAAGAATTCCAAATCCGCCCTTGAGGGGCTTGTATCCCTAGTTAGTAGAGAAGGGCATTTTAGACATTCGGTTGCCTCCATATAACCCAAGAGGTGAGAGGATGGTAGCCAACTCTTGGAACCCTAGCTCATTAGTTTTCCTATTTTCCACCTATTTTCCTTAGGTTTTCTCTAGGACTAGCAAGAGAGCTTCACCGAGAGATCTTGTAGAGAGGGATGGATGATCGGGCGGCTTGCTAGACCTTGTACGAACCTTTGTTTCATGTATAGATGATTCGGCGTGGTTCCTCAAGGTTTGGATGTGTTTTCCCCGGTTGTTCTTGGTGGTGATTTTCGGAGCCCTCTCTCGATGATTTCTTTGGGTTGTTTTCGGGGCTTTTCTCTTGGGGATTTGATGGGGGAAATTTGTGGGAACCCTTCGTGGTTCTTTGGGCTGTGATTCCCCTCCCAAATCCGTGAGTAAAGGTGCTCGATTTTGGGGTTTCTTGAGTTCTTGGGTTGGAAGTACTCTCGGCGGGATTTCTTCGATTCCTCCTTTTTGGACGAGTTTTTGTGGGATTAAACTTGGCTATGGACTCCTCATGAGGTGTTCTTGATATCCCCAAAGTCTTGTTCAAGTCCGTGGAGCGATTCGGGAGATCAAGTTTTGGATTTGGGGGAGTTGACTCGCGGGTGTTGTTCATCCCGAGCTGCCCAGGCTACACCGGTCTGACCGGTGCTCTTGACCGGTCTGACCGGTTGAGGACCATGTGTGGTTCGAAGACCGGTGGATGGTCGCTTCCTTGTGTGATGAGTGATTGACAACGTTGTGTGGACTGATTCTTGGCTAAGTATTGCAGGTGCAGGTTGCGGCTTGACTCGTGTTGGTGCAGGTGAAGAACAAGCGCGAAAGGTCGTCGCCGGTGAGGCCTTCAGGTGTGGAGAAGAGAAGTAGGCTTCGTTCGAGGGACCCGGTGGCCAGCGGGGTCGAGTGCGGGCCGCATAGTGGCAAGAACGGCAAGATGAAGTCGGTGGACGGTTTCTGGTTGAGCCACAAAACCAAGGTCGAGCCGGACTTCATGGGAGCCAAGTCATGAGTGGTGATTGGCGGAGGCTACATCAAGTTCGCGGGGTTTGCGGTGGTTCACCGTAAAATCACCGGTTACTCGGGCGAGCCACAAAGCCGAGGCCGAAGATCGGTGTGTGTGGCCGCCAAAACCGGTCCCGACCGGTTTGGAGAACCGGTCCGACCGGTTTGGGGTCGCAGGGCGCCGGAAGCTTCGAGGCGGAGGACACGCGCTCGGGATCGCAAGGCTTGCGTTGAGGCTACGCGGGGTGCGGTCGGCCGGGCATCCGTCCGATGGTGAATACATCAAGAATTCCGAATCCGCCCTTGAGGGGCTTGTATCCCTAGTTAGTAGAGAGGGGCATTTTAGACATTCGGTTGCCGCCTATATAACCCAAGAGGTGAGAGGTTGGCGGCCAACTCTTGGAACCCTAGCTCATTAGTTTTCCTATTTTCCACCTATTTTCTCTAGGTTTTCCTTAGGACTAGCAAGAGAGCTTCACGGAGAAATCTTGTAGAGAGGGATGGATGATTGGGCGGCTTGCTAGACCTTGTACGAATCCTTGTTTCATGTTTAGATGATTCAGCGTGATTCCTCAAGGTTTGAATGTATTTTTCCCGATTGTTCTTGGTGGTGATTTTCGGAGCCCTCTCCCGGTGATTTCTTTGCGGTGTTTTCGGGACCTTTCCTTTGGGGATTTGATGGGGGAAATTTGTGCGAACCCTTCGTGGTTCTTTGGGCTGTGATTCCCCTCCCAAATCCGTGAGGAAAAGTGCTCGATCTTGGGGTTTCTTGAGTTCTTGGGTTGGTAGTGCCTTTGGCGGGATTTCTTCGATTCCTCTTTTTTGGACGAGATTTGGTGGGATTAAACTTGGCTATGGACTCCTCATGAGGTGTTCCTGATATCCCCAAAGTCTTGTTCAAGTCCGTGGAGCGATTCGAGAGATTGAGATTTGGTTTTGGGGGAGTTGACCCGCGGCCGTGTTCTTCTCGGCGTTCGAGGCTAAAACCGGCCGACCGGTTTCCCAAACCGGTCCGGCCGGTTTCGCCCGGGGTGGGTCGTCGAGAAAGATCTTTGAACAAGGAAGTCTTTATTGCTTCATGGCTTCGTTTGTTCAGATGTTGAAAGGCTTTTGAAGTGTTTGGGGGTCTTGGGGAGATTACCGGACGGGAATCGGTCCGACCGGTTTGCCTAACCGGTCTGACCGGTTTTTCCCTGCCCTCGTGAGGCTAAGTCCAACAGGAGCGGTCCGACCGGTTTCAGAAACCGGCCTGACCGGTTTGTGCTGCCCGGCCGGCCTTGTCGTGTGAGTTTCCGCTGCGTGTGTGTTGAGGCTGTTGTTCGGGTCTTGTTCCTAGGTTCAGTAGCACTCCAGTGGCTACGTGAACTTGGCAAGAGAAGCTTGCGGAGGTGCACGAGTGAATTTGGGTTCATAGGCCGAATTCTTGAATAGAATTTTTATCGGCTCCCATTCACTCCCCCCTCTCCCGGTTCGCCGTTTCGGTCCTTCAAGTGGTATCGAGCCGGTTCGGGTCTTTGTTGACTCTAACCGGTCTAAGATCCAAGGATGGCGTACCGAGACGGGGTTCGGGTCCTCCACACTTCGATGGCAAGAACTACCGGATGTGGAGCAAGCGGATGGGTGCGTTCCTCCGCGAAAGGGTCGAGCTGCTTTGGGATGTCACGGTGGACACAAGGCTATGTCCGGCAGATGGATTTCCTTGCTCCGGGGTCGAGGGACGGATTCGACGCCAACAATAAGGCGGTCGACTACTTGATTCGTGCTTTGTGTCGGCTGAGTTCGATCGGGTGCACACCGAGCACTTGGCTTGTAGGATTTGGGCGGTGTTGAAGGAGGCTCATGTTGGGAACGCCCGGGTTCGAGGGCACGGTTGTATGCGACCTACGGAGAGAGTACGAGAACTTCACTCATCTCCCCGGTGAGTCCATCGATGCTTTGTTTCGAGAGGTTCACGGTGGTGGTGAACAACATGAGGGCCAATGTGGACGTGCTCCCGTACGATGATCATGATAGAGCGGTCAAGCTCTTACACTCTTTGGATCGTACGATATGGGGCGGAAAGTTCGAGGCCATAGTCGAGTCGGAGCGGTATGATACTCGACGGTGAACGAGCCGTTCTCGAAGCTCAAGTCGGGCGAGGTGGATAGGGGCATGACTGCCAAGCTCGAGGGACCGACTGATTCCCATAGTCTTGCCCTCGTTGGTGGTTCCAAAGGAAAGACTAACTCTAACCCATCCACCAGGATGTTCTCGTTTTCCTCTTTGATGTCTATGCCAGATGAGGAGTTTGATGACCTTGGAGAGGACGAGCTGGCGCTGTTGACGAGGCGGTTCGAGAGGTTGCACGAGAACCGCGTGAACATGAGGAGGAACACGAGGACTTGCTTCCGTGCGGCAAGCGGGACACTTCGTCGCCGACCGCCGGAGAAGATCGAGAACAAGGACGCCTACAAGCACAAGCCGAGGAAGAACGATGACAAGTACCGTTCGAGGAGCGACCACAAGAGCAAGCACAAGAACAAGTACAAGGACGAGCGACGATCGAGGAAGAAGGAGGGCGAGGCAAGGCCCGAGCGATGGTTGGAGCGAGCGACGTCGACTCCGGTTCCGCGTACTCCACCTCGAGCTCGAGCGGCAGGCGACGACGAGGGGAGATCGCTGCAAGAACAAGAGGCCGTCCAAGAACCCGAGCGGGCCGAGCCGCTCGCGAGAGACGGCTTCGCACCATGGCGTTGAGCTCGGCGAAGAAGAAGAGCACACGGAGCGACTCGGACTGCGAGTCCGACGACGTGGTGCGTGATGAGCTTCCCTTCTTGCGCCGGGAGAATGAGAGGCTTGGCTCTTTGCTTGATAACCGTGATGACATGCTTAGAGAGGCCAAGAAAATGAGGAAAGAGCTTAGGGCTTCACTCGAGGATGCTAGGACTAGAGTGGTCGAGCTAGAGACACGGGTGCTTGATAGCAAGCTTGAGATTGATTCGCTTAAGGCTAGCCCCGTTGTTTCGATGAGAATGATTGTCTTGATTGCTCCATATTCCTTGCCGATCTTGCTTTGTTTAAGGAGAAGCATGCCTCCAAGTGTCGGGAACTAGATGTGCTTAGGGTTGAAGTGGGCGAGCTTAAGTCTAGACTTGCTTTGCTAGGTGCTTGCACTTCTTGCCCTGTTTTGCATGCTAAAATTGATGAGATGCATGCTTACACTAGTTCGCTCGAGGCTAAATTGAAGGAACCCATGCCTACATCTTGCTCTACCCGTGAAATGCATGCTTTGAAAAATCTGGAGCTTGCACATTATGTTGATCGCTTGCAGGATGAGAATGATGATTTGAGGAAGTTGATGGGTTGGTTGTCCGGTCACGAGCCTCAGTTGAGGATGATGATCGGGGCCTTTAAGAGGCAAGATGGTGAGGGGCTTGGGGTAAACAAGGTTGGTGAGGGAAGTGGAGAGAATATCCCGGAGCCACCAAAAACCCACCACAAAAATAATTTCCCACCAAAACCTAACCATCTAAGGAACCGACTAGACACAACCCCGGACCACCACACCGTGTTTCCTACACCCACAAATGACCTACAAAAGCCTATCAAGTTTGTGAGCACTTCGGGGAAAGTGTTCTTTGGGAAGGAGAGTGAGAAGGCTAGTGGTGAGAAACCGGTGGAGGATTTGAGTGGAGAGAAACCGAGTGAGCGACCACATCCCAAGCCTAAGCCTAAGCTTGTGAGGTTCCATTGTGGCTATTGTGGAAGAGATGGTCACAAGGAGGAGTTTTGCTTCAAGAGGAAGCGAGAGGAGAAAATGGCGAAGGAGTGGGCTAACGGGGACAAGTTTCACCACTCCAGCGGTGTACTTAAGCCTCGTGTGCAGATGCCCAGGGCCAAGGCGAGTGTGAGGATAGTTCCGGCTTGGGGTGATCGAAAGAGTGGAGGAGGTGCTGCTGGAGGAGTGAAACCGGTCAGACCGGTTTTGGAACCGGTCAGACCGGTTTGGGGTCTGCGGAATGACAAGCTTGGTTTCCATGCTCGTACAGGTGCGAGGGTTGTTTCTGGAGGTCGTGGTTCTGGTGGATGGGCTGGAGAGTTTGCAGGTGGTCAGGTTGCTAGGCGTTCTCCCCCTCGAGCTCACTACGGGGATGGGAGGAGTCGTAGCTTTGAGAAGGAAAGGAGGGACGGTCCACGAGTTCTCTTTCGTGGTTTTGGTCCTCCTCCGGCAGAGAGGGGTGGTTCCCTCAGGGTGGTTACCGTGGTGGTGTTCGTGGAGGTAGTTTTGGTAGGAGAGATGCTTTGGTTGGTGCTAACCCCACTTTCGAGCAAATGGCTCGACCTGGTTTTCCTCCTTTGGTACTAACCCCGATCTTGAGTCGTTTGTTCGCTCACGTGCCTATTTTTGATTTTCGAGGTGGGAGACTTGAAGAACATTTGGTTGATTGACTCCGGTTGTTCGAGGCATATGACCCGGAGACGGGGGTGGTTCTCAAGTCTCGTCCCGGTGGTGACGAAGAGGTACATCACCTTTGGGGACAATGGGCGTGGGCGTGTGCTTTCAGAAGGTGAGATAAAAGTGAGTGACAAGATCACTCTGAGGCGTGTTGCTCTTGTTCAATCGTTGGGGTACAATTTGCTTTCTGTGTCTCAGTTGTTGGATGAGGGTTTTGAGGTGTTGTTTCGGCCTGGTGGTTCTCGGATTGTGGACTCTCGAGGGGACCTTGTTTGTATGGTCGTTCCCGAGGGTCAGGTGTTTCGTCTTGATTTTTCTCGGTCTTCGGGTGTTGAGCGTTGTTTCTTGGTCGGTTCTTCGAGTGAGTTGTGGAAATGGCATAGGAAGTTGGGTCACTTGAGCTTTGACCTTTTGTCTCGCTTAAGTAAACTCAATTTGGTCCGAGGATTGCCACGGTTGAAGCTTGAGAAAGAGTTGGTTTGTGCTTTCCGTGTAGGCATGCCAAGATGGTGGCCTCTTCTCACCCGCCTCTCACCGATGTGATGAGCGAGCGTCCATGCGAGCTGCTCCATATGGACCTTGTTGGCCCGGCTCGTGTGCGATCGCGGGTGGGAAGTGGTATGTCCTTGTTGTGGTGGACGACTATTCTCGGTATGCGTGGGTGTTCTTTCTCGAGGATAAGGGGGAGACGTTTGGTTTTGTTCGAGATCTAGTCTTGAGGTTGAGGAACGAGAGGCACGGAGATGCCATACGAGCTATCCGCGGTGATAATGGCTCGGAATTCGGGAACTCTCGTTTTGAAACCTTTTGTCATGACTTGGGTCTTGAGCACCGGTTTTCGAGTCCGTATACGCCTCCCCGTAATGGTGTTGTGGAAAGGAAGAACGAGGACCTTGTGCGAGATGGCTCGGACGATGCTTGATGAGCATAGGACTTCGAGGAGGTATTGGGGTGAGGCGGTGAATACCGCATGCTATGTGTCAAACGGGATATACCTCGAGTGCACAAGAAGAAGACATGCTATGAGTTGATGCATGGTCGCACACCCAAGGTGAGTCACTTCCATGTCTTTGGTTGCAAGTGTTTCATTCGAAGAAGGGCGGGAAGTTGGATAAGTTTGAGGCTAGGTACTGTCGATGGCATTTTCTTTGGTTATGCATCTCATTCTAGAGCATATCGTGTGCTCAATCTTGAAACTAACCAAATCGTGGAGACTTGCGAGGTAACCTTCGACGAGACGAGCCACGTAGTCGGCTTGTCTTTGAGTGTGCGGGTGATGATGAGCTTGGCGAGGAGATCTTTCGGGAGGAGGAGCATGAACATGGAGATGATGAGGATGGTGGTGCGGTGCCCCCGCCGAACATGCACCCACTACTTCGACGACGATGATGGATGGACCCTCTCGCTACACCTACGACAACAAATCAAGAACGAGGAGAAGGCGATGTTGAGGGGGAGGTAGCTTCGAGGCGAGAACCTCCCCGGCGAGTTCGGGTGGATCACCCAGCTTCGAGGATCATCGGCGACATGAATGAACGCACTACACGGTCGAGGGTTCGAAACAATTCCCACTTTGCTCATGCTGCATTTGTTGCTTCTTTCGAGCCCAAAAACATTGGACACGCACTATCTGATCACAATTGGGTCAACTCGATGCATGAGGAGTTGGAGAACTTTGAGAGGAATCAGGTGTGGGAGTTGGTTGACCCTCCCCCAGGGTGTAAGCCGATTGGTACAAAGTGGGTGTGGAAAAACAAAGAGGGAGAGAAGGGTGAGGTTGTGAGGAACAAGTCGAGACTTGTTGCCCGGGGGGTTCGATCGAAGGAGGGGATCGACTACGAGGAGACCTTTGCTCCCGTAGCCCGTTTGGAGGCGATTAGGATCCTTCTAGCCTTTTCCGTGGCTAAAGGGTTCAAGTTGCACCAAATGGATGTGAAGAGTGCTTTTCGAATGGTGTGCTTGGAGGAAGAAGTGTATGTGAGGCGGCCTCCGGGGTTTGAGAGTGAGAAGTACCCCCACCGGGTGTACAAGTTGAGGAAGGCGGCCGTATGGGTTGAAGCGGCGCCTAGAGCTTGGTATGGCGAGGTTGAGGGGGTTCTTGTTTGAGAGAGGTTTTGAGATGGGGAAGGTCGATCGGACCTTGTTTTTGCGAGCGGGCGGGCGAGATATCCCGATTGTGCGGGTGTACGTGGATGATATTGTCTTTGGTGGCTCGTCTAACTCTCTTGTTGCGAGGTTTGCGAGATGATATGAGCGGGGAGTTTGAGATGAGCATGATGGGCGAGTTGCGGTTCTTCCTCGGGCTACAAATCAAGCAATCAAAGGAAGGAACATTTGTGCACAGGCTAAGTACACCAAGGACATTGTGAGAAAGTTCAAGATGGAGGACTCCAAGGCTATGACGACGCCGATGAGTACGACTACGGCTCTTGATGCGGACGAGGAAGGTGAACACGTGGACCAGAAGGAGTACCGAAGCATGATCGGGTCACTCCTCTACTTGACGGCGACGAGGCCGGACATACGGTTCTCGGTGTGTCCGCGCGCTCGTTTTCAAGCGTCTCCGAGGGACTTCGCATCGGCAAGCGGTGAAGAGAATTTTCGGGTACTTGCGTCACACTCCCGACTTCGGCCTTTGGTACTCCGCGTCCTCTTCTTTGGCGCTTCATGGCTTTTCGAACGCGGATTTTGCGGGTGTCGGTTGGATAGGAAGTCCACTTCGGGACTTGCCGCGTTTTGGGTTCTTCGTTGGTGTCTTGGTCTTCCCGCAAGCGGTCGAGTGTTGCTCAATCCACGGCCGAAGCCGAGTATGTTGCCGCTAGTTGTTGCTCTCGGCTCCTTTGGATCACCTACACCATGAGTGACTTTGGTGAGGAGTATACCCATGTCCCACTTCAATGTGATAGCACCAGTGCCATAAGCGTTGCAAAGAACCCTGTGCTCCATTCCAAAACCAAGCACATAGAAGTGAGGTATCATTTCCCGAGAGACAACGTTGAGAAAGGAAAGATAGCGTTGATCCATGTACCCACACATCACCAACTAGCCGATATTTTCACCAAACTCCTAGATCAAGCAACTTTCACTCGTTTGCGGGGGGAACTTGGTGTGTGTTTGATTTCTGAGTTGGGTGTGTGGGAACTTTCTTTTGCGGTGGTGTCGAGCCCGTTTTGCCTCCCCTCGAGGAGCCGGTTTGTAGCATATGTATAGCTTTCCTTTGTGCATTTCTTGCATTTGGCATGGCATATGTAACATGATGTATAGGCATCCTTGTATCTTAGATTGCATGCATTTTGTATCATATGCATTGGTTAGGAAAAGCTTCTCTCATATACATTGTTCACCATGGAATGAGATATATGTCTTTGTGAGCTTGTTTGGTATGCTACGGTTAGTTTGGCTTAGCTCTTGATGATCTTGATGAATAATCCATGGTTGCTGGCTATGTTTTTGAAAAATGTCACATGTATGCTCTCTCATGTGTAAATGCCTTTATATGATCTTGACATGTTTTAGTGGCCTTGCTATGCTTAATTTGTGGTTGGATAGCTAGTTTATTGATCATATGGGGCCAAAGGCTCATTTGCCATCATGAATGTTTAGCCTTCTTGTTTCATCTTGTGGAGGGGCATAAGTTCCTTTTTGTCGCAAAGACATTTCATGTACCATTTACAAATCTGAAAATGAAATGAAAAATGCTTGGAAATGTGCTCCCATGTCATATGTCCTGAATTTAATTTGCTTTGGGTGCTAAACCTTGCCCATGATGCCTACCAATGAGAAGTCTCATAAATAGAAGTAGGCACATGGCTCGGTGGCTTTGACATGACATGAGGTGCTTGTGGGTGTTTGTGATGGTCTTATGATTAGAATGGCTGTCCTAGCATGAAGTTTGTGTGGCTCTGCCATTTTGGCATGTTTTGCTCATGTCTAGGTTTTTGCGTGTGAGAGAGTAACTTTTTGCAAAATTACTCAAATCCTTGCTAGCCCTGTCCAATGGTTGTGAAACTTGGTGATCATGTAGTTGAGGTCCATACAAACCTGTAGAGTATCTAACTTGCTCATTTGGACATGTGTAGCATCTTATGATGAATTTTGTATACCTGAGAAGCTCTAGATTGCATTTGTGCCTTGATTCATGCATTGGCAACAAGGGGGAGAAAGGAAGGCGGAGAAAAGTTGTTTTGTATCCCTGGAATCTATTCCAAGTGTCAAGGGGGAGCTTGTGCATTTCTTTTGCATTTTTGGCTTTTGGGGTGTGGTCTGCTGTGTGAAATCGGCCTGACCGGTTGTGTAAACCGGTCTGACCGGTTTTGGTGGAACCGGCCGACCGGTTATGGGAACCGGTCTGACCGGTTTGTGCCCTGAGTTGGCACTTGATCAGGGGGAGCTTGCTTCTGTGCAGGGGGAGCTCTTGTGTGCTTTGGTGGTTGGTGCTCTTTGCTTGAGCATGGTTTTTGTCTCGGATGTGTCGAGCCGTTGCCCTTGCCTAAGGGGTCCGAGACTTGCTTTCTTCAAGTGATCTTGATCTTTGCCTTGGTTTGGCTTTCGATCGCTTGTTGGAGTTTCTTTTTGTTTGTTTCTTTTCTTTTTCTTTTCTCACTTGTTACTTTCATGTGGGTGTTGTCAATGCACTCATCAAGGGGGAGATTGAGGACCATGTGTGGTTCGAAGACCGGTGGATGGTCGCTTCCTTGTGTGATGAGTGATTGACAACGTTGTGTGGACCGATTCTTGGCTAAGTATTGCGGGTGCGAGGTTGCGGCTTGACTCGTGTTGGTGCAGGTGAAGAACAAGCGCGAAAGGTCGTCGCCGGTGAGGCCTTCAGGTGTGGAGAAGAGAAGTAGGCTTCGTTCGAGGGACCCGGTGGCCAGCGGGGTCGAGTGCGGGCCGCATAGTGGCAAGAACAGCAAGATGAAGTCGGTGGACGGTTTCCTGGTTGAGCCACAAAACCAAGGTCGAGCCGGGACTTCATGGGAGCCAAGTCATGAGTGGTGATTGGCGGAGGCTACATCAAGTTCGCGGGGTTTGCGGTGGTTCACCGAAAAATCACCGGGTTACTCGGGCCGAGCCACAAAGCCGAGGCCGAAGATCGGGTGTGGTCGTTCGGCCAAAACCGGTCCGACCGGTTTGGAGAACCGGTCCGACCGGTTTGGGGTCGCAGGGCGCCGAAGCTTCGAGGCGGAGGACACGCGTCGGGATCGCAAGGCTTGCGTTGAGGCTACGCAGGGTGCGGTCGCTGGGCATCCGTCCGATGGTGAATACATCAAGAATTCCGAATCCGCCCTTGAGGGGCTTGTATCCCTAGTTAGTAGAGAGGGGCATTTTAGACATTCGGTTGCCGCCTATATAACCCAAGAGGTGAGAGGTTGGCAGCCAACTCTTGGAACCCTAGCTCATTAGTTTTCCTATTTTCCACCTATTTTCTCTAGGTTTTCCTTAGGACTAGCAAGAGAGCTTCACGGAGAAATCTTGTAGAGAGGGATGGATGATTGGGCGGCTTGCTAGACCTTGTACGAATCCTTGTTTCATGTATAGATGATTCGGCGTGATTCCTCAAGGTTTGAATGTGTTTTTCCCGATTGTTCTTGGTGGTGACTTTCGGAGCCCTCTCCCGGTGATTTCTTTGCGGTGTTTTCGGGACCTTTCCTTTGGGGATTTGATGGGGGAAATTTGTGGGAACCCTTCGTGGTTCTTTGGGCTGTGATTCCCCTCCCAAATCCGTGAGGAAAAGTGCTCGATCTTGGGGTTTCTTGAGTTCTTGGGTTGGTAGTGCCTTTGGCGGGATTTCTTCGATTCCTCCTTTTTGGACGAGATTTGGTGGGATTAAACTTGGCTATGGACTCCTCATGAGGTGTTCCTGATATCCCCAAAGTCTTGTTCAAGTCCGTGGAGCGATTCGGGAGATTGAGATTTGGTTTTGGGGGAGTTGACCCGCGGGCCGTGTTCTTCTCGATCGTTCGAGGCTAAAACCGGCCCGACCGGGGTTTCCCAAACCGGCTCGACCGGTTTCGCCCCGTGCTGGTCGTCGAGAAAGATCTTTGAACAAGGAAGTCTTTATTGCTTCATGGCTTCGTTTGTTCAGATGTTGAAAGGCTTTTGAAGTGTTTGGGGGTCTTGGGGAGATTCTGGACGGAATCGGTCTGACCGGTTTGCCTAACCGGTCTGACCGGTTTTTCCCTGCCCTCGTGAGGCTAAGTCCAAAAGGAGCGGTCCGACCGGTTTCAGAAACCGGCCTGACCGGTTTGTGCTGCCAGCAGCCTTGTCGTGTGAGTTTCCGCTGCGTGTGTGTTGAGGCTGTTGTTCGGGTCTTGTTCCTAGGTTCAGTAGCACTCCAGTGGCTACGTGAACTTGGCAAGAGAAGCTTGCGGAGGTGCACGAGTGAATTTGGGTTCATAGGCCGAATTCTTGAATAGAATTTTTATCGGCTCCCATTCACTCCCCCCCTCTCTGGTTCGCCGTTTCGGTCCTTCACCGGTGCGAGCCCTTGTGGGTTTTTGCTAGGGTGAACGTCTTGGTGTGTTCGTTGTTGTCCCGTGTTACTGCTGTTTCGAGTTTGGGTCCGTTTGGTGGTCGGTTGGCCTGTTTGGTGCCTTGGGGGCTTTCGGTCGCCATCGGTCCGACCGGTGTGTCTCACCGGTCGACCGGTGTAGAGCCACTTAGTGGAAGTTGCTCGGGTTCACTGCGGGGACCGGTCCGACCGGTGGTGCTCACCGGTCCGATCGGTGTGGGTCCGTAGACTCGAGGTTTGGTTTTTCCGCTGCGTTTCTCGGGTCGGAAGGTTGCGTGTTGGTTCCTAGGTCCAGTGGCACTCCAGTGGCTACGTGGGCTTGACCAACCTTGGTAGTGAGTCGGAGACGTGTGTTGGAAGCCGCGTTCGTCTTGTTGGAGTTTTCATCTCATTCGAGAAGAATTTTTATCGGCTCCCATTCACTCCCCCCCTCTCTGGTTCGCCGTATCGGTCCTTCAACCGGTGCAACCCCTATTGGGTTTTTGCTCGGGTGAACGTCTGGGTGTGTTCGCTATTGTCTTGTCTCTTGCAGTAATTTCGAGTTTGGGTCAGTTTGGAGGTCGGTAGGCCTGTTTGGTGATTTGGGGGCTTTCTGGCTTGAACCGGTCTGACCGGTGTGTCTCACCGGCCTGACCGGTGTAAAGCCCTTCTGTGAAAGTCGTCAAGTCTCACCAGCAGGGACCGGTCTGATCGGTGGTGCTCACCGGTCTGACAGATGTTGGTCAGTGGACTCGAGGTTGGTGTTCCGCTGCGTTCTCGGGTCTGTGAGGTTGCTAGTTGGTTCCTAGGCTCAGTAGCACTCCAGTGGCTACGTGGACTTGGCAAATTTGGGTAGTGAGTCGGAGAGGAAGCCATGTTCATCTTGTTGGAGCCCTTATCTCCTTCGAGATGAATTTTTATCAGCTCCCATTCACTCCACCTCTCTGGTTCACCGTATCAGTCCTTCAAGTGGTATCAGAGCCGGTTCGGGTCTTTATTGACTCTAACCAGTCTAAGATCCAAGGATGGCGTACCAGGAACATGGTTTGGGTCCTCCACACTTCGATGGCAAGAACTACCAGATGTGGAGTAAGCGAATGGCGGTTTTCGTCCGCGGAAAGGGTCAGATCCTTTGGGATGTCATGGTGGCACAGGCTATGTCCAGCCGATGAACTTCCTTGCTCCAGGATCGAGGGACATGTTCCACGCCAACAATAAGGCGGTCGACTACTTGTTTCGTGCCTTGTGTCAGCCTGAGTTCGATCGGGTGCACACCGAGCACTTGGCTTGTAGAATTTGGACGGTGCTGAAGGAGGCACATGTTGGGAATTCCCAGGTTCAGGCACGGATGTATGCGACCTACCGGAGAGAGTACAAGAACTTCACTCATCTCCCTGGTGAGTCCATCGATGCCTTGTTTCAGAGGTTCACGATGGTTGTGAACAACATGAGGGCAAATGTGGACGTGCTCCCGTACGATGATCATGATAGAGCCGTCAAGCTCTTACACTCTTTGGATCGTACAATATGGGGCGGAAAGTTCGAGGCCATTGTGGAGTCGGAGAAGTATGACACTCTGATGGTGAACGAACTGTTCTCGAAGCTCAAGTCAGCTGAGGTGGATAGGGGCATGACAGCCAAGCTCGAGGGTCCAACTGACTCCCATAGTCTCGCCCTCGTTGGTGGTTCAAAAGGAAAGCCTAACGCTAACCCATCCACCAGGATGTTCTCTTTGTCCTCATTGATGTCTATGCCAGATGAGGAGTTCGACGTCTTTGGAGAGAACGAGCTGGCGCTCCTGACGAGGTGGTTCGAGAGGCTGCATGAGAACCGAGTGAACATGAGGAGGAACACGAGGACATGCTTCCAGTGCGGCAAGCCGGGACACTTCGTCGCTGACTGCCCGGATAAGGTCGAGAACAAGGACGACTACAAGCACAAGTCGAGGATGGATGGCAAGTACCGGTCGAGTCGCGACCACAAGAGCAAGTACAAGAACAAGCACAAGGACGAGTGACGATCGAGGAAGAAGGAGAGCTGAGGTAATGCCCGAGCGATGGTGGGAGCAAGCAACGTCGACTCCAGTTCCGCGTAATCCACCTCGAGCTCGAGCAGCAGTGAAGACGAAGGTGATCGTCGCAAGAGCAGGAAGTCATCCAAGAACCTGAGCGGGCTGAGCTGCTTTGCTAGTGACGGCTTTTGCACCATGGCTTTGAGCTCCAGCAGCAAGAAGAGCCACCAGAGCGACTCGGACTCCGACTCCGATGACGAGGTGCGTGATGAGCTTCCCTTCTTGCGCCAGGAGAATGAACGGCTTGGTACTTTGCTTGATAATCGTGATGACATGCTTAGAGAGGCAAAGAAAAATGAGAAAAGAGCTTAGGGCTTCACTCGAGGATGCTAGGACTAGAGTGGCTGAGCTAGAAACACAGGTTCTTGATAGCAAGCTTGAGATTGATTCCCTTAAGGCTAGCCCTGTTATTTCTGATGAGGTTGATTGTACTGATTACTCCATTTTTCTCGCTGATCTTGCTTTGTTCAAGGAGAAGCATGCCTCCAAGTGTGAGGAACTAGATGTGCTTAGGGTTGAAGTGGCTGAGCTTAAATCTAGACCTGCTTTGCTAGGTGCTTGCACTTCCTGCCCTGTTTTGCATGCTAAAATTGATGAGATGCACGCTTGCACTAGTTCTCTTGAGGCTAAGCTGAAAGAACCCATTCCTACATCATGCTCTACCTATGAAATGCATGCTTTGAAAAATTTGGAACTTGCACATTATGTTGATCGTTTGCAGGATGATAATGATGAGCTGAGAAAGTTGATGGGTTGGTTGTCTGGTCATGAGCCTTAGTTGAGGATGATGATCGAGGCTTTTAAGAGGCAAGATGGTGAGGGACTTGGGGCAAACAAGGTTGGTGAGGGAAGTGGAGAGAGTATCCCAGAGCCACCAAAAACCCACCACAAAAATGATTTCCCTCCTAAACCTAACCATCTTAGGAACCAACTAGACACAATGTCAGCTCTACCCGTGTTTCCTATACCAACAAATGATCTCCAAAAGCCTATCAAGTTTGTGAGCACTTCGGGGAAAGTGTTCCTTGGGAAAGAAAGTGAGAAGGCTAGTGAGGAGAAACTGGTGGAGAAGTTGAGTGGAGAGAAACCAAGTGAGCATCCACAACCCAAGCCTAAGCCTAAGCTTGTGAGGTTCCATTGTGGCTATTGTGGGAGAGATGGCCATAAGGATGAGTTTTGCTTCAAGAGGAAGCTAGAGGAGAGAATGGCGAAGGAGTGGGCTAACAAGGACAAGTACCACCCTTCCGATGGTGTACTTGAGCCTAGTGTGTAGATGCCCAGGACCAAGGCGAGTGTGAGAACAGTTCGGGCTTGGGGAGAGCAGAAGGATGTTAGAGGTGCTGCTACCCAGGCTACACCGGTCAGACCGGTGAGGGGCACCGGCCAGACTGGTGCAGGCCTGGACAGGCAATAGTTTGGGTTTCGTGCTCGTACAGGTGCGAGGGTTGTTTCTGGTGATCGTGGTTCTGGTGGTTGGGCTGGAGAGTTTGCAGGAGGTCAGTTTGCTAGGCGTTCTCCTCCTCGTGCTCAATACGGGGATCGGAGGGTCGTAGCTTTGAGTTGGAGAGGAGGGACGTTCCACGGGCTTTCTTTCGTGGTTTTGATCCTCCTACAGTAAGAGAGGGATGGTTCCCTCATGGTGGTTACCGTGGTGGTGTCCGTGGAGGTAGCTTTGGGTGGAAAAATGGTTTGGTTGATGCTAACCCCACTTTTGAGCAAATGGCTCGGCACTGGTTTTACTATTTTGGTACTAATCCCAGTACTGAGTCGTTTGTTCACTCACGTGCTCGTTTTTGAATTTCAGGTGGGAGACTTGAAGAACATTTGGTTGATTGACTCCGGTTGCTCGAGGCATATGACTGGAGACAAGGGGTGGTTCTCAAGTCTCGTCCCGGTGGTGACCAGGAGGTACATCACTTTTGGGGACAACGGGCGTGGGCGTGTGCTTTCAGAAGGTGAGATTAAGGTGAGTGACAAGATCACTCTCAGGCGTGTGTCTCTTGTTCCATAGCTGGGGTACAATCTGCTTTCTGTGTCCCAGCTGTTGGATGAGGGTTTTGAGGTGTTGTTTTGGCCTGGTGGTTCTTGGATTTTGGACTCTTGAGGGGACCTTGTCTGTATGGTCGTTCCCGAGGGTCAGGTGTTTCGTGCTGATTTTTCTCAGTCTTCGGGTGTGGAGCGTTGTTTCTTGGTTGGTTCTTCGAGTGAGTTGTGGAAGTGGCATAGGAAGTTGGGTCACTTGAGCTTTGACCTTTTGTCTCGCTTGAGTAAACTCAATTTTGTCCGAGGATTGCCACGGTTGAGGCTTGAGAAAGAGTTGGTTTGTGCGCCGTGTAAGCATGCCAAGATGGTAGCCTCTTCTCACCCTCCTCTCACCAATGTGATACTGAGCGTCCATGCGAGCTACTCCATATGGACCTTGTTGGCCCAGCTCGTGTGCGATCTGCGGGTGGGAAGTGGTATGTCCTTGTTGTGGTGGACGACTATTCTCGGTATGCGTGGGTGTTCTTTCTCGAGGATAAGGGGGGACGTTTGGTTTTGTTCGAGATCTAGTCTTGAGGTTGAGGAACGAGAGGCACAGAGATGTCATACGAGCAATCCGCAGTGATAATGGCTCAGAATTCAGAAACTCTCATTTTGAAACCTTTTGCCATGACTTGGGTCTTGAACACTAGTTTTCGAGTCCGTATACGCCTCCCCATAGTGTTGCTGTGGAAAGGAAGAATAGGACCTTGTGTGAGATGGCTCGAACAATGCTTGATGAGCATAGGACTCCGAGAAGGTACTGGGCTGAGGCGGTGAATACCGCGTGCTATGTGTCGAACAGGATCTACCTCGGAGTGCATAAGAAGAAAACATGCTACGAGTTGATGCACGGTCGAAAACCCAAGGTGAGTCACTTCCATGTCTTTGGTTGCAAATGCTTTATTTGAAGAAAGGGAAGAAGTTGGATAAGTTTGAGGCTAGGTCTGTCGATGGTATTTTCTTTGGTTATGCATCTCATCTAGAGCATATCGTGTGCTCAATCTTGAAACTAACCAAATCGTGAAGACTTGCGAGGTAACCTTCGATGAGACACAGCCACGTAGTTAGCTTGTCTTTGAGTGTGCAGGTGATGATGAACTTGGCGAGGAGATCTTTTTGGAGTAGGAGCATGAACATGGAGACGATGAAGATGGTGGTGTGGTGCCCCCGGCTGAACATGTACCCACTACTTCGACTACTGTGGTGGACGGACCTACTCCCACACCTATGACGACAAACCAAGATCGAGGAGAAGCTATTGTTGAGGGGGAGGTAGCATCAAGGCGAGAACCTCCCCGGCGAGTACAAGTGGATCACCCAGCTTCGAGGATCATCGGCGACATGAATGAACGCACTACACCGTCAAGGGTTCAGAACAATTCTCATTTCTCCCATGCTGCCTTTGTTGCTACTTTTGAGCCCAAAGACATTGGACACGCACTATCTGATCACAATTGGGTTAATTCGATGCATGAGGACTTGGAGAACTTTGAGAGAAATCAGGTTTGGGAGTTGGTTGACCCTCCCCCAGGGTGTAAGCCGATTGGTACAAAGTGGGTGTGGAATAACAAAGAGGGAGAGAAAGGTGAAGTGGTGAGGAACAAGTCAAGGCTTGTTGCTCAGGGGTTCAGTGAGAAGGTGGGGATCGACTACGAGGAGACCTTTGCTCCCGTAGCCTGTTTGGAGGCAATAAGGATCCTTCTAGCCTTTTCCGTGGCTAAAGGGTTCAAGTTGCACCAAATGGATGTGAAGAGTGCTTTCCTAAATGGTGTGTTGGAGGAAGAAGTGTATGTGACGCAACCACCGGGGTTTGAGAGTGAGAAGTACCCCCATCGGGTGTACAAGTTGAGGAAGGCGCTGTATGGGTTGAAGCAGGCGCCTAGAGGTTGGTATGGTAGGCTGAGGGGGTTCTTGTTTGAGAGAGGTTTTGAGATGGGGAAGGTCGATCAGACCTTGTTTCTACTGAGGCAGGGCAGAGATATCCTGATTGTGCATGTGTATGTGGATGATATTGTCTTTGGTGGCTCGTTTAACTCTCTTGTTGCAAGGTTTGCAGAGGATATGAGCAGAGAATTTGAGATGAGCATGATGGGCGATTTGCAGTTCTTCCTCGGGCAACAAATCAAGCAATCAAAGGAAGGAACATTTGTGCACCAAGCTAAGTACACCAAGGACATTGTGCGGAAGTTCAAGATGGAGGACTCCAAGGCTATGACGACGCCGATGAGTACGACTACAGCTCTTGATGCGGACGAGGAAGGTGAACATGTGGACCAGAAGGAGTACCGAAGCATGATCGGGTCACTCCTCTACTTGACGGCGACGAGGCCGGACATCCAGTTCTCGGCATGTCTGTGCGCTCGTTTTCAAGCGTCTCTGAGGACTTCGCATTGGCAAGCGCTGAAGCGAATTTTCAGGTACTTGCGTCACACTCCCGACTTCGGCCTTTGGTACTCCGCGTCCTCTTCTTTGGCGCTTCATGGTTTTTCAGACGCGGATTTTGCCGGGTGTCGGTTGGATAGGAAGTCCACTTCTGGGACTTGCCAGTTTTTGGGTTCCTCTTTGGTGTCTTGGTCTTCCCGCAAACAGTCGAGTCTTGCTCAATCCACTACCGAGGTAGAGTACGTTGCCGCTGCTAGTTGTTGCTCTCAGCTCCTTTGGATTACATACAACATGAGTGACTTTGGTGAGGAGTATACCCATGTCCCACTTCAATGTGATAGCACCAGTGCCATAAGCATTATAAAGAACCCAGTGCTCCATTCCAAAACCAAGCACATAGAAGTGAGGTATCATTTTATTAGAAACAACGTAGAGAAAGGAAAGATAGCTTTGATCCATGTACTCACACATGACCAACTAGCCGATATTTTCACCAAACCCCTAGATCAAGCAACTTTCACTCATTTTCGGGGGGAGCTTGGTGTGTGTTTGATTTCTTGAGTTGGGTGTGTGAGAGCTCCTTTGTAGCATATGTATAGCTTTTCTTTGTGCATTTCTTGCATTTGGCATGGCATATGTAACATGATGTATAGGCATCCTTGTATCTTAGATTGCATGCTTTGTATCATATGCATTGGATAGGAAAAGCTTCTCCTATATAAATTGTTCACCATGGAATGCTATTTATGTTTTTGTTAGCTTGTTTGGTATGCTATGGTTAGTTTGGCTTAGCTCTTGATGATCTTGATGAATAATCCATGGTTGATGGCTATGTTTTTGAAAAATGTAACATATATGCTCTCTCATGTGTAAATGCCTTTTTATGATCTTGACATGTTTTAGTGGCTTGGCTATGCTTAATTTGTGGTTGGATAGCTAGTTTATTGATCATATGGGGCCAAAGGCTCATTTGCCATCATGAATGTTTAGCCTTCTTGCCTTATCTTGTGGAGGGGAATAAGTTCCTTTTTATTGCAAAGACATTTCATGTACCAAATATGAATCTGAAAATGAAATGTAAAATGCTTGGAAAATGTGCTCCCATGTCATTTTTGCTGAATTTAATTTGCTTTGGGTGCAAAACCGTTGCATGATGCCTACCAATGAGAATTCTCATACATAGAAGTAGGCACATGGCTCGGTGGCTTTGACATGACATGAGGTGCTTGCGGGTGTTTGTGATGGTCTTATGATTAGAATGGTTGTCCTAGCATGAAGTTTGTGTGGCTTTGCCATTTTGATAAGTTTTGATCATGTTTAGGACATTGCTCATGAGAGGCAAATTTTTCGCAAAATTGCCCAAATCCATCTTAGCTTCGTCCAATGGTTGTGAAACTCGGTGATCATGTAGTTGAGATCGATACGAAGCTATAGAGTATCTAATTTGCTCATTTGGACATGTGTAGCATTCCTTGTTGAATTTTGTCTATTTGGGAAGCTCTAGGTTGCATTTTTGCATTTTTGGCTTGATTCATGCATTGTCAACAAGGGGGAGAAGTTAGAGCTTGAAATGGCTTGTTGGGTGCATTTAGAAGGTTTTCAGGTGGTTTCGAGCCTTATTTGGGCTCTGTTGCACACCGGTCTGACCAGTCAAGTGCACCGGTCAGAGTGCTGGCTCTGTTCATATGTTGGGCACCGGTCTGACCGGTGGTGGTGACCGGTCTGACCGGTGAGAGCTGAGCTGATGCAGCTGCTCTGTTTGCTTCAAGTGGTTTGCATGCATTCGTCCAGTGGGAGTTGCATTGGTTTAGGGGGAGCTTGCATGTGTGCAGAGGGAGCTCTTTATGGTTTTCTCGAGTTTTGTTTCGGTGGTTTGCACTCTTTGCTTGAGCTTTGTTTTGTCTCGGATGTGTCGAGCCATTGCCCTTGCCTAAGGGGTCCGAGACTTGTCCTCTTCAAGTGATCTTGCTCTTTGCCTTTGTTTGGTTTTCGATCGCTTGTTGGAGTTTCTTTTTGTTCGTTTCTTTTCTTTTTCTTTTCTCTCGTGTTATTTTTTGTGGGTATTGTCAATGCACTCATCAAGGGGGAGATTGAGGACCATGTGTGGTTCGAGGACCAGTGGATGGTCGCTTCCTTGTGTGATGAGTGATTGACAACGTTGTGTGGACTGATTCTTGGCTAAGTATTGCAGGTGCAGGTTGCGGCTTGACTGGTGTTGGTGCAGTTGAAGAACAAGCGCGAAAGGTCGTCGCCTGTGAGGCCTCCAAGTGTGGAGAAGACAAGTAGGCTTCGTTCGAGGGACCCGGTGGCCAGCAGGGTCAAGTGCGGGCCGCATGGTGGCATGAACAGCAAGATGAAGTCATGGACGGTTTCTTGGTAGAGCCTCAAAACCAAGGTCGAGCCTGGACTACGTGGGAGCCGAGTCATGAGTGGCGATTGGCGGAGGCTACACCGAGTTCGCGGGGTTACTGGTGGTTCACTAGAAAACCACTGGGTTCCTTGGTTGATCCACAAAGCCAAGACTGAAGAACCGAAGACGGTGCTGCAGCAGCTCCAAACCGGTGGTGAGCACCAGTCTGACCGGTGTGCGACGACGCAGTCCGGAGACTTCGAAGGGGAGGACACACGTCGGGATCGCATGGCTTGCGTCGAGGGTACGCAGGGTGCGGTCGCTGGGCATCCGTCCGAAGGAGATGACATGAAGACTTCCAAAACCGCCCTCGAGGGGCTTGTATCCCTAGTAGTTAAGTAAGGGCATTTTAGACCTTAGGCTTGCCTCCATATAACCCATGGGGTGAGAGGATGGCAGCCAAATCTCTTGGAACCCTAGCTCATTTCGTTTTGCTATTTTCCTTCTCCTATTTTCCTTAGGTTTTCTAGGACTAGCTTGAAAGCTTCATGGTGAGATCTTGTGAGAGGGTTGGATGATCGGGTGGCAAGCTAGACCTTGTATGATCCTTTGTGGCATGTATAGATGATTCGGCGTGGTTCCTCAAGGTTTGGATGTGTTGTTCCCGGCTGTTCTTGGTGGTGATTTTCGAAGCCCTTTCTTGGTGATTTTCTTGGGGTCTTTTCGGGACCTTGCTCTTGGGGATTTGATGGGGGAAATTTGTGGGAACCCTTCATGGTTCATTGGGCTGTGATTCCCCTCCCTAATCCGTGAGTTAAGGGGCTCGATTTTGGGGTTTTCGGTGTTCTAGGGTTAGAGGTGTTCTTGGCGGGATTTCCTCGATTCCTCTTGTTTGGACGAGTTTTGGTGGGATTAAACTTGGCTATGGACTCCTCAAGAGGTGTTCTTATTATCCCCAAAGTCTTATTCGAGCCTGTGGAGTGATTCGGGAGATCCAGGCTTGGTTTTGGAGGAGTTGACCCGCGGGTGCTATTCATCCCGAGCTGCCCTGGCTACACCGGTCTGACCGGTGCTCTTGACCGGTCTGACCGGTGCAACCCCTATTGGGTTTTTGCTCGGGTGAACGTCTGGGTGTGTTCGCTATTGTCTTGTCTTGCAGTAGTTTCAAGTTTGGGTCAGTTTGGAGGTCGGTAGGCCTGTTTGGTGATTTGGGGGCTTTCTGGCTTGAACCGGTCTGACCGGTGTGTCTCACCGGCCTGACCGGTGTGAAGCCCTTCTGTGAAAGTCGTCAAGTCTCACCAGCAGGGACCGGTCTGACCGGTGGTGCTCACCGGTCTGACAGGTGTTGGTCAGTGGACTCGAGGTTGGTGTTTCGCTGCGTTCTCAGGTCTGTGAGGTTGCTGGTTGGTTCCTAGGCTCAGTAGCACTCCAGTGGTTACGTGGACTTGGCAAATTTGGGTAGTGAGTCGTAGACGTGTGTTGGAAGCCGTGTTCATCTTGTTGGAGCCCTTATCTCCTTCGAGAAGAATTTTTATCGGCTCCCATTCACTCCCCCCTCTCTGGTTCGCCGTATCGGTCCTTCAAGATGTTTGTTGATGGTGGAGCTGCTGTCAATGCGATACCATATACTACATTCAGAAATCTTGGCATGGGCCTTGGAGACTTAACGCTAATGAGCATAGTTCTGAATGATTTTGTTGGAAATCCTTCAGACACCAAAGGCTGTGTGCATGTAGATTTGATGATCGGATCTAAGACTCTGCTTACAACCTTCTTTGTCATTGAAGGCAAAGGGGCATATAGCTTGCTGCTTGGAAGGGATTGGATCCATGCGAACTACTGCATTCCATCCACTATGCATCAACAGCTTGTTCAGTTGGTAGATGACGATGTGGAATTTGTCGAAGCAGATGATTCAGAAAGCGTGGCTAACGTGGAACCAGCCTTCTGAGAGTATCAAGGCGTAGATTGCTTCTCAGGCAAGGACTGGGGTGAAGGTCCTATCAAACCAGTCAGCAGTGATCAACAGCCGATTCAAGTAGTCGGCTCTTATAGTAATTTTTAATGGAGAATCCAGTTGATGGAACTGATGGGAAGTTAGGACGTGGATTTATGTCGGCTGACAAACTGAAAGAAATAGATATTGGAGATGGTGACAAACCAAGGCCGACATTTATCAGTGCTAACTTGGATTCAGGTTTTATAGAAGAATTAATTAAGCTGTTGAAAGAATACAAAGATTGCTTCGCTTGGGATTATTCGGAGATGCCTGGTTTGGATCGTTCCATTGTTGAACATCGGTTGCCAATCAAGCCTGGTTTTAGACCTTACAAGCAACCTCCCCGAAAGATTTACAAGGATGAAGTATTGGCCGACGTGAAAAAGGAAGTTGAGAGATTAATAGAAGCAAATTTCATTCGGCCATGCAGATATGCAGAATGGATCTCTAATATTGTTCCTGTTTACAAGAAGAACGGAAAGATGAGGGTTTGCATAGACTTTAGAGATCTAAACAGGGCTACACCCATGGATGGATATCCAAAGCCTGTTGCTGATTTATTGGTTGATGCTGCTGCTGGACATAAAGTTATTAGTTTCATGGATGGCAATGGAGGGTACAATCAGATTTTTATGGCAGTGGAGGATGTAGCAAAGACAGCCTTTAGATGTCCGGGACATATAGGCTTGTTTGAGTGGATTGTTATGACATTTGGGTTGAAAAATGCTGGTGCAACTTATCAAAGAGCCATGAATTATATTTTTCAAGAGTTGATCGGCAAAATTGTGGAGATATATAATGATGATGTCGTAATCAAGTCATTGGATCATGAATCACATTTGGATGATGTGAGGAAAACTCTAGAGTGCACTAGAAAACATGGGCTTAAGATGAGCCCGAACAAGTGTGCTTATTGGGTTTCGGCTGGAGAGTTACTGGGATTTTTGGTACATGAAGGAGGAATAGAAGTTGGCCAAAAGAGAATGAAAGCTATTGATAAAGTTGTTCCTCCAACCAATCTTAAGGAACTGCAGTCATTGCTTGGCAAAATCAATTTTGTGAGAAGATTCATTTCAAACTTGTCACAAAAGGTGTTGCCTTTTTCTCCACTGTTAAGACTCAAAAAGGATCAGAAGTTTGTTTGGGGTGACGAACAACAAAAGGCTTTTGATGAGATCAAGGGATACATGAAGGAACCACCAGTGTTGGTGCCTCCACAATTGAACGAGCCTTTTAAGTTATACGTGGCGGCCGATACCCAAACCATTGGATCGGCCCTCATACAAGAATTTGAGGGAAAGGAAAGAGTAGTTGCATACCTTAGCCGAAAATTGCTTGATCCCGAAACAAGATATTCGGCTACAGAGAAGCTTGCTTGTGTGTTTATTGCTCATGTACAAAGTTTCGGCACTATTTGTTGAATGTCGAATGCATTGTATATTCAAAATTTGATGTAATTAAACACATGTTGTCTATGCCAATTTTGAATGGAAGGATTGGCAAATGGATTTTAGCTTTGTCTGAGTTTGAATTAAGGTTTGAGTCGGCAAAAGCTATTAAAGGACAGATTATTGCTGATTTCATTACTGAACATCGTGATCCATCAATTAATTTACTTGAGATTACTCTTTGGGCTTTGTTCTTTGATGGATCTTCATGTGGCAGAGGTGGTGGAGTAGGAATTTTATTAATCTCACCCAGGGGAGAGATGTTTGAATTTGCTATTCCTATTCAACCTACTGTCACAAATAATCAAGCTGAGTGTGAAGCATTGCTCAGAGGGCTTCAGTACTTGAAGGAAGCAAAGGCTATTTCATTTGAGATTTTTGGAGACTCAGAGCTAGTTATAAAACAACTGAATGGCCAATATGAATGCAGAAATGATATCCTAAGGAATTACTATGAGGAGTGCAAGGAAATCCTGAAGAGTTTTCAGTTAGTGATTCTGCAACATATTCCTAAAGAAAACAATGGAGAGGCAAACAGGTTAGCTCAAAGTGCTTCAGGTTATAGAGAGAATCAAGAAGTGTTTGCCATCGATGTATATTCTTTTGGGAGTGATTTAGCAGAAGATGATTGGAGAAAAGAAATTGCTGATTATTTGGAGAATCCATCCCAAAAGATCTCTAGGAAGCTCAGGTATAAAGCTATAAAGTTTGTTCTTCTTGATGGACGTTTGTATTACAAATCATTGGATGGGGTGTTACTACAATGCCTGGGTCAAGAAGGAGCAAAGAGGATGATGAGTGAAGTGCATGATGGTTGTGTGGAGCACATCAGTCGGCTTACCGAATTAAGTGGGTTATTAGGCAAACTGGATGTTATTGGCCGACGATGCTGGAAGATTGCTTTGAAGACTACAAAGGGTGTCAAGATTGTCAAAAGTTTGGAAATATTCAGAGTTCCAGCATTAGCTTTGAATCCTATTATCAAGCCATGGCCATTCAGAGGATCGGGCATAGATTTGATTGGCCAAATGAATCCTCCATATAGCAAGGGGAATAAGTTTGTGCTTTTGGCAACAGATTATTTCATTAAATGGGTTGAGGCAATTCCATTGAAGAAAGTGACATCAGAAAAAATGATTGAGTTTGTCAAAGAACATATTATTTACAGATTCGGGATTCCTCAAACAATTACAACAGATCAGGGAACTCAATTTACATCTTCAGAGTTCAGAGATTTTGCTGAAAGTATGGGGATCAGATTATTAAATTCTTCTCCTTATTATGCTCAAGCTAATGGTCAGGCAGAAGCTTCTAACAAGATCATGATCAAGATTATACAGGAAAAGATTGATCAAAAGCCAAGAAGGTGGCATTCGGTACTCAATGAAGCCTTGTGGGCTTACCGAATGGCTCCTCATGGGGCTACACAGACGTCTCCTTATGAGTTGGTTTACGGGCATCATGCTGTTTTGCCATGGGAAATGCAATCAGAGTCAAAGAGAGTAGTTTTGCAAAAGGATTTAAGTTCCAAGGATTACAATGACTTAATGATGGACGAATTAGAAGATCTACATATGATTTGTCTTAGGGCCTTGGAGAATATTGAGAGAAAAAAATGCAAGTTGCTAAGTATTATAACAAAAAGGTAAAGGTCAAGCAATTTGCAGAAGGAGATTTGGTTTGGAAAGCGTTATTGCCGATTGGAACTAAGTACAGTACATTTGGCAAGTGGTCCCCGAATTGGGAAGGTCCCTTTCAGGTGGTTAGGTGCATGCCTGGAAATACATACATCTTGAAAACTTTACTAGGAGAAGAATTCACTGCTACTATAAACAGGAGATACTTGAAGAAATATTATCCTAGTATTGAAATTGATCGTTGATTGCTATTACAAGCATCGGAAAGACGGAGATAGCCGGCATTCGGGAAGAAGCCGCCTTCAGAACAAAAATCCTGACAAAGGGAAAAATGGCCAAATACTAAAGTGTATTGCCCTTAGCACAAAAAATATTTTGCATTACAAACGTTCTTGCAGGTTCCTTTATCGACAACACAGTTGCCTAAGATTACAAAAGAAGGCTTGCAGGAAGCAGAGTGCCTGGAGGAAGAAGCGAAAGTAGCTTCATTTCTTTGGTTCAGCGCTTTTCCTATTGAGCTCTTCCCTCTTCAACCGCTCCAAGACGACCGTGACGGTGACGTAGAAACCTCGGGGGCTGGCGTGTTCTGCAGTTTCCATCAAGCTGTCCCAAGAGGCCTTCAGGTAGTTGTACCTGTTAGACACATCTAAGGAAGGAGAACGGATTCTCGTTAAGTATGGGATCTGAACTTGAGCATGAGAGTCAAATAAGGGTAAAGATCTTACCGCCTACTAGCGCCTCCAAGCTCATGCGACATTCGCGTTCGGCATTGCAACGGGCGGTGATGTCCTGCAGATCATGTTCTAAATGCCGAATGCGACGGCGCAGCTGATGGTTGGTCCTCTGTTCAAGCATGGTGTCTTCCTCTTCAGCAGAGGAGTCAGAGAGGATGTACTCGGGGATTTCTTCAGTGCCGAAGATTTCCTCCGGCAGCAGATCAAGGCTGAAATCAAAGAAAGATGAATCACGAGATTGCAATCAAAAATCAAGAGAAAGGGATGAGAAGAGAAGATTACTCTCGAATGGTTCGCTTCTTTGATGGGGAGCTGTTCTCCTCGAGTGGCTGTTTCCCCTTGTCCGCCATGGCCTTGGGGGTTTTTTCTGGAAGAGGAGGACGAGAGGGATTGAAATGATGGAAGTGTGTGCGAATGGATTTGCAGAGCACCGGAGAGGCTATTTTATTAATAGTGGGAGTGCATCGGAAGTGATGACTGGTTGCCGTGCATTGATGGGAATACCAAACAGCGGGGGTTTTTCCTTGGATGCGAAGGGTTTTTTCATTGAACAATGTTCATGGCTCCTGAATAAGGATTTTCTGCAGATTCTACGCCAAGGAGCAAGAGTTTGTGCGTATTCGGCTAGGGAAAAGGTTCCCGAATGCGTTCAAAATAGTGACGATTCGTATGCACAAATTAAACCAATCATCACAAAACAAATACAAGAGATAAAATTTCATCTTTATTATCGAAATTCCAACATCTCTAGTACAAACTAATCAAACAGCCTATTCATAACAGATTGGGGGTGGATGGAATCAGCAATGGTGACGCCGTGGCCATCGAGGCGCTCTATAGTGGCCTTGATGTCGTCGACGTCCTCCAGTGCGCCGCCATAGAAGCCGCGCGACCACTTAGAGTAGTCGACGCTGGTATGCGTCGCCATGGCGGCCAGGCCCAAGGTGATGCCCAAGCGGACACCGTGAAGGGCCACCTCATCGACGCGGTCTTCCACCGCGCCAAGGCGAGCTTCCGGTGTGTCTCCGGGAGCATTTACCTTATCCGCCAGCTTCTCAACCAGCGCCTTCAGCCGATTGAGCTCGGCGTCGCGATATGCGGAAATCACAAAAGCAATGGCGGTTAGTTCAAGATTAAGTTGAGATTAAGCAGGTTACAGGATTCACCGTCGATGGCCTCCAGTAGCTGCTTGCGTTGATGCTCCCACTCGAGCTCGGCAATCCCGGCCTCTTTGGAGATGATCTCCAACTCGCGCCAGGTTGCATCGCGTTCCTCCTTGAATCTGCGGGCATTGCGATCATTGTAGCGCGAGCTAGAGGAGTGGGAACGGCTAGACGATCCTGAGGAATAGCTCGCCATGACCGGAATTGTGGATGGAGCGGGGGCAGGATTCCACCGGATGAACCTGAAAAACACAAGTAAAACAGTCAGGGGTGCAAAAAGATCTAAAAGGGTTGTGAAGGAGTCAACGACCATCACCTCCGACGAGCACCCGCACGGCTCCCTTCGGCCTCGTCGTTGGCCGGACGCCTGTTGCTGCTGTTTGCCATGGAGTTCCTGGGAGTACTAGTACTGAAGAGAAAGAGCTCAGGTTAGAAGAGGCTTGGAAGGCAGAGGATTTGGTGAAAGGTTAGGGGCACCCGAGGTCCTTATTTATGGAACTGACGAAGAGATCGTGTCCAGAGATCGTGGCGCATATCCCAAGAAATTTGGAAAGTGGAGAGACTCCTTCGACCAAACGGTCGCCGAGTCATTTGGGATTCATGCTGAGTCATATTCGGTTTGACTGGTTAAGATTCGGCTGTGTTGCGGTTGGGTCGTTTTTCGGGTCTGACGCTGTTGTGGTCAGAATTGCGGAATGAATCATCCAGAGGCAATTCGTCAAGATAAGGCAAAAGAAATATGGAGAATAAAGATTAACGGGAAGCGAAACTACGGAGTTGATAAAGCATTCAGCTACGAATTGTTTGTTACAATTACACACCTAAGTATTTTGAAATTACATTGGTGGCATCTGATATGATCTTGTTGATATTCTCCAACAATTTCTGATCAGCCTCTTGGGTTTTAGACAGAGCAGAGAGCTTTGTCTTGAGCTGCCTTTCTACATTCAGGGCTACTGAAGCTTCCTTTCGCATTTTCTCTGTTGATTCGGGAAGTTCAGCCATCTTCTTCTCGTCAGCTTCAATCTCAGCTGTCAAGTTTCTCAGCTCAGCCTCCAATGCAACTTTTCTGGTTTTCTTCAGCTCGAGTGCAGGCTGCAATTTGGCTAGCAATTCCTTATTATTCTGAATCTGGGCATACAAATCTTTCACAGATTGCTTGGCCGTAGCTCTCCTTTGTTCCAAAGCCGGTTGGGAGGATTGGTTCTTCAAAGCTTGTTTTACTGCGGCAAAGTGATTATCCAATTGGGAAACAGGTTCTAAAGAAGCTTTGATATCAGCAAGGAGATCTTGATCGATAAATTCAAGCGCTTCTCTTAGAAGACCAGCATCCCTGACTTGGTCTTCGACGTCCCTTTGCAGCAAGGAGAGGATTTCCTTCAGCTTTGCTTGATTTTCCTCTGATAAAGCTTGGCTAGAAGATGCTTCATCTCCTTTTTTCGGCAACCAAGTCATCCACAAGAAAGGAATAACCGGGTGATGACACAGTTTTCTCCTGAAAAGAAATTCTTGCCGAATTAGTGATGATCTAATAGATGAAAATAGAAAAGATGGATGCTCATGCTTACATTATTCCTAGTTTCCCGAATGGGAGAATAAGGCTTCTCAGGCTCAATGGAAGGCTCTTGTACATTTGGCTGAGGAGAAACTGGATGATTTCTTGGTGAAGCTGAGACTTCTGGTTGAGAAGAAGCTGGTTGAATCCTTGGTGAGACTGGGACTGAATCATGATGAGGAGAAGAACTCCCCATAGTTTGATCCACCAAAATTTCCTCTGCAACTAACAAGTAGGGGGTGAGTGACAATGAAGAAAAATGATTAAAGAATAAGATGGTGAAAATTTTACCAGTTGAAGAAGCATTGGCAGAATCTGTAATAACCACTGGTTGCTGTGTTCTGGTCTAAAATCATGCAAAGATAAAAATGATCAGAATGAAGAATGGCATTATATTCAAGAGGAGGTGTTCTGACCTGAATAACTAGCTTTTTGCTTGTTCTTTTCTTCTTGACAGTTGACGAAGCAATCAGAGATGGGACTTTCCTTTTGTCAGAAACTGGCTTGGTAAGAGTTGAATCTAGCACGGCATGGCTAGACATCAGTTGAGCCAGAGTAGGGGATCGACATCCCAAAGCAGAAATTGGGCCTTCAATCTCATAAAGGATTGTCCTGGCAAGTGGGGCAAGTACTGTATCCTGCAAAATGACAGAATCCTGCAAAATGACAGAATCATGATCAGTGAGGAGGAGTATGATTAAAAACAAATGTAAGAAAGGGAGATGAACATATTACCTCTGAAGTTGGTTGGAAGTCAGGCATTAATTCAAGACAGAGAGGGTGTACTGGCATGTTAAAAATGTGAACATGAAGTTCTTGCCACCAAAGAATGAAAGAAGGATGAGCAAATGTTATTAGCACAAAGGGCTTGGGTGTATAAATAGTCGTGCTACATTTATACTCAAAAATCCTTCTTGCTTCTATGGATTCCTTGATATCCTCTCCGGGCTTGAGAAATTCATGGAGAAATAACCTTGGGGGCACTTGGCCACATCCTAATTTCCTAGCCATCATGTTTGGATGGTAGTACTGTCGTATGGACCTCCCTGGGCCCACTACCTCGGTGGGTACCAGGACTGACTACTCGGTGGGCCCCTGGGACTACCCGATGTGCGCTGCACGGCACCTGATGGCGTGAAGCACAAGGACTACAGAGGAGAAGTACTCGGTTAGGAAGCTGTACATGTCTCGCACTGGATGGAAGACTCCTAGACGTACTCGACTAGTACTCTCTCCCTGAACCGACTTGTAACCTTGCCTCCCGGACTATATAAGGCGAGGTAGGGACCCCTCTCTCTAGGATATCATCTCACGACGTAAGATTGCATCATCTTGTAATTGTACCCAATCAATCCAGAGCTACGCAGCATACAGGACGTAGGGTATTCCGCACCTCGCGGCCCGAACCTGTCTAAATTGTGTGCCACGTATCTCTTCCTTTGAGTTACCGATCTTGGCAAGGCCACATTCATCTACTTCGGGTACTCCCCTTAGTAAGTTGCCGGTCTAAAACACCGACAGCTGGCGCGCCAGGTAGGGGCTCTCGCCTGAGATCACATGGCGAACTCGACGGCTCCTGTCTACATCAAGCCAACCGTCGCCTTCAACCGCGGCGACACCTTCGTCTTCGGCGCCTGGGTCTGCACTGCTGACGGCACTGGGTCTTTCCAACAACGCCTCACCATGCAGCCCAACCCGGAGACCGGCTTCGTGACGCTTCCTGAAGTAGTCACGGGCGAACTCGCCGGAAAGTTCGGCGAAATTTCGCTTTTCGACCAACACACCGACTTCGAGCTCGGATCCGCCTCCAACTCGAACTCGACGTCCCCGTGGGCTATCGCATGTGAGCTGGCTACTCAGCCATCACATGTGGTTACACCACCCCATGAGCGCTCCGCGCGTGGCCCCCGCAACCTCAGCAGGGCCCGCACGGAGGCTCCCTCTTCGCGCCGGGCCGTCAAGGAGCCTATACCCGAGTACAACTCGGACTCCGACACCACCCCCGGCCACGCCTCGGACTCCAACCCCCTCTCCGATTTCTACTCAGACTCCGCGTACGAGTTCGACTTCGGGTCGGACCCTAAGGATCCCGAGTCCGAGGACAACACTACTGAGCAACCCTTATCAGGGCCAGCTTCTGGGCTAGTTATAACGTCCACACCTGCCGGGAGATTCGTCTACTGGCCAGATCGCAAGCCCGCCGACCTGATAAGCGAGGACTCACACTACGTCGCCTACCTCGACTCGCTCCCGTTCCAAGAGGGAACACCACTCGCTCAAGCTGAGGAGTACACACCAACTGAGGTGGCGAGCTCTGACTCCAGTCTTGGCAACCCCGATCGCCAAGTCTTCATGGCTGCCAGCGATACGCCAGGACCTTCAGGGATGGCACAGGACAAGTACCTTGAAGACATCTCTGCAGACGAGCTGTCTGCTGAAGCACCCGCGGATGAGACTGACGTCAACAGGGACGCTCGACGTGAGCGTAACAGGAGGCGCAACGAACGGCACCGGCGTCTCCGAGACAACCTCGCCATCCGCAACCTCGCAGAGGCTCTCGAAGCCGTCGAGAGCAGAGTACACACCACCCCGGAGCAATGCCTCATGTCGATCACAGCAATCGCACGCCAAGCTTAGGGGATACGTGCTGGAGAAGTCATCGCCAAGCTCGCAGAAGACGCCTACTTCATGCGAGTCGACAACAGGGTCACCCAGCCGCCCCCCGCCAGGAACTGTGACAACAAAGCTACAAGTCGCAGCACAGACCTCGGCCGCAACCATACTCGAGCCGAGCTGCCGGCTAACCCCAACCGCACTCGTGCAAATGCCGGTAGGCCTTCTCAAGGTGGCAACAGCGCTGCAGCTGCTGGCGGCAATCGTGAGATCATCCCTCACCGCGACCCTGGCGGCGGTGGCAGCGACGGCGGAAGCTCCAACCATGGGGCCAACAGGAGGGCCGGTGGTGGAGGTGGTCGCGGAGGTCGAGACCACGCGAACAGCCACGCCTCTGGAGCCTCACAGGGCGGCTACGACGCCCGCCAGAAGATTGAGGAGCTACGGCGCAAGAAGGCTTCTACGTCAGGCGACAACGACTGCTTCCCCGCCTTCTCTGTGCGACTTCGTAACCTCCTCCTCCTAGATAAATTCAAGCCTCTAGGAATCACCAAGTACGACACGAAGCAGGATCCCATCCAGTGGCTCAGGTGCTACGCACTCTCCATCGAGAACGCTGGCGGCAACAACGACACCAAGTGCCTCTACTTCCCCTTCTGCCTGGACCAAGCTCCGCTCACATGGCTCGAGTCGCTAGACAAGCACTCGATCGACAAGTGGGACCAGCTGAAGGAGCAGTTCACCAGCAACTTCGCGGGCGCCATGGACCGCTCGGGTACTCGCATGGACCTGGCTATGGTAAAGCAGGAATAGGGAGAGGCCCTTCGCAAGTACATGCGGCGCTTCTTCGACAAGCGCGCCACCGTAGTCGACGTCACCGACAAGGAGGTCATCGACCTCTTCCAAGACGGTCTCTACCACCGTCGCACCTTCGAAGACTTTGGTCGATGCCGCCCCAGATCCATCACTCACCTGAAGGATATGGTCACCTCTTGGGCGGACGAAGAAGACAAAGCCAACGCCAAGTACGATGCCATCTGTGGCAAGAGCAAGCAGAACACTGGCGGTGGAAGCAACAACAACGGGAACCAAGGCGGTCGCAACAACAACAACTACTCGGGTCCCAACCGCAAGCGCAAGCCAGACAACACTGTCGCGGCTATCCAGCGCCCTACGAAGGAGAACTTGAAGAAGACCTCTGGTGGCTTCAAAGACTTGCTGAAAGAGAAGTGCCCGTGGCATCTGGATGGCAACCACACCACCGAGCAGTGCTACCAACTCAGGCAAGCACTCAAGAGTACTCCAGAGCCACCGCACCCTCATGACAAGAAAGGCAAGAAGAAGAACGACGGAGGCAACGACGACTTCCAGGAACCCGACAAGACAGTCAACGTCCTCTTCGGTGGACTACCCAGCAGATGGGAACAAAAGGCTACCCGTCGAGAAGTCATGAGCATTGAACCAGCGGTTCCGACCCCTCTCAGGTGGTCGGAGGTACCCATTACCTTCTCCCGCGCGGATCAATGGACCAGCTTCTCTGAACCAGGACGGTTCCCACTAGTCCTGAAGCCGGTGGTCGCGGGCTCCAAGCTTAACAAGGTCCTCATCGACGGTGGAAGTGGGCTCAACGTCCTTTTCGCCAAGACCTTAAAAAATATGGGGCTTGACATCACCCACATGCTCACCAAGAGCACCTCACCCTTCTACGGCATCGTCCCCGGGAACGCGGTTATCCTACTGGGCTCAGTGGTCCTGCCAGTTACCTTTGGCGAATCTCGGGGTAACTATCGTACCGAGTACGTCAAGTTCGAGGTCGCGGACTTCGAGACGTCCTACCATGCCATCCTCGGCAGACCAGCTATCGCCAAGTTCATGGCGGTACCGCACTACACCTACTTGGTGCTCAACATGCCAAGCCCAGCAGGTGTACTATCACTGCAAGGGGACTTGAAGTTCTTGCACGACTGCGACACAAAAGCTGTGGAGATCGCCTCCACAAATCAAGTACCCAACGCAATGATGGAGATCTACGCTGCGTCGAAGAAGCTTGCCCCAAGTGAACTCGACAGCCCCGAGAAGTCGGATAGAGCTAACAAGCCTCAGCCAGCTGAGGAGGTTCTGGTCAAGACAATCGACCTCGGGATAGGCGACAGCAGCAAGACCACCACCATCAGGGCGGGCCTCAACCCCAAATAGGAAGACGCGCTCATCAACTTCCTCCGGGCTAACCACGACATCTTCGCGTGGAAGCCAGCGGACATGCCAGGGGTGCCCAGGGAGTTGATCGAGCATTCCCTCAACGTCGATCCTAAAGCTACCCCGAAGCGACAGCACCTCCGCCGCTTCGCCGACGATAGACGGGACGCCATCAAGAAGGAACTCGCCAAACTACTCGCGGCTGGCTTCATCAAAGAAGTATTCCATCCTGAGTGGCTCGCCAACCCCGTCCTCGTCCGCAAGAAGAACTCGAACGAGTGGAGGATGTGCGTCGACTACACCGACCTCAACAAGCACTGCCCCAAGGACCCGTTCGGGTTGCCGCAGATTGACCAAGTCATCGACTCCACGCGCGGGCTGCGACCTTCTCTACTTCCTCGACTGCTACTCCGGGTATCACCAAATTGCGATCAAGGAAGAAGACCAGAAGAAGACCGCGTTCATCACGCCGTTTGGCGCGTACTGCTACACTACCATGTCCTTCGGGTTGAAGAACGCCGGCGCTACATACCAACGAGCTATCCAGGCCTGCTTCAAGAGGCAACTCAACAAGAACGTCGAAGCCTACGTTGATGAAATGGTCGTCAAGACCAGAAACTCCAGCACCCTCATCGACGACCTTGAAGAGACTTTCGCATCCCTGCACGAGTACCGCTGGAATCTCAACCCGAACAAGTGCGTCTTCGGCGTACCTTCGGGCAAACTACTCGGCTTCATCATCAACCACCGTGGCATCGAAGCCAATCTCGAGAAGATCTCCGCCATCACCAGCATGAAAGCTCCCACGTGCATCAAAGACGTCCAGAAGCTAACCGGGTGTATGGCGGCCTTGAACAGATTTATCTCGAAGCTTGCAGAACGGGGGCTCCCCTTCTTCAAACTACTCAAGCACCAAGAGAAGTTCGTGTGGACTCCAGAGGCAGACCAAGCCCTTGCCCAGCTCAAGGACTTCCTATCGAAGCCACCAGTCCTCACGTCTCCTCGCAAAGGCGAGCAGCTACTGCTCTACCTCGCAGAGACTACTCACGTGGTCAGTACTGCCATCATCGCCGAGCGGCAGGAAGACGGCCACGCCTACCTCGTCAAGCGACCAGTCTACTTCGTCAGCAAGGTCCTGTCAGAATCCAAGACACGCTACCAGCCTGTACAGAAGCTTCTGTACGCAGTGCTCATCATTTTGCGGAAGCTACGACACTACTTCCAGGAGTACTCGATCTCCGTCGTCACCGACTACCCGCTCGGCGACATCCTGCGGAACCAAGATGCTACTGGAAGAATCTCCAAGTGGGCAGTCGAACTCAGCGCCCTCAACATCGACTTCAAGCCACGCACAGCCATCAAGTCGCAAGCACTAGTCGACTTCATGGCGGAATGGCGGGAGAATCATCTACCTACTCCAACCGAGCGTCTAGAGCACTGGGTGATGTACTTCGACGGCTCACTCAACCTCGAGGGCGCAGATGCGGGAGTACTCTTGATCTCTCCAACGGGCGAACAACTCAAGTACGTCCTGCAGATCTTCTGGAAGGTCTCGAACAATGAAGCCGAGTACAAAGCTCTGCTACACGGGCTCCGCCTCGCGGCTTCACTGGGCATCAAGCGGCTACTAGTCTACGGCGACTCCGCAGTGGTCATCAACCAAGTCAACAAGTCCTGGGACCGCAACAAGGAGAACATGGACGCCTACTGCCTAGAAGTCCGCAAGCTCGAGAACAAGTTCTACGGTCTCGAGTTCCACCACGTCGTCCGCGACAACAATGTTGCAGCGGACGTCCTGTCGAAGCTTGGTTCTACTCGCGCTCAAGTACCAGCAGGTGTCTTTGTCCATGAGCTTCACGCGCTATCCATCCCGGAGCCGGCGCCACCGATCACTGTCCCAGCGCATCCCCCGGCTGGCCAGGAGATCATGATGATCGACGTGGACTGGAGGCAGCCCTTCATCGACTACCTCAGCGAGCAGAAGGTTCCTTCGGACAAGAACTTGGCCGAGCAGCTCTCTCGCCGCGCCAAGTCCTACGCCCTCGTCGGAAACAAGCTCTACAGGAGGGGGCGCATCTTCAAGAGTACTCATGAAGTGCGTTCCCAGACAAGAAGGCAAGGACATCTTGGAGGAGATCCACAAAGGCGTATGCGGCAACCACGCGTCCTCTCGCATGCTGGTCAGCAAGGCCTTCCGACGAGCTTTCTACTGGCCCACAGCTCTGGGCGACGCCGAAGAACTCGTCAGAAGATGCCAAGGGTGCCAATACTTCGCCAAGCAGCGACACGTTCCAGCCTACAAGCTAGTCACTATACCGCCAACCTGGCCTTTCGCCTGCTGGAGGCTCGACATGATTGGGCCAATACCAACTGGGCCAGGTGGATTCAATAGAGTATTGGTGGCAATCGACAAGTTCACCAAGTGGATCGAAGTCAAGCTGGTCACATGCCCCAAGGCTGACAGAGTACTCGACTTCCTGGATGAACTAGTACGCTGCTACGGACTACCCCATCGCATCATCACAGACCTGGGCTCCAACTTCAGCAACCACCAGTTCTGGGAGTACAGCGAGAACAGCTGGATCGACGTCCGATATGTCTCAGTTGCCCACCCTCGGGCCAACAGACATGTCGAGCGCGCCAACGGGATGGTGCTCGACGCTCTCAAGAAGCGGCTACACGACGCTGCTAACTCTAAAGGAGGCAAGTGGATCAAGGAACTACCCAATGCACTCTAGGGGCTACGTACTCAGCCCTCCAAGCCAACGGGGCAATCTCCATACTTCCTGGTCTACGGCTCCGAAGCAATCCTCCCTGCTGATGTCATGTGGGACTCACCAGTATAGGAGCACTATGACGAAGGCGTCTCTGAAGACAGCAGACGAGTTGACATCGACGGACTCGAAGAAGCCCGCTGCGCCGCCCTCGCCCAATCAGCAAGGTACCTGGAGGGTATCCGACGCTACCATGATCGCAACGTCAAGGAACGCTCCTTCAACGTTGGTGATCTTGTCCTCCGTCGCATCCAGAACACAGAAGGACTACACAAGTTCAGCTCGCCCTGGGAAGGTCCCTTCCCAGTTGCAAAGGTGACCGGACCGGGCTCCTACCGCCTCCAGACGCTTGAAGGCGAAGACGTCAACAACTCATGGAACGTCAACCAACTCTGTCGGTTCTACGCCTAGTCTACACGACTACCCTGGGGCTCAAGTCTACATGACTACATCAAGACCCCTCCTCCGTAAGCGGCCTCCAGGTCGAGGCACCGGTCTCCGGACTACTCCTTCGCTTTAAGCGGCCTCCGGGTCCAGGCACCAGTCTCCGGACTACTCCTCTCCAGAATCCAGCCCATGCGGCTACCTACGGATCTTGGCTGCGACGAGCGACAAAGGACTCTAGCAGCGGTCTACTGAGAGACCATGTACTCCTAGGTCCAGCCTGTACGGCTACTTACGGATCTACTGCTGTAAGCGGCTACACGCCCTAGCACCACTTAGCCGTAGGCGGCCTCCGGGTCCTGGCGACTACTCTGTAACTACGGCCCCAGCCATCCAGGTGTACTTCTTCAGTATTAAATTTTGATTATTCATCAACTACTTTACTATCTTCCTCCCTCAACAGGACTACTGCCGAGTACGACTACTCGCGACAACTCCACGATGGGACTCCGCACTCAAAGATCGAGATAATGAGTACGCATCCACGGAAGTTTTCCTTCATTCATACTTAAACAATTTCATTAAAATTGTTTTTGTACAACTACTGCTACGAGCTAACTATTACAGGACTACTGGAGATTAAGTTTCTCGGCGACTTGTTCTGCAATAGGTGCCATCTGCTCCAGCAGCTCCGCGAACTGCTCGTCAGTGCAGTTGGTGGCTAGCCCGCCGGCGACTACATCTACGGGAGCCTTCAGGAAGTACGACTTCATGAAGGCCAGCACCTGGTTCGGGATTGACTTCGCCAAGTGCTTCACGTAGGTCGCCAGCCGGCTGGGGGCTTCCTTCAACCGGTCCACCAGGGGCGCTATCTTTGGACCGCCAGGGTGACACACCAGCACCCTCGCGATGGGGAGCGCGACTTCTTCAAGTTCCTTGACCTGGGCCCGCAACTTCTCGCAATCCTCGTTCAGCTTCTGCAAGGATTTGTAGCAGTTGACGAGGTCACGGTTCGATGCAATATGGAGCTCCATGTGCTTGTCGCAATCGTAAGCAAGCTCCTTATAATCGTACTCCAGTACCTGGCGGGCCTCCTGCTCCCGGTAGAAACGGTTCTTCAGATCAGTCTCCGAAGCCTTCAGCTGATCTACTCGAGTATCAAGCTCTGCAATCAACAAGGCACAGCGGGTCAAACTACCTCTCGACCTCCAATAAGTACTCAACAAGACCAAGGTGTACCTTTGTTCTTGTTGCGGGGAGACTTATTCTTCCGCACCAGATCATCGCTCTTCACCTGCATCTCTTGGACGTCATTGTGGTACTTGGCGAAGGCGGTGTCCAGCTTTGACTGCATGGTGGCGGCGTGCTTCCAGGACTTCACAAGTTGCTCCTCCAATGTCTCGGCCTGGAGCACCGCGTCGCCGTACCCTTGAAGCATCTCCGACTTTTGGCGGGATCTCTCCGCGACGTCCTGCACAGAAAACACATGTCAAATGGGTACTCAACACTAAAGGATTGACTACTCAAGAGTGTCGACTACTCACCTTCATCCATCGCTCGGCCTGGCGCATCGCCTCCATGTGCCGAGCCACCATCGCCGGGTCGACGAGATCATCTGCTAACAGCTCGAGCCCGCCACGACTGCTCATAGCGGCTTCGATCATCGGCGCTGAGTGGATTGGCTCCACGTCCTGGATCTCTGGTGAGCGGACGACCACCTCCAGAGCGGGTTCTGGCAGCTCGTCGTCCCCTTCTCCTCCGGTCGTCGCGGCGGCTTCTCCGGCGGCCACCTCCATCGGCTCAGGGGCTTCTCCGGTAGCCTCTTGAGTCCCCGGTGCCACATCCTCAACCGGCACCGCCGACGGGATGTCGCTCCCCTCGGCCTCAGCACCTGTCGACAAGAGAACAAGCGCATCAGTCATACCTGGCGACTACGACTACTCTTCTAGGCTAATTCCACCTGAGAGAGTAGTTACCTTCAGCGACACTGGCCTCGGGCAGCGTAGCCTCAGCGGTCGACGCCTCGGGCTCCGGCTGAGGGGCGGGAGCGGACTCCTCAGCGGGCGGCGCGGCTTCTTCTTCCGCCACCGTTGCAGCGGGTTCATCCCCCTCCCAGGACAGGTCCGTCGATTTCCTGCAGAGTACACAAGCCGGTTGTCAATCAAGTACGACTACTACATCAAGTACTACTCGGGAAGAATCAACACTTACAAGATCGATCGGACTACCGTCACGGTTGGGGCGCCGAGGATACTGGAGATGTCAACCAGTCCCGCCTCGGTAGGCGCCTCCTCCTGCGCCTCTATGGCCGCTGCCTCTTCCGTAGCAGCAGTGGCAGGTTCTGTGCTCCCTTGAGCAGCAGGGGGCTGGCGCTCTATCTGCGCCAAGAGCTCTTCTACAGTGGGGGCTGGGCTGCGACTACCCTTAGCTGCCTCCCCCACCATGTCCCAAACGCCTTCGTCGTCCTGCTCAACGGGCTCGGAAGGCGGCATCTCCTGCAAGCAAGGAAACTTCGTCATAAACACACAAACTCAAGACATCAGTACTCGACTACCTTCTTCAAGATGGCTTACCTCTCGGGATGTGGTCTCCGTGACCTTCAGATTCTTGGCCACGCGCTTGCGGGCCACATTGCGCGGCTTCCTCGGCGGCGCGGGAAGCTAGCCTCTAGACTAGCTGGCTGATCCTGAATGAGAGGTATGTGAGGCAAGCCAGGGTGGCTGAACCTCGACCGCAGTTGGAAGCGGTCTTGCAGCGTCTCTTCATCGTCCTCCTCATCGGACGTGTCTTCGACAACAACTGTGTCGTCTCCCTCGCTGACTTCACGCCGTTCCTTGGCCTTGGCCTTCCCCTCATCTGGGACCTCGACTAGCTGAGGAGGCGACGCCGGCTCGGAGACAAACTTCTTCAAGTCATCTTGCAAGAAGCACAACTCATCAGTGCGACTACTCCTACGTAATGAGTACTCAGCTACGGATGCGGCTACTAACTTGATTTGGTGGGCACGCGGCGGAGAACTCTGGTACGGGGCACAGCGTGTACGCCGGCATATCTTTGAAGATCCGGGCTAGCCTGTCAACAATGTCGTCGTCGTCGACTTCATCCCCAGGCATCCGCGACGTGTCGTCGTCGCCGGTGTACTCGTACCCCAGGGTGTCGCGGGCCATCAGTGGCTGCACCCTCCGCTTCATGAAGCTGAAGGCCACATGCTCGGCCCTCAGCCAGGCTTCCCTCAGCGCCTTGATCTTCGCCAACAACTCGGGCAGCTGAAGACCTTCTTGCATCGTCGGCTCCGAGTTCCACCACGGACGGTGCTTGGGCTGCTTCCCACTGGGCTTCGGCAGCTCCGGGTGGTGGTTCGTGATGTAGAACCACTTGGCCTTCCAGTCTTGGTTGGAATCTATCAGCTTGTAGGAGAGGTACTGTTCGACGGCGTCCTCCCTCATCTGGATCCCCGCTCCTCCGACTACTCGGGGATTGCTAGTGCTGGGTTGAGGCTTCACCCGGAAGAACTTCCGGAACAAGATCCAATGGGGCTTGATCCCCAGGAAGGCTTCGCAAAAATGAACAAATACGACGGTGTAGAAGATACCGTTGGGGTTGAGGTTGAGGTACTCGATGCCGTAGTACCCTAGTAGCCCCTTTGAAGAAGTCGCTCACCGGGAGAGACAGTTCATGCTCCGCGAACTGCGAGAACATCAGCATCTCGTCCGAGTTTTTCTCCATGGGGTACGGATCCCCGACGGCGGCCCTCCACATCTCCACCTCCTTCTCCCGCAGGAACCCACTGTTGAGAAGGGCCAGCAAGTCTTCAGTCTTCACCTTGGATTTCTTCCATTCATGATTTGGATCTGGCCGCGGCGGAGATACCGGCGGTGATGTCCCCGCAGCAGATCCGGCAGCCTCTTCACGGCCCCCCTTCTTCCCGCCGGTAGCCTTCATGGTCTTCGACGGAGACGGCTTCATCCTCCAGGTGCACGGTGTCTTCACGCGCATTCGCGGGGGGGCTACAGTGGTGGCTTCCTACGGAGGCGCACCTGGATCTACGCTCTACTCAATGGCGGCGGTCTGCACCAGTGGCAATTCCTGGCTAGATCTGCTGGGAATGGCTGCAGCTGCGTGGGGTGAAAACCCCTAAGGGTTTTGGCTTCTATTTATAAGTCAACGCGGCCTCCCAATGGCCGGATGGATAAGTCTACGCTCGGCTGACTCAGCAGCAGCGCGCGACCTTTCAGTTTCTACTAGTCGACGCGCCTCATCTCGGGGCTCAGCTACTTCTACTCGACTTCCTGGGAAGCGGCAAGACTCAAGAGCAACTTAGAACACATTCTACAAGATGACCCTTCAATTCGATAGGAAGTACTCGACTCAAGGCTTGGGGGCTCTGTGCCACGTGTCCTTCTGTTTTTTCTCCAGATTTTCGGGATTTTCTTGCCAAAACTTCAGATGGACCCTCAGCCAGAGTCTACAACTCAACCTAAGGCTCGGGAGCTACTCCATATGGAGTGTGATTTTGCAATCGCACTTCCATATCAGTTTCGACTTCAAGACAACATGGGCATTGTTGAAGACCTTCAAGGGCAGCACTCGAGGACGCTTGGGACTACTCGAGAAGACTTCAGGATTGCCCAAACATCAGCTGGAGTACATTCTAGCCTCGGGATGCTTCAACTACTCTTGACACTACTAGAAAAGTTGTTATCTGTGACGATTTGCTCGTGACGCTGCTCACTTTTGTCACACAATGGTATGTCTTATATGACGAATTCTCCAATTTCGTCATAGGTGGCAAGTGACGAAGATTTGGCTTGGAAAATTATGATGAAAATGAAAATAACGTCACAGAATTGTAAAAGGAGATCGTCATAAAACTTGTTTTTGGTATACCGTATTGGAATGATGAAACCTGATCGTCACAAATTAGTTTTGATATTGTCACCATTTATTGAAATTGTTTGACACACTTAATGATGAAACAAATTGGTCACACATCAGTGGTGCACTTGACGGCGTGGGATGCATGTTCCAAATGGGTCGCTCTGCTCCCTGTTTTTTTGGAATTGGGCCACAAAAAATGGGCCACTCTTTTGTCTTTAATCGGCGTGAAAAAGAGCGACTAGGGGGATTAGAACCCTGGTCTGCACAATGGGAAGGGAGGGAGTTACCACTGAGCTATAACATGATTTTTGTCCCATTGGTGTATGTCATTCATCTTATCAACATTTTAATGGTACATCACCCACATTTAAATTTGCAAAAAAAGGTGCACCCATGGGATTTGAACCCTGGTCTGCACGATGGGAAGGGAGGGAGTTACCACTGAGCTATAACATGATTTCTATCCCATTGGTGTATGTCATTCCTCTTATCAACATTTTAATGGAACACCACCCACATTTAAATTTGCAAAACAAAAAAAAAGGTGTACCCATGGGATTCGAACCCTGGTCTCCTTAGTGGGAAGAGAGGGACTTACCACTAAGCTGTAACATGAGTTGTGTCCTTTTGGTGTATGTTGTCCTTTTATAATAGTGTTTACCAAGCGATGGAGCTTCGTCGGGACCATGTGGCAGCACAGGGTTGGTCAAGTTGCTTCGCCAGGACCATGTGGCACACGCCGAGCTGGTTTTCCCTCGTTTTTTCTTTTTAATCTACAATTAAAATTTAAAACTAGTGTTTCTGAGTCATATTAACTCCAAATTTATTGATTTTTTTTTCTGATTTTTTGTAAAATCACGATCTTTCATGTAATTTCATTCGTTTGCATATTAGTTACTATTTCATTTACCTTTTTTATACAACTTCTTTTCTTGTAGTGAAAGATAATAAATAAAACATACTTTGGCATAGCAAATGCTAACATAACTTCATATTTTCTAATGTTATGATAAACATAAGGTTGTAACCAAGTTATCCAGGTTAGGTTATCCTGTGACTCACAGTGACATGTGTGAGACATGTATGCTTTAGTGGGGAAGTGCATCATCACTTTCTCAGAATCACTTGAAACTTTTTTTACAACATACCGTACCAAAAGGAGGAGCTCCAGCAAAACTTCAGATTTTTTAAGCAAGGTTACATGTTTTTTACATTTATTCCTTATTAAATCAACAAATATTTACAATAATAGGCAAACTTGGTCAGAAAATTCCGAAACTTCCCCCAACATCTTAGATTGCATCCATTAGCATCCGAAAAAAGTTTCACACGATTTCAAGCAACTTGTACTACACGTCCCACATAGGGATAAACATCTCTTTGGTGACTCACAATGACATGTGTGAGACATGTATGCTTCAGTGGGGAAGTACATCATCACTTTCTCAGAATCACTTGAAACTTTTTTGACAACATAGCGTACCAAAAGGAGGAGCTCCAGCAAAATTTCAGATTTTTTAAGCAAGGTTACAAGTTTTTTACATTTATTCCTTATTAAATCAAAAATATTTACAATAATAGGCAAACTTGGTCAGAAAATTCCGAAACTTCACACAACATCTTAGATTGCATCCATTAGCATCCAAAAAAAGTTTCACACGATTTCAAGCAACTTGTACTACACGTCCCACATAGGGATGAACATCTCTCGGTGAATCACAATGACATGTGTGAGACATGTATGCTTCAGTGGGGAAGTGCATCATCACTTTCTCAGAATCACTTGAAACTTTTTTGACAACATAACGTACCAAAAGGAGGAGCTCCAGCAAAATTTCAGATTTTTTAAGCAAGGTTACAAGTTTTTTTACATTTATTCCTTATTAAATCAACAAATATTTACAATAATAGGCAAACTTGGTCAGAAAATTCCGAAACTTCACCCAACATCTTAGATTGCATCCATTAGCATCCAAAAAAAGTTTCACACGATTTCAAGCAACTTGTACTACACATCCCACAGAGGGATGAACATCTCTCGGTGACTCACATTGACATGTATGAGACATGTATGCTTCAGTGGGGAAGTGCATCATTACTTTCTCAGAATCACTTGAAACTTTTTCGATGTCGTTTAGAGCCTTCAAAGCAATTTATACTCGGTGATCGTATAATATGAGGAGAAAAGAAATTGAGTATGGACACATGTATTGTGTAGTGTAATGGCAAGGGAGGCTCACGCGAAGCAAGAGGTTGGGGTTTCCAACCCCACAGAGCGCGTAGCGTCGCGATTCTGCGCGAAAAATGATGCGGCTTGGGGCGGCGGGTGTCTGGTCAGTGGGTCCCCCACTAAAAATAATTTTTATTATTCTTTTTTCTAAATTTTTATAAAATCAATGTTTTTTATTTGATGGTAGTTTTTATATATTAATTGATACTTCTTAAAAATTCCATATGACACATGTTTTTCCCCACTCAAAAGAAAATATAAAAAACATGTTTTTCGATAACAATTGCAAATGTAACTGGACATTTTTCAATATTATGGTCAACATAATGTGGTGTGAAAATCTACTTGAAAATTCTTAAAACTCCTAGGTGACAACTTATATGCATACTACTATATATAAACAAATATATTTGTGCTTATAAGATAATTATTTTTAGGTGTTAGTTCATAATGGTGCAATAAGAATAAATAAAAAGAAAAATGATAATCAGAGAAGACCATATTGGCCCATTTCAGTCCGTTTAGCCTAGCTTTTTCTGGTCGTCGATCGTTGATCCGATGACTACTCATTTTACCATAGTATATAACCAACTCCCTCTGCAACCCTAATCTCCACGCCGCACTCCTCTGGTCCTCCCTCAATTCTCCTCCACGCTCAGATCTGCGGACGCATCCAGGGGCGGCTTGTGCTGCGACCCATCTCTCCCCTCCCCTCCTCAACCCCAACGGCGGTCATCTCCTTCGCGTGAGGCAACAAAGGAAGGACGGCGTGCTTGTCCAGCGATGCTCGTCTCGGGAGCTCCCCAGCGCGCTCGGGCGACGGTGCTCAGATCTAGTGCGTCACTGGTGGGGTTGCGTGAAGCTGTAGCATGGCAGCCCGAGTCCAGCCATCCCAGCCCCACCGTGTACCAGATCCCCCTCACCGGCAAGGACAAGGTACGCCACTCCTCCGTCGCCTCCCCATCTCCTTCCTCCCTCTTTGGTCAACAACCTCTCATTTTGTGGGTACTGACGACATGGTTGCGAACCTGACGCCCTGATGGCGGGCTGAGAGGTGAGGTGCTGCAGCGGGGCATCACACCCTGCAGGAGCAAACAGCAGCAGCTAAGCGTAGCTGCTACCTTCCAATCGGAGCACGCCACAGGGATGAGAGGACGTTGCTGTGGCCACAAGGCTTGTGCCATGTCCTGCCGCCGACGCCGCTGAAGAAGACGTTGTGACCTGCCGTCCACCTCGCCTTGTACCTATTCGATGAGTTGCTGCAACAAGGCCGCCAAGACCATGCCTCCAGCCTTGTCACAGTGAGCCAAATAGACAGCCCCCACCTTGACCTCGAGCTGTTCGAAGAAATGTCCAGATAGAATTTAAGTGACAAGAGATTTCACTTGTTGTTGTGGTTGTGCTGCCGTGGGTGTTCACACCACGCTTCTCTTGCAGGAACATGGCCACTGCTCAGCATACAACACTCCATGGCTTCCATCCACCTCACCCTGGATGTGTTCGATAAAATGTCTGAACACCCTGTCAAACCCATAGGTGAGCATTCTCAGCCTTTCTTGCTGTCATGTATGTCGGCCCTCGTGCCGAGGAGCTGTGTCGCTGTAACATCCTAGAATTTCTCCAGAATGTTAACGAATGCAAAATTGTGAATTTCAAAATTTTTGTTTGAAATTGAGTGCTTACCTAAATTATAAGAATGTCTTCTTTGAATCTTTCCTAAAATCCTAGATTTAATTTGTGCAAAATAATAAAATTTAGGGATTATAAATTGTTAGTGTGAGAACCTTGGAGTTTATGGAGTTTCATTTGGATTTTCCTTGCTTGTGTTTCAAATTCGAATCTTAAATTCAAATTTGATTTGTGTTTAAACAAGGATGAAGGTTAGAGGAAATAGGAAAACCTTACACCAGTTTAGGGCCCTTTCCATGCTTGCTAAGTCTACCGGACCTCCCTAGCCAGCCAGCCCGCCGAGCCTTTCGGCCCATCACCGCCAGCTGGCCCAGCTCCCACCTACCCCTCTCCTTTTGTCACCGCCATGCGGGGTCCACCCGCGACCCCCTCCCCCTCGTTTTCTTTTCCTCTTCCTCCGTCCACCCGTGACGGCATCGTGGGGGCGAGGGGGCGACGCAAGCCGCTCCGCCCATGGCTGCCGCCCCCACCGTGCTGGCGCCCGCGGATGCGTGCCACGCCGCCCGAAATCGATCCCCGCCGTCCCTCTGGAGCCGAAACCCTAGCTGGCCGCCCTATAAACCCCACCGCGCCGGCAACTCCATCCACCGCCGCCGCTTGGGGACCTGGCCCTGTCCACTGCTAGAGAAGAAGAGGAGAGGGGGAAAGGAGAAAGGAGGGGCGCAGGAGGCAGGGAGCGAGCCCGGGGGCCGCAGCCCCCGCGTCGCCGCCCGGGGGCTACGGCCGGGCGCCATCCGCGTCGCCGCCCGGGGGCTACGGCCGGCCGAGCAGGAGACCTCGCCGACCGGAGCGGGAGCCGCAGCCCGGGGGCGCCCCGTCCGCGTCGCCGAGCAGAAACGCCGCCGCCCCTACATCCCCGCGCGCCGCGCCCGGCGCCGCGCGCCGACGCCGCGCCCGGGAGGTGCTCGCCGCCCTGGAACCGCGGTGCCACGCCGCGCCGGTGCGGGGGAGCACACCGTCGTCGCCGCGTCTTAGCTCACCACCATGAGCAACGCTGCCGCGTTGAAGCTGCTTCCAGGAGCGCCGGCCACCTCGAACCGAAGCAGCGACAGTGCACGATGACACCGTCTTGCCCCTGACCTGCTCGGTGATTTGCCTCAAAGGTGAGAGCACGCACCAGTGGCCCTTTTCCCTTTTTCCTTTGTTCGCAGCCGGGCCTTCCCTATCCACTCTGATGCCTTGTTTTCCTGGGTGAAACCATCGGCGCCGAGGAGGAAGACCAAAGGGGACCGGAGCCACCTTGTCGAGGTCGCGGCGCACAAGAGCTAGAGCCGCGGAGGACAACGTCACCGTTCCGCTTCCTCTGCTCCAAGCCAGCCCGCTGCTTCCCCTGTTCTTCATTCCACTTCTCCGAGTCCTTCACCGTCATCTCGCTGCCGTGTCCAGGAGCACAAGGTGAGCCTCACCGCCCTTTCACCTTACTGTGGAACCCGGCCTTCGAGCCGAGGGGAAAAATCGGGCCTTGCCCATGATGTTGTGCTTTTAATCTGGTTGAACCGCACCGCTGCCACCGCGCGACCGCCGACGCTTGTGTGCCGACCATCGAGTTGAGCCTTACGCCTGCAGGTGCCGCTGCCGACGATCCGCGCGCGCTCCCCGCTTGACCGTTATGTCATTATTGTCGTCGAGTGCGCCGCCCTGCTTGTGCCGCCGCCGCTGTCAAATCGCCGGCTTGCACATGCGTGCACGCACGCGTAGGGAGGCGGAAGGTTTCGCCTTGGCCCGCCGTACCTAGCGGAACCGAAGTTCCTCCCGTGTCTTGCTGTCGTGCGCTCGCCGAGTTGAGGTGTCATCGTGTGCTTGGTACACACGCTATCGCCCAGCTCGCCGCCGAGGTCAAGCCGTTGGCTTGCGCACGCGCACACGCTCGGAGGCAAGGCATCGCCTTCAGGGGTTCTTAGCCGCACCCGTGCACATCCTGGCGCGCTTATGCGCCGGTGCGAGCACGCCGGCAAACTAAACGCAGCACCGCCGCTCTGGTGTTTCACCGTCGTGCGAGCTGCGCCCAGAAAACCGACCAAGGCTCCACCTTTAACCATGCTGTCCTCTGTCGAGAGCACGCAAGGTCGAGTTGTCACCTTTTCCGTCCCGCCCGGAGCTCGCCGTCGAGGGTTTCCCTTCGGCATACACACGCGGGAGCCAACCAAACCGCCGCTGGACAAGCCGTTCCCGACCGTGCTCCTCCGTTCGCAAGATGGTGCCCCCGCCGCGCTGAGCCGCCACCGTTTGGTCGTTGCTCGACACCGGGTGCATCTGTTTGCAGCCGTGTGCCCGTGCACATACACGCACATGCACTCCCTCGCTGGCGGACTGCCGCGCCGCCATGGGCACCCCAGCCGCAACGCCGCGGAGCTCGAGCCGCACCAAGCCGTTACCACCGCGCCGTTGCTCGGAATTGGCCACCCCAACTTCGATGCGGACCTGCTCTGTTCCACCACCACCAGCCTCTCCTTGCCTCTACTCTCCTCCCTTTGTTTTTCCCCCGTCGCAAGATCCGAAGTGTGGCAGCCACCGCTTTGCTCCCTCTCCGGTTGGCGAGCAAACAACATACTTGCTGCTCTGATCTTGCGTCGCAAGGACTAGCAGCTGGCTGCCTTCCTATCTTCTGCGATTCTTGCAAGAACCAGTAGTAGGAGCTGAAATCCAAGCAAAGCACCAGCAGTCCTTCTCCCTGTTCTCCATATCCCAAGTGACCAGCCAGCGATCCCTTTTCTTCTTCCACTAAAGCAGCTCAACAGCCACCAATCCAGGAGGGTGCACCAGCAAGCCGCCACCACCCTTCTCTCTCCGCCTGTTCTCTGTTCATCGAGGTAGCAAGCTGTTTCTCTGCACTTCGATCCTACCCTCTGTATTTTCTTTTTCACCAGAAGCTCTCATCTTACTCGAGCAACCAATCCACACCAGCAGCTGCAGCCCCAATGCTTTCTTTCTTTGCCTCAGCTCTTCTTTGTTCCACGCGAGATGCAGAGCACTAGCCTGCAATTATTTTCTCCACCGAACTGCAACCTCAATCTCCTTTCTTCCACCAGGAGCAGCAAGCCAAGCTTCCTGCTCTGTCCCTCACCTCTTCCCTGTTCCCAAATCAACCGGTGTCCTCCTTTGCACCGTTCAGCTGCCGACCGACCACTAAGTGCTCCCGTAGGCACCTGTGGGTGGGAGTCGACAGAAATTCGCTGCCACCTGTACCCAGGTGCTGCCACCAGAGGGCCGTTGGCCAAGCTTGCGCCGCCAACGAAAAGCCCCACCTGTCGTGAACCAGCCCAACAGTGTGCAGCCATGGGACGCATGCCCTTGTGGCATTTGATCGAGCGCTCTGCACGCAAAACCGAGGAACCTTTGCTATGCCCACAACCCACTCGATGATTTGCCGAAACACCTAGTCAAGCTGGCCATGCCATCACCTTTCCCTCTACGAAGCCGACCTTCGATGTTGCAACCGAGACGTGATCCAGGTTGCGCTTGCTCTGCTTGCCACCGCAGCGCGTGCGCTGACGCCCCTCTGAGAAACTGGCCTTCGCGTCAGGTTTCGAACTGCAGGTGCCGCGGCCTACAACGACGTGCACCGCCGCTTGCTACTGGATCACAAATCACGCTCGAACGTCACATTGTCGATCTCTGTTCTCGATGACAAGGCCGAGCCTCGGCCAAGGACAAGAAGTCCTTACCCTTGCTTGTGCGCCCAGCCGGTGTGATCACACCCACCACTCATCACCGTTTACCATCTAGCAAACCTTCGAGGCATGCCCTTCCTGTCCGTCAGCCTGGTTTCCAGCCATGCTTGGCTTGTGCTCTTTTCGTCTCAGGCCAGGGAGCTACGCCAAAGCAAGAAGCATGAATGACGGATGCCACTCGTGATTGGATATGTGCCATGGGCGTATAGCCCTAGCGATCATCCTAGAAGTTCAGATCCATCACGAGGGCACGCTGGGACTACAAACCTGTAGTGCTTGTTCACGGCCACAACCTATGCAAGTAGTAGCCGCTACTTGTAAACCTATAAGACGTGTCAGTGCTAATCTAGCCTTAGCTCCTTATCTTTCTTGATTGTGCGTTGCTTGCTAGCAGCAACACTTGACCTGTTGTCTGCCGAGCCTCATCTTAGTACCAAGTGCTGGTTCTCAATCTTTCAAGTCCCGGCCACACTTTTCGCCACGACCGTGCCACGTCTTCGTCGTGGACAATGCGTGCACTATCTAAACCCATCGACCATATCCGGGTTAAGACCATCCTCGCCACATCGTTGCCATGTTCCGGCCGAGCCGAGTTTCTCAACCACACGCCTTCTCTTCTAGGCTGGTCAATCTTACATAGTCTCTCCATCGACCAAGGGACTTACGGACTTGCCGTTGGGTCCCACTAACATGTGAGGCCGCTAACGCCCAACCCGATCTCATCGGCACACGGGACCCACGGGGTGACTTGTGGGGTTCCCGTTGACCTTTGATCTTTCCCTTTGACTTGGTCAACAAAGATCGTTGACTAGTCAACAAACCTTGCAGACCGACCCAAAACCTAGCTCATGGTTTCCTGACCCACTGACTTGTGTTTTCCGTGCTTTATCGCAATTAACTAAATTCATAAAATATTTCTTTATTCGAAAATCAATAATAAATTGATCATACCTTAGAAAAATATGAAATCAGTTTCTTTATTCTTCTAAAATCATAAAGCACCCGTTAGACTAGCGTTTGGAGTTTAATTGGTTCTTTATTGCTTTTCTTTGGAGTTATTTGCATCTAGACAACGTGTTTATTTATATTTGCGAATCTAGGAATTCCCGGAGCCGAGGAGTCAAGCCAGAAGATCGAGTACAACTACGAAAACTCCGACGACTACTTGCACACAGGTGTTCACGCCCGACTGATTCTGAAATACCTATTAGGCATTGCTAAGTAGAATTGCTAGCGCTTTACTTTAAATGCATGATGATGATGAACCTTGCACTCGCCTTCTTTTATTATCCCGTCCTTGATTGTCCTACTACTATATATGTTCATATAAGCGTGTATATGCGGCGAGCTTCGCGATGCATGTGTTTGGGATGGGAATAGTGGTTCTTGGCGTGTGTGGGGTAAAAACCGGCAGGAAAAGGCGTTTTGGGTACTTTGGCGGGGGTGAGCTCGAAACAACCGATCTGGGATCGGGGATAGGGATGCACTCCTCAGTGTATCCCTACTTTGACGGTTTTCGGAGCCTAGGTGTTGGGGTTTTACTTGCGGATGGAGGACATGAGCTTGCCCCGGTCTGAAAGCGAGTGGATCAACTTGTCGATAGGACTTTCGTACACACCACCCCGCCGAGAGTGGGGTTAGGGCCGAGTTGAGCTCGGCTAGTGCGGTACCATACCTGCTTAGGATGGATAGCGGGGTATCAGTGGGGGAGCGGTGGAGGTGAGACCACCCTCTCAGAGCGACTCCCGTGTGGCCACACGGGGGCATTTCACAGTTCGGTGCGATTCCTTCTGAGGGGGGATTCGTTTTGAGGGCCGGATGCAGGATGGGACCGTAACTACCGAGAGTTCGCACGGTAGGGTGGGTTCGATCGACTAGCTACGGCCGGATTCCATCCGGGTTGGGTACGGTGTGTACACGCTGCGAGTTGTTCGATCTATACGTATAGCCGCGTCCTCGGTCATGGACAAACCTTGAAGACATGCTTGTTCCTCATGTTTTGGGATTTCTACCTCCCCCCGTAGTTGAGAGTGTGGTGAGTCGTGGTTGCAGTCGGCTAGAGGAGAGTGGCTCCCTCTACCTCGTTGATCCGATTGCAATCATTGAGGTGCGAGGAGAGGAAGTTCTCGCATCGACCCTAGATGGAGATAGGATGTGGAGACGGGGCCCTGGGGTACCAGGTCGTTCCGTGCTGTGTATGAGAGTATGGTTTGGGACTGATATGGAGATGTTTTCTGTTTATGCTTTGCTTTCTTCTTTGCATAGGAAACCCGAGCTTCTACCTTGTCACTTTTCTTACCCTTTAGAGATAGGCCACTTAAAGCCGCATACAGTCGGTGACGTGAACCTATCCCGCTCCTTGGGGATAGTTTTATGAGTGTGCAGGATTGGACTTGGCTTGAGAGTCCGGGTTCGGGGACTCCATGAAGGAAGGGTTGCGTTGCTTCGCTCAAGGATGCCTATGGTGAAGAATAAAGATAAAGACTTGAAGCCCTAGCTACCGCTACGCAGGATTTCTACTTGTCGCTTAGCCCAAGCGGCTTGTACTAAATTTGTATACCGAGTTGTTTCGGATGCAAATATTATGATTTGTACTCTGATTTCGTTGTATGGAAATGATATCATTCTGTAATGAGTTCTGTACGTGATAGCTTACCGATCCAGGGACTATCACAATGGTACAGGTAGTCGGGTTTTCCTCACCGAAAACCCGGTTTGTTACAGGTGGTATCAGAGCCGTACTTGACCGTAGCACGCAACCCTAGATTGGTCGATAGCCTAGGAACATTCTATACGCTCTATTTTATATATATCCCCTTGGATTATTTGAAATATACCTCCCTTACTTTGAAAAACTCTATCTTTCCTCCGTTGATGCAATTTCTTACAGGGACTAGTTAGGATGAGACCGAAGATAGTTTGGATGACATGAGATTACCTCGAACCACTAAAAGTAGAGCCCACCTTGTTTGACTTGCCACAGAGTAATTAGACCGAGTAGTGTGCGAGATCTCAACGGTTATGAGTCAACCTTGAGATAGCACTATATATATAGTGTGTGAATGCTTGAGTGATTGGTTCTTTATAGATCTTGTTGGATCTTACGGTTCTTATTATTGAGTGTAGGATTATATAATAGCAAATATTTTCGTGTTTGTACTTGACTCCTAGGTTAGGAAACCCGAGTGCTACCCTTCATAGGAAAGACCACCACAATGCAATGATTTGGAGGTTGTTGGCCTAAGGAACCTGAAATAACCCAAAGGAGGACAAATTTAAGCAGTAGCAAAGACAAGCCTACCCGAATTGAAGAAGGGAAGGACGACACTGCAAAATGAGGTCAAGATTTGGATAAGCCACCTCATGCGGTTCGAAATCAAGCTACTAACTTGGATTAGAGAGTACTCGTGTTGGAGCCACCCACTACCTCGAAATTGCTTGAATATGAGGAAACATGCAAGGAGTAACAAATTCGCGACGAAGGGCCCTCAAGTATACTCAAGCGAAGACATCAAGCTCAAGAGATGGAGATCAGGACGAACCTTACATCAGAACAATTTCCAGTTTCCAAAGATTTTTGTTGAGAGTGCATTAATGGCAGTGACCAGAAAGCAACTACAATTCCGCTGAAGATGCTCGGAGCTCGTACACAACTTAAAGACGATCGGTACCTCCAATGTACCCAGTGATGATTCAATCTCGAGGACGAGATTCTTTTGAGGGGGGCAGTTCTGTAACATCCTGGAATTTCTCCGGAATGTTAACGAATGCAAAATTGTGAATTTCAAAATTTTTGTTTGAAATTGAGTGCTTACCTAAATTATAAGAATGTCTTCTTTGAATCTTTCCTAAAATCCTAGATTTAATTTGTGCAAAATAATAAAATTTAGGGATTATAAATCGTTAGTGTGAGTACCTTGGAGTTTATGGAGTTTCATTTGGATTTTCCTTGCTTGTGTTTCAAATTCGAATCTTAAATTCAAATTTGATTTGTGTTTAAACAAGGATGAAGGTTAGAGGAAATAGGAAAACCTTACACCAATTTAGGGCCCTTTCCATGCTTGCTAAGTCTACCGGACCTCCCTAGCCAGCCAGCCCGCCGAGCCTTTCGGCCCATCACCGCCAGCTGGCCCAGCTCCCACCTACCCCTCTCCTTTTGTCACCGCCATGCGGGGTCCACCGGTCAGCCCCCTCCCCCTGTTTTCTTTTCCTCTTCCTCCGTCCACCCGTGACGGCATCGTGGGGCGAGAGGGCGACGCAAGCCGCGCCGCCCATGGGCGCCGCCCCCCACCGTGCCGGCGCCCGGCGGATGCGTGCCACGCCTCCCGAAATCGATCCCCGCCGTCCCTCTGGAGCCGAAACCCTAGCTGGCCGCCCTATAAACCCCACCGCGCCGGCAACTCCATCCACCGCCGCCGCTTGGGGACCTGGCCCTGTCCACTGCTAGAGAAGAAGAGGAGAGGGGGAAAGGAGAAAGGAGGGGCGCAGGAGGCAGGGAGCGAGCCCGGGGGGCCGCGGTCCCCGCGTCGCCGCCCAGGGGCTACGGCCGGCGCCATCCGCGTCGCCGCCCGGGGGCTACGGCCGGCGCCATCCGCGTCGCCGAGCGGGAGACCTCGCCGACCGAGCAGAGGCGCGGCCGGGCGCCCGTCTGCGTCGCCGAGCAGGAAACACCGCCGCCCCTACATCCCTTGCGCCGCGCCCGTCGGCTGCGCGCCGACGCCGCGCCCGGAGGTGCTCGCCGCCCGGGAACCGCGGTGCCACGCCGCGCCGGTGCGGGGGAGCACACCATCGTCGCCGCGTCTTAGCTCACCACCATGAGCAATGCTGCCGCGTTGAAGCTGCTTCCAGGAGCGCCGGCCACCTCGAACCGAAGCAGCGACAGTGCACGATGACACCGTCTTGCCCCTGACCTGCTCGGTGATTTGCCTCAAAGGTGAGAGCACGCACCAGTGGCCCTTTTCCCTTTTTCCTTTGTTCGCCGTAGGGCCTTCCCCTATCCACTCTGATGCCTTGTTTTCCTGGGTGAAACCATCGGCGCCGAGGAGGAAGACCGAAGGGGACCGGAGCCACCTTGTCGAGGTCGCGGCGCACAAGAGCTAGAGCCGCGGAGGACAACGTCACCGTTCCGCTTCCTCTGCTCCAAGCCAGCCCGCTGCTTCCCCTGTTCTTCATCCCACTTCTCCGAGTCCTTCACCGTCATCTCGCTGCCGTGTCCAGGAGCACAAGGTGAGCCTCACCGCCCTTTCACCTTGCTGTGGAACCCGGCCTTCGAGCCGAGGGGAAAAATCGGGCCTTGCCCATGATGTTGTGCTTTTAATCTGGTTGAACCGCACCGCTGCCACCGCGCGACCGCCGACGCTTGTGTGCCGACCATCGAGTCGAGCCTTACGCCTGCAGGTGCCGCTGCCGACGATCCGCGCGCGCTCCCCGCTTGACCTTTATGTCATTATTGTCGTCGAGTGCGCCGCCCTGCTTGTGCCGCCGCCGCGGTCAAATCGCCGGCTTGCACATGCGTGCACGCACGCGTAGGGAGGCGGAAGGTTTCGCCTTGGCCCGCCGTAGCTAGCGGAACCGAAGTTCCTCCCGTGTCTTGCTGTCGTGCGCTCGCCGAGTTGAGGTGTCATCGTGTGCTTGGTACACACGCTATCGCCCAGCTCGCCACCGAGGTCAAGCCGTTGGCTTGCGCACGCGCACACGCTCGGAGGCAAGGCATCGCCTTCAGGGGTTCTTAGCCGCACCCGTGCACATCCCCGGCGCGCTTATGCGCCCGGTGCGAGCACGCCGGCAAACCAAACGCAGCACCGCCGCTCTCGGTGTTTCACCGTCGTGCGAGCCGCCCCGGAAAACCGACCAAGGCTCCACCTTTAACCATGCTTGTCCTCCGTCGAGAGCACGCAAGGTCGAGTTGTCACCTTTTCCGTCCCGCCGGAGCTCGCCGTCGAGGGTTTCCCTTCGGCATACACACGCGGGAGCCAACCAAACCGCCGCTGGACAAGCCGTTCCCGACCGTGCTCCTCCGTTCGCAAGATGGTGCCCCCGCCGCGCCCGAGCCGCCACCGTTTGGTCATTGCTCGACACCGGTGCATCCGTTTGCGGCCGTGTGCCCGTGCACATACACGCACATGCACTCCCTCGGCCCGGCGGACCGCCGCGCGCGCCATGGGCACCCCAGCCGCAACGCCGCGGAGCTCGAGCCGCACCAAGCCGTTACCGCCGCGCCGTTGCTCGGAATTGGCCACCCCAACTTCGATGCGGACCTGCTCTGTTCCACCACCACCAGCCTCTCCTTGCCTCTACTCTCCTCCCTTTGTTTTTCCCCCGTCGCAAGATCCGAAGTGTGGCAGCCACCGCTTTGCTCCCTCTCCGGTTGGCGAGCAAACAACATACTTGCTGCTCTGATCTTGCGTCGCAAGGACTAGCGGTAGGCGCCTTCCTATCTTCTGCGATTCTTGCAAGAACCAGTAGTAGGAGCTGAAATCCAAGCAAAGCACCAGCAGTCCTTCTCCCTGTTCTCCATATCCCAAGTGACCAGCCAGCGATCCCTTTTCTTCTTCCACTAAAGCAGCTCAACAGCCACCAATCCAGGAGGGTGCACCAGCGGCCGCCACCACCCTTCTCTCTCCGCTTTGTTCTCTTGTTCATCGAGGTAGCAAGTCGTTTCTCCGCACTTCGATCCTACCCTCTCGTATTTTCTTTTTTCACCGAAGCTCTCATCTTACTCGAGCAACCAATCCACACCAGCAGTACGCAGCCCCAATGCTTTCTTTCTTTGCCTCGGCTCTTCTTTGTTCCACGCGAGATGCGAGCACTAGCCCTCGCAATTATTTTCTCCACCGAACCGCAACCTCAATCTCCTTTCTTCCACCGGGAGCGACAGCAAGCCAAGCTTCTCGCTCTCCGTCCCTCACCTCTTCCCTGTTCCCAAGTCAACCGGTGTCCTCCTTTGCACCGTTCGGCTGCCGACCGACCACTAAGTGCTCCCGTAGGCACCGTGGGTGGGAGTCGACGAAATTCGCCGCCACCCGTACCCGGTGCGCCACCGCAGGGCCGTTGGCCAAGCTTGCGCCGCCAACGAAAAGCCCCACCTCGTCGTGAACCAGCCCAACAGAGTGTGCAGCCATGGGACGCATGCCCTTGTGGCATTTGATCGAGCGCTCTGCATGCAAAACCGAGGAACCTTTGCTATGCCCACAACCCACTCGATGATTTGCCGAAACACCTAGTCAAGCTGGCCATGCCATCACCTTTCCCTCTACGAAGCCGACCTTCGATGTTGCAACCGAGACGTGATCCAGGTTGCGCTTGCTCTGCTTGCCACCGCAGCGCGTGCGCTGACGCCCCTCTGAGAAACTGGCCTTCGCGTCAGGTTTCGAACTGCAGGTGCCGCGGCCTACAACGACGTGCACCGCCGCTTGCTACTGGATCACAAATCACGCTCGAACGTCACATCGTCGATCTCTGTTCTCGATGACAAGGCCGAGCCTCGGCCAAGGACATGAAGTCCTTACCCTTGCTTGTGCGCCCAGCCGGTGTGATCACACCCACCACTCATCACCGTTTACCATCTAGCAAACCTTCGAGGCATGCCCTTCCTGTCCGTCAGCCTGGTTTCCAGCCATGCTTGGCTTGTGCTCTTTTCGTCTCAGGCCAGGGAGCTACGCCAAAGCAAGAAGCATGAATGACGGATGCCACTCGTGATTGGTTATGTGCCATGGGCGTATAGCCCTAGCGATCATCCTAGAAGTTCAGATCCATCACGAGGGCACGCTGGGACTACAAACCTGTAGTGCTTGTTCATGGCCACAACCTATGCAAGTAGTAGCCGCTACTTGTAAACCTATAAGACGTGTCAGTGCTAATCTAGCCTTAGCTTCTTATCTTTCTTGATTGTGCGTTGCTTGCTAGCAGCAACACTTGACCTGTTGTCTGCCGAGCCTCATCTTAGTATCAAGTGCTGGTTCTCAATCTTTCAAGTCCCGGCCACACTTTTCGCCACGACCGTGCCACGTCTTCGTCGTGGACAATGCGTGCACTATCTAAACCCATCAGCCATATCCGGGTTAAGACCATCCTCGCCACATCGCTGCCATGTTCCAGCCTGAGCCGAGTTTCTCAACCACACAGCTTCTCTTCTAGCTGGTCAATCTTACACAGTCTCTCCATCTGACCAAGGGACTTACGGACTTGCCGTTGGGTCCCACTAACATGTGAGGCCGCTAACTGCCCAACCTGATCTCATCCGGCACACGGGACCCACAGGGTGACTTGTGGGGTTCCGGTTGACCTTTGATCTTTCCCTTTGACTTGGTCAACAAAGATCGTTGACTAGTCAACAAACCTTGCAGACCGACCCAAAACCTAGCTCATGGTTTCCTGACCCACTGACTTGTGTTTTCCGTGCTTTATCGCAATTAACTAAATTCATAAAATATTTCTTTATTCGAAAATCAATAATAAATTGATCATACCTTAGAAAAATATGAAATCTGTTTCTTTATTCTTCTAAAATCATAAAGCACCCGTTAGACTAGCGTTTGGAGTTTAATTGGTTCTTTATTGCTTTTCTTTGGAGTTATTTGCATCTAGACAACGTGTTTATTTATATTTACGAATCTAGGAATTCTCAGAGCCGAGGAGTCAAGCCAGAAGATCGAGTACAACTACGAAAACTCCGACGACTACTTGCACACAGGTGTTCACGCCCGACTGATTCTGAAATACCTATTAGGCATTGCTAAGTAGAATTGCTAGCGCTTTACTTTAAATGCATGATGATGATGAACCTTGCACTGCCTTCTTTTATTATCCTGTCCTTGATTGTCCTACTACTATATATGTTCATATAAGCGTGTATATGCGCTGAGCTTCGCGATGCATGTGTTTGGGATGGGAATAGTGGTTCTTGGCGTGTGTGGGGTAAAAACCGGCAGGAGAAGGCGTTTTGGGTACTTTGGCGGGGGTGAGCTCGAAACAACCGATCTGGGATCGGGGATAGGGATGCACTCCTCAGTGTATCCCTACTTTGACGGTTTTCGGAGCCTAGGTGTTGGGGTTTTACTTGCGGATGGAGGACATGAGCTTGCCCCGGTCTGAAAGCGAGTGGATCAACTTGTCGATAGGACTTTCGTACACACCACCCCCGCCGAGAGTGGGGTTAGGGCCGAGTTGAGCTCGGCTAGTGCGGTACCATACCTCGCTAGGATGGATAGCGAGGGTATCGGTGGGGGGAGCGGTGGAGGTGAGACCACCCTCTCAGAGCGACTCCTGTGTGGCCACACGGGGGCATTTCACAGTCCCGGTGCGATTCCTTCTGAGGGGGATTCGTTTTGAGGGTCGGATGCAGGATGGGACCGTAACTACCGAGAGTTCGCACGGTAGGGTGGGTTCGGTCGACTAGCTACCGGCTGGATTCCATCCCGGGTTGGGTACAGGTGTACACGCTCTGCAGAGTTGTTCGATCTATACGTATAGTCGCGTCCTCGGTCATGGACAAACCTTGAAGACATGTTCGTTCCTCGTGTTTTGGGATTTCTACCTCCCCCCGTAGTTGAGAGTGTGGTGAGTCGTGGTTGCAGTCGGCTAGAGGAGAGTGGCTCCCTCTACCTCGTTGATCCGATTGCAATCATTGAGGTGCGAGGAGAGGAAGTTCTCGCATCGACCCTAGATGGAGATAGGATGTGGAGACGGGACCCCGGGGGTACCGGGTCGTTCCGTGCTGTGTATGAGAGTATGGTTTGGGACTGATATGGAGATGTTTTCTGTTTATGCTTTGCTGCTGCTGCATAGGAAACCTGAGCTTCTACCTTGTCACTTTTCTTACCCTTTAGAGATAGGCCACTTAAAGCTGCATACAGTCGGTGACGTGAACCTATCCCGCTCCTTGGGGATAGTTTTATGAGTGTGCAGGATTGGACTTGGCTTGAGAGTCCGGGTTCGGGGACTCCATGAAGGAAGGGTTGCGTTGCTTCGCTCAAGGATGCCTATGGTGAAGAATAAAGATAAAGACTTGAAGCCCTAGCTACCGCTACGCAGGATTTCTACTTGTCGCTTAGCCCAAGGGGCTTGTACTAAATTTGTATACCGAGTTGTTTCGGATGTAAATATTATGATTTGTACTCTGATTTCGTTGTATGGAAATGATATCATTCTGTAATGAGTTCTGTACGTGATAGCTTACCGATCCAGGGACTATCACAATGGTACAGGGAGTCGGGTTTTCCTCACCGAAAACCCGGTTTGTTACAGTCGCCGTGTCGCCATCGCTTGCGGCATGTCCGACCTTCATGTCATGTACAAGTCCTTGCAGGTGCCTTGCCAAAGCCGAGAGCCACTGCCTTGCTGTTACTGTTCATATCAAATTGTCTTACCAAACTGTTCATAATCCCACAAGTAATCTAATGTTCACTTGCAGTCTTCTTTTGTACAGATCTAGACTAGAGAACTAGAGATGATGGTGGGCGGAATCAGATTACTGCAAGTGATTGGGCATTTATTGAAATTAGTGTGCCATTTGATGTTGCAGAAAAGAAAACCTTATCAATATGATCCACTTTGTTTGACTCATTGCAGGTATGTAATAACTGAAAATTTGTTGGGTGGTTATTGCTCTGTCTGCTTCTAATAGTTGTTTCATTATCTTTGCTTTATAACTCTTATTTTCTTGGCAGGTCAGCTAGCTCATCTCTACACTTCTTTTCTGCAGGTCAGCTCGACAGCTCATGCACAAGATGCAACAGATCTAGTTTGATTTCTCTCAGGTGAGAACAAGATCAAGGTCAGAACAAGATCGTGGCATGTGTGGAGGATGCTGAAAGGAAGTGTGGTTTCTATGAGAAGTACAAGATGTAAAATAACATGTGAAATAAGATGTTACTTGTAGTTAGAATATGATGTAATTTGTAGTTCGAATTTGTTGTAATAATACGAATTGAGTTGAGTTATGGAGTTGTATGGTCATTGGAATACTGGATCTGTTAATTTACACAAGTTTTTGTTATTTTAGTATTATTTGTAAATTGTATTGATAATTACCATTTGCACTCTTGTGATGAAATAAAACTGATCAGATCAAGCCACATGGCTCAATAAAGGACAACCTGTGACCAAAACAATGGCAAATCTGTGACCATTTTATATCAAAAGGTGACAATGGCAAATATCATTCTGTGACGATATAAACTATGATGATTCCAAAAAGATGACGTCAACTGCCACGTCATAGCTGACGTCAGTGCCACGTCAGATGGAAACGCCGTTAACAGGAGATTATGACCAAAACATAGGAACATTTGTGACCAAATTTGATCTTCACACGTCACAAACGGCGTTAACGGCGACGTCAGTTAGCCAGGCGGACGTGAAATTATGACGAAAACAGGGTATAATCTATGACCAAAAACGTTTGTCATAGAATGAATTTAAATCCATGACGACACAAAATTCGTCACAGATTGGAGACACATCTATGACGGAAAAACCAATTTCGTCACTGATGAACAAATGTGACGCCACCATATTGACCAAAACAAAATCGTCACAAAAGACTAATTGTGACCATTCTGGCATCTTCAATGACGTTAATGTAACGTCATTGATGACAACATCCCTACTAGTGTGAGGACATTTGACTTGTAGTACTCGGGGACGCTTGAGGACTACTCGTTGAAGCTATCCTTCTCGACTACAAAGTACTCGGGGGCTTGTCGTATGGACCTCCCTAGGCCCACTACCTCGGTGGGTACCAGGACTGACTACTCGGTGGGCCCCTGGGACTACCCGACTTGCGCTGCACGGCACCTGATGGCGTGAAGCACAAGGACTACAAAGGAGAAGTACTCGGTTAGGAAGCTGTACATGTCCCGCACTGCATGGAAGACTCCTAGACGTACTCAACTAGTACTCTCTCCCTGAACCGACTTGTAACCCTGCCTCCTGGACTATATAAGGCGAGGCAGGGACCCCTCTCTCTAGGATCTCATCTCACGTCGTAAGATTGCATCATCTTGTAATTGTACCCAATCAATCCACAGCTACGCAACATATAGGACGTAGGGTATTACGCACCTCGTGGCCCGAACCTGTCTAAATTGTGTGCCATGTATCTCTTCCTTCAAGTTACCGATCTCGGCGAGGCCACATTCATCTACTTCGGGTACTCCCCTTAGTAGGTTGCCAGTCTAAAACACCGACAAGTACTCAAAGGTACTCTGAACCAGCCTTCCTCCACAGAATTTTGCTGGCAGAATACAGGGATGGATGAAAGCATTGAAGATTGCTATGGAATGTATATCATTACATCCAGTTTCAAAACTAAATTCACAAGAAAGAGTCAGGTTGTCATTGTCCAGATATGGGAACCAAAGAGGATTGGCAAAACCTCTGAAGAAGAGCTCCTATAGTTGGCCAATGTCTTTGTTGATAGACACAGTGGAAGCAGCTTCTCCATAGGTTTGGCAGCCTTTGGTGCTCTGAGTTTCTCCTTCCTTGTAGTTGGTTGAAGGGAAATGCCGATTGTTGAGGTCAATAGCAACAATCTGGTGCACGTATAATTGCAGACACATCTGAACAAACCACCAAGGACCATTGACATAGGGTATCTTTTTGCTGGTGTGCATCAGGTAGGTGGTTTGATGAAGCATATGATAGACACTTCCTAGAAGGTACTTCCCAAGTGGAATAGGTGTACCAGCAGCCAGGTCTTCAGCCATCACAATATGGTTCAGGGTTGGCTCATTAGCTTTGCCACAGAAGACAAATCTGCATAACCACATATTCAGGAAAGCTCTGTATTCAACATTAGTCAGAGGGCCATCAGAGATATGGTTTTGGATATGTCTCTTGTATCCAACTCCTGTCTTTACTCCTGTTTGCTTGGAAGAGCCCTTGTACTTATATGGATACACAGTTCTTGTGACTTTTAGGCCAGTTATAATGTAAACATCGACCAAGGTGGGTGACATTAGCCCATGGCCAAAAAGGAAGGCATTTGTGCCGTTAGACCAAAAGTGGGAGGCTGCAATCAAAAGGCTATCATTTTTTGGTGTTTCGGCTAGGGACAATTCTAAACAATGAGAAATACGAAGTGTATCCCAATTTTTTGTTTTGAGGCTTTCATCATCAAGTACCCTCTTGTACCAATTCCTCCAGACTGCAATTGGGGGCAGAGGCCAGTTCTTGAAAGTTTCCTGCCACTTGTGAGGCTTCGTCAGTGATATCTTGAAAGGAATCCTCTGGGATTCGGCTGCGATAAACTCAGAGGGATCGGAAGCTCCTACGGGCCCGAGGAAATAAGATGCTGCTTGTTCCTCGACGGGAATCAAGATTTCGGCGTCTAGAGCCTATGAAGAACAAAAGAGGGTGAAAGGAAAAATTTGACATGGGATTCGAGAGAGGTAATACCGAGTGTGCTTGAGGAGAATAAGATTTACCTGGAGAGCTTGGTCTTGGTTCTCCACTTGAAGATTGAAGCTTGAAAAATTAATGAGCTAGGGTTTGGATCTAGACGAAGGCTCCAATGGTTTAAAGGAGGAAAGAACGGGTGTTGAACAGATTCGGCCTAAGGACGCTGAGTATTTATGGTCAATTCCGGACTAAAATCACCTTTTATCCCGTAATTGAAGGGGCATATGTTAACACCAAAAATTGGTAGAGGGAAGAGACTAACATGTGAGCCAAATTTGGTAGAAGAAAACCATTCGGCAGAAGGTTTTCCTCAAAGCATTTGGTAGAGGCGTCTGCGGTGGGGAGTACATCGTCATTCAGCAGTAGAGCTTTTCCACGGATGAAAGTGGAAGCATTCGGGAGTGCGTGATGACGTGGATTGGATACAAAGAAGGAGACAAGTTGATGATGGATACGAGACGGACATGACACCATGGTATTAATTTTATGTAATAAATATTGTAATCGTGGTCGACTAGGAGTCATGTTAGAGCCAGGGTATAAATATAAACCCTTAGTGTTTGTAATAAGGATCGAACAATTTCAAAACAAACCGGCCCCGTGCCAACTTTCGAGTCCTTTAGTCGAGTCATCGAGTTCTTCGAGAGGAGCCATCGATTCGTCGACCTCCGTAAGTACCGGCAACCTTGTATCATGTCTAGTATCATGCGGTGGATTTAGACCATGATGCAAGTAGTCTTGTTACCATGCTTAGTATCATGCGGTGGATTTAAGCTTGGTTCAAGAAGGTTTCCTTGTTAGATCATGAGTCATGCGGTAGGCTAAGATCTAGCTTGGAGCTAGTTATCAGCTCTATTAGATTTGACAAGACCTAATAGATTCATCAAGTTATCATGTGTTGCTTTGAATTTTGCTCTTACATTTAATTCATGTAACACTCTTTTTCCCAATTTAGATTGGTTAGATTCAGCTCTATCTTGTTCGCAATATACGTGCTGCATGTTCAAATCTTTGGTTCAATGTAGCGACGTGTCATGTGTTCTTTAAATAGCCGAATTCGAATCAATCTAGATTGTTACGTGTTGTGGGTTCAAGCTTGTTAATCTAGCATAGTTTGTTCCTTCTCCCCGGAACCTGAATCGACTGAACAACTGTATTCAACAATCCTATCATGAGTGAAACATGTTCATCAGTTTGTTTTAAATAATGTATGCTTTTAACCTTCCATGTTTAGATTGTATCATGCGGTGGATTGATCTATTCTTGGTTGGTGGTGTGATTTCAAACAAGTTGTATCATGCGGTGGATTAATTTGTTTGGTATCACGCTCGACGGGTTTGAAAGTACCTAGACATGCAGTTGACTAGTGCTTTTGGTCTATGCATGCATATTTACTGCAAATTTATGATCATGCTTCACCCTTTATTTATTTTATTAAGATTTGTCCTTGATAATCGGTCATGGATACGTGTTGCAATGTTGTTTAAATAAAGACCGTCATGCATTCGGCTATACCCTGTCTACATGTTTTATCAGCTCCCGAATGATGTTTGAATTGCTGACAGATAGCTTGTTGTAGCTATATGTCATTTTGATTGGCTTTGTAGCCGTAAATACGGAACTGTCTAGTACCACCCAGCAAGTTCCAGGTTTTATCTAACCTCTTTCATCCTTTGTCAGTTTTAGGGAAAATTGACTGGCACGCTTCCGGATTCAGCCACGTGTGTTAAGCCAGCTGATTCGGCTTGCTGTGTGCTTGGCGTGAGGTGCTGATTTTACGTCAACACCTGGACTCCCACAGCATCGGTGATGGCGCAGCAGTGCCCGGGATGGTAGTGCAGCGGTAGAGATGGCCGCACAGGGTCAGAGTTGGCGGAGGAGACGCGCCCCACTAGTCCGACGTCATGGCATCATCCTGCGTGGACGTGAGGTGGGCCTATGTCTCTCTTTCGAGGGTTCTGCCATCCTCTTTCAAGGGGCGCGACGTGGAGGCTGTACCGGAGTGGGCGGCATAGTGTCACGGAGTTGACACTAGCCTTACTACACAGTCCCGTACAGTGGCGGGGATGGCCTCACGGGGTAGGAGTTGGCGAAATAGCGCCGAGATACGATTCCTAGGCGGTGTCAGAGGGACGGCATGGCGGGGATTCACCTTTGACATGAGCACCCGCATTGTGTCAGAGCATTTAATGCTCATGTCAGGGGAGTGTGCGCGGGGGATGCGAGCTTGGGGCGCCTCGAGCGAGGCGGAGATTCGCCCGAAGGGGTGGACAGCCCTCGAGCGAGGCGGAGATTCTCCCGAGGGGGCGGCCAGCCCTCGAGCGACGTGGAGATTCGCCCAAGGGGGCAGCCAGCCCTCGAGCGAGGCGGAGATTCGCCCGAGGGGGCAGACAGCCCTCGAGCGAGGCTGCCCGCTTGGTGGGCCGTGGGCTTTTTTCCTGCACCGGACCATGACTATGTGGGGTGTGTTTACGATTTATAAGTTCATTTGCGTTTTGTTATTTTGCAAAAAAGGGGGTTTTTCCTGGTCATTAGGGGACCCTTATGGTCATCCCCAACAATAACCCTCGAGCCTCTGTGGTGGTATCCGTTAGGAACCTGCAGAGGCTGACGCTTGCTGATGGGATGTTCTTCCCTCCTGGTCGCTGTGCCGTTCCGTGGGGGCGTGCTAGCGCACCCGCGGGTGTAGCCCCCGAAGCCTTGCAGGAGCGCGGGTGCTCCTGCAAGGTTTTTCTGCAATGTTTGTTGGTGTGCGAGGTGTTAGTTTCAGCAGGCATCAGCGATGTTTCAGCTGGCCTCGGCGGTGCCGTGCGCACGTATCAACACTCGTCTCCTTTCGATGCATTTACAGGAGGTGTAGCCGTGTGTCGAGCCCCCGAGCCTGGACCCATTTGAGGCGATTGGGGCGAGCTCTCCGACTTGATTGTACGCCCCTTCACCGTCCTTCCGCAGGACAGAGGGGTGAGACGTCCACGACTCCCATCGAGTAGGTCGCGAATCGCGGATTCCTCGCTGAGCTATTAACGGGTGATTCAAGTGGACGTCCGTGCCCCGTTCGATAAGGGTCGGCTCGTGATCCGGAGACACGTCCATGAAAGCGCTCTCGTGGGTGTGCTAGTCAGGGCTCGGTCCCGTTCAATGGGGACCGAGGGCGCGGAAGCTCTCCCTCTATGGGATCCCTCGACTAGCTGCCCTCGTTGGCTCTTGAATATGACATGCAGGGCGCCCTCGAGCTGGTGCGCTCGAGGTCAGACTCGAATGCGCGCGCCCTAGTTGTCCCTGACTCCGTTAATCTAGGGCACCTGTTTGAACCCTTCAAGGGTCAGGCTCCGAACCCCTGATTAGTAGGGCTGTTGCGGGGTGGCAGTGAGGTGCCCCCATCTTGGTTGCATCTGCAGGACTTGTAAGGTCGTGGCTGAACCGGCCCTCGAGCTGCTGATCAGTAACCCTCTGGGTTGAGGGCATCCGTGGTGCCCACCTTCGACCGGTGGGACTTAAGACCACCGATCAGTAATCGCACCCTTCGAGGGTCTGATTTTTTTGAGCCTTTGGCTCGGGCCGCGTGGGGGGTTACCCTTACTCGGTAAGGAACCAGGCCATTAAATGACCGCGGTCGTGACCGCGGTCGTGCGCGGTGGGCGCGCCTTTTCAGGCAGCACAGCCGCGAGCGTAGTGGACAACGTGGGGGGCGGACGTGACGGGACGCCGCGGCCCTTCCGTTGCTGCGCCGTAATGATCGCATGCGCGCAGATCCGGCCGTTTCAGCACAGTGGGGCCCGTCTATCAGCGGTAGACGATGTTGCCTGCAGTTAATGCGCGCGGCACGTGCGGTTCTCGGGAGCGTGGCTCCCCCGGATCTATAAATTGCGAGAGGGGGAGGGGTGAATCCCTTACCTCGCTACTTAGCTTCCGCAGCCTTGCCTCTTGCTTTTCCCTCCCGGCTGCGCGCTTCCTTGGCTTTGCCTCTGCTCGTTTCATCCTCGTGCCACTGCCTCCATTGCTTCCAGCTTTTGCCAGCGATGGCTCCGCCTCAGCCCATCGTAGTGCTAGAGCCACTGCCCAAGACTCAGTCGACGGTGATGCCATTTGCTCTGAACGAACTAGTGAATGGAGGGTTGCTGGCGCCGAACGTGGAAGGGGCGCCCCCAGCGTGGATCGTCCCGCCGGCGTCGGACCGGGAGCCCAACCCACCGTACGGGTACGTCGTCAGCTTCATCCGGCTGCACGAGCGCGGCTTCACCGTGCCGGCAAGCTGCTTCATGCGGGGATTGTGCTACCACTGTGGGGTTGAGCTCCACAACTTTGCCCCCAACGCAATATCGCAGGCGGCCACCTTTGTTGGCATCTGCGAGGGGTTCCTGGGAATCCTAGTGAATTGGGATCTCTGGCTGCACCTATTTCACGCCGAGCTGCACACCCTCGCCACGGGGGAGACGCGGGTGCGCCGGGTGGTTTGCACTGGTGGCCTGACATTCGCGCTACGGGACTCACGCAAGTAATTGTACCCATCGTGCACGATGACGTCCAACAACGCAGAGTGGGATAGGGGGTGGTTCTACCTTCGCAACGATGACACCGGCCTCCCCCCTACACCGGCAAGGTGCTGATGGAGAAGACCAACATCTGGCACCACAGTGTGTCTCCTTCCTCGCGCCAGCAGAGGTTGGAGTCGCTTACCACCGTGTTGCGGAGCCTGGCGGACGCCGGGCTAGGAGTGGCCTGGGTTCTTGCCAACCTCCATAACCGGCGAATTGTTCCCCTCATGGAGAGAGAGCTCCGCATTTTCGAGATGAACGACAAGGCCAACTGCAACGACCCGCCTCCCTGAGGCCAGGCCCGCCTACACGTGGCAACTCTCTAGGACCCCAAGAATATCCCCACAGACCAACACATGTCTTTTCTGCGCACTTTGTCCTCACTCATGCGCACCCAGGAAGGACTTCCCGGTCGGTCACCCATCGCTCCAAGCCAAGCACGCTTAACTTTGGAGTTTTTTGTGATGGGCTTCCGGAAAAGAAGTTGCAACATGTTCGTATGAGTATCCTTATCAATCCTATTAAGCCTTGGGCCGGGATGTCACATACACCCCCCTTAGAAGATCGACATCCTCGTCGATCAACCCCAAGCCAGGAACGTCCTCTCTTGGCCACGTCCGTGAGTCCAGTGCCAGCGCATGTGCCATGCTGTGGTGTTCTGCCTTCACTCTCTGACACGTGTTGCATCGAGCGACATACTCAGCAATGTCTTCCCTCATCTTCTCCCACCAGAACCGTACCTTCAGATCCTTGTACATCTTTGTGCAACCAGGGTGGATCGAGTATCGAGAGTCGTGGGCCTCTCTCAGAATCCAGTCCTGAATCTCCCTGTTCTGGGTACGCATATGCGGTCCTTCAACCATAGAGTGCCCTGATCATCAAGGCGGTAGTCGGCAGCTTTGCCTCTCTCCATCTGGCATTTTACTTCCTGAATCTCCGGACACCCTTTCTAAGCCTTTCGGATCTGGTCTTCGAGTGTGTATTTCACCCTCAATTCGTTCAACTGCCCCTCCTCTACTATCTCCAAACACAGCCTCTCCAGTTCCTCATACAATGCCGGTTGTCCTTCATGCACCATCAGGTTGTTGCAGTAATGCTTGCGGCTCAATGCGCCAGCTACGACGTTTGCCTTGCCGGGGTGGTAGTGAATGCTCAGGTCGTAGTCCTTGATTAGCTCAACCCATCTCCTTTGCCTCAGGTTCAATTCAGACTGGGTGAAGATATACTTCTGACTCTTGTGATCAGTATAAATGTCGCACTTGTTACTCATCAGATAGTGCCTCCAAATCTTCAGGGCGTGAATGAAAGCAGCTAGCTCAAGGTCATGTGTAGGGTAGTTCTCCTCATGCTTTCTAAGCTGCCGCGAGGCATGGGCTACCACCTTGCCTCCCTACATCAACAAGCAGCTGAGTCCCTGCCTTGACGCGTCACAGTACACCACGAAGTACTTGCTCGCATCGGGCAAAGTCAGGACCGGCGTAGTGGTGAGGCGAGTCTTGAGCTCCTGAAAGCTGGCTTCACACTTGTCTGACCACACATACGGTGTGTTGCTTTTCAACAGTTCTGTCATGGGCTTTGCGATCTTGGAAAAGTTCTCGATAAACCAGCTGTAGTATCCGGCTAAACCGAGAAAACTGCGGATCTCTGTCACAAACTTTGGTGACTGCCACTTGGATACCGCTTCTATCTTGCCCGGATCTACGACCACTCCTTTAGCTGACAACACATGACCGAGAAAGGTGCCTTCCTTCATCAAGAACTCACACTTGCTGAACTTGGCATACAACTGATGCTGTCGGAGCTTTCCCAACACGATCCTCGGGTGCTCCTCATGCTCTTCTGCGGTTTTGGAGAAGACTAGTATGTCGTCAATGAAGACTACGACACACTTGTCACTCATCCATGAACACCTTGTTCATCATGTTCATGAAGTACGCCGGGGCATTCGTTAGACCAAACGACACGACTGTGTACTCTTATTGCCCATACTGGGTTACAAACACAGTCTTGTGGATGTCCTCCGGGTGAATCTTCATCTGGTGATAGCCTGATCGGAGATCAATCTTGCTGAAGTATTTAGCTTGCCTTAGCTGATCCATCAGGTCATCGATCCGGGGTAGCGGGTACTTTTTCTTAATGGTTACCGCATTTAAGGCGAGGTAATCGATGCACAGACATTGAGTCCCATCCTTGTTTGGAACGAACAGTGTTGGTGAGCCCAAAGGCGAAGCACTTGGTCGGATGAACCCCTTCTCAAGCAGCGAGTCTAACTCTGCCTTCAACAATTTCAGTTCAACCTCTGCCATGCGGTACGGGCTCTAGGCTATCGGTGTCGTTCTCGGCACCAAGTTGATCACAAACTCCACATCGCGATTGGGGGGTAAACTAGGCAAATCCTCCGGAAACACATCCTCTTGCTCGCAAACCACCGGTACATCCGAAATGGCCTTCGTGTGAAGGCTGTGCACAGCCGGTATGTCTCGAGACTTCATTGGCTCGAAGGTGACTCTCATCCCGTCATGGTGCACTAAAGTCACAAGTCTCGGTGAAGTGGAGATGACACCTTTGTGGGCAGTGATCCAATCCATCCCCAGTATCACATTAATGCCATGGGAAGGTAATACGGTTAGATCCCCAAAGAACTTGTGGCCTTGGATGTCTACATCCACTCCCTTGCACAACAAGATACATTGGATATCCCCGAGCGGGGAGCTCGTGATAATGGGAATCGATCGGGTGGTTGTAGTGAGGGAGAGTTTGTTCACGAACCGAGAGGTAACATACGACCCGGTTGCACAGGTGTCGAAGAGAACCAAAGCAGTAGTACCACAAACTAAAAACTCACCGATCACGACGTCAGGGGCGTCGGCAGCCTCCTCCTCGGTAAGGTGGTTCAGCCTCCCACGGCCGGCAGCTGTTGACGGTGAATTTCCGTCAACCTAGAGTACTTGTTATACATTGGTTTCGATTATGATTTGCAACTAACCCGCCAATAGGCATACTAATGATGTAACAAGTTCACACTTGCATGTCGATTTTGGAGTTTGTTGTTTACGCAGGAAATTAATGTTAAAGAGGAGACTTTCGGGATAAGTTCACCAAGCACTTTGGAAGAAGATCATGAAGCTCGACAAGGGTCAAGACACGCGATGAACATGACTCCTAATGACCCGAGGACCGAAGTGTCAACGTGCAAGTCTTCAGGGACTCAACCAGAAAACAGCGAAGCTTGCATGGCAAGGATTCAAGCCTAAACCGTGAAGGAAACGACGTCAAAGGCCCACATGCAAGTGCAGACAAATAAGAGATCACGCGAGAAGCAACCGGGGAGGAAACGGGGGCCGAACCGGGCCGAAATGGGCCTGGGCCGGCCTTCCTGGGCTGACCGGCCTAGCCCACTCCGGGACCGGTTCGCGCTCCCTTTTGCCCTAGGTGCTTGTCTATAAATTGTCTCTGCCTCCGCCGGCCGCCACATCCATCCATCCACAGGAACTCGGCGAAACCTAGGAGAGAGCGACAACGGCCACCGCGAGTCCTCGAAGTCGTCTAGGAGATGGCCTAGGCCTACCCTAGCCGCCGTGGCCACCTTGCACGGTTGAGCCATGGTGGAGTTCCGAAGCTAGTTGAGGTCATCAATGGTATGTACTCGGTGGAGATGATCTAAACGCATTTATTATGTGAGTAAAGTACTTCATGTCATCCGATCTTTTAGCGACTCAATTCCTCCTTCGATGATTTTGTTTTCTTCTTGGTTATGCTTCTTCTCCAATCTAGTCTATAGCTAGATTACATAAGGTGCTCTTGTAGCCGCGGTGGCTAGAGGTGCATACCGGACCGATCAAGTGATTTCAACTTGTTCTATCGAACTCGCCCTAGACTACCCGCATGAATAGGAATACTTTGTGATAGAATGGGGGTTCCAAAAGGCGGGCATTTTTGGAATCGGACCGGAGGATAGTAGTTTAAAGATGGCTTTGGATGAGATGCATGTCGCGCTTGCTCTTTTGGATAGAACTACGACTAGAATATTATAGGCATTAGTTTCCCTTGTTTGCTCTTTACCTTGTCTACGTTCATGGATGCGATCAACCTTATGCTATAATTCATACATCTTTAAGGTTTATCTTCTTATGCAATCAATGCTTCATGTTAGGCTAGATCAATAGGTTAGATGGAGAATCCTAGGAGTTTGCTTCCGATCCTTGGATTGACAAATCTAGGGAGAACCCTCCTTGGTGAAAAAGACACCAAGTCACCCGTAGGCTTGTGGTGAACATGAGCACGGTTTTGAACCGTCAACAAGCCCCTTTTTCTGGCGCCGTTGCAGGGGATCGGCAACTCGAACCCTAGGGCGATCCATCTATCTCTTTGACTAACCCTAATTTTTATTATTGCATATATGCTTGCTTTCTTGTTTGTGTCCTTGAAAGTAGGTGAAAAGCTAGACACAAGATGTTCACATCCACTCCGACAAGATGATGACTACATCAAGATTCACTCTTTAGTGGTAGGTGCTAACTTTTGTTAGTGTCCTATCAGCCGCTATTGAGTGCACACCCTACACGAGTGATGTTGAACAAGGTATGTCAATGTGCCAATTAAAGTTTTAAGACTAATGTTGTGTGGAGGTTTGTTTGTCCAAGCAATAGGTGTTGGAAGCAATCACGTGCGAGAGAAGCACCCGTCACTTTGGCTAAAGCAAAATCATGAAGAAGACACACCATTGTCATCATGCTACTCGCTGGTCCAGCAATGGTGAGGACTTAAAGACAAAGGAGACGCGATGTAACGCCCCGAAGACCACAAGATCAAGGTCGTAAACATCAGATCAATTCACAAGAAGTTTCTGTTCTCATCAATTTCTGCACAACCTCAAGGGAGAACAACAGGATATCTTTGGATATTTATAAGCCTCATGAAGTTACGCTTCCAACGAATCAAGAATCAAGTCAATCGGAGGTTCGTACAAGCGGGTATGGCCGAATCACCAAAGGTTGCACGTTCTGAAATTTCTGGACAGCATGCAAGAGCGGAAACAAAACGGCCATAACTCCCTCATTTGGGCTCCGATTAAGATGAATGAGTACCCGTTGGAAAGGTAATTTTATAAAGTTTTCAATAGAACAATATTTTGGTATATGTTCTGTTATGTACACAGGGGAAAATCCACGAAAAAGAGGCAGCAGCACACGATGAGAACAAGATAGTGGAGATGAGGACGACGACAACAAAAAGAAGCTTGGGCAACGCTTCCGTTGGACCACGTGAGATGGAATTCAGAAGTTTGGAACAAAACAAAGACTCAAAGAGCATTGGCAAAAGAAGGCACAAGTTGGTAACATCCTACGCTAGGAGATGTTAGAAGCAAATCAACATGGATTACACACAAATGATGGCATCCAATGGCGCGGATACTATGGGCTCTCACACGAAGGATCATGGAGTTACATGAAGATATTTGAGACATGTGTGAAGTCCTACAAATGAATAAGAAGAGTGAGTCCACACAAGGCAACCTTGATGATGTGTGGCATGAACTAAGGAATTGCGAAAATACGATACAAGCCACCGATCATTGAAGATTGTTTGCTTTCAACTCCGAGAGACCACTCACAATGGAAAGCTCAAAGGCCAAGGTACAAATTAACCTATCAAGACACTTGTGGAGCTGATAATATTCCTTTGATATATCTATGATTCATATCCAATAGTGAGGTTGATTCAATTCAATGCCTTATTCTTATGATAATCATGATAGGCTAGAATTTCTTGAGAGTGATAAAGAGGCTTTGTTGTGCTTAAAATTTGTTACATGCCTAATGAACCTTTGCCTAATGAGAGCTTAGTGCTGAGCAAAAAACTTATGCTATAATTAATCACAACTTACTTTGTCATAAATTGTGGTTATAGAAGTGTTTGTTTGCAATATGATTTGTAAATCTTGGACATGCTTTGTGCTCGGTCAAGCTAGTGACCTTAAAAAGAGCAATTTGTGGGACAAATCCCAAGTTTCACTAACCATGCAGGGCATTAAATATAAATTAAAATGAGAGTAATCATACCCAAAGGAATGGCAAACCCATGCATCACCGTCACCGAACCTCAAAAACGGACGTCGCTGTTTTCATCAATTTTGAGGACCTGATCAGACATGTTCAAGGAAGAAAAAGTTGAAAATCAGAAGCTCCATCAAGTTCCGGTTCCAACGCATCCAAGATCGATGAATTTGAAGACCCGTACAAGAAGATATTGCAAAAACATTGAGGGACGTGCAGTCTGAAATCAGCTTTGGACAGATTTCAGCGCCGGAGTAGAACGGGCATAACTCACTCGATCGGAGTCCATTGGGGGTGAATAAATACTTGATGGAAAGACAATTTCATGCACCACGCATGGAAGCTATTGTTCTCTACATGGTCTGATCTGGACACAGAGAAAATTTGTGAAAGAAGAGGCAGCGATAAAGTGTGACAGAGGAGGTGATAATGATGATGCAATGAGACGATTGGGCAAGCCTCTCATCGAGCATAAGTGATCGTGTCAAGCATGGAGAGTGGATCAAGGCTGCATGAACACCTTCAAATCTTGCATGAAGGATCATGGCTCCGCAACAATAAGAAGGTATGTGAGAAAGTCGAGCTCTATGACTTTAAATGAAGCGCTTTGCGGGAGGCAACCCTGTTTTTATTTATATACATACATGACCGTCTACTTTGTGCTCTTTAATCGAACCATCAAGTAACATTGTACTATTGCTCTAATAAAAACCACAACACCATGTTGTATAATTTAGTTGCTATTGAGGGAGCACTTTGTTATTTGATCTTGGAAAACATGTAGACCTTTTTGTGTACCTATTAGAGTTTAGAGTCTTTTTCTTTTGTTTATTTTTCAAGAGATATATGAAGTTGGCACCATCCTTTAATTCTAAACTTGTGGCTAGTTAATTTAGGCTAACTTTTGTTTTAGACAACCATCGCATATCATGTCTTATCATTTTGTTCATCCACCTTGCATCGCATTGCATGTTTGATTTGATCTAACTTTTTGTCCAACCAACCTAAGCCTTCCTATAACTCCCACCAAAAACCATAGCCAATAGAGGTAGGATTGATTGTGTTGACTGTTTCTGGATTGAACAAGTATATCTCTTTCCTCTCTTCTAACTAAAAACTTTGACTAGCCTCCCCATAAAATCTTTAGGAAAACCTTTCACACCTTTAGCCATCCTAAAACCATAGGTTAGTTTTTCATTAAATGACTCATAGCGCCACCTTAGTTAGAATCTCTACACTTGACTTCCTCTCTTCAAAATCCTTGTTTGAGCCAAAAATATAGGATACCTATAACCCACCCTTAAACCTTTTTAGTTTAGTTGATTGATTCTTTTCGATGGGTTACTTCCTATAGACCACATCAAAGTGTTTTTAAAACCTTGCTAATGTTTGCTTGTGCTAACATCTTGCATTTTCATTTTGCATCCATCTCTTTGTCATCATCCACTTTATGTTAGCTTGGGACCTTGTGAAACTTTATGATGAATGCTTTCATATCCATGTTAATGCTTGTCGGCATGCGTTACTACTTTTTGCAATCTTGTGTAAACATGGTGTTTAGACATTATTGGAGACCACCATCATTTAGTCTTATATCCTGAGCTATCATGTTGCATTAGTTGGTTTATAAACTTAGCAATGTGCCATACTTTTCTTGCACTATAAAGAATTATTGATCTTGGGATGAACATGGTGTTTTGACCTTGGTTAATAAATCTCTATGGGAATAGAAAGTTTGGCAACCACTTTGTAAGCATGGAGCTTAGAATTTTGTGTAAACATTGTTTTGTTTTTATACCATCCTATCATTTGCATGCACGCTTGTACTCACGTATACCCATTAGGATTTTCGCTAGATTAACTATGCCACAAGTGAAGATCGTAGGGATGTCATGGTTTGTTGGCATAGGGTGAGTATTCCCGACCGTCACCTCGGGGGTACTTTGTGCATTATAGTTATTTTGCAGGCATGGTGAATCACTCTCATGAGTTCATGATAAAAGCTGAAATCAAGATCATCAACACCTCCAAAATCCCGAAAGGAGCACTGCTGTTTTCATCAAGATTAAGCACATGTTCATAGATGTACAAAAAGGAAAAAATTGGATATTCAAGTGTTCCATTAAGTCTACTTTCCAATGCATCAAGAATCAACATTTTAGGGGACCTGTGCAAGAAGTTATAACCGAATCTTTGGGCGTCACACATTCTGAAATCGGCCCATGACAGCTTGCACCAACAAAGTAAAAAGGGCGTAACTCTCTTATTCGGAGTCCGATCGGGATGAATGACCACTCATTGGAAAGATAATTTCAAGCACTTTGCAATGGAGCTATTATTCAGTACATACTCAGTTCTGGAAGTAGAAGAAAAACTCGTGGAAGATGAACCAGCAATAAAGGACAACATAGAAGGAGGAGAAGATGGGATGAGAAACAATTGGGATCAAGGCCTGTGGCAAATGGCGAACATTGAAAGATGAACAAAGGCAACAATGTGATGATGATCTCCACGCATGGCGTTGGGACTTCAAGAATTTTAAGATGGTTCATCATCTTCCGTGCCTAGCAACATGCTAAGCATGGGGGAAGACTTGGTGGACGAAAGAAGACCGCATGGAGTTCAAGGATCACGGTTGCTACGGATGCTGATCTTCCTTCTTACATGCTAGGCACAATGCTTAAGCATGGGGGAGGGTGCGCTACATCACAAGCATCAAAGGACGGTAACAATTCCTCAACCCTCTCTTTGTCCTTGTCTTTCTAAATGCTTGTATATATGTATATGCCTTCAACAACCTTAGATGCAACTTTTGTATGTCTCTCGTTAAATAACATGGCTTCTAGGAGTACAACCTAGTTTTAGTTTTTGTTTATTGTCATCACCTTGTGCTCACCATGATGAAATTATTTTGGCTTGATCTTGCTCGTTGATATATGATGACCGTTGCCACTTTGTTTAAACTTTGTGCATGTTTATGTACGATTAAGCTATTGCTCTCTCTAATACAATTCTGAAATTAATTAAATACTAGCGTAATCTTTTGTGGAGGTCATGACAAAAATAAAGACCCATGGTTTCTTTTATGCTCTCAACTTTGGATGGGTCGAAGAACATATTACTTTTTGCTTAAAAGTCATGCTAACCTTGTCATTAATACCTCTTTCATTTTGTTCTACCTATTCAAAGCCTTGTATATTAAATGCAACCATAGATTACAAGAGTTATTGTTGGGTGAATTGATTCAAGGCTCGGTTCTTTGGCTAGTGACTAAGAAGCTGGTCATTCCGTTTTTTTGCGTAACTTATCTTTTGCTAGCCTTTTTTATCCGTGCATTGTGAGCTCCCACATCAGAAGCTTTGCAAATCTCGCCGGATATCCACCTTTTAAACCAACATCATCTTTTGTGTTAACCCTTGACCAACCTATCACTTGGGTATGGAAACGACACATCACAAGAAGGTGCTTCAAAGGGAAGATTCAAGTTCCCTCTCATCAAGACATCTGGTACCTACCTTAACACCACTTCCTCTTTGCTCGGGGACGAGCAAACGTCTAAGCATGGGGGAGGAGGTAGGTACTATGCGAATTAGAGTTCTAGGGGAGATATAAAAATGAATAAGATTAGAGGACAAAATGAAAAAAATCCAAAGTACCTCACATGGAAAATAAGAAAAAGAAAAAGAAAAAAATAGAGTAATAATAATCTCCCCCGGTTCTCTAGTTGCTTAAGAATTTTCCAAGGACTTCAAGATCAAGATCGATACTCATTTTTCCAACCATGTGTAATCTGATAACGAGGACTTCGTTGGGGCCTCGGGATCATTCTTTGCCATTTGCACATGTCCACCTATCTAAAAGTGTGAGTTCTTTCTCTTCCCCCTTCTTGTGAACATTATTTTTCCAATGACCTTTTTGACGAGTCATGATAAGTCCATGAGAAGCTTGCCTTGTTTTGATAATAGTCTCAACTTTAGCATCTTGATAGGATAAAAACTTTCATATGAGCTCCAAATAAAACCCTTCCACCTACAAACATGAGAGGGAAAGGATATAGATCAAGTAGGCTTGAGAGTGTTGTGAGATGAGAGTTCATGAGAAAGATGCAAGAAGGCACTACTAGATTTTCCCCCTAATGCAACACACAAAATGTGTTGCAATATGCCATATTTGGTTGCAATAGACACAATTGCAACCAAATTGTTCCGTGGGACATGGGATGCGAAAGGCCGCGTTGCATTAGGGTATTGCGTCGTTGTCCATCTAGTGGTTGCCAAAGTTTTTTTGTTGCAACGTAACGCAACGTTGCAATTAGGTTTTTTTACAACACTTATTTTGGTTGCAAAGTGTACTATTGCGACACATCTGCGGTGTTGCCAAAGGTGCAATTGCAACGTTTCTGTTTCGTTGCAAGTTATAGTATTGCTACGCACTGTCTTTGGTTGCTATTGGTTGAACCTCGTCTATTACCACGAAAGTAATTTGGTTGGAATATGTAGTATTGTCTGATGCCACGAAATTGGTTAGTTGCTATAGGTGGTCTCCTCTATTGCCACAAAAGTTGATTTCGATGTGATAGGTAGCATTGTCCGATGCCACGATATTGGTTACGTTGCTTTAGGTGGTATCCTCTATTGCCACGTAATTTGATTGGTTGTAATATGTGGTCCTCTATTATTGCTTCGACATTTGGTTGGTTGCCATAAGTTAAAGTCTTTATTACAACGTTTCTATTAGGGTTGCTACAAGTGCACTATCTATTGCCACGTAATTTAATTGGTTGTAATATGTGGTCCTCTATTATTGCTTCGACATTTGGTTGGTTGCCATAAGTTAAAGTCTTTATTACAACGTTTCTATTAGGGTTGCTACAAGTGCACTATCTATTGCCACGCTCATTTTGTGTTGCTACAAGTTGAACTTCTTATTACCACGTTCCTATTTAGGGTTGCTTCAAGTACACCATACTATTGCCACGTTCCCTTTGTGTTGCTACAAGTTGAATTTCTTATTACCACGTTCGTATTAGGGGTGCTACAAGTGCACCTTACTATTGCCACGCTACTTTTGGCAACGAAAAACACTGATGTATTCCGCCACGCTCATTTATGTAGCAGCGAAGGTAATTGCGCGTTAATTAACATCGCAGATAAATATAACAATGCATCTATAGTTAATTAACCAACATTGAACCATCCACCGAGTTAATTACATGACTCATGAAGTACTTAAATACCGAAAAGTTTGGCACGGGACATTGTTTCAACACATAGTAGACAAATTTGCTAGGACATGAAGAACTTGGTCGCCCAATTGTTACTTGGAGATGATCCCAACACTTGATCGGCAAAGGGGGATTCAATGCAAGGAGGTGTCATCACCCGTAAAGAATCAACAAAATTTTTAAGCTAGCATCAATTAATCTCTAATATTGGAATTTGTGAAACAACAACATATAGCAAACCAAAGATTGACTGTGATTCATAAAAATAGCATAATGACATCAAATAATTACCACAACCATAAACACACTTTGACAAATTTGAAACATGAATTACATTCACAGCAGTAAGAGTTGTTGAAAAAAGCTTCACCTCTTGTCTTTTTGGTGCTTTGTCATCTCCTTTGTGCAACTTGTACCGTAGTCGTTGAGAAGAAATTTGTCTAACGGTGGATTGAGTTTCAGGATTGTTAACACCACCTTTAGTGCTTCTGGTTTTGCGAAATACTTGTTTTCGAGCTTCTTCAGATTCCTTCTCCTATGAACCAATCATTTGGAAGGACAAGATTAGGCGTAATTTCATCAGTAACTGATGATATGTACTAGTAAAAAGTTGTGAATTCGAGATAGTGGTGTTGCCTAAGGGATTTGTTGCAATAGGGGGAAAACCTTGTAGTGAGGTTTAAATTTTTGTACTTGGTTTAGCTCTTTTATTCACCTCATTCTTCACTTCAAAAGTTTCTAAGACCTATTCGAATTTTGTGGAGCATGATTGATTACTTGTGGAAAGAGCTTAAATTATATCTACCCTCCTAGAGATTAAAGCTAGTTGCATTATGGAATTTTAACAAATATAAACTTGGAGAGCATTATGCTTTCTCATGTGTGATCAAGTGCAGGGTATGAACAATGAAAGGCAATGCTGATATCCATTGAAAACTTACTTGAGGACGAGCAAGGTTTAAGCATGGGGGAGATGTTGACGGTGAATTTCCGTCAACCTAGAGTACTTGTTATACATTGGTTTCGATTATGATTTGCAACTAACCCGCCACTAGGCATACTAATGATGTAACAAGTTCACACTTGCATGTCGATTTTGGAGTTTGTTGTTTATGCAGGAAATTAACGTTAAAGAGGAGACTTTCAGGATAAGTTCACTAAGCACTTTGGAAGAAGATCATGAAGCCCGACAAGAGTCAAGACACGCGATGAACATGACTCCAAATGACCTGAGGACCGAAGCGTCAACGTGCAAGTCTTCACGGACTCAACCAGAAAACAGCAAAGCTTGCATGGCAAGGATTCAAGCCTAAACCGTGAAGGAAACGACGTCAAAGGCCCACATGCAAGTGCACACAAATAAGGGATCACGCGAGAAGCAACCGGGGAGGAAACCGGGGCTGAACCGGCCCAGCCCACTCCAGGCCCGGTTCGCGCTCCCTTTTGCCCTAGGTGCTTGTCTATAAATTGTCTCTGCCTCCGCCGGCCACCACATCCATCCATCCACAAGAACTCGGCGAAACCTAGGAGAGATCGACGACGGCCGCCGTGAGTCCTCGAAGTCGTCTAGGAGATGGCCTAGGCCTACCCTAGCCACCATGGCCACCTTGCACGGTTGAGCCATGGCGGAGTTCCGAAGCTAGTTGAGGTCATCAATGGTATGTACTCGGTGGAGATAATCTAAACTCATTTATTATGTGAGTAAAGTACTTCGTGTCATCCGATCTTTTAGCGACTCGATTCCTCCCTCGATGATTTTGTTTTCTTCTTGGTTATGCTTCTTCCCCAATCTATTCTATAGCTAGATTACATAGGGTGCTCTTGTAGCCATGGTGGCTAGAGGTGCATACCGGACTGACCAAGTGATTTCAGCTTGTTCTATTGAACTTGCCCTAGACTACCCGCATGAATAGGAATACGTTGTGACAGAACGGGGGTTCCGAAAGGTGGGCGTTTTCGGAATCGGACCGGAGGATAGTAGTTTAAAGATGGCTTTGGATGAGATGCATGTCGTGCTTGCTCTTTTGGCTAGAACTACGACTAGAATATGATAGGCATTAGTTTCCCTTGTTTGCTCTTTACCTTGTCTACGTTCATGGATGCGATCAACCTTATGCAATAATTCATACATCTTTAAGGTTTATCTTCTTATGCAATCAATGCTTCATGTTAGGCTAGATCAATAGGTTAGATGGAGAATCCTAGGAGTTTGCTTCCGATCCTTGGATTGACAAATCTAGGGAGAACCCTCCTTGGTGAAAAATGCACCAAGTCACCCGTAGGCTTGCGGTGAACTTGAGCACGGTTTTGAACCGTCAACAGCAGCTGGCGGTGGTGCAGCCTGAGGAGGTAGGCCTCCTGGAGCAGGTGCTCTCGCGGGAGTAGCAGCGGTCTTCTTGTCTGGGCAATCGTTGGACTTTTGGCCGGGCTTGCCACATGCAAAGCAGGTGATGGTGAAGCCTCCCACGGCGGGTCTCGCGGTTCTTGGTGGAGCACGAGTGTAGCCTCCAGTTTGCTGGGGATAGCCGGGGTTCCTACCTCCGGGGAACGGGCTACGTCCTCCACCTCCGAAGCAACGCCTAGGCTGGTTGTGCCCCGGGCGGTAGCTCCCCCTCAGCATGTTGCTCTGTCCGCTCCTCGGCTTCTGGAAGGATAGGTAGTGCTGGTCCCGATCTCCCATCCTCTTCTTGCCCCTCATGCGCTCCCCGTGGCCCCTCCTCTCGTCCTCGACCACGATGGCGCAGTTGACAAGGTGGTGAAGGGACTTGCGCTCACTCGCCTTCATTGCTTGGCGAAGGCCATGGTGAAGGCCTCGCATGAACCAGAACTGCTTCTTCTGGTCGATGTTGGTGTCGTCGGGGGCGTACCGCATCATCTTCATGAAGTGACACTCGTACTTCTCGACCCTCATCGCACATTGGGTCATGGTGCGGAATTCCTGCGCCTTCTAGACCAGCAGTTCACCGAGGAGGTACTCCTCGCGGAACGCCTCGCAGAACTCCAGCCAGGTGATGAATGCTGGGTTCGGGTGGGTGGCAGTGTAGTTGTCCCACCATGCCTTGGTAGGACCCTCCAGCTAGTGTGCGGCGATGGCGACACACTCCTCGTTAGAGCAGACGGTGAGGTCGAGCTTGGTCTCGATCACCCTCAGCCAGTCGTCGGCCTCGAGCGGGTGATCCGAGTAGCTGAAGGTGGGGGCCTTCAGACGAATGAACCTCCCGATCTTCCTCGTGAGGTCCTTGTCCTGCAGAGCGACGCGGTTTCCACTGTTGCCATGGTGCTCCATGGCTTCTGCCATACTCTGCATCAGCTGAGTCTGGACCACCATCACTTCCACCAAGTTAGGTGGGGGTGGTAGGGGCTGGTCCGGCTTAGGCTGACCTTGCTCGGCTACCCCTTGCCCAGCTTCAGCCTCAGGGCCCTCGGGCGGCGGTGGCGGCGCTCCGGCACCCTGGGCCCTAGCTCCCAAAGCTCCTCCACACAGGGGTGGGCATCCACGTCCACGTTCGCACCCACGTGCCTGCGGGGCTTCTTCCTCAGCAGCAGCCTCCTCGAGGCGAGCCATCAGCCGGTTGGATCGGTGGATCGACATCCTTCTGAAAACATAAGAGGGGAGGAAAGGGTTTACACAACGTCACTCACAAACACACATATGAGTCTAAGACAAACATGAAAATACATCTATTTATAACCTACACACAAGGAGAAAAAGCATTAAGACACGAATAACTCCATTAAGATCCAATCATACATCAAGCATGTGTAGTACACTTGCTTCCCTGAGGCTGACTCAAACCTTAGGGGTAGCAGCAACAAGTCAACGCTCTAATACATCGGTACAAGCTTAAAAGGGTAGTTCCTACAAGGTGTGACATGACTCTCTTCATGCACCGGAACATGCTTGCGGCTGCATGGAACAACTCATGGAAACTACTAGCACACTACACTCCTCTAGGTCATGCCCTCACTCGGCTCTCTACTCGGTGCGAGCCCTCTTGTACGAGACGGGGTAGCGGTCCTCAGTGGGGTAGTCCGGCAGAAAGATCCGGGTCACCAAGGCGTGAGCCTCTCGAACCTCCTCGGTCTCGACGAGGGTCGGCAGCCGGGCCATCGGGCACAGGTGAAGCTTGAGGTGGGACTAGTGCAGCTCGAAGGTCTCGGTGCGGATCTCACGCTGTGACTCGGAGGGTAGCTCTCCATTAAGCTCGAAGAGCTCGTCCACACGAAGTGAGTCAGCGTCCTCCCGAGTCCTCCTCAGTCTCTCGGCCTTGTTCCTTAGGTAGATGACCGTGCGTGTGAGCCACGCGAGGTTGGCGACGTTGTCCGCCCGGCTCTTCGCCAGCTTCTCCACCTTGAGCCGCTCACAACCGAGTAGGTGAGCGTGTACCGTGAGCAGGTCGTCCTTGCACTCCAGCTTGTCCTTCAGCCTGTTTTGACTCGCTTTCAGCCTTCGGAGGTCCTCCTTGATGTGCAGCATCTCCTCACGGGTGTCCACCCTCTCTCCTCGGACTGTAGCAGGACAGCGGTCGCACGGTCGAGGCTCTGCTCGAGCTGGCGAACACGGTAGCGTAGGGCGCTATTCTCTCTCTCCAGCTGGACACAATGCGGCTGGTACTGGCGGGCGTCGACGGTGGCGTCTCTGATCTGGCCGAAGAGGGTGCGTGACTCATCCTACAGGTGGCGTGCGTACTTGTCGAGGTCGACCAAGTAGCTGGTCGTCTCCACCAAGGTCTCATCGGACTCGCGGAAGGGGGCAGCGCCGACGTCGTCCTGGATCCCCTCGTACGAAGGAACTCCGTCCACGAGCGGTGCGAGGTGCCAGTAGTCCCGGGGTAGCAGCCGAAGCGTCCCGGACTCGAAGGAGGCACGGTACTACGCGAGAAGGCAGCCCAGTGCCTGACGGCAGGCGACTTCCAGCGCGGTCACGACAGTGAGTGCAGTGCTATAGCAGACCTCTCCCTTGAGCCCCGGAAGGCTCGGTGAGGGAGCACGGCGACCGTGCAGAGCACCATCCGCCCTATCACGGTGGGTACGTACTCGGCGCGGTACGTGAGGTAGGTCGGAGGGACCCCAAGCCTGAGAAGGGCCCTCTCCATCCAGTGGCAGATCGCCCTGCACGTCTTGGGGGTGATCTCAGCGACATGGCACTCCATCTCTTGTGAAACGCAAGAATCCTATTAGCTCAGGTGAGTAAGAAGTTTTCAAAAAGGGTATGAGTTTTTACAACATAGCTCAAGGGTATAACTATAGAAGTAGAGCGTATAGAGTCCTAACTGTATCGACCATTTCTAGGGATACGTGCTACGGTCAAGGATGGCTCTGGTACCACCTGTAAAACCCCGGATTTTCAAAGAAAATCCGAATTCCTTGTACCATCGTGATAGTCCCTGGATCAGTGGCTATCGCGTACAGAACGTCTCACAGATAAATACGCAAAGTCATACACCGCATCACATAAGGATAAAAGTACATAATTTATTACATGTCCATTATGGAGTACATCATTACAAGCCTCTTGGCTGAATCGGAGTGAAAATCTACGCAACGGTAGCTAGCATCTCAGAAGGGTCTCCATCTTTTATTCTTCTCTCCACAGGCATCCTTGAGCGAAGCGACGCATCCCTCAGTCGTACCATCCATCGGCGTTGACATCGTACTCGGTCTCGTACCCTGCACACCCAAAGTCTATCCCCAAGGAGTGGGATAGGTCCACGTCACCAACTGTATGCAGCTTTAAGTGGCCTAACATCTAAAGGGAGGAAAAGAGACAAGGAAGTGGCTATGTTTTCCTGTGCAGCAGCAGCAGAGTATAAACAAGATATCTCCAACAAGTTCCCAATCCCAAGTCTCTCAACACAGCTCGGAACCACCTGGTTACCTAGGGACCCGTCTCCACAACCTACTCCTATCTAGGGTTGGTGCGAGAACTTCCTCTCCTCGCACCTCAATGATTGCAATCAGATCGACGAGATAGATGGAGCCTCTCTCCTCTAGCCGACTGCAACCACGACTCACCACACACTCTCCTATAGGGGGAGGTAGAAATCCCAAAACATGAGGAACAAACATGTCATCTAGGCTTTGTCCATGACCGAGGACCCGGCTATAACTATAGATCGAACAACTCTACAGAGTGTGTACACCTGCACCCATCCCGGAATGGCGCTCGACCGGTGTACGGCCGACCGAGCCCATCCTACTGGGCAAACTCTCGGTAGTTACGGTCCCATCCTGCATCCGGCCCTCAAAACGCCCCCCCCCCCCCCGAGAAGGGACGGCACCGGGCCGTGAAATGCCCCCATGTGGCCACACGGGAGTTGCTCTGAGAGGGTGGTCTCACCTCCACCGCTCCCCCACTGATACCCCGCTATCCTCCTAGCAGGTATGGTTCCGCACTTGCCGAGCTCAACTCGGCACTAACCCCACGCTCGGCGGGGTGGTGTGTACGAAGGTCCTATAGACAAGTTGATCCACTCAGTTTCAGACCAGGGCGAGCTCATATCCTCCAAGCGCAAGTAAAACCCCAACACCTAAGCTCCGAAAACCATATAGTAGGGATACACTGAGGAGTGCACCCTTATCCCTGATCCCAGATCGGTTGTCTCGAGCTCACCCCTGCCAAGGTACCCAAAAACGCCTTCTCCTACCAGTTTTACCCCACGCACGCCAAGAACCACTATTCCCAACCCAACACATGCATCGCGAAGCTCGGCGTATATACACGCTTATATAAACATATATAGTAGTAGGGCAATCAAGGACACGATAATTAAAGAAGGCAGTGCATGGTTCATCATCATGCATTTAAAGTAAAGCACTAGCAATCTACTTAGCAATGCCTAATAGGTATTTCAGAATCAGTCGGGCGTGAACCTGGGGTCGGGTAGTCCTCCGCGGTGAAGTCATCGGCGTAGTCGTACTCCGGGATCAGCTCCCCAGCTCCAGCTGCTCCTAATAATGCCTAAAAGGAAAATAAACAGTGGTCCTATAGCATTTAACTCCAAAGGAACAACAATTAAGAGCCAAAAGAGAGCAAACACTAGCCTAGCACGAAGTTTAAGGTTTTAGAAAATTTCTGTAAAAGGTTTTGTATTTTTCAGGCAAAAGATGGATTTATAATAATTTTTCAAAGATAAAATAGATTTTCTAGAAATCAAAATACGTTTTAAACCCCATTAAACGTTACAACCACACGAGATCCCCCCTGATCTGGTGCGGCTCGGGCCTCAGGAAGCCCTGCGTGCGGCCTGGTTTTCATTGGTTGCCGCAAAGGATCAGGCGGGATGCGGTGCGACGCGGTGTGGTGCAGGTAGGCCTGTGGCTCGAGAAAGGAGTGGTGGGCCGCACCGGATCCCGGCGGATTGGCTACGGCCATACCCGCATGTGGTCCTCTGTGTGCAAATCAGCCCCGCGGTTTCACCTGTGACCCAAGGTGCTCGACGCAAAGTCTACAAAGGATCCGACAGCGCGGGATGACCTCGCCGGCGGTGAAACCTCACGGCGCCTGGGCTACTGGCCCCTATTGGCTACCCTCAAGGGATCCCCTCGGGTCGCTGGGTTCGAAGGAACTCAACCTAGGAAAGGAGGTGACTGACGCTACGTGGTCGACGCCAGTGCGGGAACGGCGGCGTCGGCGCGGCGACGGTACGCGGCAGGTGGTCGGGTTCCTTCTACGGTGAGGAGGCGCGCAAACTTGCGTGCGCGGGCGTGCGCTTGGGTGTGCACGCGCGTAGAGGTGAGCGACTCGGGCTTAGGCCTAGCATTGTCCGTAACTAGGCGGCGTGGCGGAGGCCACGGCGGAGCTCAGGCCGGTGCCATGGGCGGCGGCGAACAAGGCAACCGCAGTTCAGGCACAAACGCGTGTGTGTGGAAACAGCGGCCGGTGGCGAGGTGTGCACTCGCCGACCAAAAGGACGGCGCTCCCTTCTCTGTGACCGCGTGCGCGAAGCAAACTCCCACGGCGAGGCCATGGCGGCGCGGCCGACAGGTACGCAACGTCGAGGTCCGGCGCAAGAAAAAGGGGCCAAAGGCCCAGCCTCGTCTCCCGGGCTAGGGCGCGCGCATGCTGGGATGCACGCCTGTGCGAGGGCGACGTGCCCGCACAGACGTGCGCGGGAACGCGAACGCACCGGCGTCGGGTCACATCGGCAGCTAGGACGGCGTGGCACATGGCGGCCAGAAGGGCTAGGCTAGGTAGGCAAACGGCGCGCGCGCATTGGTGAAGGCGGCGGCACCTGCAAGAAAATCATCCCAGCCTGGCTCGATGGCCGGCATCACCAGCGGCAGCAGCGCGGTGCGAGCATCGCATCCCCCCTCGGCTCGAAGGCCGGGGCGTCCACAAAAGGGTCGGGGGAATGCTCGTTCTCACCTTGGTGGCCACGGGCCATAGTGCAGGCATTGGTGAAGAAAGGTGGCGCGGCTCGTCGGCGGGGAGGAAGACGACGGCGGCGTGATGGCGTGGAGGCAGTGGAGGCAGGCACACTTGACGACGGCGGGACCGGCTCCTCCCACGGGCGGCTCTGGTCTTCGCGGCGGACGGCGTGCCCACGGGTGGCCTCCAATCCCCCTCCCCCTACTTCTCCTTCTCCTCCGGCGTGTAGGTGTGTGGACAGGGGAGTGGATTCCCCCGAGGCGGCTAGTGTTGGGAGTGCCCCGGGGGTCGCGCCGGCGGCTTCTTATAGCAGTGGGTCGCGTGGGGTACGTGGACGGCCAAGAAGTGCTGGGGGCCGCGGGCCGCGCCGCGACGACAAGGCCATGACTGGCGCGGCCGCGCTTTGGCTTTGGCTGTCAGCCAAAGCGATAAATATTGGGGATGACGATGGCGACGTCAACGTGACCCCATCGTGACGCAGTGCGGGCTCCACTTGCCAACGACGGCATCCCGCGCGGCAGTAGGTAGCGGCAGGCAGTTTGGTTGCTGGGCTGCGGCTGGGCCGGATGGGGAGTGGGGCTGAAAACGGGGTTGTCGGCCCGCCAGGGGGTTGGAAAGGTTTTTCCTAAATTCCTCCCTATAAATTAGATGATTCAAATTTGAATCCCAATCCAAATTTGAAGCCACTCAAAGAAAATCCAAATAAAACCCAAATGAAGATCCAGCTTTTCACACTAGCAATTTATAAGCCCTAAAATTATTTCTGGAGCCAAATTAAACCTAAGAATCAGGGAAGAAAAACAGGACGGCATCCTTAAATATTTCATGAGCACTCAAATTCATATCAAGTTTTCGAAATCCCACATTTTACAGTCACACCAATTTCAAGGATGTTACACCAACCCTACGTCATTGGCGCATTCGATGCTGCTGCACGACCGCTTTCCACCGCAATATGCGGTGATGAGGGCGAGGCGCGCGATCAGCCTCAAGTCAGTGCCGCACAGCAACGACGACTTCTGGTCGTTCATCATGCTCCCCGACGCCCCGGTGGTGTGTGGGTCTCCCTTCCCTTCTCGGTCTCTTGTATCGCGTTGGTGCGGTTTTAATGGTGTTATCAGCAGAGGGTGACTGTGGACGCCGCGCGATCGGATCCGCCGACGCCACGGGCCCTGGCGGTTGCCGCGCGCGCGCGGCGACGGGGGACAGGAGCGGGCGGCGCGCACGAAGGAGAGGAGAATCAGGCGGCGGGAGCACCTGAAGCAATACAATGAGGAGTACCGGCTGCGTGAGCAGTGGGGACTCCCCACCCCCCTCGCCGCTGGCGCCGGCGAACTCATCGTCATCGTCGGAGGAGGAGAACGACGGGGGGGGGGGGGGGCCTGAGAGGTGGAATCCCCCGCCCCGTCACCACGGGCTGTGGAGTTGGCACCCGTGGTGGGCGCGGAGGCACCCGCCACCAGGTTATCAATGGAGGAGCCCGCGAGCGCCACGGAGGCGCCGGCGAGCGCCACGGCAGCGTCGGTGGGCGCAACAGCGGCGCCCCCCGAACCCTCGAGGAAGAGGAAGCGGGGCTTCTCCAACTTGAGGTGAGTAGCACTTCCCTCGTGCGCCTTTGATTTCGAGGGGCTGGTGCTCATCGTTTTGTTTTCTCATTCGCAAGGTGACGCTGATCGTCCTCGCCCTCGCACCCACCAAGGCACTCAGGTCGGGAGCGCCCGTGACGACAAGGCGGAGTTCGTTGAGGGCGCCACGAGCGGCGGCAAGCGCAGCGGTGACAGGGGAGCCGCCGCGCGACACGGCTGCGACCATGGGGCCGCAGCAGGAAGAGGTAGCAACGGTAGAGGCCGTGGCGGCGGCAACCGCGATGGCCTCGGCGTCGCCAACACTTGTCCTCACCGCGGGTGACCATGTGGAGGTGGTAGACGTCGCCGACGACGATGCCCCGCCCCCCGGGTGGGGCCAATGGGGAACCGACCCGCGTCAGCCCCCGAGCCTGTGTTGGTGATGCGGGAGGATGGCTGCGTGATGTCGCAGCGCTTGGCACACGATGCCGAGGCCTTGACGTCACGCGCTGCCCTGTCCGCCTCTGAGGTCGTCGTCGAGCGCCCAGAGGAGGGGCGGGTCACGCCGGCGCGCCGCCGGCCCATTTCTATGAGGCCTAGGCCGAGCAGGCGCTGTGGCAAGAGTTTCGGGACCATGGCGCCTCGATTAACAATGCACTGACCGAGGCGCTGCGGGTCCACAAGGGTCCTTCGTGGCGGATCTTCCAGGTAGATGTTCTTCATTGGGTTTGTGGCTCGCTCTCTCACCCCCTTTGCATTTGCGCATTTTCTTATTCCGTTTCCCCCGCGTTCTCAGCTGCTGGCGACAGGAGCTGGAGGGTCGAGCTCGGGGGAGATCGCCTCGCTCGGTTGAGCTCTGAGCATGACTGGTACTGGGACCAGTACGACTCCTTCAACGCCCTCGTGGAGACCTTACAGACCGACAACGGGTGGCTGGAGTACCGGCTCCAGGCCGTGCGGGACGAGCTCCTGGACCAGAGGGTAAAAGATGGCGGAGGGCGCCTCTGTGGTCGACATGGTGAGGGCCGCGCTCGTGGCGCGAGACGAGGCGCTGCAGAAGGCACGCGAGGACCTGGCCGTGATGCAGGTTGCAGCGACAGAAAGGGAGACAACACTCACCTCAGCGCAGGCCCAGCTCCAACAGGATCGCACCACCCTCGAGAGGGCATGATGTTGGCAGAGCCAGGCCGAGGAGAAGGCCAAAGAGGCCAAGCAGTTGAGAGCCAACTTGACGGACAAGGTCGCTTCTCTTGACATGGTGGAGGAGGAGCTCCAGCAGGCGCGGAGCACGCGCTAGGAGGTGGAGACTCAGCTCCAGCAGGAGCGGTCCGCCCTTGAGGAGGCTCGGACCACCCTCGAGCGCGAGTGTTCGGCCCGAGAGGAAGCGCGGGGAGAACTTCAGTGGGAGCGCGCCGCGGTTGAGGAGGCGCAGGCCACCCTCAAGCTCCGGGACCTGGAGATCATGCGGCTCTTGGGCGAGCTGGTCTAAGAGGGCGTGTCCTATGAAGAGTTGTGGTAGGCCGGCAAGGAAAAAGACATCGTCATCCTCGAGCTGCAACAAACAGCGGCCACCGCGTGTGCCTCCCTCGAGTAGGAGGAGAAGCAGGTTGAGGGTGAGTCGCCTTTCCTGTCTTTCGCATGTTGGCTTAATTCTTTTGGGATCTGCTCCCAACTTGGTCTGTGTCTTGGATTTCAGGCCTGCGGACGGCTCTCGGGACCTCAACGACCTAGGCGCAGGCCATCCAGACGGCCTACAACTCTTCTCAGCAGGAGCTGGAAGAGCTGTAGGCCGCCGCCCTCGAGGCGTGCTAGGGTATTAGGAAGGCAAAGCACAGGACGGGAGTTCCATGGCAAGCCGTCTTCGCGCTCTGGGCGGGCACGTCACTCAGCGCATGCGCCGCGCACTCTACCTGGGGGTCCAGAAAGCCCTTGGCATGGTGTTGTCGCACTACCGGGTCAATCTCGGGGCGATCTCTACGGGCTACGTCGTCCCCATCGGCGTCGACGACGAGGTGGAGATGAACCGCGTGGACACGCTCGCCGCTCCTACCGCCAACGACCTCGCGAAAGACTTCATGGAGTTCTTTTTCCTAGATGCTCCCCGGCTGGCGGTCCTGAGGCCTGAAAGCAGTTGGGCATTCGAGCCCTTTGAAACTTTTGTTAGAACTTGAGCCGTGCGGCTTTTTGTAATAAAAACAGTTTGTTTGAAACATTTTGAATGTTTGTAAGTTCGATGTTTGTGCTGTTTTGTGTCTTTTCCCTTTTTCTAGGCGAATTTGAGCTCGGAGGATTTGATTTCACGAGTAGCTTGTAGGTTAACAGGCAAGGGAGAAGGGTTGTATCCTGCTGGAGGCGTAGGCTATCTCTGACTTGCGCGTCTTTCGCTTTGGCTGCTCGTGCCCCGCGTGGATTCGCCCAAGGTTTGGGCTGAGTCGTATCCAGCGTGTTTGAAGTGCGATTTTTTGTGAAAAAATGGGGCCATTTTTTGGGGGGAGTGCCCCCCCTCCCCCCCGCAGTAGCACCCGAGGGGGCTTGGTTTTCAGGGGAAAGCCGAGTCGCCCTTTGACTTTATTTAACAATGAAATTTACATTTGTGCGGCTAACTGGGGTGTTGGGTATGCTAACACGAGAAAAAACTTGGAAATCCTTTCTATGGATAGAAGCGACGTAGCTATTGGATGTTCCAAGCGTTGGTGATCTCTTCGCCGTCCTCGTTCGCTAGCTTGTAGGTGCCGGGCTTGAGCACATTGACGATGATGTTCGATCCCTCCCATGGGGCGATAGCTTGTGGCGGCCTCGATTGTCTTGGTGCAGCCTCAGGACTAGGTCACCCTCGTTAAAGTCTCGGCGCCGAACTTTCTGGGCTTGGTACTGCCTCAGCGCCTGCGAGTACCTCGTTGAATGCATCAGGGCCACGGTGCGGCCCTCGTCCAACTGTTCCAGTGAGTCCTCGCGGCCCGTTGGTTGGCGTTTTTGTCGTAGCCTTTGACTTTGGGTGACCCGTATTCCGGGTTCGTGGGGTGAACGGCCTCCGCACCATAGACTAGGAAGAATGGGGTGAATCTCGTGCCCTGATCGGGGTGGTCCTGAGGCTCCAAACGACCGACGGTAGCTCTTGGAGCCATTTTCGGCCAGACTTATTTAGCCTGTCGAATATCCTGGGCTTGAGGCCTTGTAGGATCATGCCGTTGGCACGCTGTTGACGATGTATTTTGGTACACCTAGCATGTTCATTACACTTTGGTTTGGATTTGATTATGGAACTAACCCGCCACTAGGCACACTAATCATATAACAAGTTCATCTTTGTGCATGCATTTGGAAGTGTTGTGTTTATGTAGGACAACATGGACATAAAGGACGGATTCGCAACAAGTTCAAAGGAGCATTTACGGAGTCTTATTCGTGTTCATGAGCCTGATGAAATCACTTCCAAAGGTGGTAAGGACAGAAGTGCTACGAGAAACACCCCCGGGGATTCAAGCGTAAAAGATCGAACTTCATGCGAAGAGAACCTCCATCTTGGACGCGAGGATAACATCGTCAAAATCATGCAAGTGGAGGGGGGAAAGTACATAAATGCATAAGGACCCACGGAGCGAAAGGGGCGACCGAACCGGGCCGAGGTGGGCCCAGGCCGGTCGGCCCAGGCTGGCCGGCCCAGCCCATTCCGGTGGCCGGTTCGGTCCCGTTTTCCTTGCACCCGAAGGATCTTGAACCCTAAAGAGCCTGGGCGCCACCATTCGACAGAGGGGAGAGTCATTCGCACTAGAAGGCCATCCACAAGCTAGAGAGAGAGGAGGAGGATCTCCGGAGGGAGATCAACCACCTCGAAGGAAGCACCCTCTCGTGGAGAAGAAGGAAGACACCGTCGGAAGGGAAACCATGATCAACGGTGCCATGATCAGCACCTTGATGGGGTAATCTTCTCATTCGTCCATGGGTTGTAATCGATCTTGAGATGTAATTGCACTTTGTCGGATTATCTATCTATCATCTTGTGTTGAATATACTTTAATGCTTAAGGTTAGCTACCATGCCGTAAAGGGAGTAGAGCTCCAATGCTTCCTTGGATCCATTCAATACGCCGTGTCCATCAAAGGTCTTGTCATGAATACCTTCGCGTAGTGACAGTACGAGAGGAGGGAAAGGGCGAAATCGTCATCACAACCCCCGATAGATTAGATTGGTTTTCATGTCTTTAAGCGTTTGCATGTTCTAGTATCGTAGACCCGTGGGCGAGTGTCTTTTATCTTGATATCTTAATCATTCTCTCCAGTGTAGTTTAGTTGTTTTCTAATTTAATAGTAAGTTAGGTTTTAGTAGTTAGTGTGTCGTTGTAGATCGAACGCTTGTAATCCCCTTGCTCCGAGGATTGACAAGAACCTTGGGAATCCCTTGGTGAAAAAGGTGTGGGGTCCGTACGCTTGCGGATCGTAGAGGGATATGTAGCCGGGGAGCAAGCTAGTTTACATCGTTTGATTTTCATTTAACTTAGTTTTATATTTAGTTTATCTTTCATTTGCTATATCTAACATATATTATCTAGAAAAACACTTGTTTCGTTTTTGTTTTGTTTTTATCTTATTGTCTAGATGGCGTTCGTTAATCAACTCGTGGAAGAACCAGAGAAATCATTAAGGGATTACGCTAGCCCTCGATGTGAAGACATAAAAGTACAAGAGTCGGATTCGAAGCTCGAAGCGACCAAGTATGAGATTAAATCCAAGATCATCGAGATGGTGGCGGCAAACCCATTCGAAGGGATGGTTATGGAGAACCCATATAGACACATAAGGAATTTCACGATGATATGCAACACGGTGTGTCAAGAAGGAGTGCCCGATGAATGGTTCAAATGGAATCTCTTTCCCTACTCACTTGCCGGCAATGCAAATACATGGTACTCGTTTGCGTCCTTTGAAGTTGAAGGCAATTGGAACAAGTTGAAAAAGAAGTTTTGCGAGAAGTTCTTTCCAATTAGCAAGGTTCAACATCTAAGGAGGCAAGTGATCAATTTCATGCAAGGAGAAGAGGAAGGGATAGACCAAGCCTGGGATGGGTTTAATGGGTTGATCGAACAAGGACCAAAACTCGGCTTCACCGGTCACGTACTCTTGCATACATTTTTCTTTTCCCTAACCCCTAGTTGCATGCAACACGTCGAAATGTGTGCAGGTGGGGATCTCATGGAGAAAACACTCACGGAAGCCGCCCAACTTCTACAAAAAAATAGTAAAGCGGCTTCCATGCGAAGAGATTGGGAAACAAGACTTGCGGAAGAGCCGGAATACAACTCGAGGATGAAGAAGTGTGCTGAATTTTCTAAAGAGGCAACCCCAGAAGTCACAAAAGAGGAACCAATCGCGGAAAAGCTTGGAGAAGAACACATCAAGTCAGGAACTACACCGAGCGTCGACTTCGCCGTACCAAATGAGACAAACAAGAGAAGCATGTCAAGCGCGAAGCCACTAAGGGAGTTCAAACCAACGGATTGGGTTCCTATCGATTACGGAGAAGTATTCGACAAGTGAAGACCGTTCCCTAATCAAAAGGGAATGGCGAGAGCATTGGAAGTGGATTTCCCACCGGAGAAGAAAGCGAAAAATTCTTACAACCTTGAAACCACCGGTGAGATTTTTCAAAAGCTCTTTAGAGATGACGTAGTGGATCCGGAACACATAGCCGAGGTGAAGAGAATCATGGGGATCAATCCCGAAGCATCACCATACGCTCGCCTCGCCGAAGTCTATGCGATAGGATCTGAAGAAGAAGAGAAGATGACACCACACTTGAGTTGCGAGATCAACGGAGTTCAATGCAAAGCTTTATGCGACATTGTTGACGGTGAAAATCCGTCAACCTAGCCATGAGTTTACCTTCGGTGTTGGCATAAGTTTTATACCTTATCCATTGGTACTAACCCCCGTGGTATAACAAGTTCACGTGTGCATGTCGGTTTTGGAGTTTTAGCGTCGAAAGCAAGACTTTCGGGATGAGTTCATCAAGCACCTTATGACAAGACCTTGAAGCCCCGTACAAGTCATGCAATGAAGAAAACTTAACTCCAAGAAGCCAGGGACTTGATCCGATAAGATGACAAACTCCGAGGACTTAACCAAAAAAGTGTTGAATCTTGCAAGACAAGGAGTTATGCCCAATTCGGAGAGAAACTGACGACATGGACCTACATGTAGAAGGGGGAAACATCCAGGAAGCAAGGGAACTGATGTAGAGCAAAGGAGGCCTCGGGGCTGGGCCTGGATGGGCCCAGGCCGGCCGGCCTAGGCCGGTCGGCCCAGCGCTATCCAGGGCCCAGTGAGGCCCCCCTTTGCCCTAGCCGCCATTTAGGCTATTTATAGCCCCCCGACCGAGAGCCACGGGGAGGGGAATTCGTCATTGGCCGCCGAGAAGAGAAGAGAGGGACACCATCTTGGAGAGGAGAGGGTCGAGCTAGTTGACTAGGGTTTCCCTAGCCGACGCGGGAACCTTGCACGGAAGACCACGTCGGAGTTCCCAGAGCTAGAAGCAAGATCAAGGAAGGATCCCGGTGGTGATCTTGTGTATGTATCATTGTTATAGTTGAATTATCAAGTTGAATCTTTTCCTAGCGATCAAGTGTTTCCTCGAAGATTTCGTTTTTCAATCGGCTTTGCTTATTCCAATTCTATTCTCGAGATAGATTACATAGGGTGTTCTTGTAGCCGCGGTGGCTAGAGGTACATGCCGGATCTTCCGAAAGAATCTCGACTTGGCTTTTGACTCGCCCTAGACTCCCCGCATGAGTAGGGATACGTTGTGACAGAACGGGGGTTCCGAAAGGCGGATGTTTTCGGATTTGGACGGGAAACCACGATTTAAAGAGGCTTCTAATAAGATTCGATTTGCTACTTCTTCTCTTGCTTGGAACTTCAACAAAAGGCTTACCCCGATCTCTCTAGATTGGTTTATCTACCAATCTTACTTTGTTTTCTCCGGTCTTTAGTAGATTAGATTAGTTTCGTGTCTTTTACTTAGATGTATTAGGGTTTTATAGAAGATTGAAGTTACTTGGCTTTACTAGATCAACTTTTGCGTCACACATTTGTTCCACGGATTCGATACCTTGAGTTCACCACTCGAGGGAAGAAGGGTCCCTTGACTACGACGGGAGACTTGTCCGCTTGCAAGTCATAAACAAAATTCGATACAACTATTAACCGTCAACAAGCCCCCTTTTCTGGCGCCGTTGAAATGATCAAGATTTGGTTTTTTATTGCCTTTTTGTAATTTTCAGTTTGCTTTTTGTTTTTCTTTTTGCATCTACTAAATTTTGATCATCCTCAAAATACATCTAATCTAGTTTGTCTAACCCTAGTTTTTATAGATTTGTTTTTAATTTCTAGTCTTTGCATACTTTGTTTATTGCTAACCCTAACAGGAGATGGACAGCTACACTACAGGAAACGCGTGCTTCGCCAACAGCTTAAAGCTGTTGGCGAAGACTCAAACCCTGTTGGCGAAGGCTTTCCCAACAGGGTTTCCGAGTTCCTGTTGGGAAAGAGCCATTGGCGTTTTAAGTGATGGGAAAGAGCTCTTCGCCAACGGGAATTCCGGCCCCGTTGGGAAAGCTTCGCCAACATCCATGTGTGCCGTTGGCGAAGAGGGGACGCCGTCGGCTCGGATGCCGTTACCTTCGCCAACGGGGAAGCGACACCGTTGGCAAAGTCCCGTTGGCAAAGGGAATGGCAGCTTTGCCAACGGCTAGCTTTGCCAACAAGGCATCGGGTGAAGCCGTTGGCAAATCCGCCGGCTTTGCCAACGGCTTTGGCCCGCCTGTTGGCAAAGGCGGGCGCGTGCTTCAGGGGAAGCCTACCTTTGCCAACAGCCTGGCCCAAAGCTGTTGGCAAAGCTGGGAAGGCTGGTGAGGAAAGCCCAGCTTTGCCAACAGCTTTGGCCTATGCTGTTGGCAAAGCTGGGAATCCCCCCTTTTTTCTCTTTTCTAGCATTTAATTCACATATCAAATCCACACATCAACATATGAACCAGAATACCACATATATATCCACAATATAGCATATAAACCACATTTCTACATCGGTTTCGATCTCAACATGAATCCACACACCAAATCTTCGATACATGTCCATAATACACATAAAGTCATGAAACGAGTGCATACATGTCCAACATACACCAGGATGTCCAACACACATGTCCAAAATGTCCGACAAGTCCAACATACATGTCCAGGGGTCTAACATGCATCGCTACTAGTCCATAAGAGGTAGTCACAGGTACCTAGCTCGTGGCGTCGTCCCCAGGGGTCCCGGCGCCGTCCCCAGAGGTCCCAGCGCCCCCACCTTGCTGTGGCTGTGCCTGAGTCCACCCTGACCCCTGCGGCTGGTCGTAGTGCCAGTAGGGCGGGCGAGGCCCCCGCTGCGTCTGCGCCCCCGACCATGACGAGTAGGTCTGCGATGATGGAGCCCACGTGTACGGCTGTGTGGGGTAGGTCGGGTGCTGTGGAGAAAGACCTGGTGGAGGGCTAGCACCTGGAGTCGAGTTCGAACCCGCCGACTGAGCCTGCACAAAGGACAAGTGATGTAATTAGTACCTGCAGGATGGCCGCACAAGGTAAAGCAAAAAAGGTAATATACTGACCGGAGCGTGAACGGGGAGGAGGCACCGGGAGTGGTGGTGCGGCAAGGAGGGAGGGAGGAAGCTCTCGCTCGTCCGGGAACTTGGACTTGACGAAGCCGGCCGGGTCCGCTATCGATGCGGTAGTGCCCCGCCATAACCGCTAAGCTCTGCTGGTGGGCCGCGCCCTGGGCCGCCAACTGGGCCAGCATCATCTCCTCGGAACCTCGGCTCGCAATATTACACCCGCATGGTATGTGAAGCCAAGGTGTTTGAAATGAGTGCACAACGAATGAAACCGCACTTACCTCCATCTGCTGGTACGTGGTCGGCCGTCGGGGCGCTATCGGGATGCGGAGGAGCTACTGGACCCGGCCTTTCGAATCTCCCTCAGCGTGGGAGTAGTGGACGGGCTGATGGCGCTGTTGGCCATCCAGTAGGAGCCGTGCTGCTTCCCTCCTCCCAACCTCATCACGATCTCCGTGTCTAGGGGCTCTTTGAAGGGGTCCTTGTCTTCTTCGGATGGCTGCGGCGAAACGCAACGCCGTACTCGACGAGCTTGGGCCGCACGTTCGCGTTGGTGTACGCGTCCGGCCCCGTCCTCCGGTTCCACCCGTTGGCCGGGTCCTTTGCTTTGCCCTTGTGAGAAAGGGCGTAGCCCACCACCTCGTTGATCTCCTCCCCACCATGAGATGCCCTCTGCGAAGAAAACACAAACATGGTTACAAGTAAATAGATTGAGCACTACAGTAAATAGATCAACATTATCATACCCATGCGTCCATGAACTGCGGGAGGGACCGGTTCCCTTGGTGGTGTGCCACCCTTGCAGCCTTTGCCCGGCGCTCCCGATGCTCTTTCTTCTCGTCGTAGCACTTGTCCGATCTCCACCAGCGGACAATGGCCTCCCAGCATTCCGGGTCCTTGTCGCACCACCCCGGTATCCACTAAGAAACATCAAGTATTTGACATGTCAGAAGATGAATTGAATGTTTCATGGAAGCAAACAGAACGAATGTTTCTTTGCTTAATTACCGTCAAGTACTCATCCTCGGTGAGGTCGGTCTCCCTCTGGAGGATGATCTCCTGCCTGACTCGTTCCTTCTTGATCACCTCGCCAAGACAGTTGCGGTAGTGGTTGATGACGCACTGGATGCGCGCGTCGTGGTACATGTCCCTGAGACGTGCATGGCAGGCGTTCTCCAACACGATCGCCGCCTCCGCCTCTTTCCCATCCGCGCCCGTCCGATACGGAATTTCGGCAGCACCTCCCCGCTGTTCTCCCGATACGCGTCCCGGCGGGGAGAGTGTGCATCCGAAGAACAACGGGGAGGTGCTGCCGAAACTCCGACTATGACGGGGGCGGAACATGGAAGCTAACCCATCTACGCATCCTCAGGCTGTCCAAAAAACATGGACAATCCGAAAGAGATACTGTCGCGAATATGCACTGATCAGCATACCAACGACCGCGTATCACTTTCGGACGGGAGACGCCTAACTCAGTTACGCAACCTAAGACCATGATACGGATATAGGGGTTATACCTAGGGGGCCGGTGAAGCTAGCGGGCCTTTGGGTCCTCCGAATCCCCTCCGGTAGCTCCTGCTCTGCAAAAGAAGAAAAACAATACTATAAGTAAAATTTTCGGCAGAACCTCCCCTGCACGAGGAGGTTTCCCAAAACCTGCAAGAAAAGTCGACACGAAGGCCGACATCCACAATTCACGGCACAGAGGCACACACATCCACAAATTTGACAACCATCACATTTTGGAGGTGACATTTCAAAAGGACCAAAAACTATGATTTTCACCTAAAAGGATCCATTCACGACTCTTTGAACTTACAATGTATCAATTCCTCATCATATCACTTCCTTGCACCCTTCTTGAAGCTGCCCAACAACACCTTAACAAGTACCTAGCATAAGAGAAAATAATCTGAGATAGTGAAATAATTGGCCTTAAGTAACAGATATAGAAGCATGTGATCACTTGATATATATATACGCACCCCATTTTCCAAAGAAGCACATACGGCTAGGACTTTATATGAAAAGGAACTAATCATTAAGACACATCCATTAGAGCCTAACCAATAAAAGCTTAGTGTATCCTGACCAATGGATTGTTTACCAGTGCAGAATTGTGACTTGTGTATATAAGCAAATACGAGGCTGTACCTACGCTCACAACGACCCTATATAATAAGAAAAAGGAACATTATGTTTCTACGGACTAGTTTTGACTCATTTTTTGGCTTTTTTGGACTAGAGATCATGTCACAGCATATTATGTTTGCATACATCCACCAATAACAAAAAAAACAGATTATTACCTAACTAAAATGCGTTGTTACAGTATGTAGAAAAAATCATCGCCACGAAAAAAATCCAGTGCAGTGACACAAAAGGAGCACGTGATAGTCATGATATGGAACATTAAAAGGGAAGTCTAACATTTAAGATATAATAATGAGGATAGAGCAATCTAATCAAAATACACAGCAGAAATAACACTAGATAAACCACTAAGTTTAGACACCATTTAGATGCCACAAATAATCATTACTCGGAAAACAACACTAAGTAAAACACAAGTTTTGTGCATGGGACAAAAAATGAAGGATAAGTTAACTAACAAACAAAAAACACTAGGGGGCCGGGGGACTATTTACCAATGGGTGGGGCCGGCGGGGGCCGGCGGGCGGGGGGCGGCGGGCGGGGACGGCGGGGGCCGGGCGGGGCGGGGCGGGGCGGGGTGGGGCGGCGGGGCGGGGGTGGGGGCGCGGTGGGGGCGGCGGGGGCGGGGGTGGGGTGCGGCGGGGCCGGCCCGGCCGCGGCGGGGTCGGCGGGCGCGGGGCCGGGCGGCGCGCGCGCGCGCGGGGGCGGGCGACGGGCGGGGCCGGCGCGGCGCGGGGCCGGCGGGGCGGGGTGGCGAGGTGGGGCGCGGTGGGGCGGCGGGCGCCGCGGGGTCGGCGGGCGGGGCCGGCCGGCGCGGATCCGCCGGCCGCGCGCGCGCGGGGTGGCGGCGCGCGCGGTCCCAGTGGGCGAGGGAGGCCGAGGGAGGGGCGGGTCGAGTGGGGAGGCTGAGGGAGGGGCGGGTCCGGTAGGGAGGGTCGGCTCGCTTTGTTTTAGGGTTGAAGTTCTTTGCCAACAGCTTATAGGTGCGGCTGTTGGCAAAGTCTTTTTTATTTTTTTACTGCGCCATCCTTTTCCAACAGCTGTGTTATTAATGCTGTTGGCGAAGCCACTTTGCCAACAGCGCCACAAGGCTGTTGGGAAAGAATTTTTGCATTTTTGTTTTTTTCCTTTCAAATTTTTTGTGGGTCCTTCCTACTATAACTACATCCCAACTTCAAAACTTGGGGATGTTTTGAGCTATTTAACTATATTTCGTTAATTATTTTCGTTCACTTGAATTTTCCGGCATAATTCAAATTTGAACTGCAGGTGCGTGAAATAATGAAACTTAGGCATTCAAAAAATGATATTCATGTCGGGGAGTGTGTTTTGAGGCCGTGTCCCAAAGCTCACCCGAAAATTCGAAGTCCTTGTGCACGTAACACGATGGTCCACGCGTGGTACAACTGTTTTTTAATTATATAAGATCCAAACGAAGTCGAAAAATCACGAAACTTGTCGGGGTGTATTGTTATCGCATGTGGAGGCTACGATAAACATTTGAGAAAGTTTGGAGCAAGTTGCCGCGTCAAATGCTCAAAACCTAGACATCTCTACCATGTGATCACTTGTGGAGCACATGTGGAGCCAGTCTAGGTTTTGAACATCCGACGCGGTAACTTGCTCCAAACTTTCTCAAATGTTTATCGCAGCCTCCAAATGTGATCACAAGACACCCCGACAAGTTTCGTGATTTTTCGACTTCGTTTGGTTTTTATATAATTAAAAAACAGTTGTACCACGCCTGAACCGTCGTGTTACGTGCACAAGGACTTCGAAATTTCGGGTGAGCTTTGGGACACGGCCTCAAAATACACTCCCCGACATGAATATCATTTTTCGAACGCCTAAGTTTCATTATTTCACGCACTCACGCTCAAATTTGAATTATGCCGAAAATTCAAGTGAACGAAAATAATTAACGAAATATAGCTAAATGTTAAAAAATGGGCCCACATTTAACAATGTGCTTCTAAACAATGTAGCAAGGCTACCAAAAAAGTTTGAACTCAAAATTCGAAAAAAATGAAAATTCTTTGCCAACAGTACGCAATCTTCCCCAACGGCCCCTACAAGGCCGTTGGGAAAGAAGGCTCTTCGCCAACAACTTGGTAGCCCCGTTGGCGAAGGGCTTCTCCCTTTGCCAACGACTAACGGCAAAGCCGTTGGCGAAGCCGACGGCGGCTGTACCGTTTGGTCGTGCCGAGCTTCGCCAACGGCTTTTCTTTCCCAACAGGAATGCTGTTGGGAAATGACCCCTTCGCCAACAAAATCGGACTTTGCCATCAGTCATAGGATTTTGGGCTGTTGGCGAAGATTTCTTTCCCAACAACGGAATTTTCCTGTTGGGAAAGAGTTTCTTCGCCAACAGCTCAGGTCTTGGCTGTTGGGAAAGCGTGGGGCTGTTGGCGAAGCCGCAGTTTCCTATTGTGCTACCTCTCCAACAAACCCAATAATTTTGTGGATGATCCAGAAAAACTTTACAGGCTAAGGAGACGCGAAGCACATCAAGCTAAAAAGCTGGATTTTGTAGATTCGGAGTCGGAAGACAAAGGATTGCAGGAATCTCCGAAGAATTCACCACCTCAAAGTCCTCGGGGAAATCGACTTCCACCGATGGATGACCAGCCACCGCAAGAACGAAAGATAGGGGAGCTATGCACCCAGGACATCATCGACCTACCAATCTTGAACCTTGAGGAGAACGGAAGACCGTTCGAGATCAAGACCTCAACAATCCGCATGGTGCAACATTCACCCTTCACCGGTAAAGAGGATCCGAACCTTCACCTCCAAGCATTCATTCAACTATGTCAGACTTTCAACATGGATGGGGTGACTCAAGACCAAATGAGGGCAAGGCTTTTTCCGTTCTCACTACTCGGGAAGGCTTTGCAATGGTTCCACTCTAAACCGGCGGAGGCGGTGCAAAATTGGAACACGTTGATGAAGGCTTTCATGAAGGAATACTACTCACCGGGTAAAACTCAAAGCTTGCGTAATAAGATTGCCGCCTTTGTTCAATATCCTACGGAAACTATCTCGGAGGCATTCGAGCGCTTCAACGAGTACACCCGGGCGGTTCCACATCACAAGTTCCCGAAGGAAGACCTCGTGCAAAAGTTCTATCAAGGACTCACCATGGCGTCAAGGACGATCATCGATGCATCGGCGGGAGGATCCATCATCGAACTTACACCGACGGAAGCTTTCACTCTATTCAAGAAGGTCGCGGATAATGACACATGGGCGTCATCCGGGCGCCTACATCCGGTTCAACCCACGGGGAACGTCAAAGGAGTCTTGCAAGTGGAGAAGGAGAACATACTCGAAGGCAAGATCGACTCGCTCATGAGGAGGTTGGAGAAGATGGAGATAGAAAAGAAAGAGGCTCAAGACTTGAAGGCCGCCTAAGCAAGGTCCACATGCGAAGAATGTGGAGAGTATGGCCATGTCCGCAAAGATTGTCCGGAGGAAGCCAAAACGCTCGACTACATGAGGAAGGGAGAATTGCCGAACTTCCGCTACGGGCAAGGTAGACCTCAATTTAACGCAAGTTCATCTATTCCTAACGCGGTTCCGCTTCGTATACAATTGAAGGAGTTCATGGATGAGCAAGCTAAGATCACCAAGGACACCGTCACCAAGTTCAAGACCATAGACAAGGTGTTGGAGAACATCGATAGCAAGGTGACGGAGGTCGGAAGTTCCAATCATCAAGTGCTCAACATGATGAAGATGCTCGAGACGCAAGTTGGACAACTTGCGGGGCGCCTCACTAATGATGAAGGGAAGCTTCGGGACAACCCAAATGTCCCGAATCGGCGAAGGCCATTCAAACACGTTCGGGGAAGGAGACCGAAGACCCGGAACGTTCCGCGGGAGCAAGGAAGCTTAAACCATCCACCGAGGTGGAAGGAGTTGCTAAAGAGAAGGTTACGGGCATCGTCACCGAGGAACCCGAATCTGAGATGCCGGAGGAAGACACGAGGATACCGCAACTCAAGCCACGCTACTTCCGAGGTAAACTTGACAACCACTTTGAGAAGTTTGTGGAAGTTGTGCGTAGACTTAGCATCAACATGCCATTACTACATGCCCTACAAGTACCTAAATATTCTCGTTACTTTAAAGACATACTTGCAAATAAATTTGAGATAGCAACACTCGGGGTAGATCATGTCAAGATGTCCGAGGAGTGTAGTGCCGCTATTGCTAATGGGCTAGAGAAGCAAAAGGACCCCGGGTGCCCTACAATTCCATGTTCGGTTGGTTCTTTCCACTTCGAGAAGGCGTTATGCGACCTTGGAGCAAGTGTGAGCGTCATGCCGAGGGATGTATTCGAGAAGCTACGCCTACCAATGGAGCCTACGGGTATATGTTTGGAGTTGGGAGATAACTCCATTCGCTATCCCTTGGGCATTGCTGAAGATGTACCCGTGAAGGTCGGACACCACTTCATCCCCATCGACTTCGTTGTGCTCGAGATGGGAGAGAGGGAGAAGCCGCCGCTCATCCTTGGGAGGCCTTTCCTCAAGACCGTGGGAGCTACTATTGATGTTGGCAAGGGGGAGATCATGTTCGATATCAACGGAGAAAGGAGTTCCTTCAAGTTCCGTCCAAGAATCGAGGCATGCAACATGATTGGAGTGAAGGGAGAACCGAAGCGAAAGGAGGGGCTGAAAAAGAAGAAGGAGCCGAAAAAAATGAACGTAAAGAAAATCAAAGAAGGTGTTGCATCCGTCATGACAAAGGAAGAGAAGCCGCCTGTGAAGACCAAAAAAATGACTAAGCCGGAAGACAAGCCCGTGCCCAAGATGGTGCGGAAGTGGGTACCCAAGATTGCAACGCCCGCAAAGAGCGTTGATCCGAAGTAATCAAGTGAAGAAGTCTAGCTATAGACTATAAACGAAGCGCTAAGCGGGAGGCAACCCGTTTCGTCGAGTCAAGAATAAGCTACCGGGAGGACAACCCGATTCTAGGTTTTTCGAGTCTTTTTAATAATTTAGTTTTGAGTTTTATTACGCAAAGATATTAGACTTAGAAGTGGTTGAACAATATTAGAGACATAATTCTTGATTGAATGTTTTGCTTTATCATAAACCCTTTGCATGAACCCTCCTATGTGCTTGTTTGTTCTTTTCTTTTCGAGAAACCACAACCAAATAATTTCAGAACCTAAATCAACCTTTCACCCTCATTATGGTGCTGAGGTTGACTTATTTTTCATGCTAAAACCACACGAGTAGAGCCACGACTTATATCTAGGTGTTAATAAAAAAATTCAGCACGTGGTAGGACTCGCGTGAATATAGAAATCAAAACTTTTGGTTGATTTAAAAATCTATATCCTTAGTTTCTCTAGGATTAGAATTTTTCTAAGCCTCATCTAATTTCGTTTTATTCAAAATCTTCCTTATTTAGCCAAAATTAGAACCTAAACCTATGCCCCCATGATCAAGCTGGGAAAAGTTTGCTCTCAACCGATGAAGGCAAACTATACCGGTGAGACCGAAATCAACGTAGTCGGAAAATATATTCGACTTACATTTGTTTTTAATGGTTTAAAAACTTCTCTAAATTTATGCTTGAGCTCTTGCATGACTCTGAAAAATATTTTAAATTTCGAATTAGAGGAGTGCTTAACCTTAAACATACCTAAATGGAGGCAATCTAGTTTGAATTAATCATGCATGCATCATTGGATTCCCTTTCATCAACTTTCACCAAATCCACATGCAAAGGACAAGCATGGTGGGCAGCAAGCATCAACTTTGCAGGAATTTCATGGTGGCATGTGAAGCAAGTGGAGCTAGGGGGCATGGACATGACCCAAAGCATGAAGCATCAAGTGGAAGGACCAATAATGTAAGAAAAGGAGTGGACGAGAGCGTTTCAGCGGTGCAACTCGTGGAGCACGCGGGCAGGAGAAGTTGCAGAGGCCAAATGATCGTGCTGGAAGAAAGACGAGGCGGGGAGGAGCACCGGGCACCCCAGGCCGGTCGGCCCAGGCCGGCCGGCCTACCCTATTTAAGGAGCCCCCCGGCTCCCGTTTTCTGCAGGCAAGCTTCCCTCTCCTTCCTTTGTTTGTGTGTTCAAGTTTGTGTGCCCAAAACCTCCATAGACATAGCCAACCTTCCCAAGATTGATAGCTCAAAAAAAAATCCACATCCTTAATCCACTCAAAGTCCACATCCCGAAGTAAGAGTATAAGTGCCTAGTTACTAGTTGCAACCCAGAGTTTTAGTAGAGAATAGAGTGCAGCAACCATGTGGAAGAAAACCATAAGTCTCTTCTCCAAGAACAAGGGTTCATCATCATCCAAACCGTCGTCGACGACGTCTTCGAGGAGGCACTCGATTTCCGAGTCTCCCCGGAGCATGGAGACGGATACGGCACCATCGAGGAGGAACGATGCTCTTCTCCTTGGTGGTATGAGGGCTGCAAGGAACACGTCCATGAGGTTTATCGAACCTCAAGGGCACACGGAGGAGCAGCCGGCGCCACCACGACGATTGACCCGTTCGACCGCGCCACCTCCTTACACTCCGATATATTCTTCGTACGGCTTTATCATCTTGTCATCGGAGGAGGAGGAGAGGCTCTCTCGTCTTGAGAAGAGGCTTGTGCCCAACGTCGAGTTCGACGACCAAGCACTCTACACCTTGGGTTTTGGCACCGACATATACTACATGTTGGGGCACCTTGGATGGGTGCAATTCTCCAACGGAGTATCGGCGGACACCAACAAGGGGTTCGCCTTGGAAATCTTGATGACCATTGCACCTATCCTTGATGATGGGGTGCAAAGCTTATCATTCCATTTGGAGGGAGTCCAACAAGTGGTTCCCTACGAGCATGTTAGGGAGCTACTTGGATTCCATAAGGGAGCTCCGGAGAAAGTTGATGTGCCACCCGGCATGTTAGCGGGATTTTGGAATTTAATCTCCGGAGAAGCCCATCAACAACGCAATTGCATCCGCAACCCCATTATCCGGATATTTCACTCTTGGATGTGCAAGAGGGTATTGGGGAGGATGAAGGAGACGAAGGTGACCGACACAGAGTTTAATTGGCTCTACTCGGCTTCAGTTGCCAGGCAGCCAATAGACCCCTCTTACCTTATGATCAACTGTTGGTGTTGTGAAGCAACATCGGGGGCGGGACATATTGGTTCGGGGTGCTACCTCTCCATGTTGGCCTTCTCCTTACGGCCGGGGATTGTCGGGGACGGCCTCAGGGGTCCCCTTTAACAACCGGGAAATCCCCACTTAAAACCTGCAACAAAGCCAAACACACTTTGCCTAACTATGCAGGATACGACCCACGCCGCAAGGACCTCAACGGCCCACCAAGGCGGCCCTCTTGGAGATCCCCTCGAGCAGGCTTCGCCTCGCTCGAGGGTGCGCGCCTCCCTCGGGCGGGCTCCGCCCCGATCGAGGGGGTGCGCTCCCCTCGAGCAGGCTCCGCCCCGCTCGAGGGCCCGCTCCCCCTCGAGCAGGCTCCGCCTCGCTCGAGGGTCCGCCCCGCCCTCGACCGGGGTCCGGCTCGCTCGAGGGCGCCCGCTCGCGTGCGGCCGCCCCCGTACACGGGCATTTAACGCCACGACACCGGCGGGACAACGCCATCATGCGCCGGGGCTCGCGCCCCGGTGCCGCCGCACCAACTCCCCGGGAGGGAGCCCATCCCCATCACCGTGGGGAGGGACGTGCGGCGCGGCCGGTGTCGGTCCGTGACACCGTACGCCTGCTCCCGGTACGGCTAACGCGCCGAGCCCTCGAAGGGGGCCCGCTACACCCTCGATTTGCTTTCTTGTGACCCTACGGGGGGGTTAGGTGGAGGCGCTAGGCCGGAGGAACGCCATCCCTGCCACTGTTACGGCATGACTGCCGTCCCCGCGCGTGCAGGAGCACGCCTGGCGCTGTAGCAACAACTTCAGTATGGTGAAACGTATCGGAACGGGACGCCGTTTTACCTACTCCTGTACTCCGTACGGGCCAACGTCAGCCGCTCCCTCGAGCCCATCAGAAGACATCACCGCCATCTGCCGCCCTTCTACCCTCGAACCACCACTGTTCGGGTACAAGATAGGCCATGATGGCCGGATCACTGCAAGGATCGTCCGGACGGCCGCCCACTCTACAGCATAGCACGGCACGCCCCTTCACGTAGCTAGATAGCGCGGCGCGCATGTGATTCACTCCCTCCTTGATCTATAAAAGGGGGACGAACCCTCCCTGCCACGAGGGAGGAGGACGAAGGAAACACAGGCACAACACAATTGGAGACAGGCTGCACCACGCACTTGCTCTCCAATTCTCCCACAACATCTTCAGCCATCGCACCAGGGACTTGGAAGCCAGGCTTCCTCTCCCACCTTGCTTGTAGCAGCCCCACTACAGGCACCCCGGTGTTAAGTAATATAGTGCCCTGAGCACGCCACTACTGGACGTACGGCCCCCTCGGCCGGAACCAGGATAAAACTCGGTGTCACTTGTTGCTTAGCATCGACCATTGAGGGATAGACCACAGCGCTTACTACTGGTTAGTGTCGGGACCATATTCCGAACCGACAGTTGGCGCCCACCGTGGGGCTATCTGAGCGCCTAAGGTCATTCCGTCAACTCCCTCCATGGTGATCCGCACTGAGTACCGTGGTACACGCTACTGCATGGGCAGTTCGGACCCCCTCCCCGCCGGGTTCGAAATCCGGTTCGGGGGCCTGAACTTTCAGGCCACGGGGAATGGCTACCTCATGCGCCTCACCAACCGTGAGGAGCTCCGCGCGCGGTGCCGGGCCGGGCCCGCTCCGGTCCCCGCCGCACGCACCACCACGGCGCGGACGCCCGTGGGCGCGGATGCCGCGGGCCCGTCGACGCCACGACGCCGCCGCCGCTGCGGGTTGCGTTCGCGCCGGGCGCGGTCCGAGCGACGGCGAGGCCGAGCGCGCCGCCTCTCAGCACGGCGCGCCCACCGCTACGACGGCCGCCACCACCCCAGCGGGACAGCACGCAGTCTCCGGACCTCGCATCCCCATTGGGTTGCGTGGTGCCACGTCGGCCTACAACAACAACGTCAACACCACGATGCGCAGGGTCCCGCCTGGCCGTCACGTCTTCGTCGCCAGGGATCCCGCGCCTCGGTGGGCGACGAGTCGTCCCTGGGCTCCCTCGACGCGTTGCCACCCGCCAACCGCCACGGGTACGCAGAATGGGACTTCTCCGGCGTGCCGGACCCAGTCATGTTCAGGCGTTTCCTTGACGCTACGGACTACTGGTTCGGCTCATTCCGACGACTCCGCGCACGGGAGCTACGACCCCGCGCGGGAGTGCTACGCCGTCATCACCAACGACCCGGCCAATGCCGCTGGCGCGGTGGGCGCCGGAGACGGGGAGATCACGCCCGCCCCGGGGATCGCCACACGCCTAGTCGCGAGGCTGCCAAGCGCTCTCGCCGGGGCCGACGCCGACACGCAGTGGCCCAAGCCCGCGAACTCGAGGCCAAGCCGGGCGGAGGAGTACGGACGGTGCGGGCGCTCCCGCGCCTCGATGGCCGGAGAAGCCTCCGCTCGCGGCGAGCGCGTGCGGGAGCCGGGCGGACGGGCCCGCGACCGCATCAACGCCGACAACCCCCGACATGCCGCCGCGGGCAAGTCAGAAGCTCATTGCCGCCGCAACGCTGCTACGGGCCATGCCGGCACCCTCGACCCCTGAGGCACGAGACCCGCACCGCGAGGTGCGGACTCTCATCGAGCAAGCGGCCGTCCGGCGGGCCGAGAGCTCGGCTTCGCGCATCCGCCAACAAGGGGGATGCGCGGGGTGACGGGGCCGCACAAGGGGGCGAACCCTCGGTCCACGCAGGGGAAGCGGCGGGGCGACCTGCCAACTCGGGACGCGCAGCGGCCAAGGAACGGCTCCTTGACACGCGCAGAGCTCTGGACGGTGACGCTCGCAACGTCATCAACGCCCGCCGCACAAGCAAGGCAGACGCACGAGCAGCGGTGGGATACCACCCTCGGCGGGGCGGACGCTACGACAGCGGTGAGGACCGCTCTCCGACGCCGGAGCCCCCGGGGACCCGTGTGTTCAGCCGGGAGATCCGCGCGGCAGCCTTCCCCCAGCGCTTCCGCCAGCCCTCGACCATTGTCAAGTACAACGGGGAGACGGACCCCCGCGTGTGGCTCAACGACTACCGCCTGGCTTGCCAGCTGGGCGGGGCAACCAGCGATGAGGTCATCATCCGCAACTTGCCCCTGCACCTCGGTGATGCGGCCAGGACATGGCTCGAGCACCTGCCCGCCAGCCAAATCCACAATTGGGACGATCTGGTCCGCACGTTCGTGGGCAACTTCCAGGGCACGTACGTGCGCCCCGGGAATTCCTGGGACCTGCGCTCCTACACGCAGAAGCCCGGCGAGTCGCTGCGGGACTTCATATGGCGGTTCTCCAAGCGCTGCATGGAGCTTCCAAGCGTGGCGCAGTCCGAGATCGTGCACGCCTTCCTCGAGGGCACCACGTGCAGGGACCTTGTGCGGGAGCTGGGACGCAGCCCGCCCGCAGACTCCAACGAGCTGTTCGACATCGCCACCAGCTTCGCCTCAAGAGAGGAGGCCGTGGGAGCGATCTTCGACGACAAGAAGGGCAAGCGCTCGGAGGACGCGCCCGCGGAGGGCAGCAAGTCCACGGAGCCCCACCGCAACGACAAGCGGGGCAAGAAGGGAAAGAAGCCGCGCGGCGGCGCGCGCGCGGCGGGCGCGACGGCGGTAATGCCGAGGCCCTCGGCGGTGACCCGGCTCGACGGGGCCCTCGACCGGCCCCTCGAGGCCCGGGGGTGTTTGACGACATGCTGAAGAAGCCATGTCCTTATCACAAGACCCCAGTAAATCACACTCTTGAGCAGTGCGACATGCTCAAGAAGTTCTATGGCCGCGCTGCTGCAAAAGAGGAAGAGGCCAAGAAAGACGGAGGAGATGGCGACGCCGGCGGCTTCCCCGCCGTGGAAAACGTGTTCCTCATCTTTGGGGGGCCAACCGTCGACATGTCGACCCGCCGCCGCAAGAAGGAGCGGCACGAGGTCCTCGCCGCGGAGAAGGCGCCTCCCTCCTTCCTCAATTGGTCGGAGGACGCCATCACCTTCGGTACCGGGAGGACCATCCGAACCGTGTCCCCAACCCGGCCGATGCCGCCGGTGGTCGACCCCATCATCGGGAACGCGCGGTTCTCGAAGGTCTTGATGGACGGGGGCAGCAGCCTCAACATCCTCTATGCGCATACGCTGCGCTTGATGGGGATCGGGTTGGACCAGCTGCGGCCCAGCACGAAGCCGTTCCACGGCATCGCGCCCGGCAAGCAGGTCCAGCCCCTCGGGCATATCGACCTACTGGTTTGGTTTGGCACCGCAAAAAATTTCCGCAAGGAGATCCTCACCTTCGAGGTGGTGGGGTTCAAGGGAGCCTACCACGCTATACTTGGGCGACCCTGTTACGCCAAATTCATGGCGGTCCCCAACTACACCTACTTGAAGATGAAGATGTCGGGACCGAACGGCGTCATCACCATCGGCTCGTCCATCGAGCACGCATTCGACTGCGACGTCGAGTGCGTAGAGCACGCAGAGGCGCTAGCGCTGGACGAAGCGCTGGTGACCACTTTGGAGAAGATGGTCAACGACGACCTCGACTCCGCCGCCAAGCACACCGACACGTTCGAGGCCGCGGAGCAGACCAAGGAGGTCCCCCTCGATCCTTCTGCCCCCGAGGGCAAGGCGTTGAGGGTCAGCTCCACCCTCGACCCCAAATAGGAAGTGGTGCTCGTCGACTTCCTCCGCGCCAACGCCGACATCTTCGCGTGGAGCCCCTCGGACATGCCAGGCATCCCGAGGGAGGTCGCCGAGCACTCCCTTGACATCCTGCCTCACGCCCGCGCCGTGCAACAACGGCTCCGCCGCTTCGACGAGGAGCGGCGACGGGCAATCGGAGCGGAGCTGCGGAAGCTTCTCGAGGCCGGATTCATCAAGGAGGTGTTTCACCCGACGTGGCTAGCAAACCCCGTGCTTGTAAAGAAAAAGAATGGGAAGTGGCGGATGTGTATAGACTACACTAGTCTTAATAAAGCATGTCCTAAAGTTCCTTTTCCTCTGCCACGCATTGATCAAATCGTTGATTCAACGGCTGGGTGTGAATTGCTTTGCTTCCTTGATGCTTACTCCGGATATCATCAAATAAAGATGAAGGAGTCCGACCAGCTCGCGACTTCGTTCATCACGCCGTTCGGGATGTTCTGCTACGCACGATGCCATTTGGCCTCCGAAACGCAGGTGCAACATACCAGCGCTGCATGCAGCATGTTTTCGGAGACCACATCGGGCGGACGGTCGAGGCGTATGTGGATGACATCGTCGTAAAGACCAGGAAGGCGGACGACCTGGTTGGCGATCTTGGCATCGCATTCAGCTGCCTACGGGCCAATGGGGTCAAGTTAAACCCCGTAAAGTGTGTCTTTGGAGTGCCGCGAGGCATGCTCCTGGGATACATTGTCTCCCAACGGGGAATCGAGGCCAACCCCGAAAAGGTTGCGGCCCTCGAACGAATGGGTCCAATCCAGGACCTCAAAGGGGTGCAAAAGGTGCTGGGGTGCCTTGCCGCCTTAAGCCGCTTCATCTCGAGGCTCGGCGAGAAGGGCCTGCCCCTCTATCACCTCCTCAAGAAACACGAACGCTTCTCCTGGACCACCGAGGCCCAGGACGCGCTCGACAAGCTAAAGGCGTCCTTAGCGCACGCCCCTATTCTCACTCCGTCGCAGGACGGCGAGCCCTTACAGCTCTACGTTGGCGTGACCACCCAGGTGGTCAGCGCTGTGATCGTCGTGGAGCGCACGGAGGAAGGGCATGCTTTACCTGTACAGCGGCCTGTCTATTACGTCAGCGAGGTCCTGTCAGACACCAAGACGCGCTACCCCCAGGTCCAGAAGTTGATGTACGCGGTAGTCCTTGCGCGGCGCAAGCTCCGCCACTACTTCGAGGCCCACCCCGTCACGGTGGTCTCCTTTTTCCCGCTGGGGGAGATCATCCGCAACCCCGACGCCACGGGCAGGATCGCCAAGTGGTCCGTAGAGCTGATGGGCGAGACGCTTGCCTACGCCCCGCGCAAGGCCATCAAGTCTCAAATCCTGGCGGATTTTGTCGCTGAGTGGACGGATACGCAGATGCCGCCCCCGCAGATCCAAGTAGAGGCCGGACTGCGTTCTTCGACGGCTCGGTGATGAAAACGAGGGGCGGGCGCGGGCTCGCTCTTCGTGTCACCCCTCGGGGAGCACATGCGCTACGCAGTGCGCCTCCACTTCCCCGCGTCTAACAATATGGCTGAATACGAGGCCCTCCTCTATGGCCTCAAAATCGCCATTGAGTTAGGCGTCAAGCGCCTCGACGTGCGGGGGGACTCGCAGCTCGTAATCGATCAAGTCATGAAGAACGCGAGCTGCCATGACGACAAGATGGAACCTACTGCAAAGCCGTGCGAGCCCTCATGGATAAGTTCTACGGCATCGAGCTCAACCATGTGCCCCGCCGGTACAACGAGGAGGCGAATGAGCTGGCCAAAATTGCGTCTGGGCGGATTACCGTTCCCCCGAACGTTTTCGCGCGCGACGTCGCTCAACCCTCGGTCATCTTCGAGCCCCACCCCTCGAGTCACGCTGAACCCTCGGGGGCTCCCTCGAACCCAACGGGTGCGGAACCCATGGACGAGGACCCCTCGAACGAGGCGTACGTGCTCTCCCTCCTCGAGGGGTATGGCGCCTACGGAGCTGACGTGATGGACATCGAGCCAGCTCCTGTCAAAACGGACTGGCGTGACAAATACATTGCCTGGATGGCTCGAGGGGAACTCCCCGCGGACCGGGCCGCGGCCAGGCGCATCGCCAGGATGGCCAAGTCCTTTACCCTCGTTGACGGCGAGCTGTACAAGCGCGCCACCTGTGGTATCTGTTGACGGTTAATAATTGTATCAAAGTTTGTTTGTGACTCGCAAGCGTACAAGTCACCCGTCGTAGTCAAGGGACCCTTCTTCCCTCGAGTGGTGAACCCAAGGTATCGAATCCGTGGAACAAATGTGTGGCGCAAAACTTAATCTATTAAAGCCAAATAACTTCAATCTTCGATAAAACCCTAATGCATCTAAGTAAAAGACACAAAACGAATCTAATCTACTAAAGACCGGAGAAAACAAAGTAAGATTGGGTAGATAAACCGATCTAGAGAGATCGGGGTAAGCCTTTTGTTGAAGTTCCAAGCAAGAGAAGAAGTAGCAAATCGAATCTTAATAGAAGCCTCTTTAAATCGTGGTTTCCCGTCCAAATCCGAAAACATCCGCCTTTCGAGACCCCCGTTCTGTCACAACGTATCCCTATTCATGCGGGGAGTTTAGGGCGAGTCAAAAGACAAGTCGATATTTTTTCGGAGGATCCGGCGTGTACCTCTAGCCACCGCGGCTACAAGAACACCCTATGTAATCTATCTCGAGAATAGAATTGGAATAAACAAAGCCGATCGAAAAACGAAATCTTCGAGGAAACACTTGATCGCTAGGAAAAGATTCAACTTGATAATTCAACTATAACAATGATACATACACAAGATCACCACCGGGATCCTTCCTTGATCTTGCTTCTAGCTCCGGGAACTCCGACGTGGTCTTCCGTGCAAGGTTCCCACGTCGGCTAGGGAAACCCTAGTCAACTAGCTCGACCCTCTCCTCTCCGAGATGGTGTCCCTCTCTTCTCTGCTTCTCGGCGGCCGAAGACGAATTCTTCTCCCCGTGGCTCTCGGTCAGGGGGCTATAAATAGCCCGATTGGCGGCTAGGGCAAAGGAGGGGGCGTTTGGGCCCTAAATGGGCCTGGGCCGACCGGACTGGGCCGGCCGGCCTGGGCCCATTTAGGCCCAGCCCGAGGGCTCCTTCGCTCCATGTCGGTTCCCTTGCTTCTCGGATGTTTCTCCCTTCGCATGTAGGTCCATGTCGTCGGTTTCTCTCCGAATTGGACTCAACTCCTTGTCTTGCAAGATTCGAGCACTTTTCTCGGTCGGGTCCCCGGAGTCCGTCGTCTTCTCGGATCAAGTCCCCGGCTTCTTGGAGTTAAGTTTGCTTCATTGCATGACTTGTACGGGGCTTCAAGGTCTTGTCATGAGGTGCTTGATGAACTTATCCCGAAAGTCTTGCATTCAACACTAAAACCCCGCATAAACATTAAACTCCAAAACCGACATGCACACGTGAACTTGTTATACCACGGGGGTTAGTACCAATGGATAAGGTATAAAACTCATGCCAACACCGAAGGTAAACTCATGGCTAGGTTGACGGATTTTCACCGTCAACATCTCCCCCATGCTTAAACCTTGCTCGTCCTCGAGTAAGCCTTCGATGGATATCATCATTGCCAAACAATGTTTAAACCTTGCACTTGATCACACATGAGAAAACATAATGCTCTCAAAATTTTAATTCATTAAAGTTCCATAATGTACTAGCCTTCATCTCTACGGAGGGTAGATTCTTATTAAGCTTATCCCACAAGTATTAACATGCTCAC